>OZ007557.1:43791752-44391752 GCA_963931855.1 Philhelius festivus
GTGGTATTATTTTGCCCCCCTTTACCTTTGGGCAAAAAGAGACAAAACCACTGTCCATGCGCAGAGGAGATTGGTGTTATTAGTGAATTTCTAATAAAATTAAAAGAAATGTCAAACATAAACAAACATCATGGCCGAACAATCGTTTTTCTCTATGGTAAGTTTTTTTATATTATGAATTTAATATATTTTATTAAAATTAATTATGTTTTTTTTTGTTTCTTATTCCATTTTCAGGTCACAATGAACATTTAGGAATACAAAAAAGGTAAGTAGCTTACGTTATAATAGTGTAAATTATAGTTGAAAATCATTTGTTGCCAACATGTATATACATATGTATGTACATAGGTATGATTTTCGTCATTTGTTTTCTTTTTTTTTTTTTAAAATAATTAATTTTTGTTTAATTTCTTTGCAGGAAACGCTAATTTGAGGAACATGGGCCTAAATGCAAGGACACCATTAAATAAAAAAATTAAAAAAAAATCTCCTGTTTATGTGTTGACGAAAGGAATGGAAATTCCTTCCAACACAAAAAAAACAGAAACCCCAATGTGACCCCGTTCCTGGTTCCCTTTTGGAGTGGAGGCCTTCTTGCTCATGGAGGACTTGCTGCCTCCTCTAGGGGCAACAATAACAAAAAAAGGAAAATTTGTGTGTGGTGGCAGTGTCAAAAGTTGATAATTTGTCGAGCCTTGGACGCGACACTGCCACTCACTGTATGTGCAACACCTTGGCGTAAGCAGGTAAGCGGTCTCCGTAACATATTTGTATTGTATTTGTATTGTATTTGTATTGTATTTGTATTGTATTTGTATTGTATTTGTATTGTATTTGTATTGTATTTGTATTGTATTTGTATTGTATTTGTATTGTATTTGTATTGTATTTGTATTGTATTTGTATTGTATTTGTATTGTATTTGTATTGTATTTGTATTGTATTTGTATTGTATTTGTATTGTATTTGTATTGTATTTGTATTGTATTTGTATTGTATTTGTATTGTATTTGTATTGTATTTGTATTGTATTTGTATTGTATTTGTATTGTATTTGTATTGTATTTGTATTGTATTTGTATTGTATTTGTATTGTATTTGTATTGTATTTGTATTGTATTTGTATTGTATTTGTATTGTATTTGTATTGTATTTGTATTGTATTTGTATTGTATTTGTATTGTATTTGTATTGTATTTGTATTGTATTTGTATTGTATTTGTATTGTATTTGTATTGTATTTGTATTGTATTTGTATTGTATTTGTATTGTATTTGTATTGTATTTGTATTGTATTTGTATTGTATTTGTATTGTATTTGTATTGTATTTGTATTGTATTTGTATTGTATTTGTATTGTATTTGTATTGTATTTGTATTGTATTTGTATTGTATTTGTATTGTATTTGTATTGTATTTGTATTGTATTTGTATTGTATTTGTATTGTATTTGTATTGTATTTGTATTGTATTTGTATTGTATTTGTATTGTATTTGTATTGTATTTGTATTGTATTTGTATTGTATTTGTATTGTATTTGTATTGTATTTGTATTGTATTTGTATTGTATTTGTATTGTATTTGTATTGTATTTGTATTGTATTTGTATTGTATTTGTATTGTATTTGTATTGTATTTGTATTGTATTTGTATTGTATTTGTATTGTATTTGTATTGTATTTGTATTGTATTTGTATTGTATTTGTATTGTATTTGTATTGTATTTGTATTGTATTTGTATTGTATTTGTATTGTATTTGTATTGTATTTGTATTGTATTTGTATTGTATTTGTATTGTATTTGTATTGTATTTGTATTGTATTTGTATTGTATTTGTATTGTATTTGTATTGTATTTGTATTGTATTTGTATTGTATTTGTATTGTATTTGTATTGTATTTGTATTGTATTTGTATTGTATTTGTATTGTATTTGTATTGTATTTGTATTGTATTTGTATTGTATTTGTATTGTATTTGTATTGTATTTGTATTGTATTTGTATTGTATTTGTATTGTATTTGTATTGTATTTGTATTGTATTTGTATTGTATTTGTATTGTATTTGTATTGTATTTGTATTGTATTTGTATTGTATTTGTATTGTATTTGTATTGTATTTGTATTGTATTTGTATTGTATTTGTATTGTATTTGTATTGTATTTGTATTGTATTTGTATTGTATTTGTATTGTATTTGTATTGTATTTGTATTGTATTTGTATTGTATTTGTATTGTATTTGTATTGTATTTGTATTGTATTTGTATTGTATTTGTATTGTATTTGTATTGTATTTGTATTTGTATTGTATTTGTATTGTATTTGTATTGTATTTGTATTGTATTTGTATTGTATTTGTATTGTATTTGTATTGTATTTGTATTGTATTTGTATTGTATTTGTATTGTATTTGTATTGTATTTGTATTGTATTTGTATTGTATTTGTATTGTATTTGTATTGTATTTGTATTGTATTTGTATTGTATTTGTATTGTATTTGTATTGTATTTGTATTGTATTTGTATTGTATTTGTATTGTATTTGTATTGTATTTGTATTGTATTTGTATTGTATTTGTATTGTATTTGTATTGTATTTGTATTGTATTTGTATTTTATTTGTATTGTATTTGTATTGTATTTGTATTGTATTTGTATTGTATTTGTATTGTATTTGTATTGTATTTGTATTGTATTTGTATTGTATTTGTATTGTATTTGTATTGTATTTGTATTGTATTTGTATTGTATTTGTATTGTATTTGTATTGTATTTGTATTGTATTTGTATTGTATTTGTATTGTATTTGTATTGTATTTGTATTGTATTTGTATTGTATTTGTATTGTATTTGTATTGTATTTGTATTGTATTTGTATTGTATTTGTATTGTATTTGTATTGTATTTGTATTGTATTTGTATTGTATTTGTATTGTATTTGTATTGTATTTGTATTGTATTTGTATTCTATTTGTATTGTATTTGTATTGTATTTGTATTGTATTTGTATTCTATTTGTATTGTATTTGTATTGTATTCGTATTGTATTTGTATTGTATTTGTATTGTATTTGTATTGTATTTGTATTGTATTTGTATTGTATTTGTATTGTATTTGTATTGTATTTGTATTGTATTTGTATTGTATTTGTATTGTATTTGTATTGTATTTGTATTGTATTTGTATTGTATTTGTATTGTATTTGTATTGTATTTGTATTGTATTTGTATTGTATTTGTATTGTATTTGTATTGTATTTGTATTGTATTTGTATTGTATTTGTATTGTATTTGTATTGTATTTGTATTGTATTTGTATTGTATTTGTATTGTATTTGTATTGTATTTGTATTGTATTTGTATTGTATTTGTATTGTATTTGTATTGTATTTGTATTGTATTTGTATTGTATTTGTATTGTATTTGTATTGTATTTGTATTGTATTTGTATTGTATTTGTATTGTATTTGTATTGTATTTGTATTGTATTTGTATTGTATTTGTATTGTATTTGTATTGTATTTGTATTGTATTTGTATTGTATTTGTATTGTATTTGTATTGTATTTGTATTGTATTTGTATTGTATTTGTATTGTATTTGTATTGTATTTGTATTGTATTTGTATTGTATTTGTATTGTATTTGTATTGTATTCGTATTGTATTTGTATTGTATTTGTATTGTATTTGTATTGTATTTGTATTGTATTTGTATTGTATTTGTATTGTATTTGTATTGTATTTGTATTGTATTTGTATTGTATTTGTATTGTATTTGTATTGTATTTGTATTGTATTTGTATTGTATTTGTATTGTATTTGTATTGTATTTGTATTGTATTTGTATTGTATTTGTATTGTATTTGTATTGTATTTGTATTGTATTTGTATTGTATTTGTATTGTATTTGTATTGTATTTGTATTGTATTTGTATTGTATTTGTATTGTATTTGTATTGTATTTGTATTGTATTTGTATTGTATTTGTATTGTATTTGTATTGTATTTGTATTGTATTTGTATTGTATTTGTATTGTATTTGTATTGTATTTGTATTGTATTTGTATTGTATTTGTATTGTATTTGTATTGTATTTGTATTGTATTTGTATTGTATTTGTATTGTATTTGTATTGTATTTGTATTGTATTTGTATTGTATTTGTATTGTATTTGTATTGTATTTGTATTGTATTTGTATTGTATTTGTATTGTATTTGTATTGTATTTGTATTGTATTTGTATTGTATTTGTATTGTATTTGTATTTGTATTGTATTTGTATTGTATTTGTATTGTATTTGTATTGTATTTGTATTGTATTTGTATTGTATTTGTATTGTATTTGTATTGTATTTGTATTGTATTTGTATTGTATTTGTATTGTATTTGTATTGTATTTGTATTGTATTTGTATTGTATTTGTATTGTATTTGTATTGTATTTGTATTGTATTTGTATTGTATTTGTATTGTATTTGTATTGTATTTGTATTGTATTTGTATTGTATTTGTATTGTATTTGTATTGTATTTGTATTGTATTTGTATTGTATTTGTATTGTATTTGTATTGTATTTGTATTGTATTTGTATTGTATTTGTATTGTATTTGTATTGTATTTGTATTGTATTTGTATTGTATTTGTATTGTATTTGTATTGTATTCGTATTGTATTTGTATTGTATTTGTATTGTATTTGTATTGTATTTGTATTGTATTTGTATTGTATTTGTATTGTATTTGTATTGTATTTGTATTGTATTTGTATTGTATTTGTATTGTATTTGTATTGTATTTGTATTGTATTTGTATTGTATTTGTATTGTATTTGTATTGTATTTGTATTGTATTTGTATTGTATTTGTATTGTATTTGTATTGTATTTGTATTGTATTTGTATTGTATTTGTATTGTATTTGTATTGTATTTGTATTGTATTTGTATTTTATTTGTATTGTATTTATATTGTATTTGTAGTGTATTTGTTTTGTATTTGTATTGTGTGTACTTAAAAATTAGCCTTGCGTTTATATTTTTATTGGAAAGGCTATATAAAGACGATGATATCATTTTATTGCTTTTGAAGTTGCGTGACTGAGTAAGAAACAAAAAGTATCCTAAGACTACTTTAGAGCTCGTAGTTTGTGGCTACTAGTAGCATTGAGGTGTTTGGCAGAACTTCTCATCAATCTGTTCCGAGAATAAAGAAACCCTTGTTCCATTCACAATCAGTAATTACCTGCTTGCCCCTTTTAAGGGTCTTTCAACAAAACTTATATTTCTTTGCTTTGTTATTGCTTAAGTTAACTTTTATTAAAACCTGCTTCGAATGAAAGAAAAAACAACATTTACACAATTAATAACCTTTAGCTTTGCTTGAAATAAATATACCAAGCACATAAGAAATAAGAAAAATAATCGTGTGCTTTGTTTTATTGGCTTCCGGTTTGCTTGAACGAATGAACGAACACTAAAACCTTCGTTTCACATTTCACTTCGTAAAACTTTGCCATTGCCATAAAAGTATGAAACCTTGCAGATTTTCCACGAGAAAAAGTCGAATAAAGAATTAAAAACAACTGAACTGAAGGTAAATGCGAAAAATAAGGACATTTCTCATAACACAACAGAATATTCGTACAAAAAAAAAAACACACTCACTAGGTAAGGTACCCCCGTATAAGCTCAAAGATTTTATGACATAAAATTAAACCTACGTACGTACCACAACAATGAAAAAACAACAACAAAAAAATTTAATTTTTCTGCGATGGGAATTTTAATTTGTGACAAATGGATAAATCGGGAAAAAATATGATATCCAGTTGAAAGGATTCATTAAGTGGAGAACAAATAATTCCAAAGTTATTGGTGTGGAAGGTGACATTAAATATTTAAGGTTAATTTATCATTTGCTTATTTATCAACAAGGACTCTGGTTAATAATTCAAAAAAAAATTAAATTTATTAAACAATATTCTCATTACATCTCATTTTATATTACTTTATTATATCATGGCTTTTGTAGCCACAGGCTTTACCGAACAGTGGAACATCCTTTTGGGGAAAGTAAGATTATTGGATTTATTGGACTCCTATTGGATCTTTCAATACAAGTTCTATTAGACGGTTTTAAGTCATAGTCAATAGAAGAAAGGTCTCCTGTCGCTTTTTCTATCAACGAATTTTAGTGGCGACTTAACCCCCATTTATTCCGCTCGTTCAAGCTAAAAGTATAACTTAAGAACTAACTTAAATCTAAGCTTGTTATAACTAAGAGTGCGGGTGGGACAAAAAGAGTTTGAGGATGTAGGTGCTGATATTGAAATCAAATGAATTTGGATTCAAATTGACGAACCGGAGCATACAGGTCAGAAGTTCGGTTCGGTTCATTAAGGCCATAGGATGGTATGGTATGGTGGTTATGGTTTCTCAGGTAACTGGTGTTAGTGTTGCAAGAAATCGAGTTGTAGAGAGTTCTGAACCAGAAAGAAGCCGATGTATGAAAAGTATGTCAGCAATTTCTCTACGTTCCTGTAATGAGTTGAGGTTTAACAGTTGGAGGCGATCACGATAAGGGGGTAAGATCCAAGGATTATCCCACGGAAGGCATTGAATTGCAAAACAAAGAAATCGTCATTGGATGCCTTCTATTCTTGATATATGTATAACTTGAGACGCATACTCAAGTAAAGTTCGGACAAATGTTATGTAAAGCGATCGGGTCACGTAAGGATTGGAAAATGACCATTTTTTTACCAAACCTAATGCGGAGTTGGCCTTATGTATTATTTCATCAATATGAAATAGAAATTTAAGTTCACGGTCACATAAAAGGCCAAGATTCCTTATCTTTTCTACTATTTGTATGGTGTATCGAACTGCATGAGTTTGGCAACTCCGCAGTCGATGTTTTATAGAATATCAAGAGAATTGAGAGCCGAGAGATGTATACTGAAAACTGAAAGAGAAGCGATATTATTTTTAGAGATTAATTAGACCTCGACCAAGACGGTCGTAGTCGTACCCGTGATAGAATAAATGTGATAGAGTAAAAATGTGATAGAGTAAACCGTGAAAGAATAAAGTGAAAGAATAGTGGTTTTTGTTTCAATTTTCCACTTTAAAATCGTTGTGTTTTATTTCCTAATAAGATTTAACTGAGCTATCGATACATTTGGTCCTTCGAGCCGGATTTGAAAAGCGACCGGATAGATTTATAGAGAAAGTGCGGTTTTCTTAAATATTGCCCTTATTAAGATAAATTCCGCGAAGTGAAAGAGTGAAAGATTGCATCATAATTTAATTATATGCAGAATAAAATTAAAAAAGTGAAGCGACGAGAAAGAAAAAGAAGCGAAGCGTTGATGTGCTACATAGCAAATATGTGCACAAAATTCTCAAGCACACTTAAAAAGTGCTGCGCAAAACGTGAAAGACGATATGCAAAAATCACGTAGGCATGTGCAGTGAGTGAGTATATAACGCCGTCTGGGTAAGTGATAGAAGCCGCCTGGAAAATCCACGCAGGCATATATATGAGATAGAGTGAAAGAATTTGCAAGAATAAACTTGTCGCGACACGATTTTTCGAGAAGCGAAACAGAACAAATTTTCTCCTTCACGGAAAAATAAATACATAAAAACAACAAAATTATACATATAACATGCCCCTACACGGGATATAGGTATACAATCAAACAGCGATAGATAGAATTCTCGACTTACAACCGAGAAAGAACAAGTTTTCGATTTACAACCGAGAACAAACGAGAAAGATTCATACAAACAAACAATGAGAAAGAGCATCTACAAGCAGCTGCGTATTCAGTAGGCACGACGAATACACATTTTCCTTTTTATCATCAGCATACATGAGAATTACAGCGAGACAGAGCAACCGACGCGACGCAAGCGTAGCTATGTACACACATTTCATAGTATGAGGACTTACACCCCTCCATACCAATACACGGATAGAGCACAAAACGAGATAGAGAACAAGGAGAAGCGGATACACAATGGCTATGTACATAGCTGCTGTGGCGTTGTGTTTTCTTCACTTTAAATTGAACATTCCTGATAATCGGTTCATTTGGTGAAAATTTACATTTAAAGTTTTTAAAGTTACAATTTAGTTGAAATAAACAAATTTGAGAAAGATCCTAAAGAAAAGTTTGCGAAAGATATAAATAAATTTGAGAAAGACCCGATAAAATTTTGCGAAAGAAATAAATAAATTCGAGAAAGACCCTATAAAATTTTGAGAAAGAAATAAATAAATTTGAGAAAGATTGGAACAGCATAGTCAAGTTCACTGGTAAGATTTAATACAGTCCACTGCGAGAAAGAAAAATTATTAAAAAAGTGAAGCGTCTTGTGAAGTGATTGTGTTTGTGTTGTTGTTGTGCCGACGGAAAGAGGGTAGTTTTTTCTTTTGACCTAGTTGTGGCGCGTGCAACTAGTGTTCCCCTTTAAGTTTTTATTATATTTATTTTATTTTATCTGGTGTTGTGTCTGGTAATTTAGGGAAATAAAATTATGAATTTATTTGTGAGCGGCGAAGAAACAAACAAATTTATCAACAGAGAAATTGTGAAGCGAAAAAGATTTTTGAGATTGCATTGAGATAATTTATTGAAGAGATAGATAGAAATTTACCATAGTTTGTTTCAATTGTGAAAGAAGCATGAATATTATATGCATGCAAGTTTGTGACAGAATATAGAGATAGACTGTGAGATTTGATTATTTTATACAGATAGAGCTGTGATAGACCGAGAGAGAGATAGACTGGAAATTTATTATCAAATAGAGATAGAGCTGTGATTAGATTGAGAGATTTGTTTATTATGGTTGCACTCTAAGCATAAAATGCACGAGTGGCAATTAGCGAAAGAGTGAAAGATGCTTGCAAGCAGAGAAAGAGTTAACGAAAATAAACAATAACAAAGGTTTTGTTTATCTGCCCACAAGAGAAAGAGCTATGTATATTACATAGAAAACGAGAAAGATAATTACAATGTTGTGAAAGATTCAATTCGAACAAGAGAAAGAGAAAAAGAGATAGAGCGAAATTTTTCCATGATATGGAAGTTTCGATACGGCAATTAACAAACAACAACAAACAAACAACAACAAATAGATAACAACAACGGCAATAACTACGCAATTTATTATTATAATTATTATTATTATTACCATTTTTTCTCTAAATAACAATTATATTCCTTTTTTTATTCTTTAATTAAATAACAGCCTTTTTCCACAGATTTTGAGATAGATACAGGCAGAACATGGCAGCTAGCACTTCGTACCTATTTGAGGCTGCAATTCATGCCATCGAAAGGATGAAGTCCTTCACCATTTCGGAAGGGTTTGTAGAGATAGATATTGACGAGATAGAGGTGCGATTGCAGGCACTAATGCAGGCCTGGGCACATGTGAAAGAATA
Source organism: Philhelius festivus (assembly GCA_963931855.1). NCBI lineage: Eukaryota > Metazoa > Arthropoda > Insecta > Diptera > Syrphidae > Philhelius > Philhelius festivus. The sequence goes on from OZ007557.1 coordinate 43,801,210, forward strand.
CGAGGTCACGCTGACAGCGTTGGGTGACATCGACCATGTTGAGATAGAGAGAAAGTTGGTGGCAGCGGAACAATGTTATTTTTCGTCTTATGCCGCACTCAAAAAGCGAGAGAGAGAGCTGGCTCCAAAGCCAGTAGAGAAAGAGGCACCGGCCATTGCCGTGCAAGTGAACATGCCCTTCGCAGAGCACGATGTCAAGAACACCTGGGGGACCTTTGATGGTTCATTCACCAAGTGGCAGGGATTCCGAGATAGATTCGTTGCTGCGGTTCATGAAAATGGAAAGATTGCGCCGGCGTACAAGTTTGCATACCTGAAAGCTTCGTTAACAGGCAGAGCAGCTCGTACGCTCGGTGAATGGCAACTAACTGGACAGAACTACTGCGAAGCGTGGGCACGTCTGGATCATGTCTTTAACAAGCAGTATGCGACGTGCAGAGAGCTTCTTCGCACGTTTTTTAGACTCCCAATGCTAAGGGGAACGCCGAGAGCAAGTGACTTGCAGCGAATGTCCAATACGACACACGAGACGATGAGACAGCTGGCAGCCCAAGGCATACCCACAGACCAGTGGGATATGATAATTGTGCACACGCTGCATGAAAAGTTAGATGGAGAGACAGCTTGCAAGTGGGAGGAGGCAAGAACCTCCGAGTTACCCACAGCGAAAGAGATTTGTGATTTTCTGGAGAGACGCGCAGGCTATACAGGCTACGGGTCGGAGTGATAGAGCTGTGTCTGCCGCAACAACGCGGACGCAGAATAGAGACAGAGCAGCGATTCAAGCGAGAGCATGCCAAGCATGCAGGTCCACAAACCATCCAATATGGGGATGTCCACAGTTCCAGACATTGACCCTGAGAGCGAGACAAGATTTAGTGAAAGAGAAAGGTCTTTGCGGCAATTGCCTCAAAGTAGGTCACCAACCAATGGATTGCTTCCAAGGTCCATGCATCAGGTGCCCGGGAAAGCAAATGCACAACAGTGTAATGTGCCCAATGCGAGAGTTAAGGAAAGCGGACGGTGCAATATTTCATGTACCTGAGAAAGAGATACGTAGACCAGTGAAGCGCAGCGGAAAGAAAGAAGATTGACCAGACCAAAGGTTAGCGAAGCGCAGACGCCTACAACGTCGAGAGAAAGAAAAAGAGATAGATGTGATAGATGAGATAGATGAGATAGATAATGAAGATCAGAAACTTTGGAAAGATTTTAAGCGAGATAGTTTATCAAATAAAGAATATAGAGACAAAAGTCTTAAAAATTATTTAAACTGTTTTAATGTTATTAAAAGCGATAGATGGGAAAGTTGGACTTTGATGCCGACGGCACAAGTCAGAATAGAGATAGATGGGAAGCGATATGGGCCAGTTCGGGCTCTTTTAGATACTGGGGCTCAACCAAACTTGGTAAGCCACCAACTGCAGAAGCGTTTATGTTTGTCAAGACAGCCAATGGCATCGAGATTGATTGGGATAGAGGGACAACCGTTCCAAATAAAGCATAAAACTACGTTGAGACTAAGTCCGTGGTTCGATTCCAATGACTCTGTTGAGCAAGAGTTCTGGATATTACCGAGAGAAGGTCAATGGCAGCTATTAGTGCCTGAGAGAGACCTACAAGCGACAGAGAAAGATAATTTTCCAGGTATTCCCTGGGCGGACCCTGACTGTGGTAGGACAGGTTCGGTAGATTTATTACTAGGATGCAGAGTTTTAGCAAAGGTATTTCGTTCAGTATTAGGTCGACAACCACAAGGTACACTGTGTATGAACACTATATTTGGGAAAATAATCCTCGGAGAGCATCGAACAGAGAAAGAAGAGAGAAAGAGTGATAGAGAGCAAATAGCGTTTTGTGTGACTGTTGATAATGATCAGTTACATGATATGCTCAAGAGATTGTGGGAAGCGGATGAGATTAGATTGACTTCTTTCCGTTCCAAGGAAGAAGAGTTAGTAGAAGCGAATTTCATAAATACTTATTCACGTGATTCTTCAGGAAGATTCGTTGTTACGATTCCCTTGAAGCAATTTGAGATAGATTCAGAGAAAGATTTTGGGAGTTCAGAGATAATAGCAAGGCGCAGATTCTTTGCATTGGAAAGAAAATTAGAACAAGATCCTGAGGTGAGAGAGAAGTACATTAACTTCATGAGAGAATATGAGAGAGAAGGACACATGCGTCCAGTTACAGAAGAGACAGAAGGCAGTATGGTATACCATATACCCCATCACTGCGTGACTAAGAAATTCAGAGTTGTTTTTGATGCTAGCTGCAAAACGATCAAAGGTGTATCGCTAAATGAAATGCAGATGCTAGGAGAGAAGCTACAGAAAGATTTACATGAAATTCTGATGCGATTTCGCAGACATCGAATTGCGATAAGTGCGGACATCAAGATGATGTTTCGAATGGTGAGAATTGCGAGAGAACAATGGGATCTCCAGCGCATATTTTGGAGAGAAAGCCCTAGAGAAAGATTGAGAGAGTATTGGTTGACTGTGGTCACATACGGTATGACTTCTTCGGCATTTAATGCGGTTAGAGCACTAATACAATGTGCAAGAGACGCGGAGAAAGAGTTTCCAAATGCTGCAAGAGCAATAATGGAAGATTTTTACATGGATGATTGCACGACTGGTGCAGACTCCGAACAAGAAGCGATAGAATTATCAAAAGAGATAGATTACGTATTGAAAGGTGCAGGTTTCGACTTGAGAAAATGGAAGTCAAACTCAAAACTTCTAGTGAAAGATATGAATTACGAAGAGAAAGTGTCAGTCATATTTTCAGATGACGAAAAGGCATCAATCTTAGGATTGAAATGGCTATTAGAGAAAGATCAATTTACATTTATGGTGAAAACACCAGCGATAGATAAGATAATGACTAAGAGAAAGATTGTGAGCTGTGTTGCCCAACTATATGACCCGAATGGTTTCATATCACCGGTGACAATTTATGGAAAGATTCTCATTCAAGATATTTGGCGGTTAAACGTTGATTGGGATGAGAAATTACCAAAAAGTTCTGGAGAGAGATAATGTTTCTTGAAAACATGAGAATAGATAGATGGATAGGTACATCTAAGGATGCAGAGATAGAGGTTCATGGTTTTTCTGACGCATCGGAGAGAGCATATGGTGCAGTTATATACGTCAGAACCATCAGCGCCAGTGGAAAGATTTGTACAAGCATGCTCGCAGCAAAGACACGCGTTGCACCGCTTAAAACAATAACCATACCACGTCTAGAGCTTGCTGCGGCAGAGCTATTGGGACGACTGTTTATGAGTGTGAAAGAAACAATGAGTTGGGAGAGAATAGAATACAATATGTGGACAGATTCACTTGTTACATTACACTGGATCAACAAGTTGCCGTGTAATCTAAAGACTTACGTAGCAAACCGGGTTTCGTCTGTTCAGACAAACACCGAGGTGAAAAGATGGAGACATGTGGGAACGAAAGACAACCCTGCAGACCTGCTGAGTAGAGGAGTCAAGCCATCACTACTGGTTGACAACAAGCTATGGTTGCACGGTCCGGAATGGCTTTCCAAACCCCGAACTACTTGGAAATCTAAAAATTATGTGCCAAATGTTTCAGATGGGGGGAGGGATGAGATAAGAGAAGAGAGAGTGCTAACGATTATGGAATTTACAAAACCATTATCTATATGTACGAAAGATTTGAGAGAGAGAGTTTCAGTAATTGAATACGCATTTACACTAGAGAAAGTGCTGAATATAGTCAGTTACATATTCAGATTTGTCAATACGATTAGAGAAAGAATAAAAATACGGAAAGATGAAGAGAGAAAGTACGGTAAGAGACAGAGACGTTCCAAGCGACAGGTTATAAAAAGAGATAGAATGAGGATTGTTCAACCAACCTCATGCGAAAAGAAACAAGCGATAGATCACTTAATTATAAAAGAGCAAGAGAAGTACTTCAGTAAGGAAATTACCTACCTGAAGAGAGATAGATCTTTACCCGAGAAAAGTAAAATTGACTCCTTGAGACCAAGTCTAGATTGCAATGGCATTCTGAGAGTTGGGGGGAGATTGGAAAGAGCAGAGATAGAATTTGAGAGAAGACATCCAGCGATAGTGCCACGTTCCTCACGATTAGCATGGCTGATCATAGACAGTGCGCATAGAGCAACTAAACATGGAGCAACACAAGTGATGATGCAACACATAAGAGAAAGATTTTGGATTCCGAGAATTCGAAGTGAGATAAGAAACTATCTTCATAAATGTTTGGTTTGTGTGAGATACAATCATCGTTTCGAGATGCAGATGATGTCTGATTTGCCAGCAGAGAGAGTGAACCCTGGAAAAGCGTTTCTACATACAGGCGTAGATTACGCAGGCCCATTTGAGATAAAGATGATTGACAGAGCTGGGGCGCAGATAGTAAAACAGAAATGTTGGGTTTCTATTTTTGTTTGCCTCAAAACCAGAGCAGTGCATATTGACATAGTGTCAAACCTTTCTTCAGCAGCGTTCATTTCCTGTTACGAGAGATTTATCGCCAGGAGAGGTAGATGTGAGAGATTATATAGCGACAATGGCACCGCCTTCGTTGGTGCAGAGAAAGAATTGAGAAAGGCAAAAGAGCTTTGGCTCAAGAGAGAGACCTTCGAACACCTAAGTAAGAAGGGGACAGAGTGGAAGTTCATGACTCCAGCGGCACCACATCAAGGTGGTATATACGAAGCTGCGGTGAAGTCAATGAAGTACCATTTAACGAGAATTGTGGGAGATAGAGTGATGGCATATGAGCAATTGTTGACTTTGCTTACTGGGATAGAGGCGATTCTGAATTCACGGCCGCTACAACCGTTGAATGATGATCCGAATGACTTACAAGCGTTAACGCCGGGACATTTTTTGATCGGTGAGCCATTGGTGTTACCACTTCCATTTGTGACCAATGAGATGCCGAATGTTCACGGAGTGAAATTATGGAGAGAGAGAGAGAGAATGTTGTCACATTTTTGGGCAAGATGGAAAGAAGAGTATTTATCTACTCTATTTGAGAGAAAGAAATGGCGAAAAGAGAAAGATTCAGTGAAAGAGGGACAGTTGTGCATAATCAAAAGCGAGAATTTTCCGCCTTCAGCCTGGGCTATGGGGCGTATTCTGAGAGTTATTCCGAGTAAAGATGGGTTGGTACGCAGCGTGGTAATCCAAACAGCAACCAATCAACTAACGCGACCGGTGCAGAAGATATGCATCCTACCAATAGAAGGGCTGCGTTAATATTTTATTATATTATTAGTTATATATATTTTTCCCTTATTATTATTTATTTATTAACCTTTTCTTTCAGCTTTCAGCGAGAGATGAGATTGGTTAGATAAAGAGCGAAAGAAGGATGGAAAACCGTAGGTTTTCGCCGGGACTGTATCGAACTGCATGAGTTTGGCAACTCCGCAGTCGATGTTTTATAGAATATCAAGAGAATTGAGAGCCGAGAGATGTATACTGAAAACTGAAAGAGAAGCGATATTATTTTTAGAGATTAATTAGACCTCGACCAAGACGGTCGTAGTCGTACCCGTGATAGAATAAATGTGATAGAGTAAAAATGTGATAGAGTAAACCGTGAAAGAATAAAGTGAAAGAATAGTGGTTTTTGTTTCAATTTTCCACTTTAAAATCGTTGTGTTTTATTTCCTAATAAGATTTAACTGAGCTATCGATACATATGGGTTGATAATGAAGATAGTAAAGACGGGGGGTTGTTTTAATGCGTTCACGTGAAAAGATCATTGTCTGGCATTTGCTAATGTTGAGCTCTAAGCAATTGTTGATAAACCAGGTTGAAAAACTCTTGAGATCTGTTTGGAGGAGAGACATGTCTTCAGGTGCTGCGATGATTTTGAAAATGTGCGTAAAGGGATATTTGACAATGTTTAATGACCATGTCAATCACGTTAACTGTAAGGACAAAGATGAGGGGACCTAAATGACTACCTTGGCGGACACCAGAAGTGGCTAGAATAGGAATGGAAAATGCGAATCTGAACCGAACACAATATTCACGAATCTCTATACTCTAGGTAAGAAGTAATCCATTGCCAGAAAAGGGGTTCAAAACCTAGAGGATAGTTTAAAGACTATGGGACTGTGAGAAATTTTGTCGAAAGCTTTGCTGAAGTCAGTGGAGACAATATCAACTCCATTTCCGTTTTTCTAAGGAGTGACTTTTTCTTAAGAGTGAATGAAACAAATTCTACAAGTTTTGTGGAGATGGATCTGCTTTTTAAGAAACCATGCTGTGCTTTGGTTATTAGGGACTTGCAAAGGAAACTGATGAGTTCATATAAAATGCTTTCAAAAATATTTGGGGTATGTGAAAGTTTAGCAATTGATCGATAGTTTTTCACGTCACCTTTCGGGTCTTTCTTGTGAATTGGTGTTATGAACGATGTTTTCCATATCTTGGGAAATGTTCCCTGAGATAAAAATATATATAAAAAAAATTGATAGAGGATTTGAAAAAGAGGAAAACATTTTTTTAGAAAAATGGCAGGAAGAACATCAGGGCCCGGAGTGAACTCATCATAAAGTTGAGGAAAATTGTTTTTAATGGCCGATGGAGCGATGCAATCAGGTAAATATAATATATGAAAAAAATGTTTTTGGATCTCAAAAAAAACTACACTTTCTTTTGAAAACTCAATAATTCGAAAACTCTTAGTTTTGATATTTTTAACTTGAAAACTTACATTTTCTTAAGATTGACTAAAAGATATGAAATATAAGACTATTTTAAAAAATTGTATTTTTCTCGAAAACGGCTCCTTCAATTTTAAAAACAAATTTCGGTTTCGCATAATTTTTGCAATAAATTACTTTGCAATTAGCCAAGAAGAAAGGATAGATTTTGACTTTCATATCATCGTAAAACAGGGGATTTAAATTTAAAAAAATATACAGAAATTATTAATAAATGTAACCACGATAAAAATTTTTATATTTGTATATAATTTATTTATTTAGTTTTAAGTTTTTTAGTTTTATACAGAAGTTTATTTCAAGTCTCAAAAATATTACATACAAACTAAAATGCACGACTGGGTCGCACGAACTTGCTCTCATGTAAAAGACTAAGAATTTCAAAAATGTATGTTATTAGAGAAAAATTGTTCATAAGGATAAACTTTTTTTTTTATATTTTGCGCGCACTAAAGGGATTTTTGACTACCCTTAAAATGAGTGATCACGGTGCGAGCGTTTAGGAAAGTGGGAGGGGATTTAAAAGAAGATACCGATGCACATTGGTTTTGAATGTCTGAATATCACAATGGGTGGGAAATATAGAGTCGGGTAAGGCATTCCACATTCGTGTAGTGCGGCTAAAGAATGAATCTCTGAATTTAACAGTACGTCCGAAGTTGGACTCAAGGGTAAACTGAGGAGCATTCCCCGAAGCGCGAGTGTTACGGTTATATTGTTTAAGGGGAGGAATGCAACTGGCTATTTCAGTAGAACAATGTTTATAATGAAAGACAAGAAACATTGCGACGGTGCTCGAGAGATTCAAATCTTTCTGTTATAGTCCTATCACCTATCAATTTTAAAGCACTTTTTTTGATTCTATCTAAAAGACTCAAGTGGGTTATTGGAGCACCTGCCAAATATGGGAATTATACTCGAGTTTTGGACGAATATAGGCTTTATAGATTACAGCCAGATCAGAAGGGGGAAACATTTCTTGCATCGTCGAAGGAAACCTAAACACTTAGCAGCGTTTTTGGCAACGTCGAATATGTGGTCATTCCACATAAGGTGGTCTGTGATGCACATACCGAGAACTGAGAGCTGTTCGGTTTCCTCAATGCAAGTGCCACTCATGGATAGCGGCATGGGGGGCGGATTCCGCTTTAACAACAGGAGACAGCATTGAGTTTTTGAAGCATTAAATTCTACGCGGTTTTTCGTTCCCCACTTGACAATGCTGTCAAGATCAGAATTTAATGAGCTTATCATAAGCTGCCGTTCCAAATCTGCAGAAAGAGAGTCGGTGACAAAACGGATCCCTGTGGCACACCAGCATTTATTTCATGAACTTCAGACTTAAATCCGTCCAACACAACTTATATTGAGCGGATTTTCGCATTTTCGATAAGAATGGTTGATGCCAAACTCTATCAAATGCTTTTGAAATATCAAGTGCAATAATCTTACTTTCTCCAAAACGCTGTAAAGATTTGTGTCACTGTTCGGTGAGATATACCATCAGATCACCAGTGGACCTATTGCTACGAAAGTCATACTGCCGGTCATTAAGAAGCTTTCATTCTTCGAGATATTTCTTAAGCTGATAATTTATCAGCGTTTCGATGACCTTGGAAAGGACGTAATTGCAATTGGACGATAGTTGGAGGGGGAATTTTTTAAATGACTAAAACCACTAGTTTAGTAGTTAAAAACAGGATTCCATATGATTATAAGTTTATGCAAGAACAAAAATTTTAAGTCGTTGTAGTGGTTTCTTAAAAAAATAAGCTTTTAATAGAAAATTTTTAAAACATTTTTTAGAAAAAATTTTGGTACGCCAACTTGAAGTTTTTATTATTATATTGTACGAATAAAAAATAAATGTCCAAAGAAAAAAAATAGATTTTTTTTTCTAGAATTAAAAAAATATTTTTTTTAAAGTGCAATGTTTTTAAAATTTTTAGAAGCTAATCTAAAAACCATTTCATTAAAATCCGTTCGAAATAATGGTACTATAGTATTCACAAAAAATTTTATCAAAATTTTTGGAACCGTTTTCGAGAAAACTACGATTTTCGAAAATCATTTTTTAACAAAATTTGAATTTTTTTTTTTAAATCAAAAAAAAATTTGAATACACAATAATAATCAAACTTTTGGGGAGTTTTAGCATAAAAAAAATGGTCAAAATCGGTTGTACCGTTTTTGAAGAAATCAAAAAGAAAAAAAAAGTGGTTCCAAAGGGAATACCAAAAATAACCATTATTTGTACATTTTTTTCAACGATTACCTAGTTTTAACTAAATGAATCTGTGGGACAGATTTTGAGAAAAAAAAATTGAGAGAAAAAATTCGTATGGCAGGTACCATATTTTTGGTGTTAAAAAAAAAAAGAAAAAAACGTGTGGGGGGGAAATTTTTGAAACGATATCTACGAAAATCACGAAAATCGGTCCAGCCGTTCAGGCTGTAGTCGAACAGACAGACAGACCCAAAGAAGTCTTAATGTCTCGTCATTTCTTCTTTCCCTTCGATTGTGTTGAACGGTGTTCCCATCAAATATGTTGAAACAGCAAGAAATCTTTGGGTAACAATTGATCTTTCAAGCCTACTTTTCCCAATGGTCGTGACTGCCTATAAGCATTTTGTATTGGTATAATAGAAAAGAGTTTTTTATAAAATTCATGCATAGTATCAGGTTCAATAGTTATTAAGAGAAGTTGTTAAACTGACTTGGGTTCGAATATTAAGAAAGAATATAATTCCACAAGCACATCTGTTAGACATTTTTCGTAGAAAACCAAATTTTCATGATTTTTGAAAACTTTTCTTAAAAAATTTATTTTCAAACCGAAGCTAATCGAACTATCCAATCCTAATCAACAAACTCCACAAAAACAAACAAGCAAAAATCAACCCAAACCCAACCCAATATCAGCCAAAAATCAACCAATATTACCCCAAAACCAACCTAACAGTCAAAATCAGCCAAAGTAAACATGAGACACAACCTACCAAACAAATCTACTGATTTCTTTAGAAGACTCCTTCCCATGGTTATTTCACCAATTACAGCAACTTCTTCCAATTTATTTTCAAACTTCAATCATAACTTTGCCCTTGGATTGTTTATGTGAAATTAAAAGTAGGTGGGTAAATACCTTCTTTCAAAAACAACCATCAACTCGAATTCATAATTTTGAACTTTAAAAGTCTGCCAATAAAACTTCTCGTATTCTCGAAGGGTTATTTTATCTATCAAGTACCTTAATTATATAATTTTTGTTCTCTTAAATGAAAACAAAAAGAGATTTAAATTCAAGCAGAAACCATTTAAAGAATTTTGCAACTCTCGTTTCGGCATTAAAATTTTTGTGGAGCACGAAGCAATTGCGCTTCGTTTAATGGGCTTCCTGTTTTGGTTGAAAGGATTTTTGTAGCCTTTCAAGATATATACGTAGGCATATAAAAAAAAAAAACACATCACTACTTGCAACCACGCACCAAACTTGGGTTGAATATTTTTTTCCATCATCATCGAGCGTCAAATAAAGAAATGAAATTTTCTCTGTCGAATGTTAATGCAAAGCCTAAGGGAGTAACCATATATATGAACACAGGTTTTATCGTATTAAGTCACCTTCACAGCCTAATTATTTCTTTCTTTTTTTTATGGGAATTTTTAATTGTAATAGATGAGTGAGGAATATAAGAGTTCTTTAAGATTGAACTGGAGATATTTGAGTCTGCTAACTATTTTACGAAGTTCATTATGGCCTTACTTCATTTAAATCTGTTAAATTTTAATGATAAATGGGTTAACAAAAATAGTCCTAAGAGAAGAATTGTTTATAGCATTTTGGAAAATATGAGCAACATACAAGACGGTGTATTTCTAATACCTCGTAACCCATAAGAAGGTTACTTTTTTTTTTTTTTTTGAAATGTTTCCGGAAATATTTGTATATCAACCTATAACTACATCTGAAAATATAACACCTAATATCCCAAGATGATATGATTTTTCTGGAATATCTCGTAACTCAGTTATGTATATACCTCCTATGCCGATAAAATACATTACCACTAAAAAAAATTGAATTTTTAATAAGAGTAATTTATGAAACATCAAGCAGTAGCACTTCACAAAGCTTTAGTTAAAATTTGGTTAGTTTTTAGGCCCTAAGTATTAATGTAGTTTGAATGCATTGTTGTGTCTCTTCGAAAATTGACTTTTCATAGTTGCGAGGTATTAGAACTACAGGGATGATATGTACAGTGTTGGCCAAAACAAAAGCAACTTTAATTGCCTCCATTATTAAGTAATTAAAAAACAAATTTAAGAATCTATCATGGTATATTTTTGTTTTTAAAATTTAAATAAATATTAACAGTTTCTAGTGGAAAATAAAATAAAATGGTTTTTGCAGTAGTTCATTAAATATAGCAAAATTAGTACAATTAGTTCAATATTAGGCTGGTCAAAACAAAAGCAACTTTTAACAAATACATATTTTTTTTTTAAACTATATAAAATATTGCTAGTATTTGGCAGCAAACCCCTTGTTTTTTATCACTTCAGCACATCTTCGAGGCATGGGGTCAATTAAATTGTTTATTACGCTGTTTGGGATACGTTCCCAAGCCAATTTAATTTGTTGAAAGAGATCACTTTTATTTTTGCAATTAGTCCTTACAATTCGTCGATCTACAATTTCCCATAGATTTTCTATGGGATTGAGATCTGGGGACTGTGCTGGCCATTGTTACACGTCTATCCGGTTTTCTTGAAACCACGTCCTAACCTATTGGACGTGTGCTTTGGGTCGTTGTCCTGCTGAAATATCCATTTCAGAGGCAACTGATCTTCAGCGTGTGGCAGCATTACACTTTGTAAAATGTCACGGTACATAAAACGATCCATTGTACCATCTATTTTGTGAATCGGTGCCAGTCCATGCCCTGAAAAATATCCCCACACCATTACCTTTCCTCCTCCACGTTTTACAGTAGCTTTGGTGTAACGTGGATTTAGTGCCTCTTTGGCTGGTCTGCGAACACGACGGTAACCATCGGAACCCTTGAAATTGAATTTGGACTCGTCCGAAAAGAGTACATTCCTCCATTTTCTAACGGTCCAGTTGATTTGGTCATGAGCAAACTTTAATCTCGCCAGCTTGTTTTTGGTTGAAATAAAAGGCTTTTTTACAGCTTTAAAGGATTTTAGTCCACCATCAACAGCTCGTTTCCGGATTGTTCTCGCGCTAACGCCCAGGTCGAGTTGGACTCTTATTTCTCGCGATGATATAAAAGGGTCTTTTTTGATTGATTTTACTATAGCAGAATCTTCTAGTTCTGTTGTTTTTCTTGGTCTGCCACCTCGATGAACCGTTTGAAATTACTTTGTGGATTTATAGAATTTTACTAATCGGCAAATCACTGATTTGGTAATGGAATATTTTTCCGATAAATTAATTTGACTCTTTCCACTTTTATATTCTTTTATAATTTTTTCTTTTATTTCGTTAGAGTATTTGTTTCGGGCCATTTTACAAACGTTAGTTAAGAACACTGATTAGCTTGCTCGTGAACTGAATAATACCTAATAAATAGATTCATCTGCACTTTTTGCCAACACCTTTACCATGAGCAATGAATTTTTTAGTTAACGGTCTAACTTCTATTTATTAATAAGAAAAAGAGAGGTAGTAATAAGAAGTTGCTTTTGTTTTGACCAGCAAAAATTTGGGTTCACTGGAATACTTATATCATATTTAATGAACCGTTTTGAAAACTAATTTCTCTTGTTGTCTATTCAGAAGTACATACATAATGTATTAAATTTTAGAAAACAAATTAACATGATTAGTTTTAGTTACTCATTTTTGAAAGACATAATGATGGAGGTGGTTTTAGTTGCTAATGTTTTGGCCAACACTGTAGATAGGTAAAAATGGAGACCATTGGCATACTAGCCCTGTGTCAACATTAGCGCTGAAGTGCGCCATTTTGATATTATAATCCATAACTCGTATGTACCTGTGTCATCCAGTTCGAATTAAGCTCAAAGATAAAAAAGGATCTAGTAGGTTTTGATGTTTCCTCAGTCCGCTAGCTAGAGATCTAAGGAGTCAAACGGAGGGTACGGCACAGAAGTTCATCCTAGGGCCATTTCTTCGCGTCGAGAAAAGAGATCAACTCTTTGATCTTCATTCCCGAAAATTCGTCAATCTCGTCAAATAATGCCCTTCCTAAGGATTGTGCTCTAAATTCGACCAGAGCAGGGCATTTGCAGAGGAAATGGAGGACTGTTTCCTTTTTCCGCTAGTTCCCACAGCTATGACAGTGAGTTTTGTAAGGAGTACAAAGGTTCGCTGCATGCTCTTCTATTGGACGTTGTCTGAAACAGGTACCTACGATCCTGGCTATATTTTGCCTGTACCTGCATATCAGTTCAGTGTTCGGGATTTATTGAAGATGGGCCAAATCTTTCTAGATACAATGCAGTTAGTTAAACAGCTCCACTTAAGGTTTGATTCGCTAAGAAAAATTGAGAGGATATTACACTGCGACCTAGAGATCTATTGTGCCTCCACCTAATTCTGGATGAGCTTGCTCATCTTACTGTTCTTCCACAAAATCTATTGCTCTTAGGAATCTAAGTATTTAGGGCACCTTCAAAGAGGATAGTTCAAGTCGCTCTCTTCATTTATTCAACTCGAAGTATATTAGGGTGCTTAAGTATTCGGCCTTAATGCTGGGCAATTCGAAATGTCTTTGCGTTCCACAGTCGAGCTCTGAATTTTGCCCAAACTGGAAAATGGTCACATTCGACGAAATGTACCTACGTCTATGATGTCGGATATGCGCCTTGCGTCCATTAACACATGGTCGATTGATGATGAGCTTAAGCAATTAAACCGAAATACTCGCATTTCAGGGAATGCCCATCATTTTGCCCTTCGAACGAACTGTTAAATTCAGAGATTCTTGTTTTACCCGCACAACACGAATATGGAATGCCTTATCCGGACCAATATTTCCTTCCTACTGCATGGGCAACGCAATCAAAGCACTGAAAACCAACAAAGCAGCAGGACTTGATGGCATTCCTGCAGAGCTTCTACAAGCGGCGCCAACGACATCGAGCGAACTCCTGCATCCACTCATAAAGAAAGCTTGGGTCTCCGAAGGTTTACCGAATGAGTGGAAAAAGGGAAGGATAGTCAAGCTCCCTAAAAAAGGAGATTTAACACAGTGCGAAAACTGGAGGGGGATTTGCGTCCTGCCTGCGAAAATAGTACTGGAACGCATCAGGGAACATCTAGAAGCCACACTCGATGCCAAACAGCCAGGTTTCCGCACTGGATCCTCATGCATTGATCATATCAATACTTTAAGGATCATAATTGAGCAGTGCGTCGAATATCGATCACCACTCCACCTGCTATTAATCGACTTTGAGAAGGCTTTCGATAGCGTCAATAGAGAATTTATTTGGCATGCTTTACGCAGGACGGGTATGCCGGATAAATTAATAGCTATTATTAAGGAAACTTATGATGGATCCAAATGTCACGTTTTGCACGAAGGGAGCCTATCAGAAGAGTTTGAAGTCCAAAGTGGAGTCAGACAGGGCTGCATTCTGTCACCAATATTGTTTCTGTTGGTGATAAGCGATGTCCTGCGAGCGGCCTTGACAGGAAACGGAGGAATTCGATGGACTCTGACGTCTCACCTGAAACATCTTGACTATGCGGATCATGGATCTCCACTAAATGATAACAGGGGTGGAGAGAGAAGCAGAAATCGTGGGACTGAAAATCAACTCTGGCAAAACAAAGATGATCAGCCTAGAAACCCTCTAAACAACCGGTAGAGAAAGTACAGAGCTTCCAATACCTTGGAAGTATCATCTCTACCGAAGGTGGCACCGAACATGACATTAGCAGTCGAATCAAGAAAGCAAAGGCTTCTTTCGGTATGCTTAGAAATATATGGAGGAATAACTCTTTAAGCTCAAGATCCAACGATCCAACGTCGAATCCGTTGTACTTTACGGTCGCAGAACTTGGAAAGTAACAGTATGTGTCACTAAGAAGCTGCAAACGTTCATTAATAGATGTCTACGAAACATCCTGTTGTGCTCGAACATTTTAAGGGTAGTTATAATCTTTTAAGTGTCCACTAAATATAAAAAAGCTATTAGTCGACAGCCAATTTCTATTGTTGTTTCGTGGTTTGATACAGTAATCCCGATAAGGTCCGGTAGGCTCGATCCAAGCTACAATTTGATATGTTCTTCAGCTTCATAGCTAGAAGCTTGTGCGCATATATAGCCTATGTTTTGGAAAGTGGCTTTGATTCGAATCAATAAATGTACTCCTTAGCCGATTTCCCAAGACTTATTAGAGCATATGCGAGCGAGCTTTTTTTTGCACTTGGAATACATTTTGTAAGTTTTACTTTTCATCATACCTGATCTTATCTATCGTCCCTACTTGATTGCGTTAATATCTGCCTTCGGATGTTTTGTTAAATTCAGAGATTCTTTCTTAAACCACACTACACGAATGTGAAATTTTCTAACGTTTCAGGAACACACTCCCAGACCATTTAGACAATTTGAGGGTTATTATTTTTAGAGGCTACTTGTGGCTCCCTCAGAAATAACCTTTGTAACGAAGCGTTCCATGCTACGCCACTCTATACGACTTCTGCATTAATACCAAGAATTGTACTTCACTCAAATTCAATTCACAAGCACCATGAGCATATGACGTCACAGCAAAATCAACTACATGGATATTTTTCGTTCACCACTTATATAGTTCACATTCAGTTTCTACTGAAAAACCATCGAGGACCTACTTGGGTGAACGAAAAGGACCTCTTCGCTCATACATACAGTCAGGCGGCACAGTAAATTGATTGCATAAATCTTTCGAAGTCCAGTCGTAGACAAGCAGTATAGACGAGTTGGTCATTTAGCTTTCCTTGCTTTTTGCGGAGCTTCCCCCACCAGTGGTAAGGGGTTTCGTATGAAGACAAGTTAGGTAGGTGAGATTGTCCAGCTATTTCTTATTAAGGCTTCCCCCAACCAGCGGTACGGGGTCTTAGTTCGAAGTTTAATGTCCTAATTGCCACCAGGGGCTTCGGTACCTGCTGATCTACCAGAGCCTTTAGCCTGCTGTTTAGTGCCACCAGGGGCCTTGAACCTGCCGATCTACCAGAGCGTTTATCCTGCCGTTTAGTGCCACCAGGGGCCTTGAACCTGCTGATCTACTAGAGCGTTCAGCCTGCCGTTTAGTGCCACCAGGGGCCTTGAACCTGCTGATCTACCAGAGCGTTTAGCCTGTCGTTAAGTGCCACCAGGGGCCTTGAACCTACTGATCTACCAGAGCGTTTAGCCTGCTGTTTAGTGCCACCAGGGGCCTTGAACCTTCCGATCTACCAGAGCGTTTAGGCTGCCGTTTAGCGCCACCAGGGGTCTTGAACCTGCTGATCTACCAGAGCGTTTAGCCTGCTGTTTAGTGCCACCAGGGGCCTTGAACCTGCTGATCTACCAGAGCGTTTAGCCTGCCGTTAAGTGCCACCAGGGGCCTTGAACCTGCTGATCTACCTGCTGTTTAGTGCCACTAGGGGCGATATACCCAAGGATCCCGTCAGGAACCAGACATCCAAATGAAAGAGTCCGTTTGAAGCCGAATTACCAGGAGCCAGAATACCCGTATTCAAGTACCAGATCCAGATCATCAGCAAGCAGTATCACTGATGCGAGGCAGCTAGACTAGAAGCCAGAAGAGTTGATGCCCGTGAACCGTTCAATTACCCGAATTAAGTGAAATATTAGTAGCAGAACATTGTATGTTATAGATTTAAGAGTTATTTCCAATAAAGATTTTGTAATAAGGTTTGAAGACCTTTAAATCTGGAGTTTCGTGTTTTCTTCAGGACGACCCTGGCGAGACCGACGAGCAAAACCTCGGCTGGAGAGCAAAAAGCACATCACACCTTCTATGCGAGCAAGCAATTTAACTGGAGGACAAAAGCCCCGTACTCGAGGGACAGGACTCTCCCTTAACCTTAGAACAGCAGGCCGGATAATCCGACGCCAATATTCCTCTACGAGGATATGAAAACTGTCGTTGGTACATAATGGATTCTCCGTCAGCAGGTTGTTTTTGGTCACCGTAAAACCCCGCTGCGTCAAAGCCTACCCTAAAGAGCAGCTAAAAGCCGATATATAACTTAAAATCCTGTGATTTCTCAGGTATGTAAGTCCATTCGAAACATTTAGAATTCACAAAAAAAGTTATCTGCAAAACAGACGAAACTGCAAACAACGAGAAAACTCCGTGTGTGCATCAAGTTTTCAAAGCAAATTCATTTCTGAAAATGTATGGTGAACTTGATAAAAATTGAAATGCATGCATGACTCTCATGAAAAGTTTCCATTCGTTCGAAAAATACACCTTAGGCACCTATCACATTTCCATTTCCTCTGCCCGAGATCTCCATTCACAAATGCAGCCAAACTGTAAATCGATTCGAACTGAATTATATATTTATTTTTCTGTCCTAAGAATTTCGAAGAAACATTTAATATCCTGCTGCACGTACAAAAGTTTTCACTCAGAAATGCCCTGGACATGGGAAGTGTTGCAGATGAATAGCAGACCTATACCTATGTATAACCATAGTACAAAACTATAACACTGAAGACCAACCATAAACATTCGATATTATTTTGTTGGTCAGAAAAATACATTTATAAATATTTCACCACAACATGTTGCCTCGAATGAAATAAACTTTGCCACAAGATCTCGAATATTTAGCTCCTTGAATCCCAATTTGGATCAATAATTTATATGATTTATTGAAACAGTACGAGTACGAGTACCTTGGGAAGGACTTTCGATAACTTAAACAGTTTGGTAAGAGAAAAAGATACAAAATAATCAAATATAAATATGTTAGAGAAATGTTTGTGTATAAATTTGGTCTGACTTCTCGAATCAACAGAGAAAAAAAACACATAATACCTTTCATCACTATATGGGCGAAATAACTCGATTTATAGCTAGCGCAGATGAAAACCTGACTAAGCACACTTCTTGCTGGACAATTTATTTTTCTCTTTGGCCAACTATTTAGAATTCAGAACATCGACTCTAAATCAATAAAACATCTGATTTAGAAAATCCCCAAAAATCTAAAGTGGAATCCTTAATGGAATCATGACATCTGTCTGTGAGTGGAACATATAGGCCAGGGTGGCACTTAAAGCAAACTACGGAATCTGGTTCATGTGGTTTTCGTTTTGTTGGAATCAAAATACCACAATTTATGTTGAAAGACTAATAAACTTAAAAGTAAAGGGGCCTTCCGTTTGTTTATACCATGGACTAGCAGTGAATAAGGGAGTTACCTACAAGGATATGTCAGACAGTGTTAAGAAGATTCGGAAGAAGTCCAAGTGCTTTTTGGCACAACTTGTTGAATAGTTTTGAAAGTATACAATTTAATAGGAGTTATTACGTGACTTGAAAAGTTTTCCTAATCTACAAAAAAAAAAGGAATAATCAAGAAGATAGACTAGTTAACAAGATTCTATTTGTAGGAAAAATCGAACAGAACTTGACATTGTTTTTATTTTTTTAAGGCATTGTCCGGTTGGGATCAAAGTGAGCCTTATTCTTTTGATTAGAAATTACCCTCCGGATGGTTCAATGTATGATGTATTGGACGGTTTCATGTCTGATCTCCACAGAATAGATATTGCTGGTGTGCCACAGGGCTTGTCTCCTACTTTCTTCCTCAATTATATAAAACATCTTTTATCTTAAACTTCTAATCTACTTCATTGTTTTTCCGACGACTCTAACCCACAGCTTTTCATACTTCTTCTCAAATTCATGTCCATCTTCTTCTGGAGTGGAATTGCAACGGTATCATCTTATGATAAGCTCATTAAACTCCGATCTTTACAGCATTGTTAACAGGGGTATACAAAATCGTGTGGAGTTTAATGCTTTGAAAAATCAATTATGTCTTTTGTTGTTGTAGCAAAATGTACCCGGTTTTCCCTTGCCATTTCAATTTACGAGTACAAACGTTCAAGATCAAAGTTCATCGAGATCTCCTTTCTCTCCCACCCTAATTCCCCCATCGCTAGTGCGATGCTTATGGTGAACATTATAAAGGTCTCTAGCTTGCGAGAGACTTTACCACCTAGAAGACCAGTGACAAAGATGTTGCCGAGCCATTGAAATCGATGCGTGCCAAGTATTGGGCTTTCCACAATCCCAGGGAAACAAATTTTAAAAGTAGGCGTAGAGATTGTGGCTCCAGAAGGAAACAAGTAAGTTTCTTACCAGCCACCTTTTTCAGCAGGAAGAAAAGAGAAAAATCAGCACCGAGATACATATGTGCAGAGATATTTCTGAAGAGAAGAGTGAAACAATCTACATCGGTATTCTCGAATCGCTTTAGACCCTGCCAGGATTGTAATGGGAATGCCATAATAGACGTGCAGTCAATTCGTAAGACCTGGAAAGACTACTTAGATCAGTTGCTTAACGGTGATGACAGTCAAAATCACGGCAACGAGCAACCGGTGCCAGTCAGTCTGGACGAAAACATTAAGTTTCTATTGCCCAGTTAAGTTAGTCGTTTCCAGGCCGACATTAAATCACTATGGCTCAGCGGGAAATATGGAAATTTGGTGTAAAATACAGCAATTATATAGCAGATGACGACTCCAAGACCTTCAAGGCCCTCCTTGATTCCTCTCCTTACGGCGATGAATTAATCGTAAAAAAATGAGTGCATAGGGCACGTCCAAAAAATATTAGGCAGCCGTTTGCGAAATTTAAAAAAGAAACGCAAAAACTGTCTACGTATTACGGTTTGGCAAGAAGGAGAAATGTAGATAGCGTAGCTGGGATGAAAAAAGCTACTTTAGCTACCTACTACCATTTATGTTCCACCGACAACGAGCTGAATCACTCTTACTGCCCAGACGGGGCTGACAGCTGGTGTGAAAAAAGCGGAAGCGACCGGTGCAAATTTAAGCCTGAAGCACCCAACACCATTTCAACCTGATAATATTTGGAGCCCATTTATATGGAATTGTCCAACGACAATTTGCTAGAACGTTTAGGATTTGTTAAGGCGGTCACACGCAAAAGGCCAATGAGAGCATTAACAGCATCGTGTGGAATTTGGCACCTTCATTCTGGCAAAAATGTAATTGAAATCGCAGCTTATATTGCTGCTTGTATTTTTAACGAAGGCTTGGGATCTGCAAATGCAAATCATCGTTGGAAAAAGAAGCTTTGATTACGCCAATGCGAAGGATGGAAGACCCACCCTCTTGAGCACCAAAGAAGTTCGCAAATTTCAAAAAGATTTAAAGGCTCGAGGAAATCAGTTTCGAAGATACCGAAAGAGTTTTGTATGGTCCTGGAATCACCGATTAGTAGGTAAACATCATTTTTCATCAATTAAAACTTTGAACTCGTTTTTCTCAAAACAGCGTTTTTGAAATTTGCGTGCACGACAACTGAAAAAGTTCTCAACCGATATTGTTCTACTTTGGAGGCTTCTATTTTTAGATCATATTGGAACTAAAAATATTTGTGATTGGACGCGAATTTTCCATGGATTTTTCGACATTTTTCGATAAATCGCTTAAAATTTTTAATTTCTCCATTTTTCTTCATTTTTACTTGCGACTTATAGGCGACTATAAGGCAAGTTATGCATTCGTAAAAATCGAATTCGAGATTTTGATCAAAGTTGACATAACGATGATAGCGAAGACCAAAAAAGTGGGTCTCGCAATTCGGTCTGTCTGTCTGTTTGTTCGACTACAGCCTAAACGGCTCGGCCAATTTTCTTTAAACTTGGTAGATATCATTTTTAATTTCTCCCCACACGTTTTTTTTTCTTTTTTTTTAAGACCAAAGACAACGGTTCGAAATTTTATAAATATTTTTTTTCTCAAAAACTGTTCGGCATATTCAAAAATAAAAATGCAAAAAAAATTCATTTAGTTAAAGCTAGGTAATGGTTGAAAAATGTTCTCCGAAAAATGGTTATTGAGGGTACCCTCATGGAACCATTTTTTTGTTTTTGATTTTCTCGAGCTCCCCAAAAACTTGAATAGAAATTTTCAAAATTTTTTTTTCTAAACTCAATATTTTGAAAACCACATGCTAGATTTGTTTTTAAACTTGATAAATAAAAGTTTCTCAATATAATCTACAAGATGTGATAAAAAAAATAATTATTTTACCTACAAATAAAGGTACCCACCATGCAAATGTTAAAAAATGGTTTACAAAAATCGTACTTTTCTCGAAAACGGCGCTTAGAATTTTGATAATTTTTTTTTTCTTTCAATTAATTTTTACGATCTTTAGTTAAATAAAAAAAAAATTTAAATTAAGATATTACAGCGTGTACCTACCATAGAACCATTTTTTCAAATTTTAAATTTCTCGTTATTGACATAACGGATTTTAATGAAATTTTTTATAGAGACGCTTCTAAAAAGTTTAAAAAGCATTACATTTCAAAACTTAAAAAATAAATATTTTTTGAATTTTTGAAAAAAAAAATCATTTTTTTTGGAAAATTCGATATCTCAAAAATGGGTCAATATTTTTTTTGGAAATTTAATTTTCATTCGTACAGTAATAAAAACTTAAAGTTGACGTACCAAATTTTTTTCTTAAAAATGTTTTAAGAATTTTGTACATAAAAGCTTATTTTTTTTAGGAACCACTACAACGACTTATAATTTTTATTCTTGCATAAATTCATATTAGCATTCTGTTTCAATATATTATATCATAAATTAATATGTGATTTTTTCCAGGACTATGGCAGACAAAAATTGTTGCCTCCAGAATGCACGCAGATCAATGCCTCACCTTCGACTCTAGTGTTGTCGAAGGCCTATAAATCTGACATGCTTCCATGAAAAAAATAAACAAAAAAAATTCAAAATTAGTCAATTTTAAATAAAAAAATTTGAGTTAAAAAATGCTTGATTATTGGCCTCTTAATTGTATTTCCCCCCTTAAGAAAATTATAGTGTTTTTTTTTACACCAATTTGTCAATCAATTTAATTTGTCAATAAAATTTTAAAGCTTATAGCCTGAATGTACATTTTTAGGTAATGCTCTAAATACCTTTCATTCATATGTATCATCTTACATGAGCAAACATATTCATCTTCCAGTTGCCTTTGCGTCTGTTCTACTTTGTACATATTTCCTAGATGAAATTCAAAAAAAAAAAAAAAAGCTTGTTAATGCAACTCAACGTATCTCCGTCAAGCTAGAAAGGGTTTTCATAGCTCAAGGGATTAGTCGTACGTTGAAACATCACCCAGGACTTTTTTTTCCCAATATTTCCTTCACTGCTGCAATCTTTTTTTCCACTCTGATCTTTAGTTAGAGAGAGTTTTTTATTGCAAAAATGTCCTTTGGGTTGTCATCGTGACGGAAATGAAAAGATGTTTAACTTAAAAGACTCTATTGGCATGGCATAGTGATGGTGTGTTGACTTTGAGGTGAATTATAGTTGTTTTCCGGTTGAAATGAGATTGTTATCCTCTTAGCAAAAAAAAAAATAATAAAGGAAAGCAACTATACAAAGATGACTGTGTCAAGGGATACAACTACAACAGATAGAAAGCAATTAAAAAGAAATAGTCTATTTATTTCGAAAATAATGTTCTTAGGAGAAGAGGATTAATGAGAAACAAAACAAGAAAACGGAAGCAAAAAATATGTAAGGATACTCGTAAGCAAGTAAGGTTTAGCAAAACTGTATCAGATTTTTGTATTGAGAAAAAATGTCGTCTAAGAATTTTACTTTGCAAAAATGAGGCACATGTAGAATAGAAGGGAAAATGAATTGGGCTCAATTTGTATACTTATTTTCCATTTGAGTTAATATGTTGCCATAGAGATAACTTGTACATTTGTACTACTACAACTCTGACGACTATGGTAAAAAATATAAAGGAGAAGTTGGATAATGACAGCTGTATCTTCCTACGACTACGACACTCACTACTATAGTCCTTGACTGAAAGGCCATGACATCTGTTTATCAATTGGTTTCCTTCCGTTTGTTTTTAAATTAATGGGCCTACAACATAAAATACACGACCAGTTGGCACGAACTTCATTTAGGACTCAAGACTTTAACGAGGCTACGCGTTGAAGATTTAAGAAAAAAAATTACTAAAGCATTCCTATGTGTAGAAGAGCGCTACAGTTTTCTGCCAACCCCGAAGGACCTAGAAAAGAAGCACTTTTCTCGGAAAGTACATATTACTCTTGAGGGATTTGAGATTTCGTTGAAAGAGGCAGTATCCGCCTCTGTGGCGGCTGCTGGTAAATGAACCCGATCCTACTGCGCGACAAGGGGTACTTCTCTACCCACAAGGTTATAATTCTCCCCAAACGATCTTATTACTGAATCATTCGGAATCGGCAAATTTCACTTACACAGGAATGGTTGGGAGTCACTTGGTCCTAGTTCTCTTCGAGCTGTTGCACCACCAAATAAATTTAATAAATGGGACATAAAAGCGAAATTAAATTAAGGACTAATATCTCACCAAAGTGGGAAATAATTCCGAAAAATAGGGCAAGAACTGCTGATCTATACATCTCCCACTTTGATGACTAAATATTCCCCAATAACTCAGAGAGAGAGCTATATTATCAAAGGGAGTCAGTAACATACAGTTGATCAAGACGACTGTGGGCATTTGAACCGGCCCGGCTAGTGAACATAGAGAAGCAGCAGTTCAAAGTGGCAGAAGGCCAAATTGAACAGTTTTCAACACTTTTACATCTCCAACAATTTGGCCATTTTCTTCGAGGAAAATATTTGGGATGAGCTGGGTTTCACAAGGCCACCACAACGAAACCCCCCCTGGTTTGACGAAGAATGCAGGTTGGCGAATGTAGCAAAGAACGAGGCCTACCAATTAATGCTGCAGGCAAGAACCAGAGCTGCCCGGGAGTTCTACAGGCAAAGACGAAGGGAGGAACGCCGACTTCTAAGGAGGAAAAAGAGAGCATGCGAAGCGGGCGGTCGAGTCTATTGAGGACTGTACCGGCAGGGGGAATGATCGAAAGTTTTACCAAAGGGTGAGGCAATCCACCTAGAGCTACAAAGCTAGAACGGAAGCCTGTCGGGATGACAGTGGGAATATAGTAGTGGACACGCAGTCCGTGCTGAGGATCTGGAAACAACACTTTTCCAGACTGCTGAACGGTGAGGAAGGCCAAAATTCGGCAGCTAGGCGGAACATTCCATTCAACCTGGACGATGATGGTCAAAATTTCCGTCCACCCGACCTAAATGAAGTGCGGTCAGCGATAGCCAAGCTGAAAGCGTACAAAGCTGCTGGCGCGGATGGCTTGCCAGCTGAGCTATTCAAAGCAGGTGGGGATGACTTGGTAGGGAGCATGCACCAACTCATCTCAAAAATTTGGTCGGATGAAAGTATGCCCAGTAAATGGAACCTCGGCATAGTGTGCCCCATCCACAAGAAAGGATATGTCCTGACGTGTGCCGATTACAGAGGTATAAGTCTCCTCAAAGTCACATAGTAAAATCCTGTCGTTTGTTCTGTGTGAGCGCCTAAGACCGTTTGTCAATGAGCTGATCGGCCCCTATCAGTGTGGTTTTAGGCCCGGCAAATCTACCCTGGATCAGATGTTTACATTTAGACAATTTTTGGAAAAAACCCAGGAGTTCCAAATCGATATACACCACCTTTTTATCGATTTAAAAGTCGCGCATGATAGCGCGGATAAAGAACAACTATATAGAGCCATGTCTCATCTCGGAATCCCTGCAAAGCTCGTCCGCTTGTGCAGGATGACGATGGGGAAATTTCGCTGATCCGTCAAGGTCGGTAAGAACACCACCGAACCCTTTGATGTCGAGAAAGGTCCGAGGCAAGGCGACGCGCTATCATGAAACCTATTTAACATCGCTCTTGAAGCAATTGTACGAAACTCAAACGTCAACAATAGAGGTACAATTTTTCAAAAGTCAGTTCAACTGCTTGCTTATGCGGATGATATTGATATCATTGGGAGGATGAAGCGAGCTGTTACCGGTGCGTTTGCAAGTATTGAACTGGAGGCGGCGAAAAAATGGGTTTGGCTGTTAATGAGGACAAGACGAGAAAGGAATCTCAACATCGTCGACTCGGTATAACTTCGAAGTCGTCAAAGACTTTGTCTACCTGGGCTCCACTATAACATCGCAAAACGACATCAGTGCAGAGATCAATCGAAGATTTACTCTTGCCAACCGCTGTTTCTTCGGGCTAAGAAGGCATTTGAGTAATAAAGCCCTATCTCAAAGAACCAAGGAGACCTTGTATAAGACCCTCATCATCCCGGTCCTGCTGTATGGGGCAGAAGCATGGACACTGTCTAAAACGGATGAAAATCTGCTTGGGTGCTTTGAAAGAAAAGTTCTTCGTTTGATCTTCGGTCTAGCCTGTATCGATTGAGTATGGAGGAGAAGGTTCAACAACGAGCTGTACGGGCTTTACAGCGACGTTGAGCTAGTCAAGAAGCTGAAAATACAACGGCTGAGATGGCTGGCACACGTGGACCGTATGGACACCGACGCACCAGCCCGTCGAATCTTCGAATCGACCCCTGATGGTCTGCGCAGCAGAGGAAGACCCCACCTCAGGTGCCGCGCACAAGTGGAGAGCGACCTCAACCAACTTGGAGTGCGTAACTGGAGGCAGCGAGCTAGGGACCGAGCTAGCTGGAGGGGCTTGTTGGTTGAGGCCGTAGTCCACCCTGGACTGCGAGCGCCATCTAAAGTAAAGTAAGTAAGTAATTTTTCATTAAGGTGAGATCAAAATCCTTCTGTTATAATGTAGTCAGCAAGAACCAGTTTGGCTTCCGGGCCAGCAGATGGACCATAGACCAAATATTCACATTAAAGCAAATCCTGGGAAAGACCAATAAATTTCAAATTTATCGGCTGCTGTCGTATAAGATGGCATTCATCGCCAGGAGCTCTACATGGCGACGGCCGAACTCGGAATCCCTAGGATACTGACCCAACTTTGTCGAGTGAGATTAGAAAATACGCAATGTCATGCGCAAATAGGGAGCAACTCCTCTGAACAATTCCAAACATGTACAGGGTCTCGGCAAAGAGATGCGTCATCATGTTATTTCATCAATCTCGTTCTAGAGCAGATGGTGTCCAGTGCAGACGTTAACACTTAGGGCACAATATTCAACAAATCTGTCCTACTGTTGGGGTATGCGGACGTTGATGACATCATCGCCCATTCCCAACGTTCCATAGTAGAGGCTTTCATGGCTGTTGAAGATCAGGCGAGACTTGTTGGTCTTGAAGTAAATGAGGAAAGACCATATACTATCAACAAACAAACAAACACATGTCCACCGATTAGAGCAAAACGTTACTATTGCTAGCAAAAACTTCGAGGTACATAAAGAGGTCATCTACCTCGGAGTTGATATTAACTCCACGAACGACACCTTAGTGGATATCCGACGAAGAATTACCCTAAGAAACCACTGCCACTTCGATTTAGGAAAGCAAGTGGGTTCAAATCGCATCAGTGCTAAGTCGAAGTGCACGCTCTACAAAACTCTTATACTACCAGTCCTGCTTTATGGCGCCGAGTGTTAGACTATAAGCAGAAAGAGAGAGATGATACTGGTTCTTCGACGGATATTTAGTCCTGTGCGCAATTAATGCAAATGGAGCAGAAGATATCCCCGCGAACTCTATCATATGTAACAAGATGTGGATGTATTTCAGAAAGCCAAAACACATCGACTTCATTGGCTCGGCCACATTGAGCGAATGGACAATGCTCCAGCTGAGAGTCTTCGAATCCCAACGCTTATCATATGCTGCCGTTCCAAATCCACACTCGAAGAACAAGGACGTGCATCTGGAAACGAATATAAAAAGCTGAGAGTACTGAGTTTCAGACAAAAGATCATTGATGAATATGAGAAAGAGAGTCGGAGACAAAAGGGAGCCCTGTGGCATGCCAGCAATTATTTTATGAACCTCACACTTAAGACAGTCCAATACAACTTAAATTGAGTGGAAGGTAGTTTCTAATCCATCGAAGAAGAGATTCATCAATATCAAAAGCAGACATTTTCGATGAAAGAGTTTGATGCCAAAATCCTATAAAATGCTTTTGAAATATCAAGTCCAATAATCTTATTTTTTTTCAAAATGATGTAAAGATTTGTGCCACTGAGATACACCATCAGATCACCGGGCGACCTATTGCCACGAAAGCCATACTGCCTGTCATTGAGAAGCTTTCGTTCTTCACGATATTTTTTCAGCTGATAATTTTTCAGGGGTTCCATGACCTTAGGAAAAAAGGTAATTGGACAATAGTTAAAAGAAAATTCGTTGCACAAATGCTGTTTGTCATCCTCTCGGAAAGAGACCAGTAGACTAGGACCGATGTGAAAAGATTACGCAATTAGTTTTGCCAGCATTGAAGAACACCTCTTCAGAACAATAGAAGGTTTGCTATTCGGACCAACGGAGACGAGATCTTTTAGTACTCTTGCAACTGTAGAAGTGCGAAAGAAGATTTGTCCCATAAAATCGTTTACGTTCTCAATTACAGGAGGATTCGTGGCACTTTTTGGCAGCATCGAATTAACACCAAACTATGCTGCAAGCAAATTGGCTTTTTCTTATCAGCTGACATATACTCGTAGAGTGTCCTTGAAGACAAGCGTTAGAACCTAAGACGAAGTAGTATTTCGTACATTTCTTACAAATGACCAAAAATGTTTACTACCTTTGGGACGAAAGTTTACGTCTCTAACCCTAATAACCTCCTCATGACTCGAATCAAACCATGAATTTTCGTTCGATCCTATGCAAGACAACTTGATGACAAAATAAGTTCTAAAAACAAGTACGTTAACTATTGGTGTGAAAAATTACGTTGCAAATTTAACCTCCAATCCAATCTTGTGACAACTCTAGGCTTTTGAACTATATTTGTTTTTAGATATTTAAAGAACTCAATGTTCCCAATAAATCAATCCATGGGGCTCAGTGTGGATATAATTTCCATTAAAAAAATTAAACCTTCTCAAAGTACCCTCGTTAATTGAACTTATGTCCTTCATTTTACGAAACAATAATTTCACGTTGCACGAAAAAGTCATAAATAAACAAAGGACTCCCCTTTGTTCTGCCGCTCAGTTTTCCCAATTCCATCCAACCTTTTTCATCAGAACGAAAAAAAAAAAAATAAGTAGAAAAGAAACTCGAAAGAAATAAATTTCAGTAGGTAACCGAATCGAAGTGTAATGCGAACCATAAGCTACCAAGCTACGGAATGCATAAATAAAAGGTCAGGTTTTATGATACTCCAAGTCTCATATAAATTTCACTTTCCAAAAAAAAAAAATGAAAAACTGTTTGTTTCTTTGAGAACAAAGTTTTAATATCGTGACGAATGGCTGTCAAAAAAGAAATAAAGCATTCAATGAAGGCGGAAACACGGGGGGAAATGCGAGGGACATTACATTAATAAATATTTAATTAATGCATTTATGAAAAAGGTGAGAGAGGTTGAGAAGTTACTGATTACAAAAAATTAAGATCGGGAATGGTTCTCGTTAAAGAAAAATATACTTCACTAAAAAATGTTTATGTGGAGGGGTCTTGGGTAAGAGTGTACGTTTTTGACTTAAACTTTTGAAAAAGTACTACGAACTTTTTATTTGGGACCAAAATCATAACGAGAAACGACAAGTTAATTCGCGCAATCTTGCCATGTAGTCAGGGAACTTTACAATACAAAACTTTGTAGATTCGATATTTTACATAGATTAGGTAGTAGTATCCTTGGACGTAATGCCTAGTGCATTAGTGCCAGTAGCACTTAAAAAATTTCTCCCAACACCACCAAAACCTATCACAGGTCTCACAACCGTCACCACTGTACTTGGAAGCGATGAAACTCTGACCATCATCTATTGTGTGTATTTCAAGTGCCAATCTAGCATGAGAAATATTCATAATGACCTACAAATTTTCAACTGTGTCCTCGAGAGAAGCACATATGGACTCTTGTTGATCTCACCTGAGGGCAAGGCGATTGATGACTGGCTGGACGCCAACAACGTCCAGCAGTTCTTAGTTTCACTACTCAAACTAACTTATCCTAAAACTCCATTGACAATCAATTTTTATTTCTTCCTCGAATTTATCTTGTATACTTCCAGAACTCAGGAACTACACCTGTTTATCAATACCCGGAGAATCGGACTATGAAGATGTTCAGCTAATCATCAAACTCCAACAACCCATATTCTTGACGATAGAACCAACTCAGCACATCATCAACTACAGAAAACTGGATGTAGACAGATTCCAAAGAGACATTGAAGCCACCATAACGCTGCCACCCAAAACATGAACCTGCAGAATCAATTCAACAAGAGACTGCAATCAATCAAACCTGGACCTGACGCCTTCAAGAACATCAACACACTGATTGGGAAAATAACACCGATGCCGGAAACCATTATCACCAACAATGGAAAAGTAACAACGCTGAGGCATTTGCAAAACATTTTTAAGGAAATTTCATCCATATCTAGTCTTCTTTGATGAAGTGAAGGATTCCATTCAACACTCCTTGTCACCTAACAGAGCGATATTAAGCGACACCCATTCAGCTAATGTCAAAGCTGACAGTCCAAATCTGAGCAACCAGAAGTAATAGCTGAAATAATCAGTAGCTGCAGGCCTAAGAAAGCAATCGGACCATATGGAATATCCAACTGTCATTAGGAAGATGCCAGAGGCAGTTCTGGGGTGGAATCGGCTAAGGTGATAGTTGATTGTGATTGTCATTTTGACGATAGCTGTCTCTATTATATCAATAAAGAAATATAGAGAGAGCGATTGTCAAAATGACAATCAACTATCACTTTAGCCGATTCCACCCCTGATCTTTCTAACCATCATCTTGGACAACTGCTTCAACAACAACTACTTCCCTAAAAAATGGAAAACTGCAAAGATCGTGGCGATCCCGAAAAAAGGTGTCAGGAACATAGTCTCCAGCTACATGCCAATATCACTCCTTAAGCAAGCTCTTGGAAGAGCTGATACTAAGGAAACTTAAGAAGTTTTGCAGAGAGAACAACTTAATACCTGACATGCAGTTTGGCTTTAGGGAGAAGCACTCAACAATACACTCGCTCCTGAAGTTCCAGCATTACACCACCATAGCCCTCGACAGTTATCGTGTAACCACGGAATGCTTTCTGGATGTCGAGAAACCATTCGATAGACGCTCTTATACACTGTAAAAAACTGCTAGATCTACCCCCGCCACACCGATATAATTTTTTTATTCTTTCTACCAGAAACTTCTTTTTGCAATTGGAAAACTATGAACAACATCAAAACTGAGTTTGCATAACGTTCAAGACTTGGCCCCTTCCTCTACAGCATGATCACATCAGACCAACCCATCCCAACACGGTGTGAAAACCTGCTGTAGTCTGATGACTCGCTTACGTATGCAACCTCAATATCACCGCTAGTGGCTGTCCGGAAAGTAGAGGTTCATATTAGTAGACTGTTCGATTTTTAAAAGAAATGGGACATCCAAATCAGTGCAGCAAAATCGGAGCTTGTCTGCTTCAGGAGACCTCGTATTGGTAGATGTCGTTCAGCAACCACTTGCAAGAATTTAGTTCTGAAACTTCCAGATGGAACCTCCATTGCAACAAAAAGGAACGTCTAGTCCACTTGCTAAGGTTAAACCCGCACTCAAAAATTGTACTCAGAAAAGCCAGCTGGGCGTTCCAGAAGATCAGGACTTAGCTAACAGACGAAGATACTCATGTACAAACAACTCCTGCGGCCAGTTATCAGCTATTGTTTCCCAGTCTGGTTCACGATCTCAAAGACAGCGATGAAGGAACTCCAAATCTTGTAGAGTATGATGCTAAGAATCCGCACCGGACTCCACTTCGACCGGCAGCGAGCAAAACATTTACAGGAACGAAGATCTCTACAGAAAAGCAAATAACTACTAAATTAGGCAAAGAAGCTAGTGCAGAACACCGTCAATCACCCTAATGAGCTAATGAGAAGGATGGCCACTGAACAACGACATCCCAAGCCGAGGTACTCTAGTGTGGTAGACCGTGGGTACATTTTTAGAACAAAATTAATTAAAATCCTCCTTGCCATTTAATGATTTCCTACCATTTGAATATTCCTCATTGCCATATCTATCATGATCCAATAGAAGTAGATGCCCCTTTTTGGAAAAATTGTACTTTTTCGGCAACGGGGTCACTAGATTTTGGTAGACTTATATATTCACTAGCAGACCTCGAATTTCCAACCAAATGCATGATTTTTCTCAAAACATTTAGAAGTGCACGACCAAATTATTATTTCAATCATGAAATTTCCTTTATATTTTTCAATATTGTATTTTACCTTCGAAAAGAGTCAAGACCGCGTTATAGTCCACAAAGAGATCGCATCCAATGAAAACGAATAGGGTCCTTGTTTTTAAGCTTATAATTGTTCACAGAAAATCAATTCTTATGAATACAAATTGCATATTTTAGGCACATTTTTTAAGTGCATGAAAAGCCCTAGTTAAATCACCTTAACCATTATCGTAGCTGGTAACTTGAATAGGTATACTATTTAAATTTCCTCTCACACCGAAGAACTCTCTTAAAAACTTTTGAAATCAATTTATTCATTAAAAACACATTTTAGAAAAACAATAAATCAGTTTTAATGTTGTAAAGGTAAACTTCCTCCTACTTATAAATCAAATTTCAATTTCAAGCCCCCACAGAATCAACTTATGCGATCCTATAAAATAATAATAATGCTCCTTGACCTTACTTCGCAAATCCACTTCAATATTTTTCCTCAATATTCGAATACTCTTCAATCATAATTCCGAGGGAAATAAAAACTCAATTCACTTAAGTGGGAGAAAAAAAAAACAATTTACTTTAGGTAAACAACAACCCAACTTTGCAATACTTAATTCCATTTATTGCCAACAGAGACAGAAAAATACTTTGAATATTGAACTTCAAGTGGTGTCCACGTTGCTCCCAGCAAGTAGATAACTCATTGCCTGGAGCCATAAATCATTAAATGAACCAATATCCTGAAACATGAGTGTGAGTTGTTGTTATCACTTTTAACCTTTAGCAATGGCACGTGGGACGAAATAATTAACTATTTTTACGATGGGCCTTTGCCGGTGTTTATGTTTAGCCTGGAGGTCAGAGGCTGAAGGTTGAAAGTAGAACTAATACTTTATAGACTAAGAGCCCACAGCAATTTTTGGGTGTGATTGATAACAAAAAATAATTAGCATAATTAGAAAGGCCTTTTATAGTTATTTACAAATGTGAAAGCCTTGCATACTCTAGTGGGCGCAATAGTGCATTATAGTACATTAAGTATGCAGTTCCTTCCAAATCCAAATAATTGTGATAACAACTTTGCCAAAATGTAGAGTTAAGCCCCCTGATTGAAAATATCGAGGTCCAAGACGTTTTACAGACAGACTTCTGCCTGCCAGACGCGATAAGAATAGGCAACTTCTTGCACCAAGAAGGCCACCTTCAAAACGTCATGGACCTCGATATTTGCAATCAGGGCACTTAGCTGTTCATTTTGAAGTTATGGCAAATTTTTTTTCCCAATTGTTTAGAATAAGGAAAGAACTGCATACTTGATGCACTATAATGCACTATGGCGCCCACTAGAGTATGCAAGACGTTCACATTTGTGAATAACTACTAAAGGCCTAACTAATTATGCTAATTATTTTTTGTTATCAATCACACCCAAAAATTGCTGTGGGCTCTCGGTCTATTAGGATTCATAAGCCAACAATTATTTGATAGGTTAGGTGAGGTTGACGTGGTTGTCAGTAGGAAGGCCGACACACTGAGGCCATGAGTTGGTCCATTGTGATACAGAATTTAATATTGCAGACCTTCTCCTAAACTTTAAACCAAGTGGAGATTGGAGATTATGAAGCAAACGAGATTGCTAATATCTATATTTGCCAGATCACTAAGATGATTGTCGAAGAATTCTACCAAATGGAGTCTACGTCTTTGGGATAAAGCAGGACATTCAAGCCGGGACCTGATGCTTTCAAAAATATCAATAGGATCATTGGAAAACAGTCACAAATACCGGAAACCATCAGCAGCAATGATACTGAAGCTACCTCGGCCCAAGACAAGGTGGAAGCGTTCGCCGACTACTTCGAAGGAAACTTCGGAAACTTCACACCGAACACACCTACTGACCCAACTTGCTTACAAGAAGTTGAGGCAACAGTTCAATAAATACTACAACCAAATCCGGATAAAATCAATTTTAATATCATCAATCCAGCAAAAGATCCCACCGATAGTCCACATTTATGCAATCTAGAAGAGGTTGTAGAAATCATCGGCAATTGGACCAGATGCTGTCTCCTACTTCATCCTGAAAAGGCTGTCACTTTCAGTAATGATTTCCCTCACAATCATTTTAAACAACTGCATCAACAACTGTTATTTCCCCCGGAAGTGGAAAAAAGCGAAGAGTTTGCCAATTCCGAAGAAAGGTGCTTCCAACCTAGTTTCCAACTACTGGCCGATATCACCGTTAGTTTTGTGAGTAAATAAAAGTAGAAAAACACGTTGAAAGAGATAACGGGTCAGGTTTCCATTATAGGCATAGACGACAAAAAAAAAACAAGAATCGGCATTAGTGACAATTCCAAAAAAACAACTTTCAAAGTAGAAAAGAGTTTTGAAAGATTCTCTAGCAAGAAATGTGATGTCACTAGATTAAGGATTGTATAAACCGCAAAGCCGCAACCTCGACACGTTCATCTGAGAATGGCTTTATACGTATCACAAGATACAGATTCAATCGGGGACGAATGGTACTTGGACTCAGGTGCAACTGGCCACATGTCACATCGAAGAGAATGGTTGAATAGAATGGTAATAATATCCCAAGAGTTGGTGCAGGTGAAATTCATATTCTAGCATTCGAAACACATGACTGATGTTCTATTTCGTTCCAGATATCAACTATAATCTTTTCTCTGTTGGCCCTGTACTGGACAAGGGGATAATAATAACAACAAAGTGTGCAGATTACTCAAGAACGGTAGCATTGTTGGAGTGGGAGAAAGGCTAAACTAGCTTTTCAGTTCAAGGTCATACAAAATGAACGAACAACAGCAAATGTTACCACCAGCTGCTCATTCCTTGACTGGCATAAGCGAATGGCTCATCAGAATATTGCGCACGTTCAGAAAATATTAAAAAATCGGCAATTATATTTGAGAATGTAGAGAAGTTTCGCTGCAAAGATTGCTTAAAAGGAAAAATGCACAGACTTCCTGTACATACCTCATATCAGTCAAAGCAAATGTGTTCTGTGCCTAAGGTCATACTAAATTTTTGATCATTATTTGAAAGAAACAGTTTTTTGTCATCAGGTGGGTATTAAGTTTTTTTTCTGTAACAAGCAGTACCTTTGAGTTTCGGAGATATTAACTCCATTTTTCTTCCTCTACCCCAATCACGCTACTCTTTCGTTACACTTAAAGTACTTGAATTTCAATTGCAATGATTTTTTAGATATACCTAATGGCTCTACAGTCCAGACTCACCGTTTCTCCCTGCACATGAAAAAAGAATAAGATCCCCTAAGAACTGGTACCCTCACAACGAAAGTTCCCGACACCAAAGGTTGCACTCAATGCTGTGTCACCCGTAATCCATACAATGGCTATAAATATTTGTGTGGTGCAACGCCCTCAGGCATCTTCCTAATGCAATGGTACGATCCATTGAATAAGTTCATGTTGCTCAAGCAATGCGAATTGCCATCGAACTCGGGTGTAATTGGTGGCCATATAGTTCAGAACGGTGGACAGACTCCGATCTTTGAGATGATCATCACTCCAGAGCTGGAGTATCCAATTATTGTGTGCACGGGTGTTCGCAAGGGCATTAACGGCAGCTTGAGACTCGAACTGATCAACATGAACAGTGGTATTGCCTTTGATCCATCAGAAGACAATCAAACTTATGATTTTTTTTTTTTTTTGCGTTTGTTGTAGGTGCGGGTTGGTTCCATTCAGATGACCTGGAATTTGATGGAACTGCGACCATGGTACCACGACTAGAGTTCATCAAAGTCGGTAAAGTGGATCAGGTGGAGAAAGATCCGATTTTAATTTGTTACGGCAATATAATACAAATTGTAACGCTCTAGGGTAGGTAATCAAAAACAACACAAGAAACTTTTATTGTACCTCTTTATTTTCTATAGTCTCTCTACCAGAAAGTATTTTGGCATTCCACAATCA
The DNA here is from genome assembly GCA_963931855.1 of Philhelius festivus. NCBI lineage: Eukaryota > Metazoa > Arthropoda > Insecta > Diptera > Syrphidae > Philhelius > Philhelius festivus. The sequence goes on from OZ007557.1 coordinate 43,836,448, forward strand.
CGGCATGCAGGGCAAGTCGCTAAGGAGGTAACACAAGAAATATGGGCTATTGGGATGTGATAACAAGTAAGTAAACCCTTGGAACCATGACAAAAAGCTTCCAAACTAGATAAGTAATATTCAAAGTCGACCATCAATTTTTTGATCTTGTCAAGAGGGACTTTGAAACTCGTAAAGGGTGCCCAAATAATGAATAATGATATAAAATAATTATCCATATACATTATGTATACCTATACCTTCCTTTTCCTGAGACAATCCCCAAATGGATTTAATTTGATATCTTCGCTGCCCATGGACTTGTTCTTTATCTATAACTCTGATAAGACTTAATCTATTAAAAATGTCTCTTTTGATTAGGAAAATCATCAACGTTATTTCTGTAAATTATTCATATTTAATAGATCCGATTCAAAAAAAAAAAAACTTTCAGGATGTCTCGTAGACACATTTGAAAGGAAAAGTATTGCTTCAAAAATTTGTCTGCGGAAAAACATAGGTACTTACTCTTAAATGCCCGGAAGCAGGAGACATGGAACAACATCTCTTAAAGTTCGACAAACTGATTTGTGATTTGCGTTCTACAGGAGTAAACATAGAAAAACTTGATATCATTTGTCACTTGTTATTAACAATGCCATCTTTTTTTGAGACTCTAGTCACTGCCTTGGAAACTATGAATGTGGAAAATCTCACCAGAGTTTGTTAAGAGCCGCATTCTGGATAAAGCCAAAAAAAAAAAGTTCAGATATTCAGCATAACGATTGCGTAGCAATGTTTTCAAAAAGCAAAATCAAATGCTTTATATGCGGAAAGCTGGGGCACAAGCGCTCTGAATGCAAGAGTGGAAGAAAACAAAACGAAAGTCCTCTTGTTAAGGCCAAAGTTAGTGCCACTAATGCTGAAAAGTTTATGTTCGTTGCACATACAGAGATAGGTCTTAACGCTGAAGTCAAAAATAGTCTTAAATTTTATCTTGACTCTGGAGCTACTGATCACATGGTCAATGACGAAAAATATATGACCGAGCACAACCCGATCAAGATATCAGTTGCAAAAAATGGAGTCTATCTTATGGCAACGAAAATTGGAACAATCAAAGGAAATCCATCAGTAAAAGGAAAGAAAAATGCTGGTGTGATTGAAGATGTCTTATTCGTTAAGGATTTATCTTGCAATTTGCTTTCAATTCGCAAATTGGAGTCGAAAAGAATAAACATTATATTTGAAAACGGAAAAGCACAAATTTGGAAAGACAAGAACCTTTTGACTGAAGATGTAAGCAATGGTAAACTTTATGAGGTACGTATGGAAATTGATGAATCCCGTTTTGCTGGTGTTAGTTCTGGAAGAAGTCTTGAATTATGGCATAAGCAGGTAAGTAACATCGAAAGCCGCACAAAAGTTATTTGGAAAACAGATCATCAAGACCATCGGAACTAAATCATAGTGATGTTATGGGACCAATAACGCCAATCACCTACGATAACAAGAGATATATTGTCATGTTCATGGATGATATTTTACACATTTTGCTGTAGCTTATTTGATGGAAGGCAAACATGAAGTTCTCAACAAATTCATGGAATATACCGCAAGGGTTACTGCTCATTTCGAACGAAAAATATCTCAATGGAGGTGAATATTCTTCAAAAAGTTTCAAAAGTTTCTGTGTTTAGCAAGGAATACCAATAGACTATACAGTCCCATATACACCGGAGCAAAATGGTGTATCAGAAAGATTCAATCGTGTAATAATGGAAAAGGCCAGAACATCAATCGTAGATTCAAAAATTGATAAATCTTTATGGGGAGAATAAAGGGAATGTTATCTGTTTTCTTGGCGAACAGAATTTATACTCGGGCGTTCCAAAAGAGAAAGGCAAAAGATGTCACTCCTGCGGAGCTATGGTATGGCCGTAAACCAGACTTAAAATCACGGTACGATTCGGGTTAAACTGTCGGCATTTCAAAGTCCGACGTTCAAAGTTAACCTGATTAAGAGACTAAATGCAATGTATTGATTCGACGACGAAATTACTGCACGACACAAATTTAATACAACAAATACTTCATTGGCATGAAGCAACAATTTGTGATCTTTTGTCAAAAAAATTAATTACCATCTCTGCCAAATCATTCATTGCAAAACTTATTTAACTTATAATCTTTAGAATTTTGGACCATTATCTATTTGAATTATTGATATGTATATTTACAGTGGCGACAAAATAAATAGCAAACTTCTGCTGTGATGAAAATTAAGGGTTGTGTTCTTTCTAGGCATTAAAACATAAGTGCATTTTGAAATCCGGTACTGTAAGATAATTTTTGTTGTAGATTCTGAATGTTAAGTAACTGGATTTTGAGTATAAATAACGGGAAACCACTTCTCTAGAAATTATTTTATAAAAAAGTCAAATGTAAGTCATATGGTACACAAGGTGCACTCAGGTCAGGACCATTTAAATAGCACACATTGTTTCCGTTGCAAATTTAATACATTTTCAACACATATTCTTAACTTTTAAAAACTAAGCTAAAAAGTTATGAGTTTTGATAAAGTCCTTAGGTAAATTGCTTCAATATTAATTGCTGAAATGTGGTATGAGAAGTGGAAAATATTCAGAAGAGACCTTTAGGCTAGGGTTTTTTGATTTTAAGACAGAAGGTCACACGAAATCTGAAATAGGGCCAAAATGAAAATTTCAAGAAAGGATAAGAATGTTATCAAAGCTCTTCATCATTGCAAAGAAGAAGGAAGTGCTCAAAACAAAATTTCGGAAGATTAAGACCAGAAAAACCACCCCTCTAACTGATGATTAAACATGCAATTGAAAAAGATCTTGGTGTTAGTGTCTGTAAGTACGATTAAAAACTGTCTCAGTGGAAAAAAGTTGTTTGAACGATTTGCCAGAAAAACCAGACGTCTGAAAGTGCAATCTGTCACGTCGGATGCAGTTTGTAAGGGAGCATATTTCAAAAGTTCAAAATTGGTGGAGAAATATCTTACGGAGCGATGAGTGAAAATTTAATCCCTTTGGGCCAGATGGTAAAACTACGTTCGAAGCGGAATCCACCAGGAGTATGAACAGAATATACACAATAAAGCCTGTTAAGCATGGTAGGGGTAGCATTCTTGCTTAGAGGTGTTTTTCTTGGCATGGTATGGCGCTACCTCATCAGATAGAGGGTATTAGGGGCTATTTATAATACAAGGAAATCCTACGGGATACAATTCTACCGTATTCTGAGGGCGAAATACCATTGAAGTGTAAATTTCAACAGGATAACGATCCTAAAAATGTGGCTAAGTCTATGAAGCAAAAGCAATCCATCCAAAAAATCGCTGTTAAGAATAAGCCAGCATAGTCCCTAGATCGCAATCCTATTGAGTACTTGTGAAATGTCGTGGACGAAGCCATAAATTGAACTGATACTTAAAATTTCGACAAACTTTGACGGGAAGTTCTGGAAGTCTGGTACTCAGTACCTGTTGAACGATGCCGGAGTCTTCCTTCTTTCATGAAGCACCTGGGCGGCCGGCGTTCCGCTGTGATGAAAAATAAGGGTTATCCGACCAAATGCGGATATTTTTTTTAACTACATACCGCACCCTCAGTGCAAAAGAGCGTCAAGTCAAAAAATGTCATTTTCGAGTTAATGATGAGGAAATATTGCTATTCAAATTACCTTTCTTTTGAGGTGTATGTCATTTTGGTGAACAAAAAAATACGAAGATAATGACTATTTATAACAATTTTTTATTAAATGACATGTTAACTGTTTCTTAATTTCCAATACAAAACAGAGCTAACACAAAATGTTCACCTTTTTTCTACTTGAAAACTTTAATAATTTCAATGCAAGAGAGAGATAACCCCAAATAGTCCCATACACCAAACTGATTTTCTCATTTTGACAAAAAAAAATTATGCAAAACAGAGACATTTCAAAATTATCACCTCAAAAAATTCTTGGTTCCAATGCAAAACAGATACAGATAACAGTTGTAGCTGTATTGCACTAGAAAATACTATGAATTCAATAAGTCATTTTGACTTAAAGCTCTTTTGCACTAAAATTTTGAATAGCTTTTTTGAACTATCTCAAAAACCTTAATTATTTATATTATTTAAACAAATAATAAAATTTTTTTATTAAAAAACAGAAACAAATGCTTATTTTTTCTTGTAATAGAGTTTCAATATTATGGAAAATGATGTTGATTTATAAGTTATTAGCAAAAGTTTAAAGTCAGTATTTTGCGGTTGCGTTTTCTCGAAATGGCATTTTTTGAGTTAACGCTCTTTTGCACTGAGGGTGCGATACATACATATATTAAAATTTTGTTATTTAATATGTTTTTTATTTGTTTTTTATGAAGTGTGTTATTTATTTTGTCCTAGTATACTTAAATTGTATAAATCAATTTGTTGTAGTTTTTTTTATGAGATCAATATACTGTATTTTATTTTAAATCAGAGATATATTTATTTGGTCTCACTTTCTCATAAGCCAAACAGCTCTTTAAAGTTTAAGAAAGTGGAAGAAACCTGCTCCTGCATCACAGAAAATTAAGAGTACATGAGCTATTTATTTTGTCGCCACTGTATGTACATATGTAAAAAGTGTTGCAGATGCTTAGGAACCCAACGCAATACTTGTTTTCCCATATTTTCCGTGTAGGATAATAGTTTTCTAGTTGGGACTTTGTTAATAACAATTTCCGCGCAAAGTAAATGTTATGTTCGTGTTTGCTAACCTAGTGGACATCTAATATACATTTTGTCTGTATTTTTTTTTAATTTTCCTGTGCCGTGTATACTTTATTTAAGTAATGCTCTTATTCAAGAATGAACAAATTGTGGAGTTATATGCATTAGAAGTTTTATAGATGCGAATGAGATCCTTTTATCAAACTCTGAATGAGTCTTAATGAAATCCCGAACAAATTTCAACGAAACTCTTCTAGAATTTCACACATTTTTTCCCCGAAAAAACCGTGAAAGTCGAAACGAGTTCTTTTTGCAAAATTGTGAACGAGTTAAGCGATTCCACCTGATAGATAGGTAGTACCTTGAAGGTAGGTACATAGCAATCTGAGACCTTTCTAAGACGCAAACTATAATAATAAAAAAAAAACATGGAATGAAATTGTAATTCAAATTTAATTTCCAATAAAAAGTCACTCACCTGTTTGAAATGCTAGGTATGTACGTTCTTGTGAGACGTGCAGACTTCATCATCTTCTTCACCAAATAGGCTCACACTTTAAATGTACTTTAAAAAGAATAACACACATTTTCACAACACTTTTTTAATAATAAATAAATGACAAGAGATTATGAGGCTTAAGGGACATAAATTAACACTATTAGCACTGAACAGAACAAAAACTTTTGAAAGGAATTTTCATATTGAAATTAAAAACAAACAAAAAATTACCAAAGCTAATTTACATTCAAACACAAAAGATTTTCAAAAAACACTTTAACATTGCTTTAAAATAAAACACAAGACATTTGAATATTTGAATTTAACGGTATTTTCCTAAATGGCACATCGAACAAAAGAAAAGACCACCACTAACGGAACACTATAACGGGAACGAAAATTGAAAAAAAAATGAATTCATTTCGAATTTTACTTTGAAAGAAAAAACACATTTAAGGAAGGAAAATCAAATTTTTTTTCAGGGAATTTGATCAACACAATTTAAAAAACAATAATTTCATAAATTTAAAGTGGAATATTGGAAATTTACTGTAAAATTAAATATTTTTACCACACGATCGCGGTGCAAACCGAACAAGAAATTACACTTTTTACAACACAAACGCACACATACATCCTACTCCTACTTAACTCAACTGATACCTGTCTCTTTCTGTAAGAAATGCGAATGAAAGACTTTAGCGAAATCTATACAATGCATTTTCTGCGTTCCCCTATTTTGAATTGTTCCGATTGTTGATTTGCGATTTAAACTGAAATGTGCTAAGAATGTGATTGATTGGTTGAAAGTTGTTGGCTGGCTTATTGGGTGGTTAATTAATTGTAAAATGAGTAAGATGAAAGGATTATTCAGTATTTTGATGCTTCTTTCAAATGTTTGTTTGTCTATTTTAATTAGTGTGATTTTAAAAGGAAACAAGAAAGTTTTTACGAGACTTTATACACATTTCATACATAAATATAATGAAATTTGCCAAGAATGATTTAAGGAACTTTTTATTTCGAAATAAAATTATTATGGTGTCCTTGCAATCCAGATCAAATTATGTAGTTAAATGGTAGCTAGTTTTCTTAGTAAATTGCTTCTGAACACATCTAAAACAATGCCTGTTCGTGTAAGAAACTAACAGGCGAATCTATAAACAAATCTCAAAGGTTACTTAACTTTAAAATACCTCTAAACAGCTCTTAAGTATGAAATCGGTATCTATAATCAATTTTCACATTTAAGTAACGTTACTTAAAGGCCTCTTAACTTAAACACCATCAACCGCGTTTAAGGGTCACTTAAAGGCATTTTAAAATGTATTTTGACATATAGATTGTCATCTTTGAAATTTTGAAGTTTCAAATTGTAAGTTTGTAGGTATTGTTTGTTGTGATATTATATTAGAATTATAAAGTGCAACGATTTAAGAAACATAAAATTTGTTTTGATTAAAGTATGTGTACGCGCAAAGAAATTTTGTCCACGCTTCCCGCTTAGCCTTTGAAGTGTTTGTATCGACACATTCTTCCTCGTTGTTGGAAAAGAATCTGTGCATAAAATAATTCTGTTTTGTAGTGTATTATTGCAAATTCTAAAATAAAAAAAATTCCTTGTAGGAGGCATCCCAATTTTCAGATCTTTTTCTTTTGTTTGTGGCGGCGGGTGTGGGTGTGTGTTCGATAGCCATTTTGTTTTTTGATTTCACAAATAAAAAAATGTGCCTTCCAATTATTTACTGAAAGAATGTGTCACAAAACAGCTGTGTTGTATAAAATGAAGCAGCATTTGTTTTTTTTCTGTACTAGATTTTCACATTCTTTTACGTTACGTGACACAACCATTGTTTAGTTAAGTACCAATGAAAAATCGATTATAGATACGAATTGAAGTTTCGTCATTTAAAGCCAAATTAAATATTTAAGTATGCTTAACTAAATAACCTCTAAGATGCAGTTTAAGAAAATCTTATAAATACGGCTGTAAGTTACTAGGTCTTTTTTGAGGTTTCTAAATTTCAGAGTTATATGAATTTTGAAAATGATTCTAACTTTAATAAAAGGGTAGGGAAAGTATGATGTTATATTCGATTATAATTTGCAAAATCGTCATTTCAACCAAGTTTCATAGTAAAACATCTTTAACATCGTACTAATTCAACTAAAATTTTGCGCAATTAATTTGAAGTTTTAAAAAAATAATCTACGGGACGAGTGTTTACTTAAGTATTGTTAAGTGTGTTTTTTTTTAAAAATTTGTTTAAACAAAACGTTTCTGTACCATGAAAGAGAATAAAAGACAAAAGCAAGCCTTTTTCAAAAACGTCAAATCACCGTCAATTTAATCGTCCAATGATCTTTATTTTTTGGCACTGATATTGCTATCGTTATGGTGGTGGTGGATTTACATGTATCTGCATTTGATTTCTGCAAAAAAAAAAAATGCCAAATACAAAATTCATATTTGAGAGAAAAGACCAAAATGCAGAAGAACTTCATTTCTGCATTAAAGGAAATTCGAGAAATGCAGAAGTGAAGATTATAGTAAAGACGCACATGTTCATTTTTATTATAGCATCTTCGTCTGCATTTTGTAAATTTGCGACATTTTCAGATTTTTCTATATTTTTTTTTGACGGGCGCATGATATGAAAAAAAAAACATTAAATCGAAATGAAAGAGAACGGAGGTAAGTTCAATTTTCATTGCATTTAAAGCAATTTAAACATATTTCACATAAAATACAAATTAACTTTGAAGGAAAACATAAATGATTAACAAGTCAACAAGTTATAGCAGTAAGTTTAAAAAAGCGTTACCACCTGTGGATTCTCTCCCTTTTTCGGGTTTCAACATACATCTGCCTCTCTCTTCTTTTCTGTATTTTTCAGATACAGAAACATGTAGATCCACTTTTAAAAACGCAATCGTTCTTTTTGCACAAAATCTGTTTGATCAACGTCGGTCAAATTTCGTGCAAATGCATTTTACGTTTACGAACACCTTTTTTCTTAATAATAGACGACCACTCAAGGGGCTTAGACTAGCCTTAATGTTTTAACACTTTGCGAGCGTTTAGGAAATAAGGAGAGACTTTAGTAGGAGATAACAAATATACATTGTCTTAAATAAAGTTTGAAATCATTAAATGAAATTGAAATAGGAAGGAAAAACAGAGTTGGCTAAGGAATTCCACATTCTTGTGGTACAGTTAAAAAAAGAATTTCTATACTTGACGGTACGTCCGAAATTAGGCTCGAAGGTATGCTAATGAGCATTTCTAGCAGAGCGGGTATTACGATAAAATTGTTTAAGGGCTATTTTAGCAGAGCAACGTTTGAAAAAGTAGCGATAAAACAGTGATAAGCAAGATAGGCATTTTTCGACTATGTTTGAACCAAACAAATAATTCTGTAATCGCTCTATCACCTATCAGGGCTCGTATCGCTGAAGAGTAAAATGATCACTGAAATAATTGATTGTCGTTTTAACTATCGCTCTCTCTATATTACTTTATTGATATAATAGAGACAGCTATAGTTAAAAGGACAATACAAAAATTGACAATCAACTATCACCTTAGCCGATTCCACCCCAGTTCTAAGGCTATATTCTGGATTCTTTCGAGTAGGTGCAGTGACATTTCGGATGCGCCTGACCAAATAGGGGAGTTATGCTCTAAGTTTTGCCATTACGCATCCCTTATAAATATTTGCCAGATCAGAAGGGGAAAAAAGTTCTTACATCATCTGAGAAAACCTATGTAATTCGGAGCATTTTAAGCAATATCTGATATGTGATCATTCCACAAAAGTTGTGCTGTATAATTCACATGCAAAGAATCGAAAGCTTTTCAATTCCTCAATGCAAGTTCCATTTATGTGAAATGACAAAGGTGGTATATTCCTCTTTAACGGCTGAAGACAGCTTTGAATTTTGGAAACATTAAATTTCACGCAATTATTAATGCCCAATATAATAATTTTATTCGAATCCGAGTTTAATGAGCTCAACATATTTTGCTGTTTGAACTCGGCCTTGGAAGAAAAGGTAGGTCAGTCATAAAAGGAGTATGAAAAACTAAGGGTGCTGTTATTAGCGAGGCAGTTTAGTTGATTAGCAGTTTCAGACAGGAGATCATTTATAAAAATAAGAAATAGTCTTGGAGACAATACGGAGCCTTGGTGCACTCTCACATTCGTTTATGAATTTCAGACATTAAACCGTCCAAAACAAATTGTGTTGACCTGTCAGAAAAGTAATTGCTTATCCACGGAAGAAGGAAGCAACCCTTTGAAACCAAAAGCATACATTCTGGATGAGAGACCTCTAACAATTGCTTTAGAAATAGCAACCGTGACAATTTTGCTTTCTCCGAAGCGATGTAATGATTGATTCCAATTTTCGTTGAGAAAAGCCAGATCTGTTGCAACGAAAACCGTACTGACAGTCATTGAGGAGCTTTGGTTGGTCGAGATATTTCATGAGCTTACGTTTGATCAGTGTTTCCATGATCTTGGAAAGACTAGGTATCGGTAATTGGAGGATAGAAATGAATCGTTGTTTTTAGGAAATGGTTACAAAAATGCTTTTTTCCATACAATGGGAAAATGGTCTAAAGAATATGAAAGGTAAAAGAGCTTACTCAGCGGCTTAGTCAAAGTGGAAGAACACATATTCAAGATAATTGGTGCAAATTTACGAATATCGGTATCTCTTCGTTCTCTTGCAACTGTACGTTTTCGAAAATGAATACCATCAATTGAAAATGATTTAGGCTCGTATTCACCGAGCGCTCCTAAACGGCTCTTAACTTTACGAGGCTCTTAACTTGAAATTTCTGTGGGGTATTCACCAACCACTCGCAAGTGTTTTTCGAAGTTCGAAAATGAGAGCCACTCTCTCTTATTCAGGCATACCCAAACTGTGAAATGTTGTGGAATGTTGGTCTTGACAGCAAATGGATACTCTTCTACTTGGCATTGCTCACATGGATTCGAGTCAAATGCGTGCGTGGCACACGCACAAGCGAACAAACTTTCGAAGAGAGCGGGACCACTCCTAACTTTTAAGAGCGCTCGTAGATCTTCACTAATATTGCTTGGTGAATAGGTTTATGAGCTTCTTAAGTTATGAGCGCTTTATGTTATGTGTTCTTTTGTTTGTATTTTTTTAATCATAAAGTATTTTTTATAAAAATAAATGCCATGGCTACGAAAAATATATTCCTTAAAGCTTGTTTTGAATTTCATCCCAAGCTTTAGCAAGCTTTCTTGGAGTTTTAGCTATTGCTAGTCTTGCATAAGGACCCAATGTCCGATATCCATTTTTTATGCTTCGTAAATATCCATAATATTCGAGACTTCTCACTGCCGATTCAATCTGAGATTCAAGATCACCATTCGCAAAATATCTAAAACCATACAGATCAAATAGTTTTCCTTATAATTTTCAAAACTGCAATTCCACAAATGCCAAATAATATACAACTTACTCTTGTCGTAACAGATCAACAAGATCACGATGTTTTATTCCGTCTTTGTATTTTGGATGATCTTGAAACATTCTGATGACATCCAAAACAAAAAGAGGTACGTGAATGTGATAAATGTTTTTTGAAAGTGGCCTTTTATTTAACGGTGTAGTGGATGAATTCATAATGTGGAAAACTCTTTAAGATATGGCGTTTTTTAATTAAAAAAAATATTAAATATAAAAACAATATTCACGCTTTTCAAAAACTAGAATAACAACTGAAACATTTTGACAATCACAGAATACTTTATAGTCAAAATATAATAGCTCAAAAGAGTAAAGGAGATTGTTGAAAGCTTGGGACTGCTTAGGGAATGATTTTTTGACTAACGTGAGTCTTCAATTGATAACTGGAACTCAACATCTCTCTTGAAATTCGGGTTGACTTCTGAGCCATGGAAGTTGGCTTTCATTGATTTTCTATTGAATTAGTTTATTTGCTTACATCAGTAAAAATTATAAGTGGTTTTCAATTGGGACTTGACAACTTTGAACTTTCACTCTGAACGCACCTTAAGCTGATGGGCAATTACTGTCAATATCAAAAAAATTAGTAAAAGCAACATTTTCACTTTGGTGAAGTTCATGTACGGTGTGGTTTTCATGCCGGTTCGGTGGTGTCATTGGGCCGTCTTTTGTGTTGATCAAAGTGAAGTGGCCTTCAATGGAGTTCGCTACAGAGACATGTTGTAACGTAATTTCAATTGCATGAACTAGACATTAATGATGTGTGGTTTCAACAAGAATGTGCCACAAGCCACAAAGGGGATGTAACATTCGACTTATTGAAAATACATTTAAAATATAATTTAAAAATACATTTGGGAAATTCGTATTGGAAATCTCGGTATATGTACACATATAAATAGAAATTTTCAGCCATTTTTCCAAAATTTATGTGAAACGTCATAATTTTTCATGACGAAAACGCTCAACGAAAATTATAATTAACGATTTGAGGAAACTGTCAGTGTTTAAATTCTGGTTAGACCTACAGTAAGTTGTCGTTCAATTAAAACACCAAGGGACATGGACTCAGATGTCTCTTCTTTTAAGTTTAATTTAATTTTAAGGAACTTTTCACTGACAAGATAATAAGAATGTGTCGATTCGAGAAGTTAATAAATACAGAAACATAAGGCATAGTTAGTCTGTGACGAACTTTCTTTTTAATATGTATTTTCAATCTCGGTCTTAGTGGAACTAGAAGAAGAAGGAATTTTTGATTGAACAACGATGATATTATAATGTTCAGTCACTTGACCTAACTCATCGCTGTTTCATTTATTTCAAAGGACATTGGAGCTGTTTGTTTTCTACATCAAGCAGATTCCGTTTTGTTGTGACAATTATCTGACTCAAGGCACGTGGAATAATTCGTTTGGTGGTTGATTAATTTCAGAATGAATTGAGGTTATTCATTGGTGTCATTGACTCATTGATTCATTGTTCATTTGCTCACTTTAATGCTTCTGCGCAGTAAAATTTATGGAAAAAAATCTCTTAAATGTGAAAAACTTACCACACTACCACCAGTTGATTGATATCGATTAATACTTTTTGTGGGAACACTATGTCTAAGCCACAACTGAATTTTATTTTAAAACATTTTCGATATATTTCAACGTCAGGATCCAAAATTGTTGATAGCTTCAATCATTTGACAAACAAAAAAGAATTGATTTAGCTTGATTCAGTTGATTTGGTTGAAATAACGAAAAACAAGAATTGATAGGTGAGTAAACAGGCAGTGGCAGCATCGTAAACAGCCTAGGCAATACGTGACATAATTAGCTGACTATAACAGACAGTAGAACAATTTATGCTGACATCATTCAAACTTGAAAATTTATGGATTAAATAATAATTGCAGTTAAAGCGGATTTGTGTTAATTTTTCAATGAACTCTCACCTATGTCTCTATATCATGACTATCCCCTAGAATTAACAGAATTACGCAAGAATTTATAACAAAAATAAGGTATTAATTTGCAGTTTTTAAATATAATTTCGTAAATTTCTTCATTTTTTATAGATAAACTTTCTATTTATCAAAAACAAACATCGAGAAAAAAAGCACTTTTCGAAAACATCATTTGTGTCAAAAATGCAATTACAAGATGTTCTTAAACGCAAACTGTTCGAAAACGAAATTTGTATGCAAAAGAATTGTTTTCGATAACGCAGTTTGCTAAAGTCATATTTGCGATATCATTATTTGCGGTGAATATTTTTGAGTAAATCTAACGTGTTCGAAAACGTCAAATGCGTTTGCTAGAATATTGTTTGACGTTCAAAAAGTTTTTGTGCAAGCAGGCGATAGCAATTACCACGTTCGAAAACTTCAAATTAACATCAATTTGATTTGATTGATGATTATGATACAAAAGGAATTCAAACTCGTTTTATTGAGCGGATAATTTAAACAAAAACAAAACTTTTTATTACGTTTTTGTTAAAGCCACACATACATAGTAATTTCACAAATTATAGAAAAAGTTTTTTTTTCTGAAATGTGCTAATTGTCTTTGACATTTTAATTCATTTTATATTTGAACTGGCCTTTGATCGCTTATTCCTGTTGTTAAAGTATGATTTTCTGTTATACTCGTACATAGTTACATTGTGGTTTGATATGTCTAAAAACTTCTTAAGTTAGGTTTTTTCCTTAATTGTCAACCTCATTCCGTTGAAATTTGGTTCAAATTATCTCATTTCAAAAAGTCAGAAAATACAAAATGGGAAATGATTTAATTTAAAATCGAATTTAGAAATTTTCATATTTCATTTATTAAAAACGTAGCATTTGAAGCATTTGTAGCATTTTACTGCCATTTTCTACCAATGGTTTGTTATACCTAAGACTTTTAGGTGCATATGCAGATGTTATAAACGCTCTTAAAATGATAGAATTTACAATGATTAACATAACGAAATGTAAAAATAATTTTCACAAAATTATATTTGAAAACATTGAATAAAAATGGAACGCATTTGATGGAAATGACTTGAGTAAGGCGCATTTTTATCATTTTTTCACTGAACGTAAAATGAAAATACTTGAAAAGTGGTTGAGTTTTAACTGAAAAACACTGTTTGTCTATAAAAAAAAACACAACGAATTTCAAAGACAAGTGGAAAAACTTTAACTCACAAAAGAAATGTCACTTTGCCTTTAAAAGACACAGATTTGGCAGTTGCTTTAATTTTGTTTCTGTCTTGTGCTTTCTTCCTGCAGCTTCTAATCTGCGCGAACAAGTACCAAAAATGACACAAGAGCAATTTTTTCTTCTTTAGTAAAATTAAACCTTAACAACCTATTTTAATTTTATTTTATCACACAGTTAAAATTCAAAATTATATGCCTTTTTTAAGCGACAAGATATAAGACGTAATAAAATCTCATAGATGATTGCCTGTCTATATTCATTCATTGACAATAAACGTCGATTCAGAAAAGATCAAAGTTTTTAGCTGTCGTTGATCTGACACAGCAGTTGGTTAAAATTTGTTTATCTTTGAAAAGACAAACTAATTTTGGAAAATTATAGACACAAGTGTTAATGAACTGGTAATAGTGTCGTTTAAAGACCAAACCATGAGCTGTCAAATATTGTGTCAATTTAAAGACAACAGCTTAGTATACGTAAATTTTAGCTTCCATTTTTTATTTTTAAAGTTTAGACATGAGAAAACATGGACACAGTCCCAATGAACCGAAATCGCTCGGCTCAGTCTCGTGCGAGCGCGCCTAGCCTTAGAGATGAGCAACTGCTTATGAGTTAGACTTCCTATCACATGGCTGGAGTAAACTCTTTTTAAGCATGTCAAAAAGCATATATTTATAACAGTCGTTTACTTATGTCAAACCTGGTAGGATAGACTCCTTAACTAAATGGTCTTGAAGGTACGCTTTTCTTTAGGTTTGTTCCATTGGTCATCAGAGACTTGTTTGTACGCGGCATGCGGCATGCTGAATAATATGCTTTATTCAGAGCTTTGGTAAACAAGGTTATATAAATATCAACTGATTTCCAAGTAAAGTGTCGTAGTGTAACTTCGGATATACCATCGACTCCTGCTGAGTTTTTTCTTTATTGAGTCGAAGACGCCGCCATCAAGTTTAGTAGGGAACTTGCCCCGTTTTGCTCGGAAGTGATTACGTTTGCCAAATATTTTTATTCAATCACGATATTGACGCTTTTCTCATTTCTGATGCTTATAAAAGGAAAGAATTCTATGCAAATTAGATTTACTAATAACAAGTGAGGCGTACCAGAGTTGCTGAGAGAGCTGCCTGGGAGCTCTACGGGAGTTAATTGAGTATTTGTTTAACGTTGAGGTTTTGTTTTACTTAAGGGTGAAACGATATACCCTAGGCCACATGGCCATCGTAGAAGCTCCCTGAGCTGAGCTCTGAACTCTGTCAATGGCCGTTTTCAAAAATGTCAAATAAACGACAGTTTGCTTGTCAATTTTTGACGCGGATATTGCTAACGTCAAATATGCAATCGTTCCGCTTGCAGAAAATCTGTTTGATCAACGTCATTAATATTTGTTTTGCAAACGCATTGTCTGAAATAAGTAACTTCAGACTTCAGAATGAAAAACGCGCCAATAACAAAAACACTCGCTGCTTCGTCAAACTCATTTGATACAGTCCAAGGCAAGGTGAATCTTTGTCAAACAAACTTTAAAATATTGATTCTTGAAAAAATTAAAAAAACAACTCGTAATGATTTATCGGGAAAATGAAGTCAGCTCTCATTGGTACATTTGCAAATGTTGAAAATGGGTGCAGCTGACAATATGTTCGTTTATTCAACTTTATCCAGGGTTGACCCAGGTTTTCTTGACAACCCTCAAAGTTGTCAACAAAAACTGGGGTTTTCGGTTTTCAAAAACACTAAAGGGCTGTCAACTGTTTTTTTGACAACTAAAAGCAAGACAAAATAAGTCTGTGCTCTGATAAAATAACTTTAAATTTGTTATAAATTAGTTTTAAAAATGAACGAAAACAATTTTGCGTTGTTGCTGAATGTTTCATCTGATGAGTACAACAAACATTTAATTGCAAACACAAGCAATAACATGCAACATGCGAATCGGCAAACGACAACAAAAGAAATACATTAGGTTTGTTCGTTGAACTTTACCCAGGGTTGACCCAGGTTTTCTTGACAACCCTCAGAGTTGTCAACAAAAACTGGGGTTTTCGGTTTTCAAAAAACACCCAAGGGCTGTCAACTGTTTTCTTGACAACTAAAAGCAGGACAAAATAATTTTGTGATCTGATAAAACTTTAAATTTGTTATAAATTAGTTTTAAAAATGAACGAAAACAATTTTGCGTTGTTGCTGAATGTTTCATTTGATGAGTACAACAAACATTCAATTGCAAACACAAGCAATAACATGCAACATGCGAGTCGGTAAAGGACAACAAAAGAAATACATATGAAATCTCATATGACTTTTGACAGTTTATTCTTTACCTGAACTCGCCCCAGCAAAATACCTAGGTCTACTTCATGGCGAGTTCAGGGCGACCCCAGGTCTCAAAAAACACAGAATTTGCAACCCAGGGTGACTTCAGGTTTTTCAAAAAACGATTTAGGGCGACCCCAGGGTGACTTCAGGGCTCAACGAACAAACCTATTATGTACATATGAAATCTCATGACTTTTGACAGTTTGATCGCTACCTGAACTCGCCCCAGCAAAATACCTAGATCTACTTCATGGCGAGTTCAGGTCTCAAAAAACAAATTTGCTCACCAGGGTGACTTCAGGTTTTTCAAAAAACGATTCAGGGTGACTTCAGGGCTCAACAAACAAACCTAATGAGAACAATATGATGAAATATGTGCTGTCATTGGGTAAGCAACTTCAAAATTGTCCATACTACAGAAAAATCATGGTTGACAGACATAAACTCCACCTGAACTCCAATTAATTTCTCAATATGACTTCAGTGCAGAGATGAAATAAGAAACCACTCTTCCCAATTACTTTCTTCGGCCCTAGCTGAATAGAGAATTCCCAACCATCTTCATTTGTGAGACTGAAAGGCCGTTAGCCAAGGATATGTGAATTTGCTTAGGGTGTACATGATCCTGACCTGTTGGGGCCATCCAATATAAAGTTATCAAGTATTTTGGTTTTCTACAAGGAAGGATCAAATCAACGTCAATTTTATTGTCAAATGATTGTAATTTTTTGACGAAGATATTGCTATCGTCAAATATGCAACCGTCTTAAGAAAATCTGTTTGATCAACGCGTTTACGAACACGCTCTCTGGATCATCAATATTTTTATCTTCAACTTGATTTTTGCACTATCAAACTTTAGAAACTGCGTTATCGAAAATAATTTTGCATACAAATTTCGTTTTAGGTTTTCGAACAGTTGACTTTTGCTGATTGCATTTAAGAATATCCTGCAATTCCCAGGAGGAGCAGATTCGCGTTCAATTATTTACAGTTTTCTTTTAACTAGATGTCGTTCCCTAGCTAGTGTCACGATCTCATTGTCTCAAAATACCCGTGTGGCTCTCTGAAAACGTTTAAAATTATATGTAGAAACTGACAGTGGTTTTAATTAAAACAACATTCCTTATTATTCTTAAATAAATTTAATTTATTTTTATTCCTATTAATTCCAAATTTCTATACGAAACATTTCAATCATATTTTTGCTCTCATTTTAAATAAATTATTCACATCTTCATTAGTTACCGTTCGTTTTCGTTTGTCTTTTCTTTCAAAAGATCTCTCTTTCGCAACGTAACGTTTCAATACTTTTTCCAGATTAAAGTGTGCGTTACACTAGATTCTAATAAATAATTTTTTGTTTTAATTTTTATTATTTAAAATTTATATTTAACCTAAGCTTTCTTATTTATTTTTATTGACATTATTTACAACTTAATATTTCTCTTTTTTTAATTTCAGTTTATTTTTTTTATGAGTTTCGAAATAATGGAAAACTATAATTTATACGTAGAGAATTCGCGCGAAAACAACCATTTTCAATTTGATTTTTAAGTTTTCTTAAAATAGTTATGCTTATACTTAAAATCGTTTGATTTAAATTTCTGTTTTTATATTTTAAACTAGAGATAGTAATGCTTAAGTTAAAAAGTGGTTTTGTTGTTTGCTGTCGAGAGTAACGTTTTGTGTGAATAAATCTTTTGAGAAAATCATAGGCATGTAAATGGGATCTATTTTTTTTATTACAATATTGTAAATCTCTTATAGCTAAAAGTGATTGATTTTGTGTGAGAATGAGGTGAGAATTAAGGTGAGTCTTCGGTCGGTTTTTATGGTTGAGTTTAATTTATACTTCAGGTGGAATCAAGTACACATCGAGAATGGATTATTGAAATATTTTTTATTTGTGTCGCATTATTGCACTCTAATTAGGTATTAATCTCGTTAGTCGATAATAAATTACACATATTAATATAATCACCTAATAAATCGCTACAAACTTTTTCGATGTGAACTTATCTTATCCTTAGGTAGTTCACTTTGATAGTGGTGTTTTTTTTAATTACATTGTTTTATTATACAAATATAGTCAAAATTACTAAGCTTGTATGTGTTTGTATATTTTTATTTTCAGTTCAGTGCAAGCGGATGCTAAATTATTTAAAAAAAAAATAAAAGCATAAGTTAATAGATGGATTTAATAAAAAAGAACACACAGACTTAAAACATTTATTATAATATTTAAATGGTGCCCAATCATTTAGTTATTGTAGTATGCATCAAGATCACTGATTTTAAAATTCACCCAGTAGCACCTAATAATTTGAGCAGTAATTGATTTAAATAAAAGCATAATGCTAAACTCAATTAAAATGTGCAGAATTGTCGTTTTAACTAACGTTTTGACAGGACTAACGATTTTTAAGGATAGGCGCGCACATTCAGTTTTTAGTGTCGCAACTGCTTGGTTCGAGCAACTAAATAGTTTTTGTTTTGACACAAACTAAACGATTGCCTAAAATGAGTTCGCTATTTTGTGTAACACATAATTATATGCACCTGCGCGGACATTCAACCAAATAGTTCATCTACCATCTGTTTTCTATAGGCAACCAAACAGTTGTGCAACTAAAAATTGAATGTGGTTATTTTCCTTAGAACCGATACGAGCATTATTACACTATGCCCTTGCTCATTTTTGAGTAGTGCATGTTATTTTAAAAGTTTTTCTGTATTTTATCTTTTGAATTCATTGTGGAGATTTGAAAATAAAATCTATTATAAAAACAAAGATGAAACTGGAATTCCTGCCAAATCAATTGAACTATGCAGTATTGATTTGAATTGTGCTCGAGATTATAGGAAACTCTTCTTCATTGGAATTCATCATCAGCGGCCATATTGGATTGTGTTCCATCAACAACGGAAAAAACGAAATTAATCGTTTCGAAGAAAAACAAAAAAGAAGGCAAAGAAGAAACTTCAAAAATATGCAAAAAAAAAATTACCAGTCATATTTGTTTTTACTATCGCCCTCTTTTGTAATCTTGGCTAAATAAACGCCCACCGTATAATACCTTATGTTATATTAAGGCTGTTATTCACCGAGCGCTCTTAAACGGCTCTTAACTTGAAATTTCTTTGGGGTATTCACCAACCACTCACAAGTGTTTTTCGAAGTTCTCTACTTTCTCTTCTACTTGGCATTGCTCATATAGATTCGAGTCAAATGTTTGGTGAATAGGTTTATGAGCTTCTTAAGTTATGAGCGCTCGGTGAATACCAGCCTTAGGGTATTCATGTAAGCGCGGAAAACCCTCGGAAACCTCGTAAAACAGATAATTTTATTCTCCGCAGAAACGAGCTGTCAAAATTTGTATGAGAAAAGTTTCGGCAAATCTCATAAAATTATCTCACAAATTTGCTGCAGAAAGTGCAGAAATAAACCTCGTAAACTAATGTCGTTTTTATTTGGCAATCCGGAATCTCTCTCCGATCCGGAATACCAACTGAACACTTTTGTTTGATTCTGAAGTTTCTTGTGATTGTATATGTGAACCATCAAATGTGGACAATAATAGGTGCGTTTTATTATTCACAAATCTATCTGGATCCGGATCTGGATTAAGTTTTAACATGTATTGTACAAAAACAATTTGGGATCCTGTTTTCTATCGAGATCTATTTCAAAGATCCAAAAATCAGTTATTACACTGGCGAGTAGATGGCTTTTTATGGTAAGGTAGTGTAAAGAAAAAAGACAAGAAATAATTGAAAATTTACAAACCCAAGGATGAAAAGAGACGGACTTATAACACTGCTGTCACTAAGATCCGTATCGTTTTATTTTCAAGGGAAGATCCAGACCCGGATAGATTTGTGAATAAAAAGCCATCTACTCGCCAGTGTAATAACTAATTTTTGGATCTTTGAAATAGATCCCGATAGAAAACAGGATCCCAAATTGTTTTTGTAATAGTTAAAACTTAATCCAGATCCGGATCCAGATAGATTTGTGAATAATAAAACGCACCTAATGAAAATCAAGAATAAAAATATGTTGATAGATACACTTTGCACTATTAGCATACAAAAAATCACAGCTGTTGAGTTTGACTTTTAACTATATGAATGTGTGAGTGCTTCTGGTTTCGATTCTGATTTCAAATCCAGAAGCAAATTTCTCTTCTTTTCAGGATCAGAACTGTCATTTTTTCCCAAGTGAACACTTTCAGAAGAGTCCAGAAGTCTTCCGGATTGCCAAATAAAAAACGACATAAAGAAGTATGGATTCTGACTTTTAATTTGACATTTCACAAAATATTTCCCACATTTACGCAAGTATTTCTTATGGGGTGTTCATGAAAACATGCTGCGGAAAGTTATATCTTTCTACAAAGCGGAAAACTATCTCGTTATATGAATACCCTTATTTTATTTTAAAATATAAATAAAATTTGAGAATGAGGACTAGCGAAGAAAATGTTTTGTTCTTTACTTTGATCACTGAAACTGACGTAATGTCGAATTTTGAAGAGCTCAAAAGTATTGGAGCGCAAATTTGCAGTATTCTTCAGTATTATGTATTTGCTTGGTAAACCAAGCGGCCTATCAATATTTTTGTCGTCAAAAAACGGCAGAGATGGTAAGGATGAACAACAGGGCCCGTATTACAGATTGCGAAACGAAAGGCAAAAAAAAACAATACCCTAGAAAACTATAGTCAACACATGGACCGATTATGGTTTACGATAACGGATGCATCAAAATATTGCCTGATAAAATAAAAAAAAATCTATTTTTTTAAGCGCATCCAACTTTATTGTTTCAATATTTCTGTCAAAAATAGTACATGTGTCAAACAATGAAATACGAGTGCCAAAAGCAGTCGTAAGAGAAAACGATTATCGTTTTAAAAAAACGAGTATCGTAAAACGTAATCGCAACTTAACGATAACGAGGGATTTTAAACGATAATCGTAATTCGTAATACGGGCCCAGGCTTAACGATTATTGTAACCACTGGAATCTCGACTCTCGAGGTTGGTCTTTCAAGATCCAGGATAATGGTAGTCAAAGCGGGTGGCGGCAGGCATGCGTGTACGTACAATGATGAGGCCTTCGAAATTGTATGAGAATACAAATATCTAGATATCCTATTTATGTACATTACATCTAGAAAAAAACTGGCATGAAAATTAACCGAGTCAAAACGATCAATGTCAACTGAAAAATTTGGTCATATATATCTTGTCCGACATCCGATCGTCACTTATAGATGTTTTTATAACCTTTTAAATTTCTACCTCGCTAATAAAGCTCATTTGCTTAGTTATAACTCATCAAATGAAAAATTAACATTATATTTAAAACGAGTGGTGAACTACTAAATCTTCAATCATAGACCTGATCTGCCTTTACTTTGCAGCCTTTGCAATTTGAACTTGAACTAAACTACCTAAAAACGAACTTATTATTTGTAGAAAAAGTATTTTTAGAAAAGTATTTTTGTTGCATGCGTGGAATATTTCTTCCTGTATTTATTTTAGTAAAAGTAGAGAAAGTTTCTTTCTTATATGTATCTATTCTTATAATAATAAAGACGATTATATGAAAGAATTTCTTTAGCTTTTGCGTGTTTTTTTGTGTTGATCCTTTCTTTAAATCCCGAACCGATTTTCCCTTCATTTCAGAAGAAGAACTGTCATCTAGTACCAAACGATTTCAGAAGCACAACTTCAAGAGCAACTTTAACAGCCACGAAAACTTCAACATCAAAAGTCTTGTGAAATAGATTACAAGGTGAACAGCGTTTTTGACAGCATAAGTCTAGTACTCAGTTCAAGTGAAAATGAAAATTTCATATAAAAGTGACTGCTGGTTCACTGGCATGAAATCCGCAACGAGAGGTGAGTACTAAAATGTGGATTGGAAAAACAAATATGTTCCACAACTTTTTCATGCTATGATTTTCATTTCTCAATGTAAAACCATCAAGAAAAAGTTTAAGGCGTCGTGGAAAACTGTGACATTTGTTAGTTGATTTGAATATTTTGTTTCAAAACAAAAAATTGAAAATTTATAAATTTATAAAAAACGAATCAGTTTAAAAATAATTGTCATTTTTGTTTCATTCAAAGTGAGTATCAAAATTTCACGTGAAAAAGTTTATTCTATTTTCATTTTTATTCTTCGCGTGTAATTTGGAACGTATTTATTTTTCATTTCACGCTAGGTGAGTACTAGGCTATAGAATCAAAATAGTTTCAAATGCGAAATGAAATTATGCCGTACATAATATGATAAAAATTAACATGAATTGCGTCAATTTATACGACTTGCGTACTAAAATTAATTTGTTTTTAGTAAATCTTCCATTGTCAAAACCAGAATAAATAGACGAAACAAAAAAATGGTTGTCACATTTTCATCTGAGTGTTGATAATACTGACAAATGTCGCCTTAAAAGTTGGTTGCATTTGCACAGCGACATCGAATTCAGGGTTTAGGTCTAACGTTGATGTCGAAGTTGCTGTGTTAATGTAATCAAAACCATTTAAAGCCAGTGGCTCTAAAAAGAGTGACGTGGTTGTCAAAGTTGCTATGTCAATCTCTTTCTCGCTTAAAAAGGATAACCATACCTACTTCTTTTAAGAACCCCAATGAAACTTAAAATCGGTTAGTTCTACACCCACACTCTGTTTGGCTTCCAATTCATTGAAGCTTTTTCAAGCCGACCATTTTGGCGATTAAGGAAATTTTGAGTTTAATTAAACATGATACAGTAAAACTTGCTTTTATTAAGCCCGTATAATATCAAAACCCATCTATTTAAAATACTAATCAAAAAATTACTTACGAATTACTCTGCTTTATTAAAACTCGGTTAAACGAAAAACTCTGATATCGAAACACAATTCCTTTGGACTTCAGTTCACTTTACCTCTGACAGCGATAGATGTTAATTCTGACGACATACATACATATATGTCAGTTATTTATTTATTAATGGGAAGTTCACCTATGTAGTTAAACAAAAAGTAGGCTAGTAAAATCGATAGTACCTACAATGCCATGGATAAACAGAATAAAGCTTCTTTGGATTGAAGCTAATCACGTCGCTTGGGTCTCAAGATGTGTAGGCTCTATTAACCGCTTAGTATGAGAAGGGCAAATTTTTTCCATTGACATCAACAAATGAAACAGAAAAGCAGTCCGAAATAGTTATAAATAAATATGTATGTAGTATGTACATAAGTCAAGCCTACAAAACTTGGTTGTAGAAAATATAAGTCGTTGATGTTTCATCCAATTCTTCAGAAAAAAAAACAGTTAATTGAGTTTCGAGTTTTTCTAACAAACCGAAGACCAAAGTCGTCTCTTACTTCGTAAGAATCTTAAAATGGTCCGTCTAGTGTCTAGTAATGAGGGTCTAGTGCTTGTTTAACATGATTACAATATTACCTGCCACTGTGAAAAAAATTTTTGTCAGAAAAGAATATGCCAGAAATAATGGCACTTTGTCAAACGCGAAATGTTATTATATTGAACGTGTGGTCAGTTCGGAAGAAAATCCAGAAATTTAAACAAATCTCTAAATCTCTATAAATGTTTTAAAATATCAAAACCATATAAAATCTCTATTGGTAAAATAAATCAATTTATTTTCGATTTAGATCTGTCAAATGTCGATTTGAGCGATTTTTGCATTCCATTGGACAACAAAAAATTGATTTATTTTTTGATTTAAAATAAATTTTACAAATCTATGTATATTTTTCTGAAAATTTAGCCCTTTACCAATACCAAAAGAATTTTCAGCTCTTAGTTTTCGCCGCGAAAAAAAAAATAATTTTTGTATGAAATCTGAATTTGCCAAAGGATAACCCAATATGTTTCAAATGTTTTAGTAATTCTGGTATTTTTCCTAAACGTAACAAAATTGCATTTATTTAGAAAATATTATAGTTGTCCCCCTTATGCCAGAAGCATGAATGTGCTAAAAGTAAAATTCCACGCAATCGAATTTGAGTGTTCTTCTTGAAGAAAATTAAAACAAACTCTTCAATTACCTAATGAACTAACTGCTACTAGTATTGGAATGACATTAAATGTCAAAAAAATTATCAAGACAGATACTCATCATAAACAAAAATTACTTAATGAGTGTACTCACATTTTAGAATAGAGTCCGGAGTTTATGATGTGACGCAATGTGACACTGCCTCTTAGATTTAGGAATCCAGCAATAAAGGTAAAATCTATTAACTAAAACTATGAGGTTATAACTGATCAAATTAAGTTCACAAGTAATATTTCGCATATCACACACTGACAATTAGAACTAGACTAACACCAGATTAAATATGGTTTCAGTCTCACACAACGCTCACAAAATAAATAATAATGAATAAATAAATTAGAGACCACCGATAACCGAGTCGTAGAGAAATTAGTAACTAACAACTGAGAAACACTTTTTCATGACAAGAGTTAGTCTTGGGGAATTTGTTTACTCGCAACCAGCGTTACCACTTCCGGAAAAAAAGTCGAAGTAGATTTAAAGAAAAAGTGAAGTAAGTTGAGTAAAATCGAAGTAAAGTTCAAAATGACTTTTTGTTTGCATCAAGGAAGAAATTGAACTCGAGATTTTCATCAGTTGGCATTAAAACACGAAAAAGTGGTGATTCAGTATGTCTGTAACTCAGCCTGCAGCCAAGAGGAGAAATTGAAATGTTTTCTTCGGTTCCTTCCATACAGACAATTTGAAATTTTATTTATTTCGAAAACAGCTCTAATAGACCATACCAACAATGGTCTACAATTTGGTTAAAAAATATATTAATAACTGCCATGACTTTTTTTTTCATTTTCAACTTTCTCATTTTCGACTCTATCGATTTCGATAAAAAATTTTTTACAGGACCTTCTTTGATTTTGAAATAATATTGTATAGAAAAATGTTTGTCCTTATTATTTAATACTTAAAATAGTCATACCATTTTATTTTTTAATTTAAAAAAAAAGTGGTATATAGAGAATTAATTTATTAATAAAACTCCTAACATTTTTTAAAATTTTATTTGCATATTCTATTTTTAGCTTAAAGTTTTTGACTAAAGTAATGTATCTTATACATATGAAAATTTTTGTCTGATAGCATCCATGTTTATATACGTACAATAATTATAAATAAATCCCAAAGTACTTGTATATAAGATCAAGAACGTTCGATCCAGTCGTGCATTTTATTTTTATATAAATCTATGCTTAAAATTTGTATTTGCTTTTGTTTTTGTAAAATTGAAGTACATAGATTGAAACAGAGATTTTTAAAAGGAAGAAGATTTCCGTAAAGTGGTACCTTAAAAAAAAAAACATGTTTGTATTTTATTTGACAAAATATCAGCTACAATGGTTTCTGGCAGAGTCATGGAATAGCCGGATTGGCAATTAGTTGTTCAGATTGCCTAGGATTTCATCCTACACACAAAAGATGTAAGAATTTCATGAAATTAGGAGCAATTTAAATATATCTCATCGCGGTGGTTACCAATAGCGACCAAAGAAAATTTGCGTAGTTCAATGAAGAGTGAGACTTCGTGTCGATTGGTAAGGCCGGCTTGCGCAAATTGGTTTACAAATCAATAAATGTACATACATAAATGCTAGGCCATTGAATTGATTCACCAAAAATATAGCAAACAAGTGTATGGCTTGTGACAAGGTCAAATTCATTCAGGAGGATAATGGCCTGATATACAAGTATAGTGGTGCATGTAGGTAATTTGGGGATGATGAGGTGTGAATCACCATAATCCCTCCCCAAACAATAATTTTACTTTTATATGTAATAAAATATAAATTTTCTTAGTAAATAAATAAATATACATATTTACTTTGAAATACAATAACACTTATTTTTTTCGTATTTTTACTATTTTTTCGGTCGCTGCGTTTCGAAATCAATGTTCCATCTTTAGGTTAAAGTTTTGTTTTCATACGAGTACATTAGTTACCCAAGATAAGGTCTTCCTCAAAGGATGGCTACCTTTAATATCCAATTTTGATCATACGAGCATTTTATAATCCAGGTCGATGTTTTTTTTTCAATAACTTTTAATTGAAATGCAATTTTATAATTTATATTTTATTGCTTGATTACGAGTAAATGATCTTCAACATTATGTATGGAATAAAATATGGCACAAAAGCGCGCTCTTTTAAGCTCATTTTGCATATCAATTTAGCAGAATTCTCTGGTAATTTGAACAATTTCGTATCTAATGTTGTCCTAAAGCATCGAGGTTTTGGTTGGTTTGTTGATGTACACCTCATCCTTCAAGTACCCCAATAAAAAAAATCGCCCAGTCTTTCTGTATCTCCCAGTGTAAGCAAATTTTCACAATTTAAAGAATTATGCCGGAATGGTTGACTTGCTCGGCACATGATTTACATAAAATAAGTCGCCCAATTTTTTTAGCGTATTTACAATTGAACAGTTATTTAAGTAATATATGATAATAATAACTTCAACGGACCCCGTATTAGAGATACTACGGACGCCCGTACAAATTATGTTTACGTGTAAGCTTTGAATAACTCATGTGCAACATGAAGCGCATACGAGTGCCTCATTAAGATCATCATAATTAGTACGATGGTAGTCGCCTAAGAGAATTGATGAATCAATTTAACCAACCAGGAGTTGGTTTAAAAACATAAAATCGGTAACTATTTTGTCTTTCCAGAGAAGTTATGTTCCAAATTAGAAGACGACCGCTCTGTGGACGAAGGTAATTTGGACCATTCCAGTTTTAAAAACTGAATGTAAAACTTTGTTTTATTGGTTCTCCAGATAGAATTTTTTTTTAATTTTATTTCGTTTAAATTTTAGGCTTTATTAGGGCATGAAAGATTGTTTGCTAAAAAAACACTTCCAGTTTTAGATATTTAGAAAAATTGGTTGAATAACACTTTCCCAGATACTTTCTTTTGCTAGTTTTGATATCTTTAGCAAATATCGCTTTCTCATTTCAAATTTAAACAAATTAATGCTCAATTTGGGGAGCTTTTTTAGGTCACTACGTGTATCACTTTCTTCAGCATTTTAGTAACAATTTCGACAGCACTGTAAGTAGATATAAGAGAGTACCATTTAATTAATATCATGGTCTGTCCCAACAATAACATGACCATGCTACATAAAAACCTTTTCTTTTTAACTAAAACGAATGTAAAATAAATAGGTTATATTTAAGGCTGGGATCTGTACTAAAATAAAATCAATTGTTCTTGGTCCAAGAAAAGCCCAAACAAAACAATAATAAAAAGAAATAATAAAATAAAAATTGCATTTGTTAATAAAATTTAAAGTATATTCTATTTTGGATTCCTCTTCGAGTTGGAAGAAAAAGTTACATAACGTGTATCAGTATTGATTTTTGTTTTTAAATAAAAGCTTCTAATGAGTAAAAACAATTTGATTTATACATACATTCTTTCTTAATAATAATTATTTATCAATTTCAATTTCTCTCGTAATTACATATAAGTTTTTCATTTTTCTTTTTAAATTATTGTATATAATGTTTTAATATATATATAATAATGTATAATCTTTTGCTTTTTTTATGTATGTATAAGAATTTGTTGTTAATTTAAATAGTACATAATTGTATTTTATGTAATGCATTAATACATAGAAGTTTAATAATTTTTAATTATAATGCATTTTAATTTGTTCGATCTAATATTAAAAATATACTTTTTTCTTTTTATGTTTAAATATAATATTTATCATATTGTATGTATATTTAAATAGTAATTACATGCTTTTGTTTGTTTTAGTTAAATAGAATTTTATGAATTTGCATTTTGTGTTAATTTTTGGAAAGTTACTCAGTTTGCTTATTTTGTAATTTATTTATTAATTGTTGTTGTGAGCTTAAAATTCTTTTATTATTATAATTTAAAAAAAAAAAGAAAAAAAATACTATTTATAAGAACAGGGTTTCCGGCAAATGGATAACTAGTTTCACTTTTATTGAATTATTTTTAATTATAAATTATACATTGTTTCATTGCATAAATATTTGTTTTTATATTTATTATTAATTTCTGTAATAGTTGCCTTTGAAAGGTTTTTTTTTGTTTTTAAATTAAAATTTCAAAACCAAAGGAAGAAATAACAGTATGGAATAAAACTAAAACAAAATAATAAAATACATACTATCGTATATAAATAATTTAGTATAATTAACGCTTTTTTTAATTAATTTTGTTTTATTTTTTCTAGGGTTTCTTCATAATTTAAATTATATTGGTTTAAGTTGTGTTTTTTGTTTTGTTTTAATATTAGTTTAGTAACTGGCTTCGTGCCCTGCTAATATATAGAGGTCGTGTCCTTCGTCACTTCCGAGTGAACCAGTTCTATATAGTTGACTTTCAAGGGCAACGACTCTGTAAATAAAAACATTAGATTAAAATTGGTTCAAGCTGTCAAGTCATTTTCAAGTGAAAAATAAATTAAATTTGCTATGCATAACTCATGTCCCTTTTTGACAATATGAGGCATCTGGAGGGGTTTATTGATTCCTGCAAGAAAAATTTTGCTATCTCGAATCTGTCCCGGAATAAATTTTAGAAAATAAAATACAAATTCTTCTGGAAACTTCATTTTCTTTTCCAACAAATCTCAAGGGAAACTTTTGGTATCGTTAACATTCCCAAATTCCGAAAGAGCTAAGTATTCAAAGGTGTTTTATTCACCACAACCGTCTTTACGGAAGGCGTCTACGTTTAAGGTTGAGTTTGAATCTTCTTATTGGTGTTATGGAACATATTTGTTTATAAAAAAAAATGCCCAAAGAAAAGACAATTTACCAACTTACTATGGAAATCAGTTTAGTCGTGTTAGAATTATCGAAAAATTAAACATTGGTCTTTATGGGTCGTGTAGTGCATTCGTTGATAAAAAAACCTCGTTTTATTACAAATGATGAAAAAATTAAACTACAACGTTTAAATGGAAAATATAAATAGAGTTCAAATTGACAGATTAATAATTCGAACGAATACTTCTAGGACAATCTGAACTGTCCATAGTGCAAGCGGCAAAGGATGTTGAGTAGGAAAAATGCGAGTACCGGAATATTCTCTCAGATTTTGATGAGTTCTGAATTATACTCATTCGCAAAAAAAGGAGAACGTTTCTTACATATTGTACGAAAACATAAACACCAAGCAATGTATTTTAAGAAGTATGAATATTTGATCACTAGCTATGTGATGCAAATACTGAGAACTGAAAACAGTTCAGTTTGTCTAAGTAAGAAAGGTAGGGCTTTAACGAGTGGTTAAAGTATTGAGTTTTTGAAGCATTAAATTCTTCATTGTTTTTGAATATTATTATGAAATTTGTTAACGCAACCAAATGGCTTGAAAATTTATAAACTCTACCCATCAGCCGACCACGAGTGTCAGTGAGGAAGAGAAAAGAGACAGCCCCTTCGAATTATTCCGCAATACTGACCAAACAAACGAACAAGCCACAGACCTATCAAACTTATCTACCAGACGTTGCAAGGATCCACAAACTCCTACGGGTCTGATGAAGGGATGATTTCTCAAGTGGGGGTAAATAAAAAGATCACGCCCGAAAAAGGCTTCTACCTCTACTCAACCAGGTGATTATGTGATTTCAATGACTTAAAAGTACCCTCCGACATTTCAGGCTATTGCTTGCTGAAACTCGTCATCACGCTTAACGAACTTGAATGAAATAGGAATATCATAAGTTTCCATAAATGGGAGTCACAATATCTGGTGTATCACAGCGGATCTACAATGATCTAAGTGTGACGGTAACAAGATGAAATGTCAGATGATGATGATGGCAGACAAGGCACAGTGTGAGCTAATGGAGATAGAGACATGATAAAAACACAAACGATTCCAGGTATGAAGGGAATGAGAAAGTAAATTAGATGTTCAGCATTTAAATATAGATGAAAAGCTTATTTGTTTGCTATATTAAAATTTTTATTTAAGCTTAGTGTCGAATCTTGAAATAATCAAAATCCTATGTTAGAAGAAATATGCAAGAATGACAAATTGTTTGTCAAACGAATGAGGATAAGCAAAACTGATCATAAGATCTCGAAGGGTTCTTGTGACTCCACTGCATGAGTGCTGAAATATACTTGTCTCATTAAATGATTTACGTACAGGTAATGTAGAGCTAGCTGTAAATGAGCTGCGAGTACACTTTCATATCTGGAAGAGTTAGATATCGGGTTGAAATTTAAGATGATGAAATGACCAGAAATTTCCACTCCCTCGAGTTTTTTTGCTTTAACTTCTGGCCATGTCAGAATTTTGTTCTTTTTGTAACCATCATTTGTTTCTGACTTGTTTCTGATTTTCCTCACTTGGGTTGGATTTAGAAGAGTGGAAACTTACTGAAAGCTCACGTTAGCCCTAAAGATCTACGACCAATCAGCCTATCATCCTTCCTTCTTAAAACCTTGGAAAGATTGATTGAAATTCACATCAGACATAACTTAAAACCATGTCTCATTTCCACAGCTCAACATGCGTACTCTAAGGGAAAATCAGTAGAAACAGCACTTCATTCGCTGGTACGTGGTATTGAATATTCCCTCAAATACAAAGAATATAATCTAGTAGCTTTCCTAGATATCGAAGGAGCTTTCAACAACGTCAGCTACCAGGCGATCACAACAGCAATGAACCAGCTGGAATTAGAGAAACCACTCATTGATCTTATAAGTCTCATGCTCAAAAGCAGGACAATAACTTCCAGCATGAGAAGTTTTACTACCACCAGATCGGTGAATCGAGGTACCCCCCAAGGTGGGGTCCTTTCGCCTCTCTTATGGAACATGGTAGTAAACGAACTGCTAACATCAATGGAAGCAGAGGGTTTCAAGGTGATTGCCTATGCTGACGATGT
The DNA here is from genome assembly GCA_963931855.1 of Philhelius festivus. Lineage (NCBI taxonomy): Eukaryota > Metazoa > Arthropoda > Insecta > Diptera > Syrphidae > Philhelius > Philhelius festivus. Next base: position 43,867,675 of record OZ007557.1, read on the forward strand.
TGCAATATCTGTATCTGGGAAACATCCCCAAGTTCTCTCAGAACTCCTACAAAATGCCTTAAACAGGCTAACAAAGTGGGCTAAGCAGTGTGGCTTGGACGTCAATCCACATAAAACAGAATTAGTACTCTTTACGAGAAGGTACAAAATTCCTCAGATTAACCCACCCAAGATTAAAGGAATACCATTAAGCTTTTCCGACCAAGCCAAATATTTAGGCCTCATTTTAGACAAAAAACTAAATTGGAAGGCAAATATTGATGAAAGAGTAAAAAAGGCTACCGTAGCGCTTTTCACTTGTAAAAAGGCAATAGGATCGAAATGGGGCTTCTCCCCAAAAATAACCCATTGGCTATACACCTCGGTTATTAGACCGATACTCATTTATGGAGTTGTCGTATGGTGGACCGCACTGGACAAGATGGTAAATCTAAATAAACTCATCAAAGTCCAGCGGTCAGCAGGTATGTGCATCACAGGAGCACTTCGCTCGACACCAACTGCAGCCCTGGAAGTGCTTTTAAACCTAACACCTCTTGACATCTTCTCCAAAATGGTGGCAGCCAACTCATGCGTGAGACTTAGAGCCACCTCTCAATGGATCAGTAACAATACTGGTCATACAACCATCTTAGACAACTTCAGATCTATCCCAGATCGCTTAGACTATACCACCCCAAAAATGGTACGCGATAACAACTTCCTGGTTTCCATCCCTTCAAGATCGTCTTGGGAAGAAGAGAGACCCCTGGAAGACAATGCTGTACACTTCTATACAGACGGTTCTAAGACCGATTACGGCGTTGGAAGTGGCATCTATTCAAAACAACTGAATCTCAGTCTTTCATATAGACTTCCCAATCAATGTAGTGTATTCCAGGCAGAAGTAATGGCGATTAAAGAGGCACTATCCTGGCTCAAAGAAAACGTTATATCTTGCAAGGATATACGGATCTTCTCGGACAGCCAAGCCGCCCTCAAATCTCTCGCGTCTGTCTCCACAAACTCTCAATTGGTCCACGATTGTCGATCATCTCTGAATGAGATGACAGAACAGTTTAATATTCACCTTATTTGGGTGCCGGGCCACAGAGACATTCCGGGAAATTGCAAGGCCGATGAGCTCGCCAAAAACGGAACACTTCTGCCTACTGTTAGACAAAAACATAACATAGGAACACCACTTGCTACATGCAAACATCTTCTCAAACAATATGCTCTAGAATCAACAAATGCTAGATGGTCACAGGGTACCACCTGCCTGGCAACTAAACAAATATGGCCAAGCATAGACCTAAAACGGTCAAAAGGTTTGATCTCCCTGAGCAGACAAAATATAAGCTCTACAATAGGAGTTATAACAGGACACTGCCTCATAGGTATTATATATTGAACATTAATGTTATATACCACATATACGATACATACTATACATTATGTACACTTAAATAAATACCAAGTATTGGACGACAGTCTTGTGCTGACCGTCACCCGATTCATCTCGTGTTTCTTTTATTAATATAGAACAGTGGCGACGAGGATAAAGCGAACAAAAAGTTAAAATTATAAATTATAAACTCACATCCTAAACACAATTTAAAATAAAATTCGCAAATTAAGAAATTAAAAAAAAAAAAAAAAAAAAAAACAGGAAAATGGCTGCTCAGGACAAAAAACTAGATGACATTTTAAGACATGTGCAAGTTCAAAGCCATGTGATTGGAAACATCTCGACCTTTGTGCCTGGGAACAATTTCAGTACCTATGAAATGCGCTTAAAAATGTTTATTAAAGTCAACAAGATTCCAGAGGCAGATCAAGTGGGTATGTTGCTAACCTTGCTCAGTGATGAAGTAGTTGAAAAACTAATGCACATGGTGCCTGCCGGGAGCAAGCCAGAAGAGCAAAGTCTGGAAAACCTTTTGGAACTATTAAAAAAACATTATTCGCCAACGGGAAATGTAATTGCAGAAAGATTTAAATTTTACAACATGAGGCAAATTTCTGGGGAAAAAATTTGTGATTACGTTGTGCGACTTAAATTCTTAGCAAAAAAGTGTGATTTTCCATCGTCCTTTATCAGTGAGACTCTTAGAGACATATTTATCGTTGGGCTCACAAACAGAGAGTGGCAAAGCAAATTGATTGAAATAGGCAAAACACTAAAATTCGATGACGCAGTTAGCAAAACTCTAAATTATGAGCTTACAGAAAATGAAACACGTGCTATAAGTAATCCAACAAATAATGTAAATGTCATATCAAAAAATAAATCTGCAAACTATCAACCTGCATTGAGTAATTTTAAGTCATTTAAACGAGATGAGGAACACCAAGGAGGGGTTCGAAGAAGTCAGCAGCATAACAGAGGATTAGCATTTCAATCCAGGGGTACCTCAAATCAAAGGGATTGTGAAAAATGTGGCAGCCGATTAACTCATGTAAATGGGAGTTGCCCAGCGACAAATATGTATTGTTTTCGGTGCAAGAAGAAGGGCCATATTTCTGCAAAGTGCCGAGCAAGAAGAGTGATACATTATGTTGATGATGATGTCGATGGAGTTGCTGCTTTTGAAGAACGAGGAGATGCGGAGGCAACTGGGGAATCATCATATATTGTAGCTCCAACAAACCAGTATGAGGGTCTTTACTGGTACGATGAAATAAATCGAATAAATGAGCCGGTATACATTGAAGTTTATATCGCAAATAAGATGCTAAAGATGGAAATGGATTGCGGAGCCTGCACAAGTGTGATTAGTGAAGCAGATTATTTTAAGTATTTTCCTAAGTTAAGTATTATTCCATATAACAAATTGTATTCAGTAACTGGTGAAAATATTTCAGTTTTAGGACAAGTACAGGTCCCAGTCCGATTGGTTAGTGATCGTAGCAATTCGGAAAAAATATTGCATTTGGTCATCATTAAAACGACAAACAAAGATTTTCTGCCGTTGATGGGTCGTACTTGGATGGATGCCCTAATGCCAGCTTGGCGAACACAATTAATTCAGCCTGTACCCTTAGACGTAAAGGCTTGTCTTGTAAGTCATGAAAATTTTAACATGCCTTCAACAAATGTTGATAATATAACTACGGCTAAGGAACTCCTTAACTATCTTAAATTAAATTTTCCAAAGGTTTTTGATCCCAGTTTACAAGTTCCTATACAAGGATATGAAGCTCAAATTCGTGTTAAAGAAAATACACGACCAATATTTTGTAAACCTTATAGTCTGCCATATGCATTGAGAGAAACGGTTGAAATAGAATTAGAAAAACAAATTTCAGAGGGCATACTTGAACGGGTTGAAAATAGTAAGTGGGCTACGCCTATTGTTGTAGTGGAAAAACAAAACAAAAAAATTCGAATTTGTATTGACGGGAAGGTTACAATTAACAAGTTTATTTCGATGAATCATTATCCATTAGCGCGTTTAGACGATATTTTAGCTGGACAAGTGAACTGCCGTTATTTTAACAAAATCGATTTCTCGGGAGCCTATCTTCAGCTGTCCGTAGAACCTGAGTCAAGGGAGCTTCTGACCATTAATACTCATAGAGGGCTGTTGCGTTACACCCGTTTAGCTATGGGAGTTGCGAGCGCTCCTGCAATTTTTCAATCAGTTATTGAAAGAATTTTATCGGGAATAAAAAATATAGGTGTATTTATTGACGATTTGTTAATCGGGGGAGCATCTATCAAGGAGTGTGTTTGCAGATGTGTACAAGTTTTTAAAAGATTAAATGAGCATTGCGTAAAAATCAATTTGGAAAAGTGTGAGTTCCTTGTAACCGAAGTTTTTTACTTAGGACATATTTTGTCATGTAATGAAATTAGGCCAAATCCAAAAAAAATTAAAGCATTAATAGAAGCATCAGTGCCAAAAAATATTCAACAGCTCCAAGCATATTTGGGTCTTGTGAATTATTATTCACACTTTATTCCCGATTTATCTTCGAAACTGTCTGTTTTATACAACTTATTGAAGAAAGATAGTAGGTTCACATGGACACAGAATTGTCAAAGGGTTTTCGAAGAATCAAAAACATTTTTGTTAAAATACAAAGTTTTAGCAGTATACGATCCTAAAAAGCCTATAGGACTGTACGCGGACGCTAGTCCTTATGGATGTTCGGCTATTTTGGTCCACGTTGTTGACGGTGTAGAAAGGCCTGTCCTTTTTGCAAGTTGCACTTTATCGGAAAGTGAACGAAATTATTCTCAGTTACACCGAGAAGCACTTGCCATCATTTTTGGCGTTAAAAAATTTCACAAATATATTTATGGATTAAAATTTAGTTTATTTAGTGACCACCAACCGCTTCAAGAAATTTTTAATCCACAAAAATCAAACTCAGCCGTAGCAGTGGGAAGGTTAAAGAGATGGGCACTGATTTTGTCTATGTACGACTATGATTTTCAGTACAAACCGGGTAGGCAAATGTGCCATGTGGACGCACTTTCACGTCTTCCACTCAACGAATCTAGTGGAGTTTCTGATGATGCCATAAATTACATATATTTTTTTAATGAAAGTGAAGATTTGCCCTTAGATTTTAGTAAAGTCGTTTCTGATCAAAAGGAATGCCCTTTTATGGTAAAGTTAATTGATTATGTAAAAAATGGTTGGCCTTTGAAAATTGATGCAGACTGGAAACCTTATTATTCAAAAAGGATTGGTTTCAGTATGGAGAATAATGGTTTATATTTTAATAACAGAATAGTTATACCATTTAAATTGAGGAACAAAGTTCTCAAAATGTTGCACGCTAACCATAATGGTATGGTTAGAATGAAGATTTTATCAAGATCGTATATATGGTGGTTGAATATAGATCATGATATAGAGAAGTACGTGACATGTTGCTTAGCATGTCAGTCTACAAGAAACACAATTTCTCAAAAATCATATTTTTCTTGGCCAGCGACTACATATCCATATGAGCGTATTCATATAGATTTTTTTCATTTTAAAAACCAAAACCATCTTATTATCTTTGATACTTTTTCCAAATATATTGATGTTTGTACCATGTTTTCAACTACGGCAAAAGCTGTTATTAATAAATTGCAAAAAAATTTTAGTATTTTTGGTTTACCCTCATCGCTTGTTTCTGACAATGGTCCACCCTTTGATTCACACGAATTTAAGTTTTTTTTAAAAAACCAAAACATTGACAAAATTCCAATTCCAGCTTATCACCCGTCAACAAATGGTAGTGCCGAAAGAGCGGTCCAAACTGTAAAATCAGCTCTTAAAAATTACTTGCTTGAAAACGAAAACAAGCCCATTAATGTTCAGACGCAAATAATAAATTTCCTATTCGCTTATCGCAATACTCCATCTACAATCACTAATCAATCGCCTTCTGAGATGTTATTTAAATATAAAAATAGAACAATATTAGATTGCTTAAAATGTAATGTAGAAACGAATAAAGTTAAATCATATGAAAACAAAAACAAATGTAACGTTATACAAAATTCTCTTAACATTTTTAAAGAAGGAGAAAAGGTGTTTTATTTGAACCACTATAAAGAAAGTTGTAAATGGATTTTTTGTAAAATTGTTAAAGTGGAAAGCCCAGTTATTTATCTGATAGAATTCCAAGGAAACATTCGTAGAGTTCATATTGATCATTTGCGAAGAGCTTCACACTCTGAAGTTCTATCAGATCATTTTCATAATTCAGTGGAAAAAAAATCAATTACTTCAATTCCAAAACTAGAAAATCAAACTGGTTTAGATTATCATTCAAATGACACGCATATAAAGTCTTCCCCAAAAAGCACTAATGGAATGGAGTCATTTAAAACACCTGAATATCCAAATATTACCCGAAATTTAAGACCAAGAGATAATATTCAAAAACCGCAAAGATTGACTTATTATTAAATATCATTAAAAATTATTAAATATTATTTCCTAGTTGTATATTACTTGTTTAATAACATTTTAAAATGAATCCAAAAAAATATATAAAAAAAAAAAAAAAAAAAAATATGAATTCTGAATTATAAAATATGAATTATTTAGTTCATCGATATTTTACCAATCTTATTTAGTAGAAATATATTTTGATTTATCTTATACACAACAATAGGTAGACATGCTTTGAGGCTAGGAGTCTACACAAATGACTTCTGTAGAAGCTGCATGGACGAGGAGGAAGAGGAGACAGTCCAACACCTTCTATGTACATGTCCAGCACTCTCCAATAGAAGGAATAATTATCTCGGTAACCCCTTCTTCGATAATACCAGTGAACTGGCAACAATCGACACAAAATGTCTCTCTAACTTTATTAAAAGCACGAAATGGTTTGTTTAAATTCATTACTCTCCCATGAGTAACTTCTTTAGTGGTATCACAACGGACCCTTGAGGTCTAAGTGAGTCAACAACAACTAGACAGCCACTCCAACCTAACCTAACCTACTGAAAGCTTCTATAAAGGTTCTATCGAAACGAGGCTTTTCTTTAGATTTTATACTTTTAGTTCTGTTAGGAATAAAAGTAAGCATCCCAAGACAAGTTATTTCTGTGATCATATCGGCACTGACATGAACGTCACTATCGAGGAAACCCAGTTAAAAATAAAAAAAAAAAGGATTAAGACCGTCTGAGGACTGATATAACACAGTTGTCTGCAGTGCCTAATGGATATGTCAGGGTAAGAGGTAAGAAACAAGTCGAGAATATGGGCGCTTGTTAATCCAGTTGCCTCTTCTGCAAGCTGAGTAAGGTGGTGCATCTCAGCAAAGATCTCAACATATATTTCTTAGGCTGTTGTCTATCCTAAATAGCGAAGCCAATCAAGTTATAACCAGGCAAACCAAACTGTGTTTCACTTAGTGTCAAAACAGCTGGCCATTGGAAAACCCAGCACAAATTTCTTCTGCAAAAATTTTGTTTTGAATTTCTAAGAAATGAGTAGTTTACTGAAATGAAACATATATAAGAGGCCGTGGTTTGCTAGAAAACCTAGTGAGCTCATATCATAGTATTACTTAGGTAATAATTCAGGAAACCTTCGTTTAATGTCCATAATTTGCTTTATAGCTTCCTTTTTCCGGGACAAGAAATCCCCAAATCTAAAGGTTTCTTGATAAGCGGAAAAGTAAATGTTACATATCTAGTTTGGAAGCTTTTTCATGGTTCGTTAAAGATATTTTTATCTTGCAAACTAATCAAAAGAGGTTGTACTTACTTATCACATCCCAATAGTCTGTATGTTCGACACATATCTTTGATTTCTTGCGTTACCTCGCCATTCCTTAGCGACTTGCCCTGCATGCCGTGCTTGTGGAATGCCAAAATACTATCTGGTAGACAGACTATAGAATACAGAGAGAAACAGTAAATGCTTTAAATGTATTGGTTTTTATTCATTTACTTACCTATACTCTCGACAGTAAAATCTAAAGTCAATTGTGAGACCATTTTCTTGTGTTGTTTTGGATTACCCTGGAGCGTTACAATTTGTATTATATTGCCATAACAAACCAAAATCGCATCCTTCTCCACTTGATGCACTTTAACGACTTTGATGAATTCTCGTCGTGGTACCATGGTCGCAGTTCCATCAAATTCCAGGTCATCTGAATGGAACCAACCCGCACCTACAACAAACACAACAAAAAAATTCATTAGTTTGATTGTCTTCTGATGGATCAAAGTCAATACCACTGTTCATGTTGATCAGTTCGAGTCTCAAGCTGCCGTTCATGCCCTTGCGAACACCCGTGCACACAATTGGATACTCCAGCTCTGGAGTGATGATCATCTCAAAGACCGGAGTCTGTCCACCGTTCTGAACTATATGGCCACCAATTACACCCGAATTCGATGGCCATTCGCATTGCTTGAGCAACATGAACTTATTCAATGGATCGTACCATTGCATTAGGAAGATGCCTGAGGGCGTTGCACCACACAAATATTTATAGCCATTGTATGGATTACGGGTGACACAGCATTGAGTGCAACCTTTGGTGTCGGGAACTTTCGTTGTGAGGGCAAATTTACGTGGTACCAGTCTTTCGGGGATCTTATTCATGTGCAGGGAGAAACGGTGAGTCTGTTTGGAGTGTAGAGCGATTAAGTCGTGTCGGTAAAGTTGGCAGGATTTTCCTGAAAATAATAAAATAATTTCATAGGTGAGTAAGGATTTTCTTTCGCGTTTCTCTCAAAAACTTACCAGACAAGCTCATTAGAACATCCTTAATCACATACAGCCAAGTTGTTCGTCTTGGGAACAACTGATCGATGGCAGCATCATGTAATTCATTCATATTAAGATTGAATATGCCCTCTTCGGCTCCAATCAACAAATGCTGATCACGTGTCTCCGGATGGATCCATGAAGCTGTACAATGAACACGCAGTGGGCAGCCATTGAATATCTTCGAAAAGCATGCGCCCATATGGACCTTTGGTGTGGGCGGTAGACCATTCGAAATTGGTCGTGGCGGGGTGTGTCGTCTTCGATGGGATCTCTTCGGAGGCACAGGAGGTGTATTGTTGAGTAGGTCGGGTTGGGATTCTCTTTCTTTTTCTTAAAGAAAAAAATGAGAAAATATATTAGAATATCATCGGAAAATTGAATATTTCTATTTGTACCTTCTTCTTGTGTTCCACTATCACTTAGGCTTCTCGTCCTTGATGATTTACCCATATCGTTGAGTAAGCCCATCAATTGGTCCATCGAACTATGTCTTCGTGGAGAATCTTCGACTCCGTTCTGAAAATTTAAATTGATATTGTTAATAAGTTAATTACAATTGATGTACAGGTTTAAATGCCAAGTAATAGTTGGAGCATTATGTGATCCTTAACAGATTCGAAACAGATAGACAGTAAGGCGATCCGTCTTACTTTTATATGATATGCCAATATATATTTTACTCACCTGATTACTTTCATTTCTAAAATCACAGTTATGGCTGCTATTCGCATCGGTACTATTACTCATATAGTTATTGCTGCTGCTGTTCGACATATTATTTGCTGCCGTCCTCGATGCAGCAGTTGCTGCTGACGACGATGACGACGAAGATGCCGATACAGTTGCATACATACTTTCCAAATTTGCATAGATCGCCTGGGCAGCACTAGAATTGGGTCCATGTCCTTGTCCATGTCCACTGCTTCCACTGCTATTCTCTCTTAGCAACATTTGGCCATTAGATGTACTACTAATATTACTACTACTGCTGTTGCTATTGTTTATGATGGCATTGGTTGACGGCATTATTGCGTCTACAGCTGTTGTTCGTAAATTACTTATCATACTCGTAGATAGTGGTCCCGCATTTCCACTAACGACTCCACCACCACCTCCTCCACTATTGCCTCCATCGCTTGGGCTAACTCCATTAATAGCCGAATGTGGACACAAACAATCGGCATTGAGTATATCTTTGGTATTATCGGTGAGTGGTAGTGTTGCTCTGAAAGGATTTCAATAAAAATGTATTAAAGTAATTTGCGTGATCTGAGAAAAAAGAAAAAAACACTGCTTTCAACAAATTTATATACAAATTAAAATAAAACCCAAAAATAACGAAAACGCAAATATAAAAAAAGAATTAATATAATTAAGGAATAGAAAGAAGCAATAGTAAACCGTTTTCACTCAATTTATTTTAAATTTTACCCCAAAAGATTATCTACATATACGAGTATTAATTAAACTGATTGTATCCGCATTTGAAAAATTATACAAACTATACCTACTCATGCAAAGTGTATCCTTAAAGTTAACAAGCGCAATAAAGCTGTGGATTTGTCAAACACAAATGGATGAATGATGATGATTATTGGTTCAATGAATATACATATATTTACAGATGGGGGTTTTTATTTGAAACTCTATTAGAGCACGTAGCACTTATGCTAGACGTGGTAAATTATGTGCGCTTAAGGATTTATGGAATGTTAAACCAGCTAGTTTGGTATTTTGGGTTAGGGAATAAATGTGTATTGGGTCAGCGACTGGACAAGAAACAGAACCAGACTATTCTCGGGTCTTGTTGACTCGGTTTTCCGAGACGATTATACCCCCAAAGTAATAAGAGGCTCTACTTTCTGACTGAAATTTATAGAAAGTCTTAAAGGACGGAAAAATTCAGTCGTTGAAGTATAAAAGGCTCTTTTTATTGAATTTAAAAAAAATCTAGGTAATTATTTGAGGATGTAAGTAGGATATTGAAAAAATCATTACATTGAATTGAAAATTTTATGATGTGGATTTGAAAATTGGGTTTCACCTTATGCAGAGCAGTTAAGGGTACCGAAATTTAAGCAAGCTCTGTGGGATATTCAAAAAAAAGTATTTCTTCTAAAAGGTGATTTGGTTTCAGTCATTGAAATATCAAAGGTTTTTTTAATGTATTGAAAAAATCAACATCACCATTTGAGGATGTAATGACCCCATGTTGTAGGATTTAATAAAAAAAAAAAACGAATACATTGAATTCAAAATTGATTTTAAAGTATGGGGAGTAAAAATTTGAATTGCAGAATTGTGAAGAGCAGTTAATGGTTCCGGAATTTCGGCAAACCCTGGCCTATGTGAGATATTGGAAAAAAGCATGTCTTCTAAAAGGTCCGTTAGTTTCAGCGGTTTGAAGTACCAAAGGTTATTTTTAATGAATTTAAACAAAAAAAAATCAAGATCACGATTTGGGGATGTAAGTTCCCCAATTGTGGGATATTAAAAACAAATTTGAATTCGCCTTAAAGCTGATCACAAAAAATTAGTATATTTCAGTAATTGGTCAAAAATTGTTTTTTTTTTTTTTAAGAATTTTTATAGTTTTTTTCTAGGCTTTGAAGACACAAGCACCGCATTTTGGGGATATTCAAAACGAAAGAAAAGGCAGGTCAGTTATTGGTCATAAGACTGTGTAAAATCTTATTATTGAACTACTGAAATGACATATTTCTGACCTTTCAGATGACATACTTATTTTTTTAATATCCCACAAAGAAGGTACAAACATCCTTTAATAAATGACCTTGAAAAACTTTAAACATTTGTTTATAACTTCCAATGGCTGTTCAATTACTGAAACCAATAGACCTTTTCGATATTATTATCTTTTTCGAATATCCCACATATGAGGTACTAACGTACCCTAATAAATTACCTTGAAAAAAAAAACTTAAAAAAAATGTCTTAAATGGCCGGTTAATGAAATCAACTGACCTTTCATGATCAATTTCTGTCCTTTTAAATGATATACATACATATATTTTTTCGAAAATCCCATTTACGGGGTGCTTAGATGCCGCAACTACACTTGAGTAGTTTTTAACTTGATGACATAATTTTCAATATGCGGTCAATTTTAGGCGATATATTTTCTTTTGCTGAGGTGCATCTATAGGTTAAATCGTGGAGTATTTGATCAGTGGATGTACCATCTTGACCAAGCTAGATATTAGGGGGGTTGTATCGATGATAAATACATAATAGCGACTGAACGTACGAATGTTGTAGTCACAACAAACGCGGACATACCCAACGGAATATGAAAGACATCGCTAAATGCCTGATAAATGATTCCAATCGCATCAGAAGAAGGGAAGAGAAGTTGACTTCAGTTAATTATTTGATTAAAGGTTAGCGAAAAGGTAAGAAGTCTTATTGCTTCATTTGCCATATAGTTAAACTCAATAAAATAACCTTATTTACCAAGTCGAGTAATACTAGCCGGATGGCTATCTAAGCTAATCGATACCTTAAATGGAATCCAAAAATGAGAAGGTTTGGGTAAGTCCCAAAGTACAGTCATATACCTACTGGATTATGTAGGTGACATCATTATCATCGAACTGCACAACAATGGAGGAAAGATAAGTTAATGACGGCGACATTTCCTGCTAGAAGAAGAGTTAGCCAAACAATTATTTGAAATAGTTTATTTCATGAATTAGAACAACTCCGATACTTGATCAGATGCAGAAAAGCATACAGTATTGTATCCAGACTATTGAAATACGGATCCGAGGCTTCGCCGCATCTGTCAATAAAATTCTGATCTCTAATAATTACTCTTGGCCAGTTATACAAGAAGGGTGATTCTGAAATGATACTAGCACTAACTGTTCCTGAGTTATACTCCAAGCAGACTCATTGGCTTCTATGGGTTATGAGGTAACCCCAACGCTCGTATTTGCCAAGAACATCCCCTAGGGTTCGTTGGAGCCATAAAAGGTACGGTGGTTGGGCAGATAGAAGAGATAAGGATTTCTTAGATTGCTGGAGTTAGTGTTGAAAGAGTGGAATTGTAGAGTAATGCAATCAATCGATCTTGTGAGTAGTCGCTAATTGCTCTTCGTTCCAGGGTATTCAAGTTAAATAATAAAAGTCGGTCTCGATATGAAGGTTAAATCAAAGGGTTATGTCAAGACAGACCACCACATGCGAAACGTAGGAAACGACATTGAATTTGGTGATAAGAGGACTTGAAAGCGTATTCAAGAAGGGGCGAACAAAGTTTATGTATTAAGATCGGGTCACGTAGGTGTCAGCGAATAATTCTTTGGACCATCGTTTTACAAAGTATAGTGCTGAGTTTGCCTTAAGAAGAGAAAAAAGTTGAGCTGTCTATCACATAAGGCACCAAGGTCGCGAATTGACTCAGTAGTTGATATGGATTGAAAATAGAGAAGCTAAAGACTAGGAGGAGATTGGAAAAAGTGGTTGAATGACATTTGGAGATATTAAGCTCTAAGTAATTTTTAAGGCGCCAGACAAAAATTCTCGAGATCAAGTTGTAGAAAGGTAGAATCATGTGTAGAAGAAATGATCTTGAAAAACTTGATATCGTCGGCGTAGAGTGAGATATGGGAATATTTGATGATCATTTCAATATCGTTAATAGTAAGAATAAAAAAGGAGAGGTCCTAAGTGGCTAACTTGTGGAACCCCAAAGAAATCATCAGAGAAGGCAGATCTGAATCAAACTTTGATTTGATTTCTCATTATGGAAAATAATGCCGTACAAAATTTGTTTTAAACAAATAGCCTGGCTATAAGTGTTGTGGTTTCGCCACCATTTGGCTTCAAGAAATATCTCGAAAACGCCTAATCGCACAATAATTGTGTTTGCATCGCTTCTAATTCTCTTTCTTTTTACAAGCAAATAACATTTTTAAATCATTTCAATTCAAACGAAATCTTTGGAACTCCTGTTACTCTTAAAATATAAATTCAGCGAAAAAACTTATTTGCCAAAGAGGAAGATATTTAATAGAAAAGATATCGTGGCCGATGTATCATGCTGAACATATTGGTTAAAACGTTAATATAAAAATGGCGGCAGAAAAAGACATCAAAGTGGCACAATTCTTGTATGTAATACTCAAGTAGGTTCCAATTACTAATTCCAATCTTTAAGCTTTGTCGGTGTAGAATTGTTAGAAAAAAAAATCTCCCGACGGACCTATAAATCGTTAAGAACTAAGAGAAGGAAATTGGATCTTAAACAAAAAAAAACTATTTTTTACTCCAAATCTCTTCATCAAATAAAGTTCATAAATGTTTTGCCTTGTTTTTAGTCAGGCATTCCCTACTAACTTATGCTTATAGGGACATATGTACAAACATACTTTATTATAGTCTCAATAACAAGAATCATTAGAAAATTAGATAAATAAAGAAAAAAAAATCCAAAACCATAATTCCAAAAAAAAATATTAAAAATGATAAAATACCCAAAAGCTCTAACACCCAAACAAAATTTAGCCACAAAAATGATAAAAGCTAATTAAATCAAACGAGATTGTTGTTGTACATGTTTTTGTGTCGTGTTTTGCATGTTTCACATGGAACATCTTAAGAACTAAAAAAAAACTACAATTTATTTTAGTATAACTATTTTTATATGCATATTTTTTTTTCAAATATTATGTATCTGTTGGATGTAGATGGTGAATTGTATGAATAAAGAATCTTGTTTAGTGAATGATGGAAATGAGTTTACATAATTTACTGTATACGGTGAGAGAGTAATGAAAAAGAATACGGGTGATAGGTTTGTTTGTTTGTTTTTTTTTTTTTTTGCAATAAACTATAATTACCTGAGCTTGAGCTCCTCATCAATATATTGTAAGAGACTCCTACAATTAAAATATTAATCGTAAGAAATAATAAGAATAAAGTGTGTGTATAAAAAAGGACACTTATACAAAGCATGTCAATTGGGGGAGTATTTTGAGGGGAACAAAATTCAAAATCAAGAACACATCAAACAAATCGAACAAAACAGATTTTTTTTTAATTTTTAGAAAAAAACCAAACAAAATTTCTGAATTTGTGTGTGATCAATTGTATAGTAGATATAAAATGAATAATTAAAAAATTATGTTTTGAAAACCCAAACTTTTTTCTTAAATTGATGACTGAAACGGTTAGAATATAAGAATGAAATTACGGAAAAAGAAACACTTCAAGCGGGATTAAAAGAACACGGGTAAGTAGGCAAAAATTAAAACCATTGTTAAGAATTTTCTAATTAAAATGTTAGAACTGAAGTTCTTTCATATCCTAAGACTTAAGCCTACATACACTTTCTTCGATCTTATATTGGCTCAAAAATTTAGTCAAATTAGTACGACTTTGAAACTACATATTTTATTGTAGAAGACTTGTCTTTCTTAGAACTCGCCTGATAATCATTTTTCAAAGCACTGTTTATTCATTAGAAAACACACATATCTGCCGGTTTGACATTGAAACGTTATAACAAATTTATTTAGAAAGGCAATTTTAACATTTTTAAAATTGTTTAAGAAATAATTTTGAGCATTTTCGCATTGAAAACGATTCAAAAGAGAGACAAATTGGGATATATTTAAAAGATATCCCACAGTAGTGTTGTCCACGAAGTTTAAAGAACAAAATTCTTTTACTTTTTTTCAAAATTAAATGCAGATCTGCCTAATGGTATTCCGTTGAAAAATATTACAAAATTTGGTGTTGTTTCAAAATCTAACATAAACATTTGCGAGCTTGAACCAATGCAATTAAAAAATAACCACTTCTTTTCACAAAACCTAGAAGTTGCTGAGATTTCTGAATCCGCAACTGCTTTAAGATACGGTATATTTTTTGTCATTAGATGAACAGGACGATGAAATGTGGTATCAACATTTTGTTTCGAAATAATTATACTTTGGGTTTTTTACACGTTGAGTTTGAAACGGTTTAATCATGCCAATTCGGCAGTAGATTGCAAATCTTCGTTTAATCTGTAAACGCAGTCTTCGATATACTCATTAGGAAGCGATATGTTAATTTGAACATCATCAGCGTAAAGATGTAATGAAACATTTTGCCAGACTGGTGGCAAGTCGTTTATGAAAAAGAAAAATAAAAGCGGACCAAGAATAGATCCTTGTGGAACTTCGGTATTAAGGGTTAACAAAACTGAGCAACCTCTGATTGTGTGATCACTTTGGGTTCTTCCTGCAACTCTCAATTAATTTAACAGAGAGATTATCAAAGCTAAACACACTAACCAATTTTGTACATAAAAATTAACGCTGTTAAATGCTTTGGAAAAATTCAGAAGGTAAAGTATGGTTAAAAAATTCTAATAAAATCCCATCAAGAATTTTGATTGTTGTAGTTTGACACTATGCTTTTCCCTAGAACCTCAAATGAGCTTACCGACTTGTAATCTGTTATATGTTTATTGATTTGGTTACGAAGAATGATTTTACAAATTTTAGAGAGGCATGGTAACACATATATTGGCCGAAAATCTTCAGGGCCCTTACATACTATCTTCTTTGGCAAAGGTGTACTTTACACTGTGTACATATACGAAAATAATGTCATTTTCTTTTTTAGATCTTTTGAGTATATACTTTATAGACATGTCAAAATATTGTTCGTTTTCTATCTGTCAAGTAGAAAATTCTAAATTCTATCCAAAATTGTCTAAGATTTCAATGGATTACTAAAACATCTGAAAAATCTGCTTTTCGAGCATAAAGCTTGAATTAAATAGTGGGTGATTTTTTTGCTATTTTCTTTTTGGCAACACTGGTTTTGACAGCTCATGCACGTTTAGTGTTTTGTGTCACTGTCAAACGTTTTCAGTTTAGTTTATAATTTAACCATGAAAATCGTCTTACAAACGAACAACGCTTGCAAATTATTGAATTTTTTATCAAAATGCGTGCTCTGTTAAGAATGTTCATCGCGCGCTTCTTCCATTTTATGGTCAGTTTAATCGACCTACTGAGGCGGCTATTCGGGCTATTATGAATAAATTTCGCACCAAATTTACATTATTGGACATTAAACCACCAACACGCTTACATAAAGTGCGAACTGAGGAAACTATCGTGAATTATCGATTCGGGGCCGTTCGCAGCAATTGGGCCACTACGTGGAAAATTTTGCGGAAGGATTTAGGTATGATGCCTTTCAAAATACAGCTGGTGCAAGAATTGAATTGAAGCCGAACGATCTACCACAATGCCGAATTTTTGGTGAATGGGCTCTTATAAAATTGGCCGAAGATCCACTTTTTTATCGAAAAATTGTGTTCAGCGACGAAGCTCATTTCCGGTTGAATCGATACGTGAACAAGCTTTGGAAGAGCTACCAATGCATCCAGAAAAAGTCACTGTTTGGTGCGGATTATGGGCTAGCAGAATCATTGGGCCGTATTTCTTCAAAGATGATGCGAATCGCAACATTACTGTGAATGGTGAGCGCTACCGTGCGATGATAACAAACTTTTTTTTGCGCAAAATGGAAGAGCTTGACTTGCATGACATGTGGTTTCAACAAGACGATGCTACATGTCACACAGCACGCGTAACAATTGACCAATTGAGAGGCGAGTTAGGTGAACAGTTTGTTTCACGTTTGGGACCGGTCAATTGGCCGCCTAGATCGTGCGATTTAACGTCTCTAGACTATTTTTTGAGGGGCTATGTTAAGGCTCATGTCGACAAGCCTGCTTCGATTGACACACTGGAAGCCAACATTGAAGCATTTATTCGTGAGATATCGGCCGAAATGTTAAAAAGAGTATGCCAAAATTGGACTAAGCGGATGGACCATTTGAGGCGCAGCCGCAGCCAACATTTGCATGAAATAATCTTCAAACATTAAATTATATCGACCGTACTATCGATTCAAATAAAGATTTCATGCATTTTTCTGAATTTTATGCGTTTTTTTTTTAAATTTCCGATAGCTCTTAAAAAATCACTCGTTATATTCTCATTATACGTTTATACAAAAAATATCAAGTTGCATTCAACAATAATCAATTGTGAACAATTCTTAAGTCTTAAGCCGCAAACATTTGACAGCTTAATAAATGTCACAATCTCAAATGACACTGTTACACAGTGTTGTGAAATGCACCTCTTACTGGAGGAGCGAGGTTCAAAAAAAAAAAAACAGATCTCTTAGAACACCATTTTGTTTCCGCGATTTTAAGCAAAAACAGCCACTATGACGGGTGTCAATGATAGCAGAACTATACAGCTCCAGGGGATCTTGTCTGCGCTGGTATTAGAAATAAGCTTTCGATGTAGCTTCGTAAACGTTAAGTTTACTCCCAGATGGATTTCTTAAAGTTCAGGCTCTGAAAATCCAATCTCGACTCGTATTTTTTTTCTTGAGCAATCACTCGTCACTCATCATAATCATTGCTTAACGAGCTGTGAAGCATGTGGTTAATAAACGGTGCCCACGTTAACAACAATTTAAGACAAACAAAAATTAGTCAAGATTGTTCGGTAATCCAATACTTAAACGTTTCCCAGCACCATTTTCGAAGCCATACACTAAATCTTCTTCATGCAATAACAAGAGAAACAAATTTTTTCTCACCCGTAATATTTGACAGAGGAACCCATCTGTAAAATACGTCTGAGAACTTTGTACGTTTCTACGAAAAAGTTGAAGCTTCTTTATTGTGACGGAAACATAGCTCGAGGAACTGCACGCGATGGTACTTGAGAGAATTGGTGGCCCTATTTATATGCTATCTAAGGGGAACCCTATTGGTATATCAAGTACGTGAATCTAAGTAACCTTGCGGCACATATTAAATTTGTCAAATTTACGGGAACACGTAAGAACAAGAAGGTGCCAGGAAAGAACTAGCATTCAAAGAAATACGAATCTCACAGAAAAATTAATCTTGGAAAGAACCAGAAAAGATCAAATTTCATTAGACTTCATTTATCAGAGTTAGGTGGTCTTGACATGCCAATAAACAAACAAAACAAAACCTCTCTGACATCACCCATCCCATAATATAATTTAGAGGCGTTAGTTTGAATAGCCCAACACTTGCCCGAATAGTCTATGATATCAGATTAACCTCGGTAACCTGCGATTATCCGTGTTTTCTAGATTGGCTGGAATAAATTTCAAACCTCATTGAAGTTGGCAGTTTAAAGAACTAAGCTATGCAATATCCGAAATCTAAAACTCGCAAAACCGACACCAGTGTACACAAAAATTTACTGTACGGCGATCTGCTTCGAGTTAATTAAAGAAACGACCATTAATCTAAGGCTTTAGTCGTCCCTTAAGAAACAACTTTGCACAGTTCCTGAGCATTTTGAAAAGAAAGAACATCACATCATTTAGCTGATAGCATTTGCAAATGGTTTTTTAATTGGCACGGGTAGATTTTGGCGGCCATGTAATTTTGGTGACATCTGTCAAATCTGTTTATTATTCAGTTATTGATGCCACAATGGCAAGTTACACGATTGAACAGAACGTCCAAATGACTCTTCAACGTTTGGTAGCCAAATTTAAGACGACCGGTTCGTAATTAATTAGCCAGCATTCGTTCGTCAAAGGAATGCAAGATCGGCGAAGAACATCGCCAGGGTTCGTGAAAGTGTACAGCAGAACCCAAGGCATCAGTCGATTGCTTGCCGTTCACAGGAACTCGGCCATTCGCAGCCTGAATTTTACGTCGGGACTTGGGCCTACACTTATACACGACCCAACTGACGCAGGAGCTCAACTAACTAGGCTTCAGAACGTTTGGAAGAGAACCCCAATATTGGCCCACAAATCATCTTTATCGACGAGGCACATTTTTGGATGATGGGCTGTGTTACCAAGCAAAATTGCCGTATATAGGACGACACCAACCCACACGGACCTAGACGAAATTTGGTTTCTGGAAGACGGCATTACGTGCAACACAGCGGATGCCAAGATTGATATTCTGCGTGTACGATTTGAGCGTAATATTATCTCCCGCAAAGGTGACGTGAATAGCCCACCAAGTAAATGAGATTCAGCATCGAAATGCAACTTTCTTGTGGGGTTTCCTGAAGTCGCAGATCTATAACCTATATATACAATAAACCACAATCGACCATTGCCCTTTAAGTGAACATAACACAGGCCATTGGTCAAATTCAGCAAGATCTATGCGAAAGAGTCATTGAAAATTAGACCACTCGGATCCGTGCCATCGAAAGAAGCCAAGGTATAGTCATATTGCATACAAAATGACCTTTCAAATGAAAAAAGAACTTTGTTAATACCACACACACAGCTTGTTTTATTCCATTTCCACATCTACCCGCACTAATTGCAAAACCCTGTAGACCCATATTACACAATAATCATTACAGTTACTCGGATTGGGTAATCATTCATCATCGATTAAGCCGAATACCCATCACGAAATGTAGTTTAAAACGAAAATAATTTTGAGTCGCAACAGCTTAAGGAGAACCAGGGTCTAGTGACTTACAACTCTCAACCACGGCTTAGATGAGAATAACTTTCCATGACAAGAGGTCATGGCCCTTAAGAGCGAACCCAGGCCTCTAGCATGAGAGTCCAACGCACTAACCATTATGCCAAAGGGTACAGCGAGCAGTTGTACCCACATTCGATTAAACAAGCTATTTTCCAAGGGTTATGGGTAAGAACTCAATTATCAAGGACCAATACACAAATTTAGTTCAAAGATCCTTCTCAAAAATCTAAGAACTAAACCATAAATGCCTACAAAACGAGCCTCTTGATTAAAACGGTAAGGACAAAGTAAATTTTTACCTATTCACATATAAGGAGAATCAAATACGAGTATTAACGTTGTATTTAGTACCCTGAAAGACAAAGGATTATTCTTTTATTCTAAAACCTCCTCCAAGGGTTTCCCGATAAGCAGCACATAACTCACAATAACTGGATTCTATAGGTATGTGAAATTTGTGGCATTTCTGAAATTTATAATCACGCCTCATTACCACAAATACTTGATGCAGAGAGTTTCTCTCTTAAACAATATAGATTAAGGTTAATTTATGCCCAAGCACATCCTTGACGTAGACGTAGAAATGCCACTAATCCCTGCAGCAAAAGACCAAATAAAAACAAAAACAAACACAAAGCATTATGCCATAATTCCATCCGGTTAAATCACAAGCATGACGATCCCATTAAATTTATATCAAAAGCATTCGGCTTTGTAGTTCTAAGACTCTCCGCTGCCAGTATTTCTCCGTCTGAAAGGGCAAACGACCTCTCACTAGCTGTGTTCTAAGACTTCTTCTGTGGCTGTTCCTCTGGTGAGGATGGTGTCGGTGTGTGTGTTGTGTGCATTCATTTCGATTCAGTAACCTTAAACTTGTAAACAACGTTCCCTTTTACTTGGATCCGTATCGGAGGATGAATCTATACTCCACACATTCCTTTGGCTGATGGAATCTTTTTACAGACAGTCTTGTCTGCTATCGCCCTAGTACAATGTATATGGTGTGCATAGATAAATTTTCTTTTTCATTAAACATAGGAAAATAGCTTTCGAAGCAGTAACCCGTAAGAGGGTTGGTTGGTATCCTATTAGGGGTGTGACTTTATTTTTTTTGCACACCATAATCTGTCGCCAGCCAAAGTGTTGGATTGATCCAAGAGACAAGTTTAGGTTAGGAGAGTAGCAGCTTTTTCGTAGACACAACTGTAGGTAAGTAGGAGGTATACTTTTTAATGGACTGATTATTTACAAACAAACGAAAAAAAAACTTCAACTTTTCTTTTTTGTTAATCTTGAGCTCACTTGACTTAACTTGAGGGAAAATTAGAAGCTAATGTTTTGAATTGAAACTTTAATGATTGCTATTGGATTTCAGAGAACTACTCTGAACATTAGAGCCATTATTAATTTAGAAGACAAATGCACTTCAAAGTTGATAAACCAAAAACTCAAAACTGGGACCCGATTAACTTGTACTATTACAGTTGTTACTTAAAATTAAATCTTTTGTGAGGGATTAAAAGTTTTTAAGTGGTTCAAGAGGAAGCTTAGAAAAAATGTACAACCGTTGAAGATCTAAGGTAGACCGAAAATTTTTTTCGGGAATTATGTCCCTGCACCAAATCAATCCTCCATTTTAGGACTATTCACATGAGACCGACAAACGAATGAACGAACATTCGTTCATTTTGACTTTTCGTTCAAATATCATTTTTCTGTTCGCCGCGAATGACATTTCAAATAAAGAAAGAAACACAAACGAGAATAATATTGGGGTAAGTCGATAGCGAATAACTCATTGTGGAACGCGAAAAGACTTTGACAGTTAGTAGAAATCAGGGGCGGAATTACCGCTTCAGTGACGAGTGAGTGAGTCCCATCAGTGATCGAATGAAAATGTCAAATTGGAGTAATTTATTGCTCGATAACGTAAGCGGTAATGCCAAACTCACATAATTCAGTCACGTATTACTCGATAACTGATGCGGTAATTTGGCCCCAGATTGGCATTCTACAATTTTAGGAACTTAACATTAATTTCAATTTGTTTTCAACCATTTTTTCTTGTTTTTCTGAGAAATTTAGGCTTACAAATGTTTTAAATCCCATTTGTTTAATTATTCATCGTTGATCGATTGTCGCTTTCAAGTGAATAGGCTTTAGGTCTTCGTTTATCTGAACGAACAGAACGACATGCACAGTAGTTCACTTTGTATGACATTAAGGATAAAAATCAATAAAAACTTAAACTTAATTTTGATGAGACTTTCAGACACAAAACCATCTGAATTGATTTCCGCCTTCTGACACGCCTTCTTTACAAAAAAAAAAAAAATCAATATAATCGTTAAAACTGACAAGGAAAGGCCCATTGGATTGGATATTTGTAAACTTCTATACGATGAGCCAAAAGTCCAACAAAGTTGTTTTCATCATATCGTCTTAAGCCCTGCGCGTTTTAGGATTTATGCGTGTGTTCGTCTGTACGTCTGAACGTTCACTTTTAATTTAGCTAGTGCCTAAACAGGTAGAACGATTAACTTCAATATCACCAGAATTGATAGTTTTAGCGGGTAGTTACTATAATTTTATTTTTTCGAAACGAATCTTAAGATTTTGTTCCAGGTTCGGGCCTGTGATGTTCTAATCGATTGATCAAAACTTGATGAAACTTGTTTATCTGGAGCTTATAGAAATATGACAATTCTCACTCGTCCAATACAAAGGCAGAAATCAGTGTTTGGAGTGGATAATAAATCAACGTCTTTTGACCCGAAATGGAGGTGAACGACATGTGGTTAAGACAGGTGGGCGCTACGAGTCACACATCTAATCCCACAATACACATTCTGCACGAGCGATTTCTGAGCATGGATATCTGGCAAAGGCCACGCATATCAGGGTGAACTAGCTACCCATACTCTACGATTTGAGCCTGTTAATCTTTTCTTTGTAGGATTTCGCAGGTATAAGCCATTAAGCCACAAATGAGTGATGACCAAAAATGAAGCATATATGTAACTCGTGCCCTCTAACGCAAAGAGACAACATTGACACTTTGAAGTACATAATAGATTATACGAGATTTTAAATTTCCCATTGGACAATGCTGTCAAGACTAGATTTGGCGTTTAGATTCCAAATCCGAAGAAGAATAAATAAGAAGACGGTACTGTTTTCTGAAAACAATTTAATCTATTAGAAGTTTCTGAGCGAAGATCATTAATGAAAATTAAAAAGAGGGTCGGAGACAAAACGGAACCTTGAGGCACACCATTTTGTATGCTGTTACTATCAGACTTCAAACCATTTAATATGACTTGTTTTGAGCGGTGCAAAAGGTAATTTCTTACCCAACGAAATAGTTTTCGAACAGGAGAACTCATAAAACTTTCTGGTAGCCTGGAATTAGAAGCAAAATGTAATGAAATAAAATTGGCTTTTTCTAAGGAGATGACTTAAGGTGTATAATTGAAGAAGAACCCTGGAATCAATGACGAAGTAGAATTTCGTCTCTTTTTTTTTACAAATGACCAATGTACCTTTGAAATAATGTAGCATATTTTTCCTTTAGTTTTAGTCAGGTAAAAATTTGGTTAATTAAATATTATTGTTGCTGGACTTTCTAGCGTGTTTTAACTTATTTCAGATTTTAGAAGGGCTTGCTTTATGACTTCGGAAACTTACTCCTCTGACTGTAAAAACCCTTAGATAGCTCGAAAAAACACCATGAACTTCTTTGCGGTGTAAAAAACTATATCCTGTAAGCTATTTACTTTATAATCGAATCTCTGGGGATCCCCAGCCTTTGCAGTCTAAAAACTATTTTTAGTATTTTTTCAGAGGTTCAACCTCTTTAGAGAAAGTGACAAATATTTTAAGTATAGCTCTTTTCAGGAAAAAGTGCTCCTCGTCTTAGCAGATAAATGTAGCCCTCCCCCATTCCTACCGATAGTACTTACGCACACAAAATTGATCAAAAGAAGTAAGTCACTAAGCTTGGTTTTTCGACGAGCTGTCGACACATCAAATTTATCTCTTTTAAGTTTTTAATTCAGAAGAGTTTTTCAGATAAGTATTAACTTAAGCTTAAGTATTCAGAAAACAATTGAAATCGAAGTGCGGCGGTAAGGAAACCGACTTTTCAATTATGTAAATCGAGATGGCGGGACTGTGGAAATCGACCAATTCACAGTGTCGCACTTTGATTTCAATAAATTAACAGAATTTTCTGTTCCAGTTAGTCCAGAGTTAAAGCACCGAATTCGTTGAAATAATTCGGGGCCTAAACGGTTAGAAGTTAATTCGGGATAAATTCTGAAACTAGCATGATTAAGGCCGAAACGAGAATCACAATTAAAAGATTGCACTCATTGACTTCATTTTAAGACTGCTATTTGAAATTTCATTCCATTCATTCATATTAAAAAGATTGAAATCGCTGTTTTCTCCGAACACAGCAATCATTTAATTGCAATCTTCTGACTCATGCATTCTTTGCATTCGTTTGAATTCGTTGCATCCTTTACATTTTTTCTTTTCTTTGGCATTCATTTGCAATCTTTGAATTCGTTTGAATCCTTTCCATTGAATGAAAGGAATGTAACAACTTCAAATGAATGAAAAAGAATGCAATAGAATTCAAAGAATACCTACATGAATTCTCAGAAGATTGCAATCAAATAATTTGAATCTTTTGAATGCCAAATGAATGATGATTGCAAATTTGAAGTAACAGTCTCAAAATGAATTCAATGAATGCAATATTTAAATTGAAGTCATAAAAGATTGTCTTCACAAAGGATTGTATTCTTTTACAACCTTGCTCTGCAGGAGCAAAAATGTTAATCAGAACGTCTTTTTTACACTGACTTGAAAAAATTCTGCGGAAATAAATCTTTGATTTGAAGGCAAATAAGCTGTTTATGTACATATATTCAAATTTTGATAATTTTTGTTAAGTCAAGTGAGCTTACAGAAACAATAGAACACAAAAAAAAAAAAATAAAACAACAAAAACACCAACATTTAAAAATAATTACGTTGGAAACTGCGTTGGGCGATATTTTGTTTAATTTATAATATTTCTGGTTAAATATGTTAATTGGCTTTGGCGCAATAAATTTTGCATTGAGTTTTTTCATTTTGACATCTCTAACCTTAAGGACATATTGAAAATCATTGTTCCACTAATTTTTGACTCTCGAGCCTGCACTTTATTGCTAAAATAAAATTAAATAAAAATTAAAATCCTATCAAAAAACACTTAAGAAATGAGGGGTAGCGTTGCATAATGAGTAGGTACTAATTTTTGGCTGTCCCGAAAGATGAAGCTTAGAAAAGATAAAAAAAAGTCAGTCCAATGGTAAATGTTCGCCATTATGATTTTTTTTTTGAAAATAACAATATTTCTATAAGTAATATCGTAATGTGAATTGGCTACCATTTTGTAAGATATAAAGAAAAATCAAATCTGTTTTCATGAAAAGTTTATTTGAAGAATAAAAAATTGATGACAATAAGTTGAAAAAATTATATCGGTCAAATGACCCGAGTTCGAGCACATTTGTGCTCGTTTAACTGCATTTTATATTGCTTTCAACCGTAGTTTTTTCTAAATGTTTCCTTGACTAACAGTCCTGAAAGCTTTCACTTTTCCATATTTTATTCAATTACATGTTTTTAAATTACTTTTTTTCATATTAAAAAAAATCATTTTGTGTGATTTACAATTTTTCTTGTGGAATTTCCATGACTCTTCGCAAGATTTTCGGTGATAACTGTTCGCATTCTTGTCGAATATTCTCCTGAAGGGCTGCGATTGTCTCAGGCATGTTGGGATAATCCGACTACCTGTAGTTGCCCCAAATAATGAAGTCTGGGATGGTTAAATCAAGTGATCTTGCTGGCTATGCCAAATCGCCAAAACGGGAGATTAAACACTTCCTTCTCAATTTTAAATGGTGCTCGTGTTGTGTATGTGGTTATACCACCTTGTTGAAACCACATGTTCAAAAAGTCCCCCATTCATATAATTCCGGCAGTAAGAATTCGTTTATCATGGCCATGTAGCGTTCGCCAGTAAAAGTGAGCGTATTATCGATGGCTCAAAAAATACGGCCCAATCACTCCTCCCGCATGACCGCCGCACCACATAGTGGCTTTGAGTGGATGTAAGGCCAGGCGCGCACATTCAATTTTTAGTTTCGCAACTGTTTAGTTGTTAAAATGAAACATATGGGCTTATATGGGACACCGCGCACTTAGAGCAACTCGATTCGAGCAACTAAAAAGTTTGTGTTTTGACACAAACTAAACGATTGTCTTGCAACAGTTGAGCTGTTTTCTATAAGCGCAAGAGAGAAAAGAGTGTGAGCATGAGAAAAGAGTTGCCAGTGCGCGGTTCTCTTTCAATTGGTGATTAAACTATTTGATTTCGATCACAGTTGCAGTGCGCGACTAGCCTAATGGCATCATACGCGGATTTTCAGTGCCCTAGAAACGAAGATTTTGCTTATTGACGTAATTTGACATGCGCCTCGTCGCTTATGATTCTCGTTG
The DNA here is from genome assembly GCA_963931855.1 of Philhelius festivus. NCBI lineage: Eukaryota > Metazoa > Arthropoda > Insecta > Diptera > Syrphidae > Philhelius > Philhelius festivus. Next base: position 43,894,021 of record OZ007557.1, read on the forward strand.
ATGAGATTGAGGATGGCTTGACAGTAATTCACACGCGGCGGATGGTCAGTAGGCATTAACTGATGCACTGTTTGCACTTTGTATGGGAAACAATTAGGAAATCGATTATTGGTAAAAAAAATCGACACAATTATTCCACGCTCTTGCGGAGTATAGCACTCTATATAGCTTGTCTGTTTGTATACTGTAGCTGTCACAAATGTCAAATATGATTGAAGTAGACAATTTTTAGTGTGGGTGGTACGCCTCGCGGGTTCTCAGAACTTTAGCTCCCTTTCCGAGGGCCAGTTCAGCTCAATAAATGAAGTTAAAAATTGATTAAAAATAGTTTTTAAAAATTCCTTACTTTAAAATTTGGATATTTGATATTAAAAAGTGCTAATCTACCGAATAAAACTACCCATGTGTGGAAATTCGTGCTACCTTAAAGGATAGCTGTGGCTATCTGGGCGGCCAATTCAAGTCTCCAAAATGGGAGATAAGTCGGCGTGGATATTGATATTTTAAAATCTCCTTTGTTGCCCGAGCTATGTGGGCCGTTGCTCCCTCATGCTGGAACCAATAATGATCAACAACCAATTCGTCATGCACTAAGTTTTACAGGAGCATGTGGCAAGTTAGGCTTGTTTGAGCAGGCAGCAATTCGTGAACGGTTTGCCCTTTGTACGGGAACATCTTCAAGATTTCAAGTAAAATTCTTTCTGATGTTTGTGGATTTTATCTGAAGCCCTAGCGAAAGTAGCCTGCACACGTGTTGCGACATCTTTATTGAACCCAGTTTGAATGAGGCACTCAAACTTAATTGTTCGCGCACATGAAACACGACGACGAGGGTAGCTTATTGTCAACTAACTGTATATCTGTCTACGACATCGATTTCAAATCACAATGACATTTGACGCCATTTGCAGAAATTAAGGCATATTTACATTACGACATTACTTTTGCGCTACCTTGTATAATTATGTCAAGACCGGATTAGAGGTAACAGTGAAACTTCAAACAAAGGTATTATCTCAAATATAAAGGGCCAAGTCCGATACAAGCTTTATGTCAAATTAGTCGTATATTATCTAGATGTCAAATAGAATTTTGGAAAATTATTTCTTGAAAAATATTCGGGGCTCTCTAATGGTTTTGTCTCTCTAATTTAGCTGATGAAAAATTCAATTTACAGTCATCTCGTAAGCTTTACAAATGAACTCCTGATGAATCGCAAAGTGTTCCCGAATTATAACGGGAACAAAACTGCATTACAAAACTGGAAACATAATCTACTTAGTCTTAATTCTAAAAAACTATCAAAGCAAAATGGCCACCATACCATTACTGAGGGCATCTATCTGTGAAATACTCGTACATATATATCAACTGATGAAGAATGAATTCACCATTCCAGCAACGCTACCTCCCAATATATCCACAAAACATACGAGTATGTATACAGTTTAGGTCTCCCTCCCACGAAAGCAAAAACACTTAGAAATGAATAAAATTTAGCAAAAATAAAATCGAATGAAGAAAATGAATAGAAAAAAATTAATGCACTTGTTTTTGACATGAAAATAATAAAACTGAAAAAAAAAAAAACAAAAATATAAAGTTTGAATGCATTTGACGATTAGATTGAGTGTGGTTAAAGCCAATTTATTGTTCAATCTGAAAGCCCCGCTTATTTGGGAAAAAAATGTGAGGAAAACTAGTTAAATAAATGAGATTTGAAAAAATAAATTTAAAATGAAATTAAATGTGAGATTTTTTTTTTTGGTGAAAATAATCGAGAGCGCAGCCAAAATGCGATGCAGTCATGATGAAGGATTAACGGAAGCATAGAGAATAAGTGTATGTACTTACATATCGCTTGGTAGAGTTTCTGGACTAGATGAGCGTTCGTTCCATTGGGATGTTTGCATTGCTGAAAAAAGAAATTAAAGAATAATTGAAATTGGTCAAATAGCACGAACGAATCGAATGAAAGCATTGAACTATAGAAATTCAATTAAGCACGGAAGAGATTAGCACATCGTCTGTTTTTGTATTTTTTTTTTATTCAATTCAAAAAAGATAGAGATATAAACAAAATTTTAAATTAAAGTTTAGTTAACATCTATAGACGCAAACTAAAATGAGTTTTTTTGTTGTTTTGTAATTTTTAATAGGGTGAAATAGGGTAAATGTGTAGTAAGATCAGGAAAACCTATTTTCTAAAGCTGATTTTTTTATATATTTTCAAGAAAGTCTAAGATGTGTTGGATAATGAGGAAAATTATTGAAATCGAGATTATGTTTTAACGTTTGGAAGTCGAAAAGAGGAATGAATGAATAAATAAGTTTGGGAAATAAGTGCGACTTGAAGATCGATTGTAAGATCACTCATAACACAGCTCTTCTTTCAGACTTGCTCTTTTGAGAAACTTAAGTATATGGAGTACTTCCAAAAATCGTAGTTCAATCTACATCTACCTGGTGATGTCTTTGACGCACGAATGTACTATTATATCTACATAATAAATATATGGTTCGGTGTTTTCTTGTGAGCATAACAGAATCTGCATGTGGTGTTGGTCACCAGGTCAAAAATACTGAGGTTTTTTCTCTAAGTTTGCACAGAATGTAAAGCGTTATTGGTTGTAGCTCCCAAGGAACAATTTGAACTCCTCACACATAACACGAAATGGACGGTCTGCAAAACCCTGATGCAGCAAGTCCTATTGTGGAGCAGCAAGACTTGTCCTCGGTGCGAGTGTTGAACGAAATGAAGAGAGGAAGACCTGTTATTGGGCTCTTTCAATCGGATGCCAGAGTGATTGGTTTAAATAATGAAAAGTAACGTTTTCGAGATCTTACAGGATTAAAAGCCGTCGTGTCTCAGGCAGTGACTTTTTGTGGATCGGGAACCGATAAATGCACTTCTATTTTAAGCAATTATATGCGTGCACAAAAAACACGACTGTAGTATTTCTAGAAGTAAAACCCCTTGGCATAATGTTACTTCGTTGGACTCTCATTCAGAGGGTCTTGAATTCGATTCTCAGTGGACAATTGGAGAATCTGCCCAAATATGGGAATTGTACTCGCCCTTTGCACGATAAACGGTCTTATAAATTACTGCCAGATAAGAAGGGGTGTACATTTCTTGCAACATCGAAGGAAACCTAAACACTAAGTAGCGTTTTTAACGACGTGGAATATGTGGTCATTCCACATAAGGTTGTCTGTGATGCACATAGCGAAAACTGAAAGCTGTTCGGTTTCCTCAATGCAAGTCAATGCCCTAATCGGAATGGAGGTGCATTGGGTTTTTGTAGTATTAAATTCTACGCAGTTTTTGGTTCCCCATATGAAAATACTATCGGAATCAGAATTTAATGAGAGTAACATACGCGGTCGTTCTAAATCCACATCGGAAGGACAAGAACGTGAATTTGGAAATGTATAAAAAAAGCTGAGACTACTGCCGTCAGTTAAACAATTTAATGGATTATAAGTTTCAGATGAAAGATCATTAATGAATAGGAGAAATGAATATGAGAAGAAGATGAGGAAATAAAACGGAGTCCTGTGGCACACCACATTTATTTTTTGAATTACAGAATTAAAACCGTCCAAAACAAATAGTATTGGGCGATTCGAAAGATAGTTTCTATTTCAACGAAGAAAGGATTGATCAATACTAAATGCACTCTGTCAAATGCTTTTGAAATATCAAGTACAATAGTCTTACTTTCACCAAAACGGTGTAAAGCTTTGTGTGCCACTCGATGAGATATATGTATTATCAGATAGCCAGCGGATCTTTCGTTTTTCAAAATCTTTCCTGAGCTGATATTTAATTAGCGTTTACATGACCTTGAAAAGAAGGGACGTAAGTGCAATTGGACCGATGGCTAGAGAAGGAAGATGATTGGCCTTTTTTAGGGACAAGCTGTACAAATTCTGTTTCCCATCCACTCAGAAAGAGACAAGAAGAGTAGGACAGATGGAAAAGCGTATGCATGGAAGGGCTACTTTCCGAGCCAACGGATTCGTCCCAACAAATTCGTTTACACTACAGGTGTTAACCAGTGGCGACGCGTGCCTAAAAAATGTAGTCGTTCAGTTTTAAAATTCTTATTTGCAATGCCAAGAAGTCAAACAAGTCTTTTTTTATATAAAGGTACATTATAATGTAATAATAAATAGGTATTTGTTGATTAAGTACCAGCTAGCCACTTTCCCCATTTCCTTCATTACACAGTAAAAAAAAAGCTTTCCTCGTTCAAAACTGATTTGAACGAAATCGTTCCTATGAACGACGCGCGTCTCATTTCTCATATTCGAAAAAATAAAATATTGGAATATGTACCTAAATAAATAAATAAACTACTTACCTACGCCCTAGATACCCGTTTTCCTCATTTCCATCATTCTATATATCGACGGTTAACTATGAATATCTCCTTACATACATTTTTGTGAAATTCACTTTTTGATGCAGTTTCGTTAATAATTTCCATCTGCTTCGCTGATTTTTTAAAATTTAAACTATTTCACATCATAGATATTCAAAACTGATAATTATGTGTAAAATTTTACTATTATTATGCGTTTTAATTTTGAGACTATAATCAGTTTTTTGTGTCCCCTTTAAAGTTTACAAAATGCGACATAGGAGGTATTCATAGTTAACCGTCGATATTTAAAAAAAGCTCTACTCGTTCATAACAGATTTGCACGAAATGCTCCCTACAACGAGCGAATTGTTTTTTTTTTCTTGTATGCTTTCTATGGGTTCATTTCGTTGCCAAATCGTATGAACGACTTGGGTAGATACACATCGGTTGAGTGAAAACAAAACAGTAGCAGGTAGCTAGTTCGTTTTGTTTTATTTGGGTAGTTCACAGAAGGAATGCACGAGTTGGAAAATGGAAAATATGTACGTATACATTAGATATACATAACTATAAGGAATGAACGAACAGTATGAGTATGAGGTGTGGGTTAATTAGATAGAAATTAAAATAATGTCGCCTGTAAGCTAGTCGTTCATGCACGACTTGAACAATATGACGCCTCGCCACTGGTGTTAACAAAAGCACTGGATTCTTTTTCGCTTTGATAGAATTTTTCCTATTTGAGATAAACTTTCTCATTCCGAAAGGAATTAAATTTACATTCATATCTGCACTGGGGTCAACCTCACTATCGGGAAAGCCTAATGACCAGTTAAAGTTCCTGAAGAAATCATCATTGTCACCGTTCCATTTGGATTTCTCGTATTGCTAAACAGGTATGTTAGAACATGACACAATGATATCAAAGTGTATTTAACAGGATCAAAGGTAAGAAACAAGTTTAGTGTGTTAGCGGATTGTCGTGCAACGTCGGAAATCCAAATGATGCACATGAAATTAAAGTTTGTGTTTAAACAAATGTCATATTGAGTTTAAAGCTAATAAGGAACATAATTACCGAGTGATCAGTTTCACCCACGTGGCTGCCAAATATACTAGCCCGATTTTTGCAGTACAAACAATTTCTCCAAGAGTATCCCCAGTCATGAAAAGTGATCGTGCGGAATCGTTAGCAAATCTAAGGTCTCTCTACGAACCGTAATGGCCTCTAATTAAGAGTTTATAAAACCCCAAAAATACATTCACCACAAGTCAGAACAAATCAGTATAAAAATAAAGAGAATTTTTTATTTTTTAATATGAAGAAAATGATAGACCTTGGTTGGTTGAGCACCGGAAAATGTTACCTTCACCAAAAGAACTAGGGCGCAAATTTTTATTAATTGCTTCTTATTTTGTTAAAAATTATAAATATGACATTTATCTTTCACATAAAACTTTCGAGCCCAATTTTCTTCGCAAAAGTCTAAGTACTGCTGATTTTGAATACATTCTTTAAATCTAGATAGAGGCAATCCTATTGAAGGGGTTGAGGGTCGATAGAATTTTAGCTCGCGCTATGTGAATATTACCCAAACGATTTGATAAACTATTTGTGCATATGCAATGAAATGCACTGGTACCCACAGAAAGCTGATTAACTATACAATTATATTATTTGGAGGTTGATCATGATCATTAAGAAAAAGTAAAGATTTATTATGTTGGATTCATTGCCCACGAAATTTATATTTTTTTTTTATTGTTTCAATTACTTAGTATGTTTACTTTTTTACCTGTTCTCAATGTATGGTTCTGAGGAGAGATACCATTAGGCCTTGCAGTCATTTTACTAGCTATTCTTTGTGGTACACCAGCAACTGTCTGAAATTAAAAACAAGTATAAAATTAAATACGGAACCAAAATCGATTATTTTTTTTAAATCATTTTATTTTTTTTTTATTAATTTAAACAAAAAAATTTCTTTTTATCAATAACTTATAACTTACTAACTGGCCATATGCGTGTGTTTTTACCTAAGCTATAATTATTTTATTCTAATGCCTTTTGGAGTAAAACACATTCATGAAATATGTATATTAGAAGGGGGTAGTTATTTTTTAAAGAAAAAAATTGAAGGATATTAACGTACAGTGCAGTTCACATGATTAGACGCACCATTGTTCTCTCAATAAATTGCAGTTTTCTTTTTGTTTTTCTTCATGAACTACGAAAGAATTGCATTCATTTGAAAGGTTATTAAATTCTCTGGAAAAAAACCTAAATTCAAGATTAGTGAGAGACACTTAACGATTATTTTGATCTCTTTCTTCGCATTAGTGCTAAAAAAGCTCAAATAAATCGGTTCATTTGAATAGACTCACCAATTAATTCAGTTAGTTTCCTAATGCTGGGTAATACAAATTAAATTGTACGGTATTAAAGTTTTTCCGAGTGTTTAAAGTGAAAATGGGTAAAAAGAAAATGTAAACGGCGGCGGCGGAAATAGCAAAAATTGAGGCCTACCACTCAGAAGGGTATTCTATGCCGAAAATTGCAAAGAAAATAGGACGAAATGATAAAGCTGTTCGAAATGTTTTATCAAATCCTGCCACCTACGGAAAAAACAACAAAAGAAGGACAAAAACACCATTTACACCACACGAGAAGCGAAAAATTATAAGAATTGCCTCAAATTTAACTAACTCCACGATGAAAATCAAACAATTAGCGGGGGTAAGTGCAAGCAAATCAACTGTTCTTCGAGCTTTTTTAAGTATTGAACACTTGAAATTCAAAAAGCTAAAAAAAAAAAAAAACTTAACGCTGCAAGAAAAGAACAGCGGTTGGAGTTCGCGCGTCTTCACATGACATGGTATGCGCAGGTTGGAAGTGTTTTAAATTGAAGAAATGTGGTGTTTTCTGATAAGAAAAAGTTCAACCTAGATGGTCCTGATGGGTATAAGTTTTATTTCTATGACATGCGAATGCTTTTGGAACCGAAATCATTCCAAGAAAGGAGAAGTATGGGTGTGGGGTGCCATTTCGTACTACCGCGTCTTTGAGTTGGTTTTGTGTCTCACAAAATGACAGAAATCTCTTATAAAGCTCTTTTGCAAATAGCTTTTCCAGCCATAAGAGAGCTTTTTGGACCTATCCAGTAGATCTGACAACTAGACACTGCTCCGATCCACAACGCGCACCTTGTAAAAGCATTTATCCCCAGTGAAAATGTGGAATTTTTGCAGTAGCCACCATACTCACTTCATCTAAACATCATTGAAAACCTTTCTGGATGGCTGACCCATCAAATTTATGAAAAAGGTAAGCAGTATGAAAGCTATGAGGAGATTATTGCCGCAATTAAAGAAGCCTTGTCTAAGATTTCATTAGATTATTTAGAAAATTGTATAAATCTCTTAGAAGTAGAATTTTTGATGTAATTTCAAATCGTAGAGTTTGTACAAAGTATTGAAACTGTGAAAAATAACTTCAATAACAATAAAAAAGTAAATAGAAAAGTTAAAAATTGACCAACCTCTTTTTTTTAACTTTTAACAGGTGCGTCTATTCAAATGAACTGATTTATTTGAGCTTTTTTAGCACTAATGCGAAGAAAGAGATCAAAATAATCGTTAAGTGTCTCTCACTAATCTTGAATTTAGGTTTTTTTCCAGAGAATTTAATAACCTTTCAAATGAATGCAATTCTTTCGTAGTTCATGAAGAAAAACAAAAAGAAAACTGCAATTTATTGAAAGAACAATGGTGCGTCTAATCATGTGAACCGCACTGTACGTATATTTATCTCATAACTCATTTCGATTAGTATTTTAATCTTTTTTTTAATCTTGCTTATGTTCAAGTAAAAATAGTGCTACAATAAGTAAAAACAAATTTCTTCATATACATTACATAATCTCCGTATATATTGACCACCCTAATATTTATTTGTAATATGTAAATATGTATTTAAACAACATTTAAAATTTGATAATATTTTTATATTAAAAATTCCTATTAGATAATCTATTGATAAACTTTATAAACAACCCTTTTCAAATCTCTAACAAATATTTATAGATATGATGCACTGGGGCGTATGAGTGTTTATTTATTCATTTTTTTTTTCGATATCAACAAAAATATCTCTGTAACATGGTCAAATGTTGAACACTATCTCAAAAACAAAAGAACAAAGATAAATCAATCAATTCAAAAGATATTATAACAAAGGAAATTCATTGATTAAACTTTTACTTGCAATTAAGCGGATGATTGCATTTCTGTTTGCAAAAACAAAAAAGAATAGAATAAATAAAGTTGGTATAGCATTGCGAACTTTAAATAGTTTTAAGAATTTTGTATTATATAACTTTTTAGATAAGGCAAAAAGCAATTTTTTGTTTTCCTCTGAATATTATATGAATATAAAATAGGTAATAAATTATTTGTATCGGTGATATATTGGAAAAGACAAAAGGTCAGTCACCCGGTCAATTTTGTTGTACGAAAATACATACATAGATATCTGTGTTAAATTTGAAAAGTAATAATTTAGTATAAATTTTGTGTTAGTTGACACTACTAAAATATACAAAAGAAAGTGTTTTCAAATTTTTATTTTTTCTTTAAAATCAGGAAATTAACACAAGTACAAAAAAAACTGAACCTCAGCTAATATTTAATTATATAAAATTATCTACAAAATTAATAAAGTAAAATTTATTAATTAATTTTTTTTTAAACTTTTGAAACGATTTTTAAAGTGAACAAATATTTAAAGAAAAAGTAATTTTATTTTATTAAAATAGATAAATAAATATTGTATAAAAACATCGATGTTCTCGAAACATCGAATGAAACAAAATTAAAAAAATAAGGTTTAAGAACAAGAAATAAGAAATGAAAAAAAAAAAAAGTTACTTCATCACAGAGTTTTTCATTTTTTTTTTATTAAGTTTGGGTATTTTCAATTTGTCATTAGATGCACAAGTATTTTTTTTCGAGACTGCATAAAGAGGATTTTGTTTACTCCTTGTATTTTATTTCGCTGTTGAGTGAGGATATGACAAGCTTTTGCAAAAAATGCTCTCTCCGATAGGACTGGGCTTGATACTGCAGTTAAATATTTATACGCAATTTGAAAAAGCTTTGGAAATTGTACCATTAGTTCTGGCCATATTCTTAAAGATTTTCGCTGAGGCCATTACCAGCTGTTCTCAAGAACGCTGAAAGCTCATCATTAACATTTTCTTCGGCTTTGTCTGATTTCCAATTACGTTGTGCTAGTTTATTTATGTTCGCTCCAAAGGCTTAAATCATTAGACGATACTGATGAATTAGATGAATCTGATTCTGTTTCCTAAACATCGATGGAAGATGTGCATCCCTAACTACTGCTGCTATAATAAGGACAAACCACTATTTCCTATAAACTGGCGACCGACTTGGAAGGACTGACACACTTAGACCATAATTTGGACCCAATCGGTTGTTATACCAAATGATTCAATGGGACTTCTTCCCTACTAGTTAAAACCACTTATAACTCCTTAAGAAGAGTGCGAGATTGCTTATGAATATATTTTCGAAGCCATTGTACAAGGTGATCCTTTCGGAAGATGTAAGAATTTTTGCAAATGCTGTCGTACATCAATCATTTTTGACATTTGTGAACTAGACAGCTGCAATATAAAAACAGACAACTAATGGAGTGCGATACTCCGCAAGAGTGTGGAATAATAGTGTCCATTTTTTGTTGACCAATAACACTAGTTTACAAATTTTCGGTTTTTGGCGAGTACCTCAACAAAAAAGTATTTTCTAGACTAATTTTGGCTCTCTGAATACGAAAATGGCAATCATTTATTTTTCCAAAGAAGCGTTTTCGAGATATGACCAAAAAACGTGTTTTTCTGCTCCTTTTCCATGTATAAGCCTAATTCTCAAAAACGGTCGAACTAATTAACATATACTTTATATTTTTGAACAGATATTTTGTTTGTCTTTCCACCAGTATACGACTTGTGTAAATCGGCCCAACAATCATCAAGAAAAAGCAGTTCAAAGTTTCAAAAAACACAATTTTTCGCCGTTTTTTGAAAATCGCTTGTTTTAAGTCATTCCGTAAGGATAGAAAAAAAATATTTAAAATAGTTTTAAGATCTCAGGTACAAGATATTGTTTTTACAAAGCTAAAACGCACAATATCAATGAAATCGGATAATAAATGTGGAAGTTATAAAACATTACGTGAAGGCAGATCATTTCAGGTTTTTCTTTTTTTCATAATTTTTATTGAAAATATGAAGTATTGTTTACACTTCTTCTTTTATGTGGCGTTGAATCTTTTCCATGATAGGAAGATCCTGGTGGAATCTTTCACCTTGTTCATCGCTTTCAGCTCCTAAATTCGAGGGAAAAGTTTCCAAATGGCTGTGCAGGAAGTGCATTTTCAAAGACATGCGAACACCTGAAAGGAATACAAATATTTAAATTTTAGTTGTCAATAGAATTCATTGTTTTTGAAACACTAATCTGCTAAATACTCACCAATAGCATGAAATGTAATCATCATTTTTTCGATCAATTGACGATAGTTTGTACTTCTGTAGTTTCCCAAAAATCCATGAACTACGTCTTCAAAAGCATTCCGTGCTCTTTTCTCGTTTTTTTAGACAATTCAAAAATCCGGTGTCACTAAACAATTTTTTTATCTGTGGACCAACAGATATGCCCGCCTTAATTTTTTCGGTCGACAGCTTGGGAAACTTTGTTTTCAAATATGTTAATCCTTTGTTTTCGGGATCTTTTGCTAAGGCTTTTACAAAATTTTTCATAATGCCGAGTTTTATGTGCAATGATGGAAGTATTACATTTTGTTTTTCAACAAGTGCTTTTTCAGCAACGTTGCTCTTTCCTACTACATGATTTTCACGAAGTGGCCAATTTCGTTGGATGAAATGCTTTTCAACTGCTCTGCTATCCCAAAAACACAGAAAACAGCAGTATTTTGTGTAGCCACCCCGCAGGCCAGTAAGTAAAGCCACGACTTTTAAATCAGCAGATTTTCCAGTTATATGAATTGTATTTCACAAGTTGAAGAAGTTTTTCCATGGTCTTGTAGTCCTCTTTTACATTTGTGGAGTGACCAATCGGGATTGATGGTTTCGTGTTCCCTTTATGAAGTAAAACAGCCTTCACGCTATACTTGCTGTCGTCGATAAAAAGCCGCCAATCTTTAGCTTCGTGGTGTTCTCCAAATTCAGCAAATAATCCTGTCACATCATTGCAATAACAAAAGTCACCCGTTTTTGAATAATACCTTTCGAATTTCTTATTCCGATTTCAGTAATAAGTGACTTCCAAGAGTTAAATTCCTGCAATCTCGAAGCGAGCAACTCAGACTTCTCTTAAGATAAATTGAGATCGCGGCATAAATCATTGAGTTGGAATTGATTAAATAGCTTTAGTTTTGGACTTTCAATTTCCAAACTGCTGATGATACTGGAATTCAAATCTGATACTTCTCCGGCTGTTGTTTTTGTTCCTGGTGGTTCTTGTTTTGGATACCGAGAAGGATGTGGCGCCGTCTTTGTTACTGATTGCACTTCGGGATAAAAAGCTTTCCGAAATTTCCCTCCTTGTATTTTAGTTAAGCAGAAGTAACAGTCAGTCATATGATCAATTGGGTTTCTCCATTCAACTGGCTTTCCAAACGATAAATACTTCCTATTTCCGTTTCCAAATGCAATTAACCTCACAAAGCACGTAGCACAAGTTGACAATATAGCATTACTTTACTATAAAGCACTACAGTAAATGCTCTGAATTTGTATATTTTTTCCAACAATTCTTAAACAGGTAGATAAAACTAAAAAACATATTTTTTTGAAAAAAACTGAAATGGTCTGCCTTAACGTAATGTTTCATAACTTCCACATTTATTATTCGATTTCATTGATCTTATTCGTTTTAGCTTTGTAAAAACAATATCTTTCACCTGAGATCTTAAAACTATTTTAAATATTTTTTTTTCTATCCTTACGGAATGATTTAAAACAAGCGATTTTCAAAAAACGGCGAAAAAAAAAATTGTGTTTTTTGAAACTTTGAACTGCTTTTTCTTGATGACTGTTGGGCCGATTTACACAAGTCGTATACTGTTGGAAAGACAAACAAAATATCTGTTCAAAAATATAAAGTATATGTTAATTAGTTCGACCGTTTTTGAGAATTAGGCTTATACATGGAAAAGGAGCAGAAAAACACGTTTTTTGGTCATATCATATCATATATTTTTTTTTTTTTTGATAACGCCATCGGCAATACTTTCCCTTTTACTGGCTCATAAAGACTATGATAAACGACTTCTTACTGTCGGAATTAGAATAGCTGGGCTTGTTGTATAAGTGGGTTCAACAAGAAGGTGCAATCGCACATACACCGCGATCCTGGACGCCTAATATCCCGTTTTGGAGATTTGGCATTTCCAGCAAAATCGCCCGATTTAACCATCCCAGATTTCTTTCTTTGGGGCTCTTTAAAGATGCGGATTTTTGCCAACAAGCTCCCGACAATCGCAGCCTTTAAGGAGAATATTCAACAGGAATGCGAATAGTTGATTAAAGTTGATTTAGTGATTAAACGGGAACAAATATATAAAGGGTGATTTTTTTGAGGTTAGGATTTTCATGCATTAGTATTTGACAGATCACGCGGGATTTCAGACATGGTGTCAAAGAGAAAGATGCTCAGTATGCTTTGACATTTCATCATGAATAGACTTACTAACGAGCAACGCTTGCAAATCATTGAATTTTATTACCAAAATCAGTGTTCGGTTCGAAATGTGTTTCGCGCTTTACGTCCGATTTATGGTCTACATAATCGACCAAGTGAGCAAACAATTAATGCGATTGTGACCAAGTTTCGCACTCAGTTTACTTTATTGGACATTAAACCAACCACACGAATGCGTACAGTGCGTACAGAAGAGAATATTGCGTCTGTTTCTGAGAGTGTTGCTGAAGACCGTGAAATGTCGATTCGTCGCCGTTCGCAGCAATTGGGTTTGTGTTATTCGACCACATGGAAGATTTTACGCAAAGATCTTGGTGTAAAACCGTATAAAATACAGCTCGTGCAAGAACTGAAGCCGAACGATCTGCCACAACGTCGAATTTTCAGTGAATGGGCCCTAGAAAAGTTGGCAGAAAATCCGCTTTTTTATCGACAAATTTTGTTCAGCGATGAGGCTCATTTCTGGTTGAATGGCTACGTAAATAAGCAAAATTGCCGCATTTGGAGTGAAGAGCAACCAGAAGCCGTTCAAGAACTGCCCATGCATCCCGAAAAATGCACTGTTTGGTGTGGTTTGTACGCTGGTGGAATCATTGGACCGTATTTTTTCAAAGATGCTGTTGGACGCAACGTTACGGTGAATGGCGATCGCTATCGTTCAATGCTAACAAACTTTTTGTTGCCAAAAATGGAAGAACTGAACTTGGTTGACATGTGGTTTCAACAAGATGGCGCTACATGCCACACAGCTCGCGATTCTATGGCCATTTTGAGGGAAAACTTCGGAGAACAATTCATCTCAAGGAATGGACCGGTAAGTTGGCCACCAAGATCATGCGATTTGACGCCTTTAGACTATTTTTTGTGGGGCTACGTCAAGTCTAAAGTCTACACAAATAAGCCAGCAACTATTCCAGCTTTGGAAGACAACATTTCCGAAGAAATTCGGGCTATTCCGGCCGAAATGCTCGAAAAAGTTACCCAAAATTGGACTTTCCGAATGGACCACCTAAGACGCAGCCGCGGTCAACATTTAAATGAAATTATCTTCAAAAAGTAAATGTCATGGACCAATCTAACGTTTCAAATAAAGAATCGATGAGATTTTGCAAATTTTATTCGTTTTTTTTTTAAAAAAAGTTCTCAAGCTCTTAAAAAATCACCCGTTACATATGTGTATCAACACTGGCGGCAGCTATTTGATGGATATCATCTTCCACTTAACGGAAAACATTGTAAAGGTCCAAATAAAGATTTAAATCACTCCAAATCATTTTTTCTTATTTAGTTACAAAAGTCAACTTTTTGTTGAAGTATGGCTAGGTCTTTTCAATACTATAAATCCTGAAAAACATGTCGCCTTCATGGTTTTACTTAATTCCTCGCATGCAAACTCGTTTGTCCTTGAATGTTTGAAATCAACATTCACAACGCCACAACTAATGTACATATCCCACCGAGTACTTTTTATAATTCATTAGTCATTATAGCCTCCTAAGCTTTCAATGTGGTGCTCTCTAGTTTTCCTCCTTTGGTTAGGAAAATAATTCGTGCACGTTTCTTCCATTAAAAATAAAATACTGAATTTTTTTGCTGACTTTCAAATCGATTTTTTCTTATCTAATATTGAAATTATAATAAGAACTATAAAAAATAATATCCAAGATAAAAAGTTTAACGGCAACTTTGTGTTCGCGCCCATTCCTCAAATTACCATAGAATCCTAAACATTGAATTCATTCATCTACCCGAAGTGTGAAATAATATAATTTCATTTCACTTAAACTCATCCCTCTCCATCTAAAAAAAAAAAACAAAATCCATAGAATCCATGCGAATATTTTAACAGAATTAATAAAACACTATACCTACTCCCCTTTAAAACATTCCACCCATCCCTGACAACAAGGACGACTACAAAATTTATGCACGAATTTAAAGCTCAACGAAGAAGAGACGTATACTTAAAAGCCTTATTCAAATCCACATGAATATTCTTGGAAGACAATTGAATTCATCCGAATAACAGAATTCAAATAATAAATATTTATATAAAATTCAATACACCGTTAAAAGAATTTATTGCAATTAGTTAAGTGTAAACTTACCTCATCATCGCCATCCAAATAGAAATAAAATTGATTCGGGCTAAGATACTTCTGCAGGAGTTCCTTGGCAACACGAACGGACATTTCACTCTGGACAAACGGATGTTGCAACAAACGTTCGGCAGTTGGGCGCTTCTTTGGATTTTTTGTTAGCGCTGTTTTGATGAAATTGTGAAATGTTGGGCTCCATTTGTCCTTGTCTTTCAGTGCTGGTGGCTTGAAGCCACTTTTTGACATTAGGAACAATGCGCGCATTGGATGGAGATCGAACATTGGAGGTTGAAGTTCGGCAAGTTCTATTGTGATAAACAAAAATATATTATTTACTTTATTGTTTCAAGTTGTTCTTAACTCACTATCGACGAAATGAAGAGGTAAAATAATTATTGTGATTGAAGTTAAATAGAACAAAGATGTAGCTCGAGGGTAAATAGTTGTTTCCTACTATAAACTCCTCGATAGTTGTTCGAAATGTTTGATGGGCGAACTTTTAAAATTCAACTAAAAATAAAGTGATAATGACCCCAAGGGAACAATTATACAGAATTCAGACAAAGTTAAGAAGTATTGAGTTTTGAATTACTTTTGCTGGATACCAGTTGAAATGCACTTAGAAGTTAATTGAAAATAAGGATTTTGTTTATTGACTAACAACAAAACATGTACAAGTTACAAATGGTTTGTGCTAACCAAGGCAAAACAAACAACAGAAAAAAACTTAAAAATAAAATTATCATTTGTCAAACTTGGCAGAATTTGTATTTAACAATCGAAACCTTCTACTTTGAGACCGATGATGGACTTCGTTGGATCAATGAATAGTTGTTCATACGTTAATGAAAAAGCGTTCATTGAATAGCAAATTTGTCAGTTTTTCGTTGGGTACTTAAATTTTTTTAATCAATTAACGGAATCGCATTTGTTATTTAATGATTTATTCGTTAACTTAATAAGTTGATTCGTTAATATATTATTATTTGAAATGGTTTAGTTGTTGGATCACAATGGAAGACAACTGTTTTGAATAACGTCTGCTTCTTCACATCGTCAAATTTTAATTTCAAAATCAGTGTTCCCTTCGAGAAATATTTCGCGCAATAAGTCACAAACTTCGTCTTTGGTGACGAGACTTATTCTTGAAAAAATGTTATAAGGAAGGGTTCCATGTTATTATAATTTTTTTTATTTCAAAGTATTCGATATTCGAATAATTGCATCAGAAAATTAGGATAGGATTTTAAAGAAGATACCGATGTACTCGTACATTGGTTTTGAATGTCTGCACATTGCAATGAGCGGGAAATATTGAGCCGGTTAAAGCATTCCACATTCGTGTAGCTCGGCAAAAAAAGAATCTCTGTACTTGATACTAAGGCCGAAATTGGGCTCACGGGTAAACTCATTGGCATCTCTAGAGGTACGGGTATTACAGTTGAATTGTTTGAGGGGAGGAATGCAACTGGCATTTTCATATACAGGGTGATTTGCATAAGGTGTGACAAAAAGCTAGGGCGTGTAGGTTGGACTTAGACAAGAAAAAAAATCGTATGGGAGGGGGGGTCTATTTCCCCCCGTTTAGGCGGGAGGGGCAATTTAAACAGAAAAACTTAAAACAGAAAAAAAATTATTAAAAAATAACGGTGATACCTACAGAGAAATGCTATAGCATTTTGAAAGCCCGAAATACATTCTTTAATTCTGTTTTTAAATAAAGTTGTTCGAGTGAATAGTTTTTGAAAAATTAATTTTCAAAATCAAAATTTTGAAAAAAAAAAATGAAATTTTTTTTTTTAAACAATTTTTTTTTCAAAATTTTACGTTATTAAGTATTATTTTTTTATTCAATATTCAATGCTCTTATTAATTTTTGATCAAACACAAACAACCGGATGTCAAAATGTTTTGCAGTTTTTGAGAAAATCAAAAATAACAAAAACTACTTTTGTTCTATGAAAAGCCTTTTATTTTAGTTTTTTGGTTTTTGGATTCTTAGGTGAATTTACGATTGAAAGGAATAACTTTCTTTTTACTATTTTTTTACGCCCTAGCTTTTTGTCACACCTTATGCAAATCACCCTGTATATGTACAGTGGTGCTAGAAACATTCCGGATTTTTTCTTTGTATAATGTCTTCCTTAATATCAAGGAGAAAAAAATTAAACTAGATAAAATTTCTTTATTAATTTGAAAAATATATTGGTATACTTTATAATTACCCTTAAAAAATAATGATCTGATGGTAAACAAAAAATAAAATAAAATATATATAAATTTACCCCATAACACATCTGCTCAAAACTAACCGGATTTTATAAAAACTTCGAGTCTTGATGTTTAGGTAACGGTTTTTCTTGTCTCTTGGATCACATAATTGATTAAAAAGACTAAGCAGGTTGCGAGCTGTGCAAATTGAAACTAATTCGATTAATAAAATGGCTAAAACACGTCACACCAACGCAATTCGTCACAAAGTTCTAGAAAAGTATCAAGCCGGTACAAAACAAAATGTAATCGCTGAAATGCTGAAAATTCCAACGTCAACGGTTTATGACATCATCAAAAAGTTTAAAAGCGGAAAGTCAGTAGAAGCAGAACATCGTGGTGGATGCCCTCGCAAAACAACAGCTAAAACTGATAGGCGCATAAAGAATTTTGTGCCTTAAAGACCCTTTTGCGTCCTCGAAAAAAATTTGTGAGGATCTAAATTTGCCTATAGCGCCGTCTATGGTAAGGTGTCGTTTGAGGGAATGTGGTCTTAACGCGTTTCGACCAGCAAAAAAGCCACTACTTACTGCAAAACATCGTAGAAAAAGTTTAGATATAATAGATGTTTCGGAAAGACTTTCAATTTCTTAATTAAAATATTTAATCAGGGTTGAATTTGCAAAAAATTATCTGAACTGGTCTATAAGTCAATGGAAAACTGTGCTTTTCAGTGCTGAAAGCAAATTCAACTTATTTTACTTCGATGGTGAAGGAACAGTAAGGCGCTCGAGAGGGACACGTTTAAAGCCTGTACTGTACTCCCTACGGTTAAGCACGGTGGCGCCTCGGTGATGGTCTGGGGTTGTTTTTCAGGTGCAGGCGTTGGTCCTATACATCAAATCGCAGGAATTATGAACCGTTTTCAATATAGGGATATTTTGGAGTCAACAATGCTGCCATACGCTGAGGAAGAACTGCCTTTGCGTTGGGTGTTTCAGCAGGATAATGATCCCAAACATTCTTCAAAGCTGCTAAAAGAGCGGTTTGCAACAAAACATATTCGTGTCTTAGAGTAGCCGTTTCAATCTCCCGATTTAAACCCCATCGAGAACTTGTGGCGATTTTAAAAAAGCGGGTTGGAAAGAGAACGAACACTTCAACAAGCTCTCTTTTTGCAGCTTTGAAGACTGAGTGGGAGAATATTCCAGCCTCTTTTACAGACAATTTAATCATGTCAATGCCTCGTCGATGCCAAGAAGTTATTAAAAATAACGGTTACTGGACAAAATATTAATTTTTACGGTTTAATAAAAAAATCAGGGGCCAAATTACCGCATCAGTTATCGAGTAATACGTGACTGAATTATGTGAGTTTGGCATTACCGCTTACGTTATCGAGCAATAAATTACTCCAATTTGACATTTTCATTCGATCACTGAAGGGACTCACTCACTCGTCACTGAAGCGGTAATTCGGCCCCAGGTTAGTTTTTAGCAGACGAATTTTTGAATTTATATAAATTTTTTTTTTAATATTATTTATTGTATATATTATTTTAAGTTGCTTTAATTTTTGTATAATCTAATGCCTTTATAGAAAATATAGAAAATATAAAAGAAATTGTTTGTACATTTTTGGGTAGCAAAACAAGAATTAATAAACTTGACCAAAAAAATCCGGAATGTTTCTAGCACCACTGTATATATGTATATAAAAGTAACGGTAAAATAATAATAGACATGAAACATTGTGGCAGTGCTTGAGAGATTCAAATATTTCCATAACATTTCTATCACCTATCATTTTTAAAGCTCTTTTTTTTAATTCTATCCAAGAGACTCAAGTGGGTTTTTGGAGCACCTGCCCAGATATGGGAATTGTAATCGAGTTTCGGAAGAATAAAGGCTTTATATATTACAGCCAGATCAGAAGGGGTAAAAAAAACTTTTTGCGATTACTCCACAAAAGACGGTCTGTGATGCACATGTGTAGAACTAAAATAAATCTCCTGTATGCAAGTGCCACTAATGGATAGTAGCATTGAGGTATGGTTACGCTTAAGCGACTGCATTGAGGTTTCGAAGCGTGAAACGGTTTTTGATTACTCATTGGATAATGCTGTTAAGATCAGGGGCCAAATTACCGCATCAGTTATCGAGTAATACGTGACTGAATTATGTGAGTTTGGCATTACCGCTTACGTTATCGAGCAATAAATTACTCCAATTTGACATTTTCATTCGATCACTGATGGGACTCACTCACTCGTCACTGAAGCGGTAATTCGGCCCCAGAATTTAATGAGCTTATCATACGCTGCCGTTGGAAGTCCACATCCGAAGGACAAGGATGTGAATCGAATATGAAAAGCTGAGGGTACTGTAGTCAAGCGAAACAATTTAGTCGATTAGAAGTTTCAGACGAAAGATCATTTATGAACATAATGAAGAGTGTCGGAGACAAAACGGAGCCCTGTGGCACACTAGCACTTATTTTATGGACTGCAGATTTAAGACCATCCAATACAACTTATATTGAGCGGTTCGAAAGGTGGTTTCTAATCCATCGACGAAGAGATTCATCAATTCGAAATGTACCTTTTTTCGATAAGAGAGCTTTATGCCAAACTCTATCAAATGCCTTTGAAATATCAAGTGCAATAATCTTACTTTCTTCAAAACGATGTAAAGATTTGTGCCACTGTTCGGTGAGATATACCATCAGATCACCAGTGGAACCATTGCTACGAAAGCCATACTGACGGCCATTAAGAAGCTTTCGTTCCTCAAAACATTTCTTAAGCTGAAAATTGATCAGCGTTTCCATGACCTTGTAAAGAAGGGACGTAAGTAAGAGGAGGAGGCGGATTCGCCATTTTTAGGGACAGACTGGACAAATACTATTTTCCATCTACTCGGAAAGAGACCAGTAGAGTAGGACAGATGGAAAAGCTTACGCAGTGGTTTTGCTAGCTTTGAAGAATACGTCTTCAGAACAACTGATAACGTTAATGATTCTATTGGACAAACCTTCTTTCGCACTCGTTCAATTGCAAGAGTACTGAAAGATCTCGATATACACAAATACGCTGGCCCGTGATACTATTGCCCCAATTGTTCTGAAGAGGTGTTCTTCAACGCTGGCAAAACCACTGCGTAAGCTTTAACGTCCCTTCATTTCAAAGTCATGCAAACGGTTATCAAAAATTAGCTTAAGAAATGTCTTGAAAAATGGAAGCTTTTTAATGACCCGCACTCTTATCAAAAATGCTTGTGTTTGGTATCGATTATAAGTAGTACCCCTTGGCATAATGGTTAGTGCGTTGGACTGTCATGCGGAAGGTCTCGAGTTCGATTCTCAGCCGCTGCAAGAAAGTTTTTTTCAGGGGTGTACTACCCGGGTAGAAAATTATCTAGGAAACACTATCGAATAGCGTGGCCCTAGCTAGATTGGCCATTATATAGTAAATCCTATGCTGGGCCTAGACAGATGCAAGCCTGGCGGATCTTGACTAATTTATGCTTATCCTGGCTTTATATTGAACCTGGCTAGAACTGCCTATTTATTGGCTTTTCCAGGAGTATCTTAGACTGGGCCTAGATATTTTTAACTTGATGTAGCCTAGATATGAAACTTTTCCTTGGCGATATATTGGCCGTAGATAGTATCGCCTCTTTATTGGCATTGTAACATATAAACTGCAAGGGACCTGGATAGTTTTTACTTGATGTAGCCTGTATAAGGAATTGTATCTGGGCGTTATATTGGCCTTAGCTAGTGTCGCCTCTTTATAGGCGTTCTCAGATTTTACTTATACTGGGGCAAGATAGTTTTTACTTGATGTATCCTAGATTTGAAACTTTTCCTTGGCGATATATTGGCCGTAGATAGTATCGCCTCTTTA
Organism: Philhelius festivus; assembly: GCA_963931855.1. NCBI lineage: Eukaryota > Metazoa > Arthropoda > Insecta > Diptera > Syrphidae > Philhelius > Philhelius festivus. The sequence goes on from OZ007557.1 coordinate 43,915,417, forward strand.
TTGGCATTGTAACATATAAACTGCAAGGGACCTGGATCAAAGGGCACGGTAGTGCCCAGCCAAGTTCTGGCACTACACCCTTTTTACAGGAACAAACTCAGGCGACTTTTGACACCTCCCTATCTTCAGTACCAATCAAGTCAGAAACTTGAAATTCCGAATATTTGCTAGGCTAGTCAGGCACATGCGCCTGACCAAATTTCAATTTTCTAGCATAAGCGGTTCCTGAGATATAAGGCCTCAAAAATCACAAAAACCGTAACTGACTGACTGACTGACTGACTGACTGACAGATCATCAAAATTATGGAGCACTTCCTGACATCGTAGAATCTTGTAATTTTGTACAACGGTAGGTCTTGTCATGTAAGCAGAGGAAAAAATCGAAAAATTGAAATTTTCCATTCAGGGGGCGTGGTATCCGCCCACTTTCTCCGAATTGTCTCCGAATTGGTGTTGGTTGAATGGAGCACTTCCTACTGCTGTAAAACGATGAAATTTGGTGAACCGGTAGGGCTTATATTGCATATAAAAAAACAAAAATAAACACCAAGATTTTCCTTTAGGGGGGCGTGGTATCCGCCCACTTTCTCCGAATTGGTGTTGGTTGAATGGAGCACTTCCAACTACTGTAAAACGATGAAATTTGGTAAAGTGGTAGGGCTCAAATTTCGTTCGAAGAAAAAAATATAAAATTAGCGGTTTTTTATTCAGGGGCGTGGTATCCGCCCACTTCCTCAGAACTGATGTAAATCATATATGGCGCACTTCCAATTGCAGTAGAACAATGAAATTTGGTAGAACGGTAGGGCTCAAGTCGCATATAAAGGACCAACAATAAAAATTGAGGTTTTCCATTCAGGGGCGTGGTAGCCGCCCACTTCCTCAGAACTGATGTAAATTATATATGTCGCACTTCCAATTGCAGTAGAACAATGAAATTTGGTAGAACGGTAGGGCTCAAGTCGCATATAAAGGACCAACAATAAAAATTGAGGTTTTCCATTCAGGGGGCGTGGTATGTTTAATTTATATGGAGCACTTCCGATTGCTGTAATTAAGGTAGGTATGTTAGTGTTATGTATCTTGCCAGGATAAGAAGAAATAATTGAAGCGCAAATTAAAACAACCAATAACAAAAAGAAAATATACCAAAAGAAATAGGAAGCTATAAACTAAGTTGATTTTAGTAGGAAGAGTCCACCCTTCTATCTTTCCTCATCTTTCGAGATTTTGACATGGCAAAATATTTAAATCTTTGCAAAAAGGAGTGAGATCAGACCAAAAACATAAATGTTAAAAAAAGAGTAAAGTTCTTCTATACAAAAACCTTTGTGTAACAAGTCAGTCGTGAAAAGTAATGATATCTAAAAGTGCGCCAAGTTCTTACTTCATGAAGATTTAATACCGAATATTTAAAGTAGAATAATATTGAAACAGCTACAATGTAATAGAGAAATTTTATTATTTAATGATTACTGAGTAAAATTTGATGGGCTTACTTGGCAAGTTTTTTTTTATGCCCAATTCAAACGGTTTTAAAAACTTGACCAGTAAGCCCATCAAATTTTACTCAGTAATAATTAAATAATAAAATTTCTCTATTACATTGTAGCTGTTTCAATATTATTCTACTTTAAATATTCGGTATTAAATCTTCATGAAGTAAGAACTTGGCGCACTTTTAGATATCATTACTTTTCACGACTGACTTGTTACACAAAGGTTTTTGTATAGAAGAACTTGGCTCTTTTTTTAACATTTATGTTTTTGGTCTGATAGTTTTTACTTGATATAGCCTGGATAAGGAATTGTATCTGGGCGTTATATTGGCCTTAGCTAGTGTCGCCTCTTTATAGGCGTTCTCAGATTTTACTTATACTGGGGCAAGATAGTTTTTACTTGATGTATCCTAGATTTGAAACTTTTCCTTGGCGATATATTGGCCGTAGATAGTATCGCCTCTTTATTGGCATTGTAACATATAAACTGCAAGGGACCTGGATAGTTTTTACTTGATATAGCCTGGATAAGGAATTGTATCTGGGCGTTATATTGGCCTTAGCTAGTCTCGCCTCTTTATAGGCATTATCAGATGTTACTTATACTGGGGCTATATAGTTTTTACTTGATGTATCCTAGATGTGCCTATACATTTATGTCTCTATAAAAGGCTATCCATTATCCTTCTAAAAACATAACTTTTTTTTTTGGTCCTAAATCGGTATTTTTCAGATTCTTTAATACGTATTTAAGTCTTTTAAACAGTATAATTAAAAAGAGTTATTTGAGTAGCACTTTGAGACACGATATTTTATATATTACAGTGGCGCAATAGGTAGCGCACAAGCACGGCAAGCGAGAGGACTCGGGTTCGAATCTCAGTGGAGGTAAACTAAAAAAAAAAAAATTCTTTCATTCCAACAAAAAATCACATAAAGAGTCGAATATAGGGAGGCAAAGAAAAAATGAAAATAATGCAACAATAATAAAAAAAAAAAAAAATTTTTTTTTTGTTTCTAATAATTTTTTAAGAATTGCCGTAGCTCTTGTGCTACTTGTGAAGACCCATCTAGGGCCCATATAAGAACATCTAGCAAGGCCCATTATATACAGAGCATTAACAAATTAGCGAGGGACAAGCTAGATACTGCTCGGTAGGGCCATGATTGAAACTAAGAAAAACTAGCTGGGGCCTTGGCATTATCGAGTCGAAAATTCTACCCGGGTACCTCTTGCGAGGAATTGACAGATTCTCCAAGAGTATCTCTTGTCATAGAAAGTGCTGCTCATTAGCCGTTCGGAATCGGCAGAAAATTGTAGGTAGGAAGAAAGGAAACAAAAGTAAACAAAGTAAATTCTAGGGCTATTTCGTCGGATTGAGAAAAGAGATCAAATCTTTGATCTTTCCGAAAGTTCATCAATGTCGTTCAAAAATGGACTTTAATTTGCAGACGAAAATGAATAATTGTTTCCTTTTACTGCTGGTCCCCACAGCTGCGACAGTGAGTGGTGTGAGGCATGCCTAGCTTCGCTGCATGCTCTCTTATTTTATTAACTATTTGTTAGTTAGTTTGTAAAATGCTCCACCTGTCGTTTGATCTGTTTAGAAAAATTGAGAGAATATTGCGGAGAGTTGACTCTGCAAGTGAGCCATGTAGGGCCTTCCTTGCTTGGCCAGCTTGTCCGCCCGTTCTCAAACGCATTAATGCCACTACGACCCGGAACCCATATAAGAGTTACACTGAGGTTCCAGGCTTGCAGGCTCGCATTACTGGACCAATTTGGAGAATGATATACAAAGTCAATAAAGCGAAAAATACGAGTATCCTCCAAATTCAGGTAGATTTACGACATTATATTTCGTACTTATTACCATCAAATGTTCCTCCCAATAAAAACAAAAATTAGTGAATACCTAACACACATCCTTTGTTAAAAATATAGCGTCCACATTGAAATACCCTTTAAAAAAGTATAAGGTTCAAGAAAAACAATCCTACATAACTTATATCATTCTACGGACCTCTATGCTCCTACTTCTTAACATAATGTACCTTAAATGAGTGTCCAAGTTATCACGACTTGAAAATTCTGCTTCAAGTGTTATAAATTAGACAAATCTATCGGCCTATGACCCTAAATCAAAACCATAAAAAGAATTACTTTTGTGTGTTTAAAATGTCTGATTTTATTTAAAGCTGTTAAACAACCTCTTCTCGAGGCTATTATCAACTAAATCATTCTGTTTTGATGTTGAAGATTTATTACTTCAAATATTGTTAAGCACTCTGCAGAAAAAAAAACTGCTTTGATTACCTATAGTCAAGAAAATAAATTTTAAGCTTCCAAGAACTTTTTGATTGCACCCTTATACTTTTGAAGGGTCTAATCGATACAATATTTCACTATGCCAACCCAATAAAGTAAGGCAAGTAGAAAAAAAAACTTTTATACATTTTTTACTTAAACTCAAACTCAAATAACAATGTCCAATTGAGCCCATTTACTTTTTGGCACAACGATTAGATAAGAAAAAGGAAACACGAGTAAGGTCTTACCAATAGCTGTAATTCCGCACGCCCATATATCACATAATTGATTGTAACCACCCTTCCGTTCAACAGCTGCTACCTCGGGTGCCATCCAATAAGGTGTTCCTGAAAGTAAAAAAAAAAATAAAGTGCTATTAGTTACATTCTAAAGAAATAATTTTTTTTTTTACGTAAGAATATTTTTCCTTGAGTATGGAAATAAAAAGGACTCTTATGAATTCACTGAACTTGTAGTCAAGGAAAGCCCTCGTTAGGTTCCTGCTTTAACTTGCTATACTCGTATAACTATAATAAGGGCAAGTTATGTGTTCGTTAAAAAAAAATAAAATCTCTAATTAAAAATATACTGGGGATGATGAATAGAATACTAAATAAGTTTGTCCCTTTATTATTTCTGAAACAGCAGTGACAGTAGGGAGGCTTGGAAGTGGTATTCTGTGTTTAAGAACTCAACTTATTGAGAAGCTGTACCATGTTCCATGAAAAAATCTAGGACAAATAAATTTTTATAGATAAGTTAAGATATTGTTTGATATATTCAATTACATGATTTTGAAATGGCAATGTAGGCGATGGGAAAATTCGGGGGGGGGGGGGGGGGGGGTCAGAAAAAGGAGGTTGCGATGAATGTTGGTCTTGAATGCTTACAAATTGACATGGCCAAGGAAAACCGTGCCAGGTAAATTATTCCATAATAGTTTTGTGGAATTAAACATTAGGCTCCACTCGAGGGTAAGCTGTGAGCATTCCTAGCGAAACGGGTATCACTGGTGAATTGATTGATGGGAGGAATGCAACTGGCTACTTCGAGTGAGAATTATTTGTGAAAGATGCGATATAACAAGCAAAGACTTGATACATTTCGAAGGTGTTCAAGAGATGGGAATGATTCCATGATAGCTCTGTTTCGGATTATATCCAATAAATGAAGAAAAGTTTGGGCAACACCTGCCCCAGATATGTAAGATATACTCGAGTTTTGGGAGTATAAACACCCTAGAAACTATAGACAGATCAGAAGAAGTGAAACATTTCTTACACCGATATAAAAATCCTAAGCATTTAGCAGCGTTTTTCGCGGTCTCGGGAATTTGGCCATTCCAACGAATATCGTCATTAACACACATACCGAGTACTGAGAGCTTTTCGTCTTCTTCGATGTAAGTGCCATTCAGGGACAATAGTATAGGGGGAACATTTTGCTTTAACGGCAATAGACAGCATTGAGTTTTCGAAGCATTAAACTCCGATTGACAATGTTGTAAAGATCGGAGTTTATTGTGCTTATCAAACGATACCGTTGCAATTCCACTTCCGAAGGAGATGGACGTGAACTTGAGAACGATTATGAAAACCTGAGAGTAGAGTCTACAGAAAAACAATGAAGTGTATAGAAAGTTTCAGGCAAGAGATCATTTATAAGAATAAAATGAAAAAGAGCCGGAGACAGAACAGAGCCTTGGGGAACACCAGTTCTTGTTTTGTGAGGATCAGTCTTAAAACAATCAAATACAACATATATTGAACGATATAAAATGAAATTTCTATTCCAAAAAATAAGGGTTTTGTTGATACCAACCGCACTCATTTTGATAAGAAATTCTGGTGTCAAGCTCTATCAAATACCTTAGAAATAATAATCGAAGGAAAAAGAGCCATCTTATTTAGGACCAGGCTCGACAAATGCTCCATCTTCTAGGGAAGATTCTAAAACAGAAGGAGCAATGGAGGAGCTTACGCAATGGTTTTGCCAGCGTCTAAGCAGACTTCTTCAAAAGAATGGGGGGTTTTATCATCAGGACCAGTGGATTTGTCTATATCAATATCTCGAATTACATTTGAACGAGTGTGAAAATAGAGCTAGCTTCAGAATAAGCTGCGAGTACGTTTGCCCTATCTGAAGAGTTAGTTATCGGGTTGTCTTTGTAGATGAGCGTCGGAACCGAAGAGGAATTTTATAACGTTCTTGACAAATGACCAGAAATGTCTACTGCCTTAGCAGTAAGAATATAAGAATTTTGTTCATTTTATAACCATCGTTGCATTTTCCTCAGTTGGGTTGGATTTGGAAGAGTGGAAACTTACTTCTCTCAACCTGATAGCTTCTTTTCAGCTTGTATCGAACCAAAATTTTTCTTTAGGTTTTATACTCTTAATTCCGTTAGGAAACATAGGGACCATAGGTGCCAGCACGTAACTTGATACAATCGAGTCCAGTCGATGTAATCGAGTACAGGGAGTTCCTAATTTGATTCAATCGAATCGAAAACAATCGACCTAACTCGATCGTATCAAGTTACGTGCTAGGGCCCCAGTTAAAGATTCGAAAAAAGTTATTCTATACCTAGTCAATCTGACTGTTCCTTCCGCCAAAATATATCTAAAGATCGCAGTGCCACTTATGCCCAAATTTTTCATTCAAATTCATTCGCAAATTAGGCTTCCGGGTAAAATTGTTGATAGGACAAGAACTTGGGCAATTGTCATTTTCGTTGAAACTGGAAAACAGTTCCCAGAAAGTTTCAAAACTTCCAAAGAAAAATAAACTCGATCTACATCACATGCCAAGTGCGCACGATAAGGTTTAGTTGAATTATGACTTCAAGATTTTGTGCTCTTTTAATTTTGTGCCTTCAAACACGATACTTGGCAGATATGACATATCGAGAGCAATGTTACCAATCACAATTGCCTGACATTTATTTGACTTTTCTCGAGACCATACTGTCATATTCGTATCAAATCTCCATTTATAATGGCTATTGTGTTTTCAAGCATACCAATTCGATAGCTCAAATAAATTTGTACATCGTATACATACGAGTATGAATTTTGCCATGCTTAAATATCGATGGTAAGTCATTGTTGAACAACGTGAATAAAAGTGGATCTAAAATTGTTCCCTGAGGCACACCAGCACGAGTAGAGAGAAAATTAGATAGCTTAGAAAGCAGAAAAACTGCCTGTGTTCTATGACTTAGGTATTGTTCAATATAGAATAGAAAAGATAGAACTAAGTTTTCCAAAAACAAATCCTGCAACTTGGTTAGAAGCATTTCGTTGGAAACAATATCGAAGGCTTTGGAGAAGTCCAGTAAAACCTATTATAAATTTTATGCCGCACGTCGTCGATTATTTTGAGAAGCGCTGTTCTGCAGCTTTGTTTTGCTCTAAGAACAGATTTCGCAGATGTTTAAAGTCTATGGATATCTAAAAGTCTGCGTGCTCTGTCGACTCACAAGCTTTTCAAAGGTCTTTTGAAAGGTAGAATGGAAATTAGTTGATATTCTTTTTGTTGCGAGGTTGACTTCATTAGTATTGGAATTGTTTTTGAAGCTTTTTTTACTTTTGAGTAACAAGAATTTGTTTTAATGGTATTAAAAATATGCCTATAAAAGGTGATATAAAAGAAAAAAACATTTTAGCAAACGATCATAACGATCAACAGAAACCACTACCAGAGAACTATATGTGATTCCAACAAGACAAAGGTACTTGCCAAACAGCTGATGATATATTGAACATTCTGCAGGAAATGATTGGTGGACATGGTTATCACACGCAGAGCCAACGTCAAGTGGCCACCGATGTCGTGTGATTTGTATATATTGTTGCGAACAGAGCTTTATACTCCTACAGCGCCATCTGTTGGAAAATTGCATATCTACTTTATGGAAGAAACAAAAAGCTCTTTTCCAATGTCAAATGTATTTCCCCTTATTGATTGATTGATTTGATTTGATTTTTTTGATTTTTGACTATGAAAGTGTGCAAAAGGTTTGCTTATTGGATTGTGGAAAGTGTTATTAAACAAGTGTGATTTAAATTGGAATAAAAGTATTTGAGTTGATTATAAATTGAGATTTATTGTTTTGATTTGGAAAGTCTGATGTAAAGAAGAAATACTAAAAAGAGTAATAAGTTTTATTTAACGAACCTAGTAAAAATCTTACAATATGTTGACTGGAAAGGATTTTCCTTCGGCTGTTTTGGTAACAGTAATTTTAGCAATAAATCAAAATTTGTTAATTCAAAATAGCTTTTTTGGCCTTTGGTTCACAAAAATTGGCGTTTCGTCCCGGCGATCTCACATGGACTGTGAGAACCTTTATTTCAAAATTTGTTATTTTGTCGAAGTTTCGTATTCTTCCAGGGGGAAACTTTTAAAATATTAAAAATAATTTACATTATTTGTGAAACAAATTATTTTAAAAAAGTATCGCACTCTTAAAAAAGAAGTTACTCTTAGACGTGATTTGGCACCGTTAAACTTTTTCTTGTAGGACTACTTCAATCACACGAAAAAGACCAGTGCAATCAAAGTCAACATAAAATATGTCATCGCTCAAGCTCAAATTTAAATTATTTAAAATCCTTATGACCGCAACTCCACTCCTCCTGCTTGACGATTGAGCAAACAAAAAACTGTTTTTATCGGGTTTTTCAATATTGACTTGACAACTTTTTTTTTTTAAATAAAACGCAAACCATTTGAAAGATATCGAAAATTTCTTACTTGTTTGGAGTACTATTAAAACATTTATGTAATTAATTCTAAGTCGTTCAGTAGGTCGAGCATGGACACGTTTGCAGCAGTTCATTCGTTGAACAAAATTTACGATGACTCGGGCACACATTTTCACGGAAACTGCCGCTATTTCTCATTTAATATTATTGGCTCTCAGCTCCTTCAACGACGCCGGGTTGTTGGCAAAGACCAATGATTCAACGTAGCTCCATACAAATAAGTATAGAGGTGTTAAATCATACAATCGATAGCATAATTTTCCGATAAACACGTTAATCGAATTGACTTTTCAATAAGTCGATATTTACACCCGCTGTGTGACTTGTGGCACCGGCTTGTTGAAACCAAATATCATTCATGTGAAGTCTATGGAATTGACCAAAGAAATAAACTTGCAACATGTCTCGGGAGCGATCTACATTGACGACCATTCACTTTGATCAAAAAACAAAAAAAATCAGACAAATGGCACCACCGGCATGAAAACGACGTCATACAGTTATATTTTTGCAGATGAAGAGGTGTTTCTTGAAGTATATTAGGTTTTTCACCATGAATAATGTTGACGAAGCCGTTTAGTCAGAAATGCCCTTCATCACTTAAGATAATTTTGCAATGAAAGTACTCATCTGAGATTTGAGAACGTAGGGTTGGGTACGATATTCCGCTTTTTATAATCCCGTTTTTTAAAATCCCGTTTTTATAATCCCGTTTTTTATAATCCTGTTTCTTATAATCCCGCTTTTTTATAATCCCGCTTTTTATAATCCCGCTTTTTAAAATACCGCTTTTTAAAATCCCGTCTCTTATAATCCCGTTTTTTGTAATCCCTTTTCTTATTAAGACGTATAAACAGTGAGGTATCTAAGGGATTTGGGGTAGGTGCGAGGTTGGGTGTATGCAAAGTTTCTTTAGTATTCAAAGAATCTGGAAAATAACCAACATAAAATCAATAAGTTTAAGCTACGTATTCTAAAAAACGGGATAAGCGGTATAAGACGGGATTTAAAAAAGCGGGATTATAATAGAACGGGATTTTGAATAAACGGGATTTTAAAAAGCGGTATTTTAAAGAAACCTTATTATAGAGAATGGTATTTTAAAAACTTTTTGCGGGATTTTTGAAAAAAAAAAAACGGGAGTATAAAAAGCGGGATTTCGTTACGCTCCCGAGAACGTACGTCACTTCATATGATAGAGTGGCTTTAGTTCTTGGTCAACTTCATCTTATACGGGTGGATATCAAGATCTAACATCAAAATTCACCATAGTGTGGTCTTAGCGAAGTCCAATTCTTGTGAACGCCCCGCGCCCCTGTCAAATCAACTGTTTTGATTCTTTTGCTATGGACAATGAAAATATAGACTCAAATATGACTATGAATTGCTTGTTTACTCGGAGAGATTGAAGTGCAAACATTGACGGTAACGCTCTAGAAATTACCTTCAGAGACTTGGAATTTTCCTGATAAATTTTCAAATATTTGTAAACGTTTTTTATTCCAGAACTTCACCATGATGAAAATATTGATTTTATTGAAATGTTTTGACATAGCTTATTTGGTTACTGGGTTAATGGTGCGTTTACAGTTAAAACTCAAAGTTGTCAAGTCCCAATTGAAATTTGACCGAGTAATTTTATCGTTTAAAAGAAGCGTAATCAACATTTCCCACTTTTGAATCCATTGTATACTGGTTGGTGCTTTGGACTGTCATGCGGTCTGGGTTCTACTCTCCACCACTGCAGCCAACTCGCAATAAAATATTTTTTTTTTTTTTCAAGGGGTACTGCCTTTTCCGAGGAAGTGATGAATCTTCCATGGTTTGACTGGTTTGCCGACAACACGCGGACATGAGTGTCTGAGAATTTTAAGTCACAAAGTTCAGATTCTCTACGAGCTATCTGTCAGCGAAATGAAAGTGTTGACAATTTCGTTTGGAATGTTAAGTGGAATACACAAAGTTTTCATAGTCTACGGACAGGACAGCCCTGCGGCGGATATGTATATCCTTCAAAATTTGGCAAACAATGTTTTACTTTTAAGACCTCAAGATATGATCAAACCGTCATTTCATACGAAACGAAGTTTTCTTCAATTTCGATACTTCATTGGGTATATTTGATGCATTCAATATGTCAACCATGATTTTGAATTTTGAGTTTTGTTGATGTGATAATCACTTATTACATTTCACCGGTTAAAAGTGAGCCGCAAAATCCCTTCATTCTCTTTGATTGACGAGGACTTTATGCAGTTGGTGACGCGACGTTATGACGAAATACAGATTTTTATCGATTATTCGTTATCTGTCATTTAACCGATTTTCACATTTTGTTTCAATATTTCGACATGACTGGCAGTCTCAAAAGTTCCGTATTAGAATCCAAAAGCAAGTTTGAGCAACACAGTTGCTTATTTAAATGTATATTTTCTTCGTCTGCTGCAGTTTCACTATTCTCAGAATTATTTTAAATTAATTTAAATTTACTTCTAACCCCATTGAACCTCCCACTCATTCTTAAGGACACACTACTTTTTGACATGCCTCTTCCTCTGTGTTAACTTTCAGTGTACTTATACGCCCCATTTGCAACCTAACTCAGTGGAGATTTGTTATAGGCAGACACCGGTACTTGATAAGGACTAAGAAAAAGCGTGAAAATGTTGTATAGTTACAGGCTATAGGGGTGCTAAGATGGTGTTAATAATCAAAGAAGGTTTTTCTTCAAAGTGAATGGCACAAGAGATCCTTAAGAGATTAATGGTGTCAGGGTAAGTAAAGGAGCCATTATATCCATCATACTCGTATACCTACATTATACTGAAGGTATACAAGGTGAGATGATATTTGACGAAGAATAATAATTTGTGTAAGAAATCAAATATTTAATATTGCTTTTGAAGGGGAGGACGGGGTGCTGGGGAGAAGTATCTACTCTATTAAAATGAAGTTAATGTCCTCCTGCAAACTTTTATGTTGTCATTGAATTATAACTTGTGAAAAGAGGAAAGCGAAAGCTGTTTTCTTTACGACGATCTTTACTTAAGGAACCTTGATTTTAAAGGTGTACTTAGAATACAAATTAGTTTAGAGGCTCGTTGAATTTGAAGTCAAAAAGATTAGTGGATATTATTTCTATGGGTTTTTGTGTGGGTTCAATTACTTGCACTTGGCCTGAATAGAGTTAACTTTAAAAGTTCAGTGAATGAAGTAAAAAAGGTTTATTTTTTAAGTCGATATGTATTAATAGACCGTTGTTAATCATCAGCCGAAAACATGTAAAGTAGTAAAAATGTATTGTTAAAGGCGGTGAAACTATTTAAGATCGACTTTGACTTTTCTCAAACATTTCAACAGCTCTTATTGATTACTATTATTGGGAACTCAGGTTTTTAAGTATCAGTTTACCCGCCTCTTCGTGTTTGGATTTATATTAAGAGACCGGTCTTCCAAATTGGGTAACTATCATGCCATCGGTATACCTTCCCAGATATATAGTTGCGAATCATCAACAAGCATCGAATGCGGACGAGCTTACTAAAGTCGAAACAAGCTTTCGAAATATAGACAACTAACTTCAGATCTACGAGTATAAGTGGAATGTTATGTTCTTGAATAGCCCAGGTCCAGCCGAGTAGTAAATAAGAGTGCTACAAAGCCGAGATCACCGATCTTCAGGTAATGCCAAAAAATAAAGCGGTAAAAAGGAAGCTGATTAACTGCGTGGTACTGCGTCGACTGATACCGGGAAATAAAGTAGCCTCTGTTTGTATATGGACACCGAAGGTAAGCTAGGAAGGAAAGACATATATAGTGGTAGATTCGGAAAGGGCAGATTGCACAATACCATCTTCGATAACAAAACCCAAAGCTGATCGACTTTGCTGCCGTCATCCAGCTCACTTGCTTATTCAGCTAAATATAAAACATAGATATACACGACGACGCGACGCACGCATAGAATGAACAGAACTGTTAGCTAACTTTTCGAGCAAGACGAGATTAGAGACAAACACCGGCTTTTCATAACGGAAAAGAAAGTCCATGAGGAGGTCTTGAAAGAAAGAAACAGGAATGAGGTTCGAAAGCTCTATATGGCGATGGCCGAACTTAGAGTCTCTGAAAATCTGATCCAACTGTGTCGCGTTACATTGGAAAATATGCCGTGCAATGTGGAACAAGAGGGCAACTCTTCTGAACTATTCCAAACATCCACAAGGTTTCCACAAAAAAATGCACTATCATGGAACTTCTTCAACATCGTTCTAAAGCAGATAATTCGCAGGGGAAGCGTTAGCACGGAGGGTACTATTTTCAAGAAATCTGTCCAGCTGTTGGGATATGCGGACAATATCGACATCATCGACCGTTCCCAAAGTTCTCTAATAGAGTCCTTCACGGCTGTTGAAGATCAGGCGAGACTTGTTGGTCTTGAAGTAAATGATACAAAGACCAAGACAAGATAGGCATCTGTCCATCGATATGAGAAAAACGTCACTATTGATAGCAAAAACTTCGAGGTACTTAAAGAGTTGCCTCAGAGTTAATATTAACTCAGCGAACGACCCCTTAATGGAGATACGAAAAAGAATTAGCTTAAGAAACCGCTGCTACTTCGGTTTTCCAAACAATGGGTTCAAAACTACTCATTCTTAAAACGAAGAGCAAGATCAACAGAACCCTTTAACTACCAGTCCAGAGGGCCAAAACACCTCGACTACAATCATCTGGCTAAGAGAGTCTTCGAATCCGAGTCACCAGGTTTGTGGCGACAAAAACCTCCGGTTTAATAGGTAGCTTAACAAACTTAAAGAATGTAGGACAAACTCTCCAATCGGTCGAAGTTGGTACGACATCATCTTCTTCTGACTCCACCCCGATGAGTTTCACCGTGCCGTGGTTGGGTGGCTTACGTCTATTTCTCCGGCTTGCTGGAGATTTAGACAACAAAGAAAACTCTAAGAGTATCTTTCCTAGTTAATTGTAAAACGTAGCAAAGACACAAATAAGGATACTAGTTTTTAGCCCGAACAGTATTCAAGAAATCTAGTACTATATCCTATCTCAGACTCTATCTGAGTAACGGATCCCTGGTACTAGATAAGTTAAAAGATTCTATATAAAAATCTTGGGCGATGTGATGACCATGTCACGGCCAAAAACGTAAATAAAGCATTTGAGTTTAAAATTTCTCCTTTGCTCGTACGGTTTCGGTTTAGCAATCTTGGAAATGTGTTAAAAATAAACGATCAAGAAGATTGCTTGGGAGTAATTTTCGCAATTGACGAAAAATAACCAAAAGGAAGCACACTTTAGTGATTGGTTACTACCTTGATCGATTGCTGGGTGTGTGTATCCTAGAGTTCACATTCCCTGAGTTTTGCAGGAACTCATCTGTAAGTGACCTTAGTTGACCTCGGTTGCGAAGCTCCACCGGAAGCTATATTCTGGCACCACGGGAGATAAGTGCCCAGGAGTTAGAGATGGGTTGCGTAGTGTAACCGCCCTTTCTCAGGCTATCTATGAATTAGAACCCCCAGTGGGAGTATCGTGGTTTCTTGGTTTACTCCAAATGCGGAAACATATGGTTTTCAAGCGTGCTTGAATTCAAGATGTGTTAGATAGACCTCGCCTTAAAGCAAGAGGTGTGCACATGCTGCAACATGTCACAACTTTGCTACTGAATCGGCTTCGGCTGATTCGGGGTTAATAGTCAGGACTTAATCTGACTCCGATGAAGGTAGGCCTTCCGTGGGATTGAGTCGTAACAGACAGCTGTCCACGTTTAACACAAGACAGTTCTTCTTCCGACTGCTGGGTTGGATGGTATTTTTTTTGTACACAGAAAGGTGAAACGTAGAATAATGCCCTTTATACATACATATACATATGTAGTATTTCATCATCATCATCGGCTCGCAACCGGGTTCCGGTTCTGGCCCCTTTCAACAAGTCTCTCCACCTATCCCGGTCTCGAGCCAACGCCATCCAGTTGCGCACCCCAAGGCTTCGGGCGTCCTGGTCTACGCCATCTCTCCAGCGCAAGCATGGTCTTTCATGCTTTCGTCTACCATAGAATGTACCACAAGAACTTTCCGAGCAGGTTCCTCTTCGCTCATGCGAGCTAGGTGCCCTGCCCACCGGAGTCTACCGAGCTTAATTTTTGTCACGATATCTGCTTCTAGGTAGATTGCGTACAATTCATGATTGTACCGTCTCCGGAATCGTCCTTCCTCACATATGGGGCCAACAATTCTCCTTAAGACTTTTCTCTCGAACGCAGCTAAGTGGTCGGAGTGCCTTTTGCTAAGCACCCAAGTCTCGGATCCATTTGTGAGTACTGGCAGGACCATGGTCCTGTACAGCAGCAGTTTTGAAGTTATGGTGAGATTTCTGGATTTGAAGAGCTTTGACAGACTATAGTAGGCTCTGTTGGATTTGAGAAGCCGCCCGCGTATTTCTTCTTCTATATTGTTATCGGCTGCTACTATTGACCCAAGGTATTTAAAGGATTGCACCACTTCAAATTCGTGCTCCGCTACCTTGATTGTTTGACCAACTGTTCCTCTCGCATTCGACGCCACCATGTACTTTGTTTTACCTTCACTAATGTGCAGCCCCAGATTTTGTGCCGCCTGCTCGATCTGGATGAAGGAATCGTGTACAGCTTGTTCGGTTCTTCCGATGATGTCGATGTCGTCTGCGTAAGCCAGTAACTGGCTGGACCTGTTGACGATGGTCCCTCTTGTTGCCGTGCCAGAGTCACGGATTGCTTTCTCCAACGCCAGGTTGAAGAGGAGGCAGGCCAAACCGTCTCCTTGTCGGAGTCCATTAAAGATGTTGATTAGTCTGGATAGCAATCCGGCTATTTTTACTTGGCTTGTTACGTTGGTCATGGTCAACCTACATAGTCGTGTCAATTTATTTGGGATGCCGAATTCTCTCATGGCTTTGTAAAGTTCTACCCTGGCTATGCTATCATAAGCGGCCTTAAAGTCTATAAACAGATGGTATATTGGGATGTTAAATTCTATTTTTTCTATTTTCCATCGCCTGCCTAAGGTAAAGATCTGATCAGTTGTTGATTTGCCTGGAATGAAACCACACTGATATTGTCCGATGACGGTTTTAGCGTATGGGGTTATCCGGTCTTGTAGGATAGAGGAGAGTATCTTATAGGCGGTACTCAACAACGTGATACCTCTATAATTGCTGCACGTTGTGACATCTCCCTTCTTATGTATGGGGCATATTAAACCTTTTCGCCAGTCTTCTGGCATTTCTTCCTGCTCCCATACCTGTACTATAATATCATGAATTGCTTGACGTAAGGCTGGCCCTCTGTGATGGAATAATTCGGCTGGCATGCCATCGGCTCCCGGGGCTTTGTTGTGTTTAAGCCGGCCTATAGCCTTCTCAACATCTTCTATGCTTGGTGGCGGCAACATAGGGTATTCTCCTTGAAGTAGTGGAGCCTCCGCTTCTGCAGTGAGCTGACCATTTAGCAATTCATTAAAGTACACTTCCCATCGCTCCAGTATGCTTTCAGGATCGGTGATCAGATTTCCCTCTCCGTCCTTGCAGTATGTGCAGCGTGGTGTGTACTGCGTCATGTTTCGGACGGATTGCTAGAACTTCCGCGCCTGGTGCGGACCTCGCTCTCGGCTGTTTTCTATTTCACAGATTAGGTTCTTCTCCCAGGCTGATTTTTTTGTCTGTGAAGCCGTTTTTCTGTTCTTCTGAGCTCTTTATATTCCTCTTCGCGTGCCCGCGTTCTATGAGATTGTTCCATTGCTCAGTACGCAACATTCTTACGTTCAGTCGCTAGCTTGCATTCATCATCAAACCAGTCGTTCCGATTTTTACGACTGCTGCCTAAGATGGAGTTGGCAGTACTAATGACAGTATTTTTAAGACGTATCCACTTCTCATTTACGCCCAGCATACTGGCTCCAGGACTTACGCTCACTAAATCAAGTGATTCTAGGGCGAGTCCTAACGCATTACCAAAGGTGTTACTGGTGTTTTCATTGCCGCAAGGCAGCCGTGTTGATTCGAACCTGATCGGCGGATGCAATGCGTCTTCGCAAGGCAATCCGCCCTCGGAAAACCATACCAACAAGATAGTGATCCGAGTCGATATTGGCACCTCGGTACGTTCGTACCGTCATCAAGTTCGAGTAGTGGCGACGGTCTATCAACACGTGGTCTATTTGGTTACGGGTGACTCCATCAGGTGATATCCAGGTGGCTTTGTAGATATCTTTACGCGGGAACCTGGTACTCGCAACGACCATGTGTTTCGATGCTGCCAATTCTAAGACTCGAAGTCAATTGTCATTAGTGTTCTCATTCTCATGCAAACTATAGGTGCCTGCGTAATGCCTGAATACCGGCACCCGACCTATTTTTGCGTTCAAATCCCCAAGGATGATTTTAACATCAGACAGGCATTGAGGGCCCTCTCGACTTGTTCGTTCGAAGCACAACATGTATGTAGTATTTGCTTGTCCAAAAAATGGCAGCCTTGATGTATACCATAACAAGAATAAGATACTTCTAAGCCACGTACATGAAAATTACTCACTTTTAGTTCCAAAAAAGCTACTTGAGCTGACGGCCTTGGTGTCGATCTGATCAAAGCAAGAAGCAATGAATCCGTTAGGTCAAGTACCAAATTAGGGCGAATGAGTGGAAAATCAAGCTTCAAACCATTGAAATTAACCATCCACCAAATTTTCACATTACGGCAAATCTTGGAAAAAGACTAGGAACTTCAAATCGACACCCTGCACCTCTTCATCGATTTCAAGATCGTGGATAGCAGCATCTATAGTTTTGGCAGCCATGTTTGTACAGGTTGACGAATGAGAGCAGAATCCACCCAAGTCCCCAAAGACCTCACCGGTGTTTTTGATGTCCAAAAGGTTTTAGACATGGCGATCAGTTCTTAAATTTTCTTCAAAACTGTCTCATCAACACAATTTTTCAAAAGTCTGCCCAAAGCACGCACTGACAGCATTGACGAAAAACACAGTGTTATTGGCGCTTTGAGCATTGAGACGCAAGCGGAGTTGTATTTAATATTCAAGAGGAATATGAAACGTTTATTTAAGGTTAAATAAAAGGTGCAAGTCCTTAATTCGGAGCGCACCTAAACGCCAAATTATTCAAATAAAAAGATCGACGCAGTTAGTGGTTGAACTTCGACTTTCTTAGCTTCTCGAGACCTGGTTTAACTTCCGAAACGCATTACTCAGCTTTGACCAACTAAGTTTGATTTAGGAAATTGGAAGAAATTGGGTATAACAATAACAACATCAAGAAAAACCAAGCAGCATGCCTTGGATAGAATGTTACTTTACGATACTTGGAAACGTTTATAATTGTCTTTCAACACATTCGGTTTTCAATTTTTAAAATTCAAGAAAATATATAGTTGATTTATTTTCATTTTTATTCCGGTTCACCCTACTTATCACTCCAATTAAATTAAAAAATTTTAAATGCAGATTTATCTGCTTTAATTAAATTTTTTAAAATTATATTTTATTTTTATTATTAATTATTTTAAATTAAAAAGTTTTTTACATTTACATTTTCCAAATTTACAGACATATTTTTGACGTCTGACGAAAAATTCCAAGAAATTAATAAAACATAAGAACTTTCTTAAGATTTACACAATTTTTTTAAAAAACTCTCTTGGAATGTGTTAATTTTATACTTCACCCTGTGCAATTTTTCATCTTATCTTAACGTAAGCTTAGTTAAAATTTGTAAAAAGTTGGGCGATATGTGTGCGGCACATTTGTGTGTCTGTTGACGAAGCAGCGAAAACATAGATCTTCCCTTTCTTGAAGTATAAGGACTTGTATCATCCTCAAGTACCGAGCT
This sequence comes from Philhelius festivus, assembly GCA_963931855.1. Lineage (NCBI taxonomy): Eukaryota > Metazoa > Arthropoda > Insecta > Diptera > Syrphidae > Philhelius > Philhelius festivus. The sequence continues at coordinate 43,933,898 of OZ007557.1, forward strand.
ATGCGAAATGATAATATAAACTTAGTGCTTGTGGTGGAATATTAATTCGGCTAAATCATTTGCACACAAAAGTGCTAAGCTCGTGGGAAGTCGGTACCAAAATAAACAAAAAAAAATTAATAAATATTCATTTCATTTACATTTTAGCTTAGCCTTAGAGAGATATTATTATTATTTATTATTATTATTAATACATTCTTTATTTCTCGATAATTGTTTTACATTTTGTTGATATAAGAATTGTAAAGCTTGACAAAATTTTTGCCGTCTGCCTAATTGACTTATTTCGAGTTTTTAGTAAAAAAGAAAGAAAAGGTTAAAGTTATAAATACATATAAAAAATAATATAACATTTACGAAAATATATAAGTACTAAATTATTATATAAGATTTAATAAATTTTAATAAATTCAAAAAAATAAAAAAATTAAGAACATGTTTTAACAGAAAAAGAGATTTACATTCTATTTAATCATCATTTAAATTAGTTAAAATTCAATCGATGAAACTGTTACGGTAACCTAAGGCATGATTCACATAGAGACAAAGAATATTCCAACCTGAGCAACCATTTAAAAGATCCTTTGTATCTTCAAGTGTAAGGAAACTCTTTGAGAAGTAAAGCCTGCGGATTTCTTGTAAGATTGGGCACACAGCTAGAAAATGATACACGTTTTCGGTTTCATTGCAGTTGCACAGACTACATATCGGGCGAAGGTCTGTTCTATGAGGTCTATAATTTAAACAAAGCATTTCAGTCCTTGCTTTAAAGATAATACTCATTTGATTAAGAGTGAGTTTTTCGTTGAAATAATTTCGAATAAAAAGTGTGTGGTTTAATTCTTTATATATAAGCCTAGTTGTCGATGTTTGCGCTCTATTCAGACATTGCAAATACAGGGAATCATCTATTTTAGCTATACAACTGTAGAATAAGTCCTGCCAATTGGTATGGGCTGTATTATTGAGGTCGAAGTCTACACTGTGTCTAAAAGCTAGATCATTCCATTCTTTGAAAGGCGATATTTGACGTCTAAGAGCATATTTTAATATCTGTTTTTGAAGATTTGAGTCAGGCCTTTTCATAACTTTTATTATATAATCAGCATTTGATTTTAGATTCTTTAAAAATACTTGTGGCATACCGGATTCAGTATGGATTGCATATGTAGGTGTTGAGTTATCCAGTTTAAAGATGCGTTTGAAAAATAAGCGTTGAATTACTTCAAACTCTTCTAAGTTTTGATAGCCAAACACTTGATTTGCATAGCACAGGCATGTTTTAATGGTTGCATCAAACACTCTAAATTTAGCAGTTGCATCCACATACTTGTTGCAGAAGAAATTACTCCACATAAGATTTATTGCCGTTTTGGCTGCAGTGCATTTTTCTTTTACATGTGTGCGAAAATCAAGGTTACGAGTTATCAAGAAACCTAAGTATTTGAACTGATTTACTATTTCTATTGGTTCACGTTCCAAAAACCATTTCTCTTGGGAAGTTGTTCTTCGATGAGTATTTTCAAAAACCATGATTTTCGACTTTGCAACGTTTATACTTAAATCCCATAAATCACAAAAACGCTTGAGCTTGTTTATTTGTAACTGCAAAGCTATGGGATTATCCGCCAATAGTACAATGTCATCCGCGTATAGGAGCATTTTTATTAATGTTTCACCAACCTTAATACCACCAGGGAAATCTTTGGATACGTCATCAATATATAGTGCAAACATTAATGGGCTTAATCCACAACCTTGTGGAACACCAGCACTTGTATTGAAGAGATTAGACATTCTACTTCCATTCCATACAGCAGCAGAGGTATCGGTTATAAGAAGCTTGTATAAGTTGAGAAATTTTGTTGATAAGCCTAGGGTAGACATTTTATAAATTAAAGAACTCCTGTTAACCGTATCAAAGGCCGCTTTTAAATCGACAAAAAAAACGTAAAGTTTTTTTTTGTTCTCTAAAAACATTTTGACTATAGAAGTGAGTGCAAATATATGATCAACTGTTGATAGACCCGATCGAAAACCGGCTTGGAAAATACTAAGTAGTTGATTCTCTTCAACCCATTTCGACAACCTATGGTATAGAAGATGGGTGAATATTTTCCGAAGGCACGGTAAAATCGATATGCCCCTGTAGTTGTCTGGGCGCTGGGGATCACCTTTTTTAAATATTGCGCAAATCCATGCTCTTAAAAAAGATTTCGGAATAGATTCTGCCTCAAGAAGCCTGTTAAAGAATAAATTAATATGAGTCAAAAAATTTACTGATGAGTTTTTGTAAAATTCAACGGGAATACCGTCGATTCCCGCAGACTTATCATTCTTCATTGATTTCAAAGTATCTTGCAACTCTTTCATTGAAATTGGCCCATCAAGTTCCGGAATTTTCACTAAAGGTAAAGCATATTCAAACGTTTTTTGAACCGATAACGGGTTCAGAAGAACTTTGAAGTGATCCGCAAGTTTTTCAACTGGCAACACCGACGATGCAACATTTTTACAGCCACCTAACAACCTCACCTTTGACCAGAACGTTTTTGAGTCCTTACATGATGAGAGACCGGTTGCTACACCATTAAAATAAAGTTTCCGTTTTTGAACTAAAAGCTGTTTATATTGTTTGTTCACCTCTAAGTAAAGTTTTTTGAAAAACATGGAATTGTTCTTCCTAAAAAGGTTAAGAAGAGCGAAACACTTTTTGCGAAGTTTCATGCATTCCCAGTCAAACCATTCAGCCACGAATATGCCACCACCTTGCGGTTTCTTACTCATACTAGATGCTTGTCGTACAATATCTAAAATATTTTCACTAGCCTGGTCACTACTCCAATTTTCTTGTTCAGGCAGGTAGTTTAACTGAGCATCAAGTCTTCGCCTGTACACTTCAGCACGATTTTCAACCCACCTTATGCTCTTAATTGCGTTATTTGTCCCCACCGTCACCCCTGACAATATAAGAGAAGTTACTGTTGGCATATGACCAGAGTAATTCGCAGTTTGAACCTCGAAGTCACTGATAATACTAAGCCAGTTTCCTCTCGCGAAACAATAATCGATTACTGAACTACCTTGACCCGATACGAAAGTGAGTTCACCATTTGTGTCTGCTTTAGTTATTCCATTTAATACCATGAAACCAAAATCATCAATAAATTCTAGAAGTTGCCTCCCGCATCTATTAATTACTTCATCCATAGATTTTCTTACACCTTCGAACACATGAGAGACATTATGTACCAGTGAAGCTGGGTTCTGAAAATTTCCGATCCTTCCATTGAGATCTCCTAGTATTAAAATATTTTGTAATTCGTTGTCATTAATAAAAAGCTGTAATTCTGTAAATTCACTTAACCAATTATTGCAATTAAGATAGGTGGGAATAATGTAATATGTTTCATGCCTATGGTTTAGTTCTATAACAGTTTTCATACCTATTGATATAATTTTTACAAAATTGTTTAAATTACATTTAGTTGCGATTAAAAAACCACCGCTCGCTCTACCAAAAATACTTCTTCTAGTAGCTGGAATGAATTTGACAGAAAATTCTTTAAAATATTTAAAAAATAGGGATTCTTTACCTTCTTCAAGAAAAGTTTCAATTAAAATAATAATATCAAAGTTTAAAATGAATTTGAAAAAATCTGGAGATAAAAGCTTATTTTTTAGACCAGACACATTATAACATAAAATTTTTAAATTTAAATTTAAATGACAGACGGCAACTCTACCCTAACTTTTATGTTGATGTGACTGTCGATTCTGCTGACCACCGCGATCTCCTTGAGGAACAACTGGCGCTGACATCGCATAGTTCTGACAGCTATTGGTGTTGTTTGTGTCAAAGAATTGCAATGCGTCTTCTCCAAAAGTGTTTTTAATAAATGTCAATTCATCAATATTGTTTACAACCAACCCTCGTGAAAAATTATAAGAAAACGAAAAGTTTTTGATATTTAATTTAACTCCTCTTATAACGATCTTTTCAGTGGGTGCCAGTTGAAGTAATTTTGTTTTAATTTGGTAAAGTGCATTTCTTTTTTGGCGTGTAATGATGGACTGTTCGCGATGTACAACAATTCCAGAGTTCTTAAGTTGTGGTGTAGCTTCGATTATTTTGTTTACAGTGTCACTGGATTGAAATTTAAGAATAACCGTAGACTTGTTTGTTATTCGATTTGTGAATTCCTGTGTAGTTTGAATTGGCAATTCAGCATTCCCTTGGAGCTGGAGAAGCCCAATACAAGTTTGTTTTGCAAAGTCAACCTTATTGGGTTTCCCTTCTGCCGGGAAGTGCACAACAACAGAATTTTCATTTTCTTTCCGAGACAGAATTTCAAGTTGACGCTCCAACGTTTGACAGTAGCTTTCCATGTTCTGTATACGGTTAAGCAGGTAAACGTTTTGTGACCTTAACAACTGAATGTCATTTGAGACAGCTAGGACTTCTTTCTTTGTTGCAACATCCTTGAATTTAGGGATCAGGCACTCATCTAAAAGAGTCTTTAGTTGTTCAATCGACATATTTCCTACTGCCATTTTATTGGAAAATTCAACACTGGCTCTCTTGTTAATCGATGAATGTTCCGGGGAAGTTTCTTGCAGATTTCGTTTTGCTTGCATATGCAGTACGTTCACAGTGTACCGGTCAGTGTATCCACAATAATAAAAATGAAAGAAATCGTACCTTGTGTTAGCAGTTGATCAAATTTTTTAACTTTTTGAAAGACGATGTGACTTTATTTATATGTTGTGACTTTAAAAAACAATAATTGTAAGTTTTAATTGTTTTATTTTTAAATAAATCAGAGAGCACACAGAACTTCAACCTTTTCACTATTTTGACAGTTAGTCAATCTTGAAGATATGTTTTTTAGAGAGATATGTTTTGATTATGATTGAACAAAATAAAAAAAGAATAAATTTAATCAAAATAGGACAAAGCTGTTGATATTTTATTAAAATCGTCGTTCAAACGTGATTAACAACAACATACTTTAATTAAACAACAACAAAACTCAAGTACTATTGTGTGCAGCACAGCAGCTCTACACTATATACTGGTACTTGTCTACTTGAGTCAATCTATTGAGAGCTAAGAAGACAAAAAGGATGCGAAACGAAAAACCCCTGCGCCAAAGTGGATTTTTATGTCCTACTTTTGTAAAGTGGATATGAACCACCTACTTAGCCGGAGATAAACTCATCAAAATAAAGAGATATACATAAATATGTAGATATCTACGTCCTTTTGGATTATGAAATACTGCAGTGGTATTTTTTGTTTGTCACATTTTTATTTTTTTCTTACGGTTGTGATTCAAGTGTAGACTAGGTCGGTCGATTTAAGTGGTGCGGCTTTGTGCCAAAAAGAAAATACGAAATTTTGCTGACTTCGGAAGGCAAAAAAAACACAAACTGTTCTTTCCATATCGGATTGGATTGATTTACAAGACTTGCTTACTTTGAACAAAGTTAAGATAATAGACGATGAAGTTATGTGTTTGAGATTTGAATCTTTAAAAAAAACTATGTCAAATACTTTTACCTATTTCGCTTCTTGGCGAATGTTAGGAAGGAAATTCTAGATATTAGTTAAATGAAAGATGTCTTGGCCTTGGTATAGCAGTTGAATATACAAGAAATGTCGTCCAAAAGTCACAAATCTTAAGCAATAAGCATAACAAATAGTTTATTTTAAAGGAGATTTAATTAAGTTTCAGCCTAGGGAACAGTCTCCGAGTTGTATCCACCGCATACACCCACTGAAGTAAATTAGCGTATCGGACAAGAATAAGTTAAAAACGTTATACGCCTTTCCAATGCGGTGGAGACTTGTCGAAAATTACATTGCGTGCATACAGGACCGGAGTAGCTTCAGAATTTCGGCATCTATTTGATGTGGTTTTCAAATAAATAAAATGCCCGAATGGATCGTACGAACTTGCTCTTGAGTACAAGTTATTTGGAATTTAAAAATTGTATATATAAAAATATGAAGGTATGAGTAAAAAAACGAACGCCGTCAAATATCTGGAGAAAATACTAATGTAAGTAAACAAAACTAAAAAAAAATAAGTAGGTACTTGTATATAAAATTATTAAAAAAATTTTAAGAAAAAATGTTGGTACAAAAATTTTGATATTTTGTCTTTGTGCAAATAAAAATCAGAATTTCAAAAAAAAAATCAGTGACCAATTCTTGAGGTATCGAACCAAAAAAAAACAAACATTATTATTATTTTTTTTTTTTTTTTTCAAAAAATCCAAAACATGTTTTTGTTTTATTTTTGATATGCAATGTTTTTTATTTGTATAGTGCGGGTATCGATATTTTTACATAAAAAATAGAAAACTGTTAATGTTAAAGCTACTCAAAAATCAAAGGTCAAAAGGTCACGAAAATCAGTTTTTCGCAAATATCTCGCGATCTATTGCTCAGAGGTCAATAAAGGTCATTATAAACATTTTTTGTCGTGAAATTGTCTAAAAAAAATGTCTCTTGCATTTTTCTGTAAAATTAACCGTTTTTGAAGTAGAGAAAACGACTAGAATGCACTCACATACGGTATATTATGCCGTACGGCGTATATCAAGGCGTAAACTATATTGCTTTTTATTCATGTTTGTAAGTGTGTTGTTAGTAGAATCTACTGCACACACAGACATATAGCACTGGTAATACTAGTATAGACATAGACAGGATATTTCGTGCCCATGAATGCCTCAAAAAATTACTTAAATATGGCAAAAGTCCTAAAAATAGCATTTTATCATAAAACCTAAAATGCTAATTTGGTAGATAGAATACCTCTAATACCAAAAATAGAGGACAGGTAAATAGGTAGGAACATGTGTTCAAGTAAAAGGATAATACTTTTCAACTCTAAAAGTCACCAGATGTAGATGGTATCTTTCCAGCTTTCTTGTAGAATGGAAAAGAAAACCTTATGCCCTATCTCACTAATATTCTTCGTAGTAGCATTGCGTTTGAGTATATACCAAGTATATGGAGAACAGGAAAGCTAATATTTATTCCCAAAATATAGAAAAAAGATACAATATTAGATGCGTTCTTAGACATAGAGGGAGCTTTCGACAACACATCCCACGAGGCTGTATGCACAGCTTTTGTTAGGAAATGCGTACCCATCACCATAACTAGATGGAAATGTTATTCACTAAAAATACCGTCACAAAAAGGACAAAATGTAAAAAAAGTAATCACAACAAGAGGCTGTCCTCAGGGTGGTGTATTATCAATGACCCTTGTTGAAGAGTCTTGTAGTGGATGAATTGTTAGAAAATCTTACCTCCCAAGGTATATTCTCCATTGGATTTTCTGATGATGTTGCTATCATAGCCGTAGGTGATTTAAAGAGGACTAACAATTACACGGAAATGGTGTCTATCTGTAGGATTATCAATAAACCCCTCCAAGACGACAATCATACCATTTACAAGGAATAACTTCTGCCACATATGAAACCTATCCATCTAGCTGGTGAAGTGATTGAAACGCAGAGAGGGGTAAAATATCTAGGAATTCTACCAGATAGTAGACTCCTTTTGAACAAACACTTAAAAGCTATAGTCGGGAAAGCCACAAAAGCCCTAATGATTTGCAAGAGACTTGCAGGCAAGTCATGCCGATGCAAACCGAACATCCTTAGCTGGATATACACTATGATGGTAAGACCAATCATTACATATGGGGCGGTTGCATGGCACAAGAGAATCGAATTATCAAGAACAAGGAAAACTCTAGAAAAAGTCTAAGGGCTCGCGTGTATCTGTATTACAGGAGCAATGAGAACCTGCCCTACCGCAGCTATAGAGGTTCTCCTCTATCTATCCCCTCTACACGAGGCCATCAGAAGTGCGGCAATCGGAGTTATCTTCAGATCCTCAAAACAAATATCATCAAGTGGCACACTGATGGATCGAGTCCTTAGCAAAATAGATACAGATTTCTGAAACTGACTTCCATATCATCGCAATATCATATATCACTGAATCTTCTTGAAGTCACAGTGCAAAAGAATTCTGATGACCTCGACTTTGGGAGCTGTTCTGTACACTATTAAGTCAACGGCATACACAATTTCCCGAGTTAGACTACCTATTAGATCGCTGGTGTAAATGCTGAATAGAATCAGCGAGTTAACCGCTTACAGCTCAAGACCATTTTTAATATCGAAGATTGCGGTATGCAATTGTTAATGACACAGAAACTGAAGATAACTACAATGAATGATAAAAAAAAATTATATACTAAAAATAATTTTTCTGTATTTTTCTCTATTCAAAAAAAATTATTCACTCGTAAATAAAAAAACCTCTGATTACATATCATGAATTATGCCTACGGGGGAAACCATGTAAAAAAAACGCGCCCTGCATTCTACCTCGAAGGTGGTGAGGAAACGAGTGCATCCTCATAATATATTCGTTTTTTCAGCGCTCTACTCCGAAAACGGTTAATTTTACAGAAAAATGCAAGAGACATTCCAAAAAATGGTTATTTTTGCTAACCCCCTTGAACCATTTAAAAAAATATTTTTTTTTTGGAAAATTCGGTATCCCAAAAATGCCTCAATATATCTTTTGGAAATTTAATTTTTATTAGTACAATAATAAAAACTTTAAGTTGGAGTACCTACCAATTTTTTTAAAATGTTTTAAATTGTTTGTATATAAAACCTTATTTTTTAAGAAACCACTACAATGATTTATAATTTGTGTTCTTGCATAAGCTAATATTTGATTGAATTACTTGGCATCCTGTTTTTAGCTCCAACTACTAAAGGAGTTAATCTTATGAACAGTTTTTCTCTAATAACATTCATTTTTGAAATTCTTAGTCTTTGCATTTTTTTTAATTTGAATACTTAATACTTTTCAGACTTTTAAGGAGTTTTAGCATTAAAAACAAGTACCAAAATCAGCTATAACGTTTTTAAGAAAATCGAAAACAAAAAAGGTTACATGGTGGTTACCATTAATAACCATTTTTCGGAAATTTTCAGCTTTAATTAATGACACTTTTAGATTTTTTTTTAATCTGTGAACAATTTTTGAGTAAGAAAAGTTTAATTAAAAAATGCGTATGGCAGGTACCGCTATTTTTGGTCTTAAAAAAAAGGTGGGGGAAAATAATTTACAAGTATCAGTTTTGTCAATAGGGTTATCAATACGGTCTGTCTTGCTGGTGTGGGACTCATTACAATAAAACTGAACATTTACTTATCAAGCAAAATCAAGGCGCTAGATTTTTTTGCAGAGTTAACCCCTACCGAACCACAAGCTTTGATTTGTTTAAAAACCTCAAGATTCTATTTTTTTGAAAAAATCGGGCTATTTAGCTGCTAGATCTCAAAATTTTCGACTCAATAGTTACTGTACCTACTATTAAGAAATCACTGTTTTCCCACTTCTGCCCCGTCTTCTTAATAACCGACCAGAAAGCATCTAATGTGATACACTCAAGTCTTCATATTTAAGAAATTGGTAGTTTTTTGAATTATAAAACTTAGGCTTTTGAACTGTAAATACTTTTCCTTTTTTTTTTTGTTTTGCGTATTTAAAAAAAATAGATATTTAAGATCGTATGTCAATTACTATGAAAAATGGCAATTATATGGAATAAGTGAACTTTTTTGAATAAATATTTGTGGGTTTCTTTTTGGTTTCTGTTTAAAGGTTAAAGTCCAAAGCATACGAACAAAATTAATGCGTAAAATCTGATTCCTAGCTTAATTTTAAGCAAAAATACCTATGACGTATAATTCCGTGTGCAAACGTCAAAAAATGACTTCATCATCATCAAGCTGTGAAGTACAGAGATTCTTTCTTCAGCCGTACTACGCGAATGTGGAATTCCTTGTCACGCTCTGTCTTTCCTAGTCATTGTAATGTTAAAGGTTGCGAGATTTTCAGTGAATGTATTGACAGACTTTACTGCCTCAAATTAAAGCTAAGGACATCAGAGACGTTTAATTTTAGCAAAAACGCCCAATATGCCACGCAGCTCGTGAAACAATGGCACTATGGCGTGACAGAATTCAGGGACGAGCGGTTTTTCGAAATAAAGGCTTCAATTGGACATCAAGATCGTACAAAAAGAACTGTAATGCTGCAATTCTGTTTTTTCGTAGTTTTCTTTCTTTAATTTTGTAGGAAAAATCATTTTGTATACAAAAATTTTGGACAGCTTTTGCCACTGAAAACACTATAATCAAATATTCATCTGAACAAAGAATTACGACAAAAACTTCCTAAGACAAGGTATGGCAAAATTTCCTGTATTCAGCGATTTTTTTTTGTGTTTTTTTTTTTTTTTTTTGAGGAAAATCATTCAATAGGTACTTATTTGACCAAACTATGAAATCAATTTAGTCTCACAGAAAACCAGCAGGGTATAATGCAATAACTACGCAGGTTTTAATAGCCTTCGAAAAAAACTCCAATTAATTATAAGCGCATGTCTAAGCTTAAATATGTGCTTCATCATTGATATACCTAAGGAAAATAAGCTACCAACGGAAGTAACATCTTACAGATCAATATCGCTTATACCAATCATCCTAAAAGTTTTTGAGAAACTGCTCTTGGATAGGTTTGGCAAAATAGGAAGGCAAAGGAAGGCTTATTTCCAACCATCAGTTTGAATTTAAAAACACAAATTCCACGATCGACCAAGTATGTACATTGAATTATGGATGTTGTATAAAAGGCACTTTTAGAAAAAAGTTTGTTCATCTCAATTCTTAGATGTTGTTGAAGTCTTTGATTAGGTTTGACACTTGGGACTTGAGTACAAAATGCATGCTACTACGAAATACTGAAATCCTACGTAACGAACAGACTCTTTAGAGTACAGTAAGACCCAAAATTACTAAGAACTTATGGAGATTATATCCGGTGTATCACAAGCACAAGGAAGTATCATAGGACCAACACTGTATTTGTTATGTATTAGGGATATTCCACTGGACATCAAAGCTATCATGATCATGATCGAAAAGTTAGAGATTGGACGCATCAAAATGGAGTATCAAATAAAACGCAAAGAAATCGACGCATATAAATCACAATCAGTGACTGCCAAGTCATACCAACCCCGGAATTGGTACCGTCTTAAATGTTAGAGATAATGTTCGGAGACTTAGAAGAACGAAGGCGCATGAGCTGATGGTCTAAAATCGATGAGAGAATTTTAAAAGTTCAAAGCAAAATAACTTGTCAATTTTTGGTTCCGTGGTAGTTGAATGCACTGGCACTGCAGAGAGCTTCTCTCTGAGGTGCTCCTTATAAACTCTGGGAACTCCAAGTATGCCCAACGTCAAATTTCTTTTTCTGAAGCTGTGCTTTCCAACTAATCCGCCGAAGATGTCTTCCTTTCCGAGTTTAGCATTAAATTCTCCGAGGACAACTTTGACATCGTACATCGCTTCTTCCAGGAAATCATAAATCTACTCCTGAACATGTTCTTCAGCTTCATCGGTAGAGGCATGTGCGCATATTTAGCATGTATTTTGGAAGATGGATTTGATGCCGATCATAGACAGGCGATCACTTAACGGCTTAAAGTCAATAACTTTGCTCTTAAACCGATATCCCACTTGTGCATTCTTTAATCGCAACTGTAATAAATGTCACATTTTCTTCTTTTCAGTATAGCTGATCATATCCATCGTATCTCCTATAATGCGGTAATAACAGCTTAATACCGAATGAGGACAGATTCAAGCTTTCGAGTAGCACCTGAGGTGTAAAGTGTTCTCACGTTCCAGGTATATACTCCCAGAGCATTGTCCTTTGATGTTCCGGGTCTAGTTGCCATTTGAGGGTAATCATTATCCGAGGCTCTTCGTGTCTCTCTAATTACATTTTGTTATGACAAAACCCCAAAACACGGGGGACAAAACCCCTTTTTTACCTTAGGACAGCAGGCCATATATTCCCATGACAGTAACCCACTAAGGGGATATGAGAGCTGCCATTGGTCCATACCGGCTTCACACTACCGTCTCTTTTTCAGCTATTACTGAATATTCTTACTGTCTTCTTCTTATAATACTTGTATGTCGGAGTACCTCCCAAGACACCAAGTAGTTCGTTTTAACTTGAACTAGTCACCAACGATGATTCTATCTATAGAAAATTTCCGCTACTGTCTTTTCGAGAACGCCTTGCTGAGTACCCACTTTCGTTGCATGGTAATTGGTATAGACATCCTACTAAACTTCGACCTGTAGAACATGGGAGGTTCTTTTGCGGAAACGAGATCTAGTTTTCATCGTAGTAGTCACCGTAAGCCCTTCCGCTATGTCAAATCTTACCCCATGGAGGCCTTATCTTGTGTTTAGAATATCACGGAATTCTTTAGTAATTGACCAATTTTAAGCTCAAATTCTAATAAAGAATCTCTATAACCTTGGAATTTGAACAGTCTAATAAAATCTGTGGTGTTTGGTACAAACCTGATGGTAATTTGCGTTTTCACGTTCACTTTACATGGCCCTAGGGCTGAAACGGGTTGACTGATTTTCTTCAAATTTGGAAAACTTTTGAAAATATTCTCTGAACAATTATATTCCAAATTTTAAGAAAATCGGTATACCTACCCGTTTAGATTCGAGATCGATATAAAGTGAATGTAAGGATGCAAATTATTTTATGGAGTTATCATGTTTCTACCAAACACCACAGAAATATAATATATCATTTAAATAAAAAGGTAAACTAATTTACAATTTTTTGGTTTAATTTTATTTTCCAATCAGTCCTTATGAGAAATGTTGCTTCATACAAAAATCAAAGTTTCAAAATCAAGATTTGTTTGCCAATTTAATATACAACTTGTTTTAAATCATTCGGCCTTCTGGTCCTATTAAGCCTTCTTTGTCACAAAATCGTATTCAAAAAATATTAAATCTATAGTCATCAGCATCCGTATGACAAAGCATAGGCCTTTAATTTAATTATCTGATTTCATTAACAAAATGCTATCGTCTTCAGAATACAGCAAACCAACCTTGTTACATAATAGACACAAAACCCCCTAACGTTCAAGTCATGCGAATTCCCAGCATCAAAAAAGTCTCTATTCCAAAATCAAACGAATAATAATCTCTCTCTACCTTACTACCACCGTTCAATGGTTCAAATTAATAGCTCCAGTCACAATCTTTGACACCCCTTAAATAGAAACAGAAGAAAGACAAAACAAGACAAGACAATAAATTACCCCCCAACTTTGACATTTGTGGGGTTCTTTCACATTCATTATTCCTCTTAGACCAAACCGTCCAATTCACCAACCACCTTTCTCAGCCAAACCACAATTTGAAAGTGGAATTGACGTCTGCCTAATTTTTACTTCCAAACATATGTAGATAGTCCACCTTACTCTAACCATTTTGGCATGTATAGACGAACTTAACCTAAAACCACACACTTACTTACCTTCTTGTTTTAGGTAGTGTTTTGGTTGGGGAAGGTCGTGCTGGGGCGTCATCGTGTCGCCCCAATTCCCACACTTGGGCTGCACGAGTGTAATTTTGTGGCTAAAAACATTCATCGATCTATACTTAAACAAGCCAGAAAGTGCATTTTACAAGTTTCTTGGCAACACTTTCGTGTTTGTAAATAACCCAGCAGCTTAATACCAGTATCATCTATACCTACTTATACCTACCGTTATAGAGTAAACCCCCAAAAATAACATCAACTCTTCACCTGCCTTCACCGTGTCGGCACTGTTTGGTTAAGAAATTCTCTGGAAATCCTTATTTTTAACGTCCGCGTCGCTGTCATGTGGGGGATATAAAAAGAGAGTTCAAGGTGAGGAAAATCCGTCTTATTTAGTAGAGCTGGAAAGTAACTCATTTAAAGGTTGCGAAACGATGATGAGACTTTGCCTAAGGCATGGAGCAATTAAGAACCGTAACTGGATGACACTCTTCATCGTACCACACAAACAGAACTACACCGAATTAATTTGCATATTATTTCAAACTACATGAATTAATCAGCGGAACTCAGTTTGAGATAAACGATCTGACAGATGAATTGTTCCTCATGAATCCTATCGTAGGCGCCGTTGCTTAGATTCGTAGTTCACATTCAGAGCGTTACGAGGTTGAATGTTGTTTTGTTGATAGAAGAGGCAACATTTGGGAAAATCAATAAATCGTATATGCGACTTTGAATTGAGATTACATATTTGCGAACAAAATTTGGAGTTCTGGTTTGTCTAATTAATTTAAGTAGGAGTATTTTGCGTTCCGTGAAGGCTATAAGCTTTGGGAATTAGAGCGTTTGTCAGTGGTTATGATTCTAATATGACCGGATTTAGAACAAGAGTTCGAATGAAGTTTAAGGCTGATTTGGAGAGGTTTATGCGAAATTTGTTTTAAGCACGAAGCTGCTTCATAACGTTTGTACTTGAAATTATTGGTTGGTCTAAATAAGAAAATGGTTTTGACCATTAAATCGGTAGCCTTTGTCTGTGGTTTGGTTCAAAATGCAAATACCAGTGAGTACATAGACAAAGAGTCATACTGAATTCCGGACGCAAGAAAATTACCCATGAAAAACAAAGGCCCACAAAGAGGCTTCGCGTGGGTGAAGTGCAAGGGATTAACGATTATAAGTACTCGTACCTATTTGAGTCCAAACGATAGGATTGACAAGTTGTGTCAAAAATAAGAAAATCCGGAGAACTTATTGAATGAGACCACAGGAGAAATTCTGGTTGTCGGTGACCTCAACGACAGGGCAGCAAATGTTCGAGATGGCTGCCAGGAATCAAAGTAGGAAACATATAAAATTTCAGGAGTTTAGAACACATTACAAACGTAAGTATAACCACATTAGATGGGGCCACCAATACATTACCATTGGTCTTGAAGGAAATCAAAGAGCTCCGAACAAGAGCCGCGACCACGATGTGGAACTCCGATAGGGTTGAGGAAAAAGTACTACTGCTTGAAAGGATCTGTGCCACTGATGCCACGATGCAACGTATACGGTCCACATGCAATTTTGCGATGCATCGAAGGAGTTGTGTAAACAGAAACAGGGACCTAGTGTACTGGTGGATAGAGGAAATAGCAACGACTCGCAGAAGATGGTTACAACTTAAACACATAGTCACCAGGGGAACGAAGACGAAGATACGCTGAGCCTTTGGAGGATGTTCTAACGGGGTTTAGAATCAAAAGAACCGAGCTGAAGAGGGCCATAAATTCGGTCAAGATACAGAAGGTGGAAAATCTCGGCCTTGACGCCAACCCTATTGACTAAGCTAACGGGTGATTTTTTAAGAGCTTGAGAACTTTTTTAAAAAAAAAAACGCATAAAATTTGCAAAATCTCATCGATTCTTTATTTGAAACGTTAAATTGGTCCATGACATTTACTTTTGAAGATAATTTCATTTAAATGTTGACCGCGGCTGCGTCTTAGGTGGTCCATTCGGAAAGTCCAATTTTGGGTAACTTTTTCGAGCATTTCGGCCGGAATAGCCCGAATTTCTTCGGAAATGTTGTCTTCCAAAGCTGGAATAGTTGCTGGCTTATTTGTGTAGACTTTAGACTTGACGTAGCCCCACCAAAAATAGTCTAAAGGCGTCAAATCGCATGATCTTGGTGGCCAACTTACCGGTCCATTCCTTGAGATGAATTGTTCTCCGAAGTTTTCCCTCAAAATGGCCATAGAATCGCGAGCTGTGTGGCATGTAGCGCCATCTTGTTGAAACCACATGTCAACCAAGTTCAGTTCTTCCATTTTTGGCAACAAAAAGTTTGTTAGCATTGAACGATAGCGATCGCCATTCACCGTAACGTTGCGTCCAACAGCATCTTTGAAAAAATACGGTCCAATGATTCCACCAGCGTACAAACCACACCAAACAGTGCATTTTTCGGGATGCATGGGCAGTTCTTGAACGGCTTCTGGTTGCTCTTCACTCCAAATGCGGCAATTTTGGTTATTTACGTAGCCATTCAACCAGAAATGAGCCTCATCGCTGAACAAAATTTGTCGATAAAAAAGCGGATTTTCTGCCAACTTTTCTAGGGCCCATTCACTGAAAATTCGACGTTGTGGCAGATCGTTCGGCTTCAGTTCTTGCACGAGCTGTATTTTATACGGTTTTACACCAAGATCTTTGCGTAAAATCTTCCATGTGGTCGAATAACACAAACCCAATTGCTGCGAACGGCGACGAATCGACATTTCACGGTCTTCAGCAACACTCTCAGAAACAGACGCAATATTCTCTTCTGTACGCACTGTACGCATTCGTGTGGTTGGTTTAATGTCCAATAAATCGGACGTAAAGCGCGAAACACATTTCGAACCGAACACTGATTTTGGTAATAAAATTCAATGATTTGCAAGCGTTGCTCGTTAGTAAGTCTATTCATGATGAAATGTCAAAGCATACTGAGCATCTTTCTCTTTGACACCATGTCTGAAATCCCGCGTGATCTGTCAAATACTAATGCATGAAAATCCTAACCTCAAAAAAATCACCCGTTATAAGATTTGTATGGGGAAACTAAATGCTCCGAAGACACCCCCTGGCTCATTATGTCCTGCGTTTATCGAAAAAGTGTTTAAGAACTGCCACACAGTCACTTCAGAACAGAAAAAGAGGTCACAGCGCAGGAGAAAGCGAAAGAACGATGAGTCTTTGGAGGATGTTCAATCAGAGTTCAGAATCAAAAGGCCCATAAATTGGATAAAGAAGTTGGAAGATCTCTACCGTGACGTCAATTCTGTGGATTAAGCTACAAGTTTGTTATGAGGGTACTATGTTAGTGCTTCGAAAACACTCCCTGTCTCATGCTGTCCTAACCGAATCAGACATTTTAGTTCACAGACAGGGAATTCCCGTTAAGAACTGCCTTACACTTCTAAACAAAAGAGCCCACGGTGGCGCTGACGAAATTTCCACAGTGGTGCTGAAAGTGCCTTCCGAAACATGTTCTCATTTATTGCTGAACATGTTTAAGCGCTGACTTCAGGAAGACGTTTTCCTTACGAGCTGAGGCAAAGATGACCCAGATTCCCCACCCTCATACAGGCCCTTATGAATGATGGACACTGCGTAAAGGCTCCTGGAAAAGGTAGCGAAACAACTGACAGCGGCAATTTAAGCATCAGCGGATTTTTTCGGAGAGGTAGTAATGTGTCAGGAGAAGCTCTATGGTTCGGTGTATCAAAGAAGTAGTGAACGCAGAGCCTTGCCGCCCAAATCACCTAATAAGGAAACCACTGTTTTGTAATCAACCTTGGACATATGGAACGCCTTCAACTCGGCAGGTGGAGCAACAAACTGGGAAGGCTGGCCAGCAAATTCCTCAGAGATCTGAAGCTGACATACGAAACTAGAGAAGGCCTATTGTCAACGGCATTGCTTCCCATCGATCAGCGAAATCAAGTATCACTGTGCGCGGTTAGTACTTGGATGGGGGACCGTTCGAATACCAACCGTGTGCTGTTGACATGTGTTTCTTCTGTTGTTTTTTTTCCTTCGTGTGTCTCTCTGTTGTATTGTCTAAAGCCGATGACCTCAGTTGCCAGTGCTTTTCAGTGTCTCTACTTCGTAGAGAAGGCCAACAAAGAAATAACTTTTGGAGCAGCACATCGTTGGAACTTAGGACGAGACCTTTGAAACATCTCCTATGATTACATACTTCATATGGGGATGCCCGAAGACATCTATCTGATTGGCTACGCAGACAGCATCGCCGGGGTGGTAAGAGAAAAAGAAACCGAAAGGGCGCAAAGAAAGTTTAACCAAGTTATGTGACCAGCGAACTCTTGGACGGACTAGTTAGTCCTGAGTTAGACATTTTAACCAAGAACAGAATTTTCACGAAAATCATAACCGAAGTGATAAGAAGCTAGGTCACTTTGAATTATTTGCGATTAGGGCTTGACAAAAAGTTAATTTTCTAACAATAGATATGACAGCAGCGAAAAGAGCCTCGAAAGTAACTACATCGCTGAGCAGATTGATAGAAAGCTCGTGGACCAACCGCTGATATCAAACTTTAGCGATGCCGACAACTTATGTCACTTTCACATATGGAAGCATAATCTAGACAGACGTGGTGAATTAAGTTTTGGAAACATAAAGTGGCATTGCAACGATGTGGAACTCTACGCAGAGCTATCTCTTACCGAACGGTGTCGGAACTAGTCTTTCTTGTAGTTGCGAAATGGGCTCCAGAGAATAGAACGACCGGAAACACGGTAGTACGTTTCCCAGTTACTCACAGTAGAAAGGTATTCCAACGCCCTCCTTTACAAGATTAACAAAACAAACCACAGGATTTGAGAAGTTTTTGTCATCAAGATATCTCCTATTGACTTTTTGGGCAGCACGATACTACAGACAGTACAGGACTTTGTCTACCTAGGCTTCGCTATAAGGTAAGAATAGATTATTTATGCTGATATCGAACGAAGAATAACTCTTCGTCACTGTAGTCCTAATACCTCGTAACCATGAAAAGTAATTTTCCAAGATACACAAAAAACGTATTTAAGTGATATTTAGGGTTTAGGAATTGACCAATATTTTTAGTTGAAGCTTCGTTTGTTCGTACTACGCGATGTCTCATAATTAACCTATTAAAAGTGCAATTTTAAATAAATGGCTTAGGTTAAGAGGAATTAGACTTGTGCTTTTATCGTTTAAGAGTTATTGTATTTATCAGCTTACTAGGTATTTTTTCTTAGTTACTTAGTATATTTTTTGGTTAAGAGTTAGTTTTTGGCTTGATTCACTAGGTAACGAGCGATTCCAGCAAAAAAAGTTAATTTATCGGCTTACGAGGTATTATTTTTCGGTAACCTCGTATATTTCTTAGTTACGAGATTTTCTACTCATGATTCACTGGATCACGAGTTATTTCAGCAAAAAAAATGTCAATTTTGGTTAGTAATGTTTGAAGAGGTATTAAAATTTATCGGCTTATGAGATATTTTTTTGGGTTAAGAGGTATTTTCATTGCATAACTTACATTGGAAAGAAAAACTAGGCTAAGATATTTCACAAAAAAAAACTTCGGCTTGGGATATAAGGTATTACTTTTTCTGTTGTAGCTATAAAAATATATCAACGGCACTTACTAAGGTTTGTTCATCAGGTCCGGAACCATTTTTACAATGAAACTCCATCTATATATAATAAAATATGAAATTCGCTTTTTTCTGAGTTACGAGTTATTAGAACTAAGGACGAACCTTGCCAAATGCTGCTTCTCTGAACTAGGAACCCATTTTATTAGGAAAATCAGACCTCCAACAAGCAAATGCATATGTTTTTTTTAGACACTATTACCCAGCGCCCGCTGAGAGCTATTTGGAGAGGAAAATTTAATGATGAATGATTTTTACCCCCGTCTGCATAAACGGTGTGTGGAAAAGAAGGTGCAAAAACAAACGAACTGTACAGGTTTTAAAGCGACACCGACCTAGCAAAAAAGCAAGCAAAAACCAACAATTGCGGCGACAAGTGTATACCAATGCTCCGGCCCTAAAAGTCTTTGAATCCAACCCGAGGAAAGGCACAGTTGAGGAGGAAAAAGTTTGACATGATAATAAGAAGTCGAACTTGGCGTTCAAAACTGAAGATAACAAGCTAGGTATCGAATTGTCTGGAAGTAGTTTGTTAATTTAGGTTCTGGTCCCCTTCGGACATCAGCTTATATAAAAATCCACATCTATCTTTTGAACCGATAAAGCAAAAGTGTCGTTATATATCTCCTAAGCATAACTACCCACTACAGACAAATGTATAAAACTGCAAACCTAAAAAATCCTACTTAGAAAATAAATAACTTCAATTAAATCTTCAATAACAAAAGGGAAGTTCCATTTAAATGCTAAAAATGCAATGATTCCGGGCAATTCCACAGAAGTCCAACTTAAACCTAGAATATATTAAATTTAAATTGCATGCATACTAATTTTTCAGTCATATTTTTATTTTATTTTATTTTTTGAGAAGAAAAAAATAAGAAAACAATTCAAATAATTTCAAGAATTTTTTAAATAATAAATTCGTGTCAAGGATATGGCGAGCACAGAAAAACTTTTATAGTTTCCACGCCGCCGAGTCCTTTGTTTTTTTTTTCTCTCTTCTCAGAGGCGAGATGGCATGGCGAAAATGTTTTGTTAGAAAAAAAAAAAAAAAAAAAAAACTTGACAAGTGCTGAAAGCCATGAAGACAAAGCATTTGGCCATGTTCTTTTTTTCTTTTTGTTTAATATATTTTTTGAAGAGCTAATTGAAAGTTGTTCAAGTTAGGACTTTTTTCTCCACAGATAAGGAGGAGAGAAAAATTCAATCAGTCATGTCTGTTTCGAGTTTGTGCATAATTTTATTAATTAACCACAAGTTAAAAATAAAAAAAAAAATAAGTTAAAAATAAAAAAAAAACAAAAACAGTTCACAATGGTATTTTGAAAATGTTAGCCATGTCATCACCAGCTGAGGTAATCAATTTTAAATGATCAAAAAAAATATAACGGTGAGGAATTAATCTAACCTTTAAACTTTGCAAATTGTTCAAAAATTGTTTGGTTTATATCTTGCAGAATATTAAAACAGAATTCTATTTATAATCTTTTGATTATTGTTATCATAATAGGAAGTAGCATTTATTCTTGGAGGACATAATATTTATGCGGCAGTGACCCCAAAGCGTATGCCAATAGACAACAATCATGGTCTCCGTCGTCCAACGGTGTGCACAGACGAGAATGTGGCTGCTGTAGCTTAAAGTTTGAGACCCAATTCATGAACATCAATTCGCCATCGACCTCAGCAGCTCAACATTTCTTGCACGAGTCTGAGGAAATTCTTCACAAAGATATCGGATTATTGGCTTATAAGGTCCAATTGACTCAGCAATTGAAGGCCCACGACCATCCGCTTCGTTATCGCTTCGCAGTTGTCCAGAAGCCAATGCATTGACAGAGAGATACAGTTTGATGCGGTTTGTGGAGTGATGCCATCATTGGACCACTTTTCTTCGAAAATGAGGCTGGGAACAACGTGTCGGTCAACGGTGGGCGTTACAGTGACGTCTTAACCGTTTTTTTTTTTTTACTGAAATTGAAGACATGGGCTTGGACGACCTCTGATGGTTTACGCAGAACGGCGCGGCATGCCACAATCGATCCAAATTCCCAAATCGTGATATCAGCCGTCTTGGAGATGTCAATTAGCCGCCTCGGAGTTGCGTTTTGATCCCTTTGAACTAAGTTGTTTAGACGGTCTCACCTGGCTTCTCCATAGTTGCAAAACGGTTTTCTTTGAATTTTTTTCTTTAACTGTGTTGGTGGAGCATGAGAAATTTGCTGACATGGTGCAATGGTCCGACGTGCCTAGAGGTGCTTATTCACTTGTAGTGTATTTACCAGGATCAGGTGTAAGTAACAGATCAAGGGTATTTGCGGAATGACCTACAACGTCAGGTATTCGAGTTCGCTCGTTCTTACTATCTCAAATAGACCTAGGTGCCTCCCATAGCTTTGATTTTTGTTTTTTGTTATATTATACGCGCACTCAAGGGATTATGAATACCCTTATAATGTTAAACACAGTGCGAGCAATTAGGAAAGTAGGATAGGATTACGTTTTCTCATATTGAGCAATAGGATTCTACCTCCTCATTTCCCTGAACAGCAACGTGGCCACTGACCAGGTACCCAATGAAGTGTGACCCTGTTCTATTTGCCAAGTTCGTTTAGCGTGTTTAAGTATTCCTATACTAACTTAGAGCTGATGGTATAGGTGATCAGTGCCTTGATTGCAGCATGGCTATCTGACATGATGACAATGTTCTGGCACGATAGTTTCTTTCGAGATTACGGTAAATTCATTTCTCTATAGCGTGTACATTAGCTTGGAAAATGCTGATGGACTGCCCAATCGGTATGGAAAGTTTGGTTCTAGGTTCAAAAAGTCTTGCACCAGTCCCTTCTCTTGTTCTCGATCCATCAGTGCACCTCTTAATGGTATTTTTTTCGAGGGTGTAATTTATTGCTTCTATGCAATTTTTTTCGTTGCTTACGTCAATACGAAGGTTATAAACAGGTTAAGAACCATGATAATCCAATGGAAACACTGTCGGCTGAGTAGTATAAAAGCTGAAGTTAAAGTGGGAGCGAACTAAATTAGTTCAACTAATTGGTACCCAGACGGACAGAAGTAGTACCTTGCGATACTCCAAATATTAGAGCGAGCAATTTCAAAAGACGTTAAATATGAAGTACCCGAACCGTAAAAAATAACTATAAGGATTATTAAATTTACCAACTACGGGATTTCAATAAAGAACGAATGTCATACTAAAGTTTTAGTGTACACTCTTTTGCGAGACCCATGGATCCGTCTATTATACCTCAAACCTATGAATCCAAGGTACATCACAAAATTCAAACCTTTCAAAATTATATCGCATTTTAATTCAGTTTTAAAAAAGTTAGGAATATCCTTTTCAGTTTTTATTAGAGTCATTATGCTATATGAAACCAATTTGCAAGTTAATTTTCAAATTTGGCACATAAATTACAGCTTTTCTCTCCCCCAAAACACAGATGAGCACTTAATAATTTTTATTCAAGTGCCTATGAGTTCGCTATGGAAATATGGAAAAATAAAAAACACACCACATTGCAAGTGAAATTTCCATTTCGTGAGCATAATAATTTTTCATTGCTCTTTAAGCAATTTAGAACCCAAAATAACGACGCAGCAATCTTCGTCGTTCCGTAAAAAGCTATTATCTCTCATGGACACGTTTGCCAAAACTATCCTTCCTCTTATCATTCTAGTCACCTCACGAGTAAACTACCTCAAGGTTCAACAAACCCACCAAGAGTCCTACTCCTCACACAAAAAAATGGGATCCACTTCATGCACTACTTTATCCTTGCATCCTTTATCTTCCTGGTACCTGCTTTGTCAGATTGGCAACGTTCTTACAAAATGGTTCCTATAACTGTTTACACAATACAACACAACACACTGTGATATGCAAACACAATATAATATGTACAAGTACATACGTATACGAATGCACTCTCCAACACTCACCTATAAAGCTCTTTCTCTTATTTATCGTTGCTGTAATTTGTGCTGACACACCGAAATCGGCCAATTTTACGTCACCGTATTCTGTGAGCAGGATGTTGGCTCCTTTTATATCACGATGCATTTTACCCATCTGATGGAGGTACTCGAGTCCTTTTAGTGTCTCTCTGCACATGTAGGCAATCTGTTGTTCAGTTAGTGGCCCAGTCACTTGGTAGATGTCCTGAAGGCTTCCACCACCGCAATACTCCATGCATATCCAGAGTTTGTCGCGTCGCAGGTAAGAACCATAGTAGGCTATGATGTTCGGATGACGACAATCGCGCATCATTATTATCTCTTGCTGGATGATTTGTATGTCGTCGGTGGGTTCTAGTTTAATGACTTTTATAGCAGCTAATTCGTTGCTCTGCAGACGTTTTGCCTGTAGAAGAAAAAAGTAAAAGAAGGTTCACAAAATGATATGGTACACGGTTTAGAATTTACCTAGAAGTATTAAAATTATTTTAAAAGTTTTTCCACTTCGATAAAAAAATTGAAAATTAAAATAGATATAAGGTTTAAAATTTTAATAGCTCAGAATTGCATTGTACAATGTTTTCAGTTATATGAAGAACATGTCAGAATTCAAATAAATCAGAATAACTCTGACGATTTTGATGGAACTTTGAGCTTTTATGAAAGATGGCACGAGAAATCGTCACAGAGAATTTCCGCCCATATACAAGCCTACTCGAAATAAAAAATAATAAAATTCTTAAAAATGTCAAAAATATGGGTTATATTCTTACTGGAAGTGTTAATAACAATTTTGTTCACGTCCACTTCTTAGGGGTTATGACCTAATATTTGTGTTGTGTTAAGTTGTAGTCTAAGTTCGATAAAATCTAATCCAAAAAACCACATTCAATTCCCTGTAAGGTATATAAAAGTTAGTATGAGAAACGATCACACAAAATGTTACCTCATTGTCAAAACAAGCTTATTTAAGTCCGATTTCAGGCAGATAAAATTAAAAATCTCTTTGCCCAAGTGAATTTTTAAGTAGTTTTTCAATAACATTTGTCTACACAATTTTTGAATCTGATAAAAAAAGTAATGTTTGAAAAAGTTGGATTTTCCAGCCAGAAGAACATTCTTTTAAGATCTACTATGAGAGAACCGCTAATACAGGGTATGGCATTGTAAAATTTGAAATAAAGATACACCAAAAACCTAGAGCGTTTAGGTTGGGTCGTATGAGATATGGTTTATTTATCCCGGTTTATGCAGGAGGCTCATTTTCTACAAAAAAAAAAAAAAAAATACTTTAAATAAGAACAAAATATTAAAAAATAAAGAACAACGGCAACACTAACGTTATTATGCTATAGATTTTGAAATTTTGAAAAAATAGCTTTCCACTTTTATGTTTTTTTTGTGATTCGAAAAACTGTATTTAGATAAAAACATCGGGTACAAATTTAACAAGTGCCTTGTTGAATTTACTGGGCGCGATTTTAAGCTTGTAGAAATCTCAGAAAATACGTGGTTACATTAAGATGGGATTGTGTTATTCCAACCATGCGTGGTTGTTGGTTTTTAAATAAAAGAATTTAACATGATCTCTTGTAAATTTAAATTTGACTACACATTTTCTTGACTTAAGATTTCATATAGTGTTAACCCGGATGAGTTTGGCATGATGTGGTAACATTTGACACTTTTTTCAAATATTTTTTTTTCTCAACTATGATAGAGCTTTCAACTTTGAAATTGGTGACCTTTTAGTTCTAAGTAATAGTTGCTTAATGGGCTTTAGTTCAAATGAAACAAATAAATTCTTATATCCTTTTCGGATTACTTTCATAAAAATAAATAAGGTGGTGCAACAGCTCGAAGAGAACCAGGGCCTAAAGACTTACATACAGGGTTGCAAAAGCTTAAGTCACTTTTTAGCTTAAGCTTGGCTTTAATTCACAAGCTAGTGGGTGTCTTATGAATTAAAAAAATGTAATTCAGCAGCTAGTTACTGACTTGTGAATTAAAAAAATGTAAGTCATAAGTCAGTGGGTGACTTATGAATTAAAAAAAAATAAAAATTTCGCAACCCTGCTTACAACTCTCAACCATTCATATGAGCCTGTTTCCAGGAATGGAGGGGGCATACAATTTTCTGCCTCAATTTCAGTTCTCATTACAGGGGATACTGTTAGAGGACTTACCAATTCCTCGCAAGAGGCAGTATACCACGAAAAACTTATTTGCAGCGGCAAAGAATCGAACCTAAGACCTTCTACATGACAGTCCCGACTAACTAACCATTATGGCAAGGGGTACTTTCATATTATTTATAATTGAAAAAATAAACAAAATATTGTATTATTAACTATAACTATTTTTTTTAAATAAAAATTAAAATGTATGCATTTATTGTAACATTGTAAGTCTCCATGTGTTGCAGTATGTTGATAAAACGGTTGTAACGTATTTGCTGTTCCTACTCCACTTAAGAGCGATATCCTTCATTTCTAATTGTTATCTCTGAACGCCAGGATTCTCAAAGATATCAGGAAACGTTGAGTAGGTTGTCCATTGGGCAAATTCGGTGGGGTGGGTTCTTGCACTAGCCGCTGGACTACCGCATATGCCTAATTTTTAAACCAAACCACTAACCTATCTCCTCTCACTAAATTAATAACAACTTTTCTTAATTGGAACTTATGTAGGAACTTCTTGACTACAGTTCCACTCATGTTTTTTTTAAGTCGCTAACCCCTAATACTGAAAATTCTTCCTCTTACATGAAACTGATCGCAGATTCACCTGTAGCTTTACGAATGAGTTTTGCTAGAACGAATTTTGAGAATTCGTCGAGACATATGTACGATTATGTGAATGGTTCCATTTTTTGACCAAGGGTAGGGCCCTAAAAAGTCAACATAAATATGGTGGAAAGGACGATCGACTATGAAGGCTTGTCCCATAGGTGGTCTTAGGATAGTATTTGGAGCTTTTGATGCCTTACAGGCCATGCAGCCTCCGACGAACGTCTTCACCTGAGCCATGTTAGGCCAGTAAAAACTGTCGCGCAACCCTACCATTCGATGTTCGTGGAGGATCATGAGCCAATTTTATCAAACGATAAGTTAGCAAGGATGGGATTCAGAGTTTCCGAAAACACAATCATCTTCTCTGGGATGCCCTTTACAAGGTTTGACCTTCTTCTAGACAAAATTGTTTAAGGTTTATCATGAGCTGCACATTTTCTGGTAAACTCTGGTTTACGACCAGAAGCCAAAGCAGAGGTCGAGACAAGACACCTCCCTATGGCGTACCCCTACAGGTCCTAACTTTACAACATAGCCCCCTTTTAGATCGATACATTTAATCCAGCGATGCTCCAACTTCTTTAAACCATTCCAAAAATAGTTTTTCTCGAGGTCTGCAATGTAGGCCTCCGTGGCGGCGATGACCTACTCATTCGACTCAAATTTTTTGCCCGGCGAGTGATTTTTTCAAGTTTGCAAACAAAAAAGTCGCACGGGGCCAAATCTGAAGATTTATGGTGGATGAGGCAGCAGTTCGTAGTCCAATTCGATTAACTTCAAACACTGCTCTGAAGTCGTCCCACGGTTGCGCTTGTTGTCCGGAATGAACAAGCGCGGCACACATCGCACCGACAGCTTTCTCATGCCCAAAATTTCATGGAGGATATGACCCACGCGGTCTTTTGAGATGCCTACTATTTCAGCTATCTCGAGCACCTTCCATCGGCGGTCTGCCAATACGAGATCGTGGATTTTTGACACATTATCCTCCATTTGTAGCCATTTTCGAGGCACTTGGGCAGGGCTCATCAAAAACCGATGTGCGACCACTTTGAAACTCCTTATACCAATTTTTGACGGTCGAAGGAGAAGAGTCACCGTACACAGCATCTCTTTGATTTTGCTACGCGATTCCCTTTCAAAAACAAGAATCGAATCACCAACCGATATTGTTCTTTTTCCATTTTTTTTAAATTCGCGGACAAGATGGCTTCCACACAATGTTAAAAACAAAATTACGAGCCCGATTCGGCTGAAATTTTGACATTATAACCGTCTAAGGTGAGGCTAAGTACTTAACTCACCCATTTCTGCATTAACAATTCTAGTTTGAAGCATGGAGTGAATAGAGTTTGACAGCATCGGGTCGATGCTGACAGAGTCTAAGGCTTGTCTTATCGCGCCATTTTCAACGTTCTTAAATGCCCCTTCTTTGTCAAGGAATGCTTCCAGGGTAAATTCTTTAAAGTGGATTGGTTTCTCAATCGTACCGGCCACTTCATAAAGTGCCGTCTCAACAGATTTGCCCTTCATGTAAGTATGCATATTGGGCCTGCGAGAGAACACTATCATTTAGCTTGAGGCGAATGTGCAATTCTTTCAGCCTGTCTAAGGTCTTAAGAAGACAGGAAGATATGCTAATTGGTCTAAAATCTTTCGGTTCAATGTGAATGGGCTTGTCAGCTTTCGGAATGAAGATGACATGTTTGAAGTTTGAATTGTTGCTGTTGTTCTTTTCAAATATTTTGTTTTCTGCTTTAAGCAAACGGGGGAAAAGAGACTCCTTTACCTTTGAACCCAAAAGTATAAACGGATTCCAACAAATATAATAAAGAAGTAGGATCATTTCTCGAGGGATATAAAAGGGTAAATTTTTAAAAGACTTCACTTAGCCAAAAATCACAACAGTAACAACAAATACCCAGCCAAAATCAAAAATTATTTTTACTTAAAAAATAAGTCAATAACACAGATCGAAGTGGAGGCTTATAAGTTCAAAAAGCAATAAATAATCAATTTGACACATTCACATTTTACTTCTGACATTTAATACTATTTGCCTGCTGTGTGAGATGTCACACACCTGTGAATAACGGTTTCATGAAGTTTTGGTTGATTAAATTTCGTTGTCGGCGAGTTCGTTTATCATTGTCACACCAAAATATTATCATTCGGTCTAACTTGAGATACTACACAAAGTTTGGATAGATATGGCCTCGACTTGCCGGATGGCCAAGTTTGAAATTTTAAATTCATAAAGTAACCTAGGAGTTAAAATTTTAAGAATCAAAAACTGTTCGATATTTCTCCCAGTGCAGAGAGAAGATGATTAAGTACCAGGGTTTTATAAAATAACGTTTTCTAGGGTAATAGACGACCATTTTAGGGACATCATATTTTAACTTCAACGATTTAATGGGGCTATCTCGTGTCTATGAATAGGCTGATGGATGCATGGAGTATGTGAAAGTAAATTGAATTTTTTAAGAGCCCTGACCCAGGATGAGTGACTGTAATTGAAAATTTCTATGTGTAAGGTACTTCAAAAAGTCTAAAACATAAATTCAATACCTCTGGTATAAGACACAATTTTAAAAGGAATTTTCCAAAGCTTAAAGGTACAATATTTGATGTGGTTTTTTAAAGATTCATTCAATATCTATATTGGTTCCGCAAAAACCAAATGAATTTCTTCTCAAAAAAAAAGGAACATTTAGTTTGTGTGATTTTTTTTTCCCATGAATAATGCTTAAATGATTTATCTCAGCTTTAGGAGGATACCATTTTTAAGCATCCTTTCGGATTCAAATTCATTTTGAAGTATTAGATGAGAAAGAGTGGAATAAAACCGTCCTTATTCTATTTGAATGCATATTTTTGCAAGTACCTAACATACTCGTACCTTTGAAAAAAAAGAAGAATGTTTTCCATGAATGAAAAGAAGAGAACCTGGTATATGTTTTTGGTGTTTTTTTTTTCAGAATGAGTTTTTCAGTCTATCAATTCCAAATTCGTTTGTGCATCCTCTTCGGTGTAGACCATTCATCCATCCATCCATCCACATTCATGTAGATGTGTTGTTTGGATTGAATGCTTTTTTCAATCTTTTTTGCTTTCCGATTTTATAAAGGTGAGGATGATAAACTTTTTCTATGAACATTGGAACAGCAAACATCCTCTGCGGATGATATTGAGTTGGATGAGTTAATTTTTTTGGCGGAAAT
Organism: Philhelius festivus; assembly: GCA_963931855.1. Taxonomy (NCBI): domain Eukaryota; kingdom Metazoa; phylum Arthropoda; class Insecta; order Diptera; family Syrphidae; genus Philhelius; species Philhelius festivus. The sequence goes on from OZ007557.1 coordinate 43,963,073, forward strand.
CCGAGCCAGCAGTGTTTTATAGAGAAAGTTTTTTTTCTGGATTTTTTATTTTTTTGTGGGTGTTTTCATAGCAAACATATTTTACTTTTACAACTGAATTGTTCCTTTCATATATCGGCGGTCCGGAAGCAAGCCGTCAGAGTTTACAAATTGTGTGCAAAAAAAAAAAAAACACAAGTTTCAATATGACGTTCAAAAATTATATGTAAATCTTTGTTTGGCTTTCTTTTTTCTGCAGAAGGGCCACCCATGACCCATGACATGGTGTTAAAATTCCCACATTCTTAGATGTTCCTACTGTAAGTAGTTTAACTTTGCTTAATACAAAACTAAAACAATATTCGGTTAGACAAATAAAAGGTCTTTCCTCTTTAACAGATCCACAACAACTGATCATATCTTCATTCTCTCAGTATATTCTTCTACCTAACCAGTCATTATATCTGTATCGTAGCGCAGGGAAACAATTATAAAAGAAAATAGACCACACGGGGTGAAATTACAACCGTCAGGACAAATGAAAAACAACAATTATAGTGGAAGAAATATTATAAAAAAAAAACTTTTTACTAAATATACACGCTGCTCTGTTACCTGCTGGAAGACGACTGACTACGGCAATAAAATTCCCAGAACATTCTCGTTCCTTTCGTTAAGTTTTACAAAGATGTTTATATAAGTTTATATATGTATTTGCTAAATACATGGAATGCAGAGTTACCATCCTCATGCAGTTCGATACATATCTTTCTTTCATTATATTTTCTTTGTTTTTCTTTATTCTTTGTTTTGGAAGTGTTGCCACACTACCAATGCGCACCCGGTAACGGAAGAAATCCCTACAACTGAAGCTGGAACTACTCCGACATATTTAAAGCTGCCAAAAAGAGATTGTAACGGATGACCCCATTATGAGCTAACAGCAGATTCTTAATCCTCCTAGCGGGAAATAGGCCAAGTAGATTAGTCACTGATTGAAGAGATAGTTCCAGAACTTATTGCAGAAGAGGTAGACTTAGCTATACAATAGCTTAAGAACAAAGGCTTTCCACTTAAGTTCATATAATACGAAGGATCAAATCATGAACCGAGCATTATTAGCTCCATTTCCGCATCTAACAGAAAGGAGGACAGGACCCTATGTCCTGCAAGAACTATTCAAGTATGTTCCTGTTAAACGTCAAATATATAATACCATCTAAAGTACTGGGTGGGCATCTTTAATAGTTCTGCAACACAATAGTCGGCAAGTACCAGTGTAAGTGACTTCCGGACTGGCAGATCGATTAAGGTCTTTCAAGTCGAGAAAAAAACACTTTTTCATCGAATTGAAGCCCGTAAATGGTATCATTTATCGTCAAGAGTTCTACATGGCAATGGGCGAACTCGGGATCCCAGGAAAACTTATCCCGCTGTGTTGCATGACATTGGAAAATACATGGTTAAATGTGGAACTATAGGAAATAGCTCCTAGGAACTATTCAAAACTTGCCCAAGGTTTTGGTGATAAGATGCGCTATCATGTGACTTCTTCAATATCCTTCTGAACCGAATGGTGCACAGGGCAGGAGTTAACACTGATATCAGAATATTCAACAAATTGGGGTGTGCAGATGATATCTTGATCATCAGCCGTTTCGTTCACGACGATTGGAGATCAGGCAAAACTTCTTGGAATCAACAGAAAATGAGAACAAGACTAAGCACAAACTAACAATTTTGTAGTAGTTAAAGAGTTTATCTACTCCACCTTCATCTTATAGGAGTTTAGATGAAGAATTAACCTAAGAATCCGTTGCTACTTCGGTTTTGGCGAAACAAATGGGTTAAAAATTCCACATGCGAAGTGCGCGCTCTACAAAGCCCTAATACTACCAGTCATGCTTTACGGCACCGAGTGTTGGACTAGAAAAAGCAGAAAAGGAGGCCTGATATTGGGCTCCTTCGAAAAAAATATTCTGCGACGAATAATTGGTCCGGGGGAGAAGATAAAACATCGAAACCTATCATCTGTTTCCAGATGTGTATTAGGTGTTTAAAGTTTAAGCACTCCTGAGCAAGCGAATCCAAAATTTGTTATCCTAAATATTTGATAGCAAAACTGAGAAATTTTATTTATGTTTCTGAGATAAGTGAAGTCTTTAGGTGTGTCCAGACCAAAGAAACATTTTTTAAACATTTCAGAAACATTTAAGAAACATTTAAAAAACATTTCAGAAACAGAGAAACATTTCTGAAATGTTTCTTAAATGTTTTCTTTGGTCTGGACGCTCGGATCCACTCTTGACGAAAATTTTAAAAATAAAATCAAAAAAGCCAAAGATATATCTGAAATTTGCGAAAATATAAATTTTGATAAAGATAAAGTAGAAAAGAAAAATATCAAACAACAACACAGGCGAGACAAAAATTTACAGACAACTCAATCTGGAAACAATGGGAAACAAAGAAACATTTCAGAAATGTTTCTCAAAGCGTCCACACCAAAAAAACAAATCAGAAAAATTTCTGAAATGTTTCTGAAATGTTTTTTAAACAAATGGGAAACATTTCAGAAACGTTTTTTAAACAATGTTTCCTGAAATGTTTCTTTGGTGTGCACACACCTTTTGAGCACACATTTTTCTAATTTTTCTAACGCTTATATATTTGGTTCTGTTGAAACTATCCATGATTTCCGAAAAAGCTTCAATTTATTTTAAATTTATTAGAGTGCCAAAAGTCCCCGAAAATGTATTTCACTTCTAAGCATCTGAACTATACCTTTACCATATACCCAAAATATATTAAAAATAAGACCACTCAAAGCTGTAAGTATTTTGTATACCTAAAAAGTACCCCTAATCCCTATTTCATCTGCTTATACCTTCCAATTTCAAGGGTGAATTTGTTCAACTAAATTGTCCCATATGCTCTTCAATTCTTGAAAAATTTAATTGAAATAAAAAAAAAAAAATGTGTTTAAAATATTGCCAAGGCTATAAACGGTTTCATTCAGATAGTTCAAGAGTTGTTCCCTATTCAAACTCTGAATATGTTACATATATCTGCTAACAGTACTGTGGACAAAAAAAAAATACAAATTTTATAATTATGATCTTAACTTTGCGAGACTGAATATTCATCGGAAATTCCTAGATTATCAAAGTGTGATGGCAGGGAGTTTTGAAGGAGACAAATCCAGAAGCTTAGATTCGGATTTGGAAACATTAAGTTTCAGAATTCACCAAGCTCAACTGAAATTCTAAATAAAATGATATCAGCTTCAAGTTCCATTTTCAAGTGCTGTGAGAGAAAAGGTTACAAGTTTGATATTATTGGAACTGCTCTACTCTTCGGTCCCCTTCAAATGGGACAAAAGTCCTATGGGGAGTTACGGTCTGGGGGCTTACATATGTCCTTGTGCACCATGTCATCTTTACAACATACTGTTTATTTAGAAAACTATTGAAATAAGCGCCTGCCTAGTAATAACATACCCTAAATGGACCCACGGAGTTCCGTGAGCGGAACGGAGAACCCAGGGGGGAGTTAAAAACCTTAGAGCCCGAAAATATAATAATTTAGACCTTATGTCCGACTCAAATGGGACAAAACCTGTTTTGACACCACAACTCGTTTGAAGCTGTGGATGGAAGTAATATTGAGAATTGTGTTCGGAATGAGTTCAAAAAGAAGGGGTTCTAGTATGAAGTATGATTCATTTTTTACAATCATCAGGAATTGGATCACTCACTTTGCCAAACTCTATAGCGTATTGACTGACTGGTGCTGAAGCAGCAAATAATCCGATTGAGTGATCATCCGACCACTGTGCAACACAAACTTCGGTCAAAACACCCAGTCCGCTAACTCGCAGTCTAAGAAATCAAACGGACCCATTTCGTCGGTTTGGGTAACGAAATCAAGTCTTTGTTCTTCATTTCTGAAAGTTCGTTAAAGTCATCAAATATGACTTTCCCAATGATTGCAGTCTAATTTAGCCCAGAGCTGGACCATTGCAAGGGAAATGACTGTTCTGTTTTACATAACAAAGACAGAGTGTTTTGAGAAATGGCTAAAATGGCTTTGCTGCATGCTCTCCTGTTTTTGTTCTTCCATCCGCTACAGGTAGCAACTTGGCTATGTCTTGACTTAGTCTGCATATCAGATCAAGTTTTTGCAGTTCATTCATTATAAGTGGCCCAAATGTTCATAAATATAATTCAGTCGCTTAACCTGCTCCACCTGCGATTTGAGTCGTTAAGAAAAATTAAGAGAATATTGGCCCTCATAACGCTAGGCGGAATCCTTGTCCGGCCCGCTCGTCTGCCAGTTAATTCCCATCAATGCCACTATGATCCGGAACCCAGATAAAAGTGAGTTTAATATTCAGGCTTGCAACTTGATTTCGGCATTGCTAGACCGATTCGGAGTATGATATACCCGAATAAATGGCTTTAACAGCGGCCTTACTGTGTGTGATAACAGCCGTATTCCGGTTCAAGTTTGGATGGCCAGTTAAATAGCTTGAAAAACACTAGCAAAGTCGAGTAGCCGAACAGATCTAGAATATATCTAGCGTCTCAGAAAAGATTCCTGATCTTTGATCCATCAGAATAGGTATTTGTGTCAAAGTCTTTCCTGGATGGGAACAGCAAGTAAATTTCTTTAATGATGCTTATTTCAGGGGTCCAGTAGTCGGTAGCAGTCGAAAATAACTCTATCTAAATCAACTCACTGATCTTAATGTTTGACAAACAGAGATTTCGTTTCATTTAGTCTAATGCCGCTGCAGCATACTTACTTATTTACCTAACCGGCTCCCGATCCATGAAGGGCCACTGGCTGAGACACGGAAGCTTTCTATCCTCTGCGATCCCGAGCATGCTGCTTCCAGTCATCTAGCCAAGAGCATGGGCATCCGCGATGGCTTGGTCTTCAAACCGGAGTTTAGGTCTTCCCTGTCACTGCGAACCTGGGACCTGGGATTCGCAGACTATCTTAACGAGTTCTGGTTTTCCTGGACTACATCCACACATTTGTACAGCTGATAGAGTTCGCAGTTATATTTTCTCCTCCATTCGTCCTCCTCGCACTCAGGACCAAATATCCTTCAAATATCATTCATCTCTTGTAGTTCAACACTCGGCTCCATAAAACAGTACTGGTACTATAAGGGTGTTGTAGAGCGTGCACTTCGCTTTAAGGGTGACGAGTTTTAAACCCATTTATTTGGCTAAGGAAAACTCTTCGTCGGATCTCCATTAAGGCGTCATTCGTCGGGCTGATATTAACTCCGAGGAAGAAGAGTTCCTTAACTACCTCGAAGTTTTTCCTATCAATAGAGAAGTTTTGCCCTAATCTGTGGACAGATATTTGTCTTGTTCTCATTTACTTCAATTCCAACAAGTCTCGCCTGATCTTCAACAGCCGTGAATGACTCTACTACGAAACGGTCGATAATGTCGATTATAGTAAACTCCCGCCTGCCCTGCGCACCATCTGCTCTAGAACGAGATTGAAAAAATCTGATGATAGCACATCTCCTAGCCGAAACCCTGTGCATGTTTGGAATAGCTCAGAAGAGTTGTTCCCTAGTTACTCATGCGAGACAGCTGGATCAGTTTTCCCTGGGTCCCGAGTTCGGTCATCGTCATATAGATCTTCTACGATGAATGCCATCATATGCGGCTTTGAACTCGGCAAATAGATGGTGAGTATCGACAAGAAAATCGTCGGTTTTTCCAGGATTTGAATCAATGTGAAAATATTTGGTCTATGGTCGAACTGCCGCGCCAGAAGCCCGCAAGAAGATACCAGACCCTTAGGCCCGGTGCACACATGCGTTCTTTTAAAGCGCGGTACCGCAGCCTGCGAGTCTTTTTACACGCAAAATAACGCGCGATGCCGCAGCGTCATCGCACTAATGGGTTCTCCACTCAATTCATTTGGGAGTACTGCAAGAACGCATGTGTGCACCGAGCCTTAATGTGTAAGCAAGTGGTAAAAAGTGCAGGAAAACACTTGAGCTATCTATCGGTTGAGCAAGATCTTAGAGTCCCTGTGGTGCCAAGACCACACTATCAGTACTTGTATATTGGTGTGTGCCGAAAGGGACACACAAATTTGTGTGCACCTCAGTGTATTTTACATCGAGATACATATTTTATTCCCGAAAGTACCAGCTCAATTGAAATCCTCGTAACAACACCCTCAGGGCAAAAACAAACTTTGTCTGGCAAATGGAAAACGCATCGAGTTTTTTTATTTTTTTTTCTGGCTTGAAAAGAAGGATCCTAGGAACTAGACTGGAATAATTTGTGTTAACAATTTAAGCCACCACCATCATTATCCGATGTGATATCCTGATGGGTGAGTAAAAGAAAAAAAAAATAAAATTGAAAAAGCTAAATTGAAATTTCCACATGCGGGAAGGAGATGTTTTTTTTTCTTCTTCTGTGTTTTATTCTCTGGATTTTTTCCCTTATTTATATATTTCTGTTGAAATTTGTGTACACACGCCTTCATCCTGCACGTATGTGGTTGACGTATGGTATCCTTGATGTATGAAGTATCTAAGCTCAGTGAATCTGAAGGAGGTGCACACTTACATACGTTCACCGTTCGCATAAACATATATAAAAACTCCTTGAACTTGCTCCAGGGGAAAACTTCAATATAAACCTTTTCAAACAGAAAAAAAAAAAACACAAACTACTCATATATGTATATAAGTTTGTTCAATGTTCATTAAAGTTTGTCAATTAAACTTCTACTTTAAGTACACCTTATGCTTCCGCGAACACAGATAAATTATGCGGCGAGGGAGGTTTACATATTTTCTTCTTTTTTTTTTTTAATTTATATAGCTTCTGCAGGAAGTTTATTTATTTATTTTAATTTTGATTTGAAGGCAGTTAGTAATTAGCAATTAAGCGACTTCTCTCAAGTGTGTAACGGAAATGTAGTTCTGGGGAATTTTATCTACAAATAATATTTTGATGTGAAGGGTGCTTATGAACTTGAAGTAGTAATTTATAACCATCGAATCGTTCTTAAAAATAAAGTAACCAACAAGTCGTATAGTTTTAAGCAGCTTTATCTAAAAGTATCTAATACCTTAAACAATTATGAGGTTGGTTGAATTATTGCCGAAGAATTTAAAGACATACAAAAATTATACTGTAGTACTGTATTGATAGCCCATGCCGAACATCTTATATATGCGCTAAAAAATCATTAAGAACCTTTCATTGAAAATGAAGCTGTGATGGTTGCAGAAGTTAGCTAATTCTTTATCGGTTCTATTGAACCTTCGTTTAAAGATATTATTTATTCTATTCCGATATATTCTGGTGAAGATGCCAAAAAGTTTTTTTTAAAACTTTTGGACGGGCATGTGATTCTTACTTACTTACTTATCCGGCTCCCGAACCATTGAGGTTCTCTGCCTGAGATATTGCGGTCTTCCATTGGTTGCGATCCTCCGCGAGCTGCCTCCAGTCGTCCAGACCAAGCGCTCTTGCGTCTGTAACCGACTGGTCACAGTAGCGGAGGTTCGGTATTCCTCGTCGTCGTCTCGAACCTGCGGGCTGGGATTCGAAGATTTTCTTGGCTGGAGCGTTGTTTTCCATTCCTATCCTATCCTATGTGACCGAGCCAGTGTAGTCGACGTGTTTTGGCTGTTTGGACTACATCCACATCTTCGTACAGCTCGTATAATTCACGATTGAATTTTCCCCTCTTCATTCGCCCTTTCCGCATATAGGACCAAATATCCCCCCAAGAATTTTTCTCTCGAAAGAGCCCAGTGCAGCATTTAGCGCCGTAGAGTAGAACTGGAAAAATTAGTGTTTTGTATAGGGTGCACTTTGTCTTTCAAGAAAGTAGTTTTGAACCCATTTTGTTTGAGCAAACCGAAGTAGCAGCGGTTCGCTAGGGTGATTCTTCGTCGGATTTCCACTAAAGTGTCGTTCGTGGTACTGATGTTTGTTCCCAAGTAGGTGAACTCCGTGACTACCTCGAAATTACTGCTACCAACAGTGACGTTTTGTCCTAGGCAATGGAGAGCTGAGGCTTTGTTTTGTCCTCATTTACTTCAAGACCAACGCGTTTCGCCTTTTCATCAATAGCTATGAATGCTCCTAGCACAGCTCGCTTAGAGCGGCCGATGATGGCGATATCGTCCGCATAGCCAAGCATATGGGAAGCCCTGTTGAAGATAGTGCCTTTCAGGTTAACACCACTCTTGCGCCTATCTGCTCCAGGACTAGGTTGAAGAAATCACATGATAGCGCATCTCCTTGTCTGAACTTACAATACATGGTCCAGATAAAATTTCATCTTTTCAAATACCTATAAGACAGCTCTATGAAAAAGCACCAGAGGCAAGTCATAAAGAATTCCGGAAAAAAAGCTTTGTTTAATTTATAATTTCTTAACTGTCCACAATATTAATTATTGAAATCACTATCGTACGAACCCAGACAAAAGGAATTGAGCCTCATTAGTCAGAATAATTTTTGTGTTCAAAAATTACGAAACTGTTCCCGGACATATTCACCATTGTTGTGGGTAATTTATTTACTTTTTCAACTATTTGCTATGACAGTTCAACTTTGACAGTTAAAATACCGAGCGAAATTTAAAATGAAAATGAAAGCTCTTGCAGCAAGACCCTTTATTTGTTCCCATTGTAGTTTTTAGGATCCATAATGTTTTTCATCAAATTTCGGGACCAACTGAATTATGACTCCAACACGCAAATGTATTCAAAATCTGTCGGACCTGAAGAAAGAGGGCGGAAATATTGCGCCATTAACGTTGGCCCAAATAATTTGGTGTTCAACTTCAATTCTTCCCGTTTGTAATCCCAAAAAGTTTCAGCACATCCCAACGTATCCGGGAAACTCTGCAAGTAACAGTGAGATATTTTTTATCCTGCTCATCAGCAGAATGCAAATTATATTTTTTTTCTCTTTTTTTTTGTGATAAGGGTTATTTTTTGATTTATGACTTCGACTGGAATGTAGAGTACTATTTAATGGCTCACGTACCGAACGGACGTTTGTAATCCTTTTTTAAATGAAATTTCCTTCTGGGAAGTATTTCTTCGTCTTTTTTTTTTTAATCATAAATTTTCTCAAAAAAAGATGAAGACGAGTGACAGTGACAGTTACAACAACAACAAACAATGATTAAGATCATAATGATGATGATGCTATTAGCTATGCGGAATGGTTGTTCCTCTTAAGTTTTGTCAAACGTTTACATTTGTCATTAAATATTAATGTTATTCCACGTCTTGATATAGCAGGTGTGTTGTACCTTCGCATTGGCATGATGATGATGACGGAACAAATATTTACCTTGGTCTAGGCAAAATGTTATTTCGACTATGATAAATTATTGTTGAGGGTGCTTGTCTCGTTGTGAAGAAACTCCCAACACCCACTTCTCGACAACGACACGACTTACTACAACAGCAATGTGCAGCTTTTGAAGTGCTTGGTGGAACACATAAAACTTTTCTTTTTTTTGATATGAAAGGAATATTATTTGTTTATATAATGACATTGAGATTTATGTAGGAAAAGTTCTTTGAGCAACCATTTTTGCATGGATGTAGCAAGAGTGAGTTTCTTTTAATTAAATTATGTAAACGTCACCTTAACGTAATGATGTGCCTCATTCCCGATGTCAAACGGAATAAGTTCAAACTTCGACATCAGATGTACATTTACATGTGTATGGAACTTACTAATGCAGTCTTTTAGTTGACATTTTTTTCATATTTTGCAGAAGAAACATTTTGTTAAAAGTCGTAAGGACATTCGCGACTAAGGTATGGATTATACGATTGCACAGAACATCTGCATCTGAGGAAGGGGATAGTTGTAACAACACGTTTTTTATGCAATATTTTGACAACTTCCTAGCCGGTCATTGCAATATCAAGTATTAAAAAAACGACACGATTGGGTCGCAGGAACTTAACTTAGTAAAGGGTTTTTAATTGGCGCGGGAAGATTTTGTAGATTTTGGCGGCCATGTTGTTTTGTTGACATCTGTCAAATGTGTTATTTGTTATTCAGTTACTGATGCCAAATTACTATGGTAAATAACGATTGAACAGCACGTTCAAAAGGAATAATTGTTCGTTAGTGTAAATGTTGCGCGCATTGCGCTCCTTTATCGCGGCAGACGTGGTGGCCCTTCACAGTCGACTCTTCAACGTTTGGTGGCCAAATGTGGGACTACCGGTTTGATAATAATTCAACCAACATTCGTACGTCGAGACCGTCGGTGTTTTCAGTGAAGTGGTACAGAAGAACCCGAGGCAGTCCATTCCTCGCCATGCACATGGACTCGGCCAGTCGCAGACTTCAACTTGTCGAATTTTGCGTTGGGACTTGGCTCTTCACTCGTAAAAGATCCAACTGACCTAGGAGCTTAAAGTGCATGACCAAAGATAACTCCGTTTGTTCCTGTCTCGGCTTTGGAGCGCTTAGAAGATGACCGCAATTTTGGCCGCAAAACTACTTTAGCAATGAGGCGCATTTTTGGATGAATGGCTGTGTTAACAAGCAAATTTGCCGTAGGTATATGAGACGACCCCAACCCACAAGAAATTCACCAGGTGAGAATGCATCTCCAAAAAGATACCGTTTGGTGTGGATTTTAGGCCGCCGGCGGCGGCGGCGTACTTGGTCCGTACTTTTTCGAAAACGACATTTGTGAGGCGGTCACCGTCAAAGGCGAGCACTACAAATCGATGATAACCATTTTCTTATGGCCAAAATTGAATCACGTGGACCTAGACGAAATGTGGTTCCAGTAGGAAGAGGCTACGTGCCACAGAGCGGATATCATAATTGTCATTATGCATGAACGATTTGAGGGTAAGATTATCTGGCACCAAGGTCATGCGATTGGACCATGCTAGACTGTTTCTTGCAGGGTTTCCAGAAATCGCAGATCTTTGCGAATAAAATACAATCAACCAATGCCCTAAAGTGGAACATAACACAGGAAATCGCATTCCGATAAGTGAAAGCTGTTCTGAATACTCAATGCAGGTTCTGCTCATGGATGCAGCCACGCTTTAACGATAAATATGCCAAATTCCAGTGAACCTATTGCTACGAAAGCCATAATGCCGGTCATTGAGAAGCTTTCGTTCTTAAAGATATTTCTTGAGCTGATGCATGGCTTTCTACGCCTGAAGTAAAACCTTTGGTAACAAGTGGGGTTTTCAATCTAAAATGATTTTGCGGACATACACAGCAGTGGTGCGTCCGATCCCCACGTATAGTGGCCCGCGCTAGCCAAAGCAAATAACTTTGATAAACTGAAGAAGGTACAAGGAACTGCTAGTGTTAGCACCACAGGGGCTCTAATATCTTGCCCAACAGAAAGACGTCGACACAAATAACTTTACTGATCGCTCAAAGATGGAGTGTGGTGTTGGTTCTGGAATCTTCTCTGGGACTTTGGATTAATCTAGGTCGTTGAAGCTACTCGACTTTGCTAGTGTTTTACAAGCTGAATGACTGGCTATCAGGGAAGCATCTATAGTACTCAAACACGATCGAAACCAGAACCGGAATACGGCTATTGTCATAGAAAGTCAAGCGGTTGTTTGAGCTATTTATTCTAGCACATCATCCTCCAAATTGATCCAGCAATGCCGGGATGAACACGCTAACCTCAATAGTAATCAATTATCTCTGTTCCGGGTTATTGTGGCATTGATGAGAATGAACGGGCGGACGAGCTAACCTACTTGCGGAAAGAGTCAACCTTCCGCTTGGAGTTATGAAGAGCAATATTGTCTCAAATTTTCTTAGCCACTCAAACCATAGGTGGAGCTTTTAAACTAAGTGAAGTATATCTAGAAAGACTTGGCTAACCTATAATAAATCCCAAACACGTGATCGGATATGCAAAACTGAGCAAGACATAATCAGGACCGTAGCTACCCGTAGGCGGACACTGGTCAATAGGAGAGCATGCAGCGAAGCTAGGAATTCCTCAGAAAACTCACTGTCATAGCTGCTAGCGGGAAAGGGAAACAGTCCTATATATCCTCTACAAATGCCCTTCTCTAGCTAAATTTAGAGCACAATCTTTAGGAAGCGCATTTGACACTGACACTGATGAACTTTCGGAAATGAAGACCAATGACTTGATCTCTTTTAGGTGTCAACGTGACGAAATGGTTCTAGGGCGAACTCCTGTGCTGTGCCCTCTGTTTGACTCTTTAGATCTCGAGTTCGCGGACTGAGGGCTTTGACGGAAGTTTACGGTGCGGGGGCCGGATGATCACTCAATCGGATTGGCAGCAGTCAACAAGCTGCATAGCTTGGCATAGTGTAGATGGTTTCAGATGAGTGTGATGGTCCGGTTGAGTGAGTGATCCGATTTCCCGACGACTGTGCAAAAGCAAACGCACAATAAGAGGCTTCAAAACCTGCTAGATCCATATTTTTGAACTAAATCTAATATGGACTCCGTCTCCGTGTTCACAATTTCCGATATCAATTCCATCAATGCATAGGTCATCTGTACTGATATTTCAGTAAATTATTCCAGTGATTTTGCTCGTAAGAGAGTGAAGGGACTAAGTTGCATACTTTCTTAGTAGTATCACAGGTGTCAAGTAAACTCCACCTTTCATTGGATTTCTTTAGGACTAAATCTGAAATTTTCTGTTTAATGTTGCAGAGTGGGATACTTACCATCTCTGCTTGACTAGCGTCAAGCGCTGATCCCTGTCTTGCCAACTCATCGGCATTTTCATTACCTGGGATGCCGCTGTGTCCCGGGACCCAGCAGAATCTAATATTGAACTGCGGCAGCAAGAGACAAGCTTCGATTTTATCACAGTGGCAAAAATCGCTTTTATTGCCGCTTGGCTATCAATGTAAAATGTGATATCAGCCCGTGGTATCGGCATCATTGATACTTGTCTGGCAGCTGTTGTTAGCCGCTTGGAAGACACTACTATAATCTGGGAGCCTAAGTGAGTTGTTTAGCTCAAGAGGTTCTGTGAAAAAGCCTGCCCCAACACCCGTGTCCATTTTGGAGCCATCAGTATAGATTGCTATTGCTGATTCACTGGTGTAGGGTTGGTTGTTCAACCATTCTTCTCTGCTTGGAAAAGCAGTTTGAAATGGTTTATAAAAGTCAAGTTCGGGTGTTGTATAATCTGTAATAATACTATCACCCAAATATTTCTGAAGAATTTGAGCATGTCCTATTGCGCTGTTTTTCCAGGTATTAGTCTGGCTTAGCCTTAAGGCGCTATATGTTTCGGATTTTTGTACGAAAAGGTCTAGGGGTTTCAGGTTGAATATCTCCTCTAACCCTGCAGTTGGTGTGGATCTCATGGTACCCGTAATTCCAAAGCACGCAAGTCTCTGTACTTTTGTCAGTTTTGAGGTTCGTGCTTTTTTCATTTGCATTCCACCAGACCAAATTACCATAAGTTAGCAAGATCGTCAGCGTAGGCTACTATCAGTTATGCGTGCAGACACAAAACTTAAAAAGAAAATTATGTTCTTAAAATAAAATTATTTATTTATTATCATAAAATAATAAAACACATGAAATCTCAGAACCTAAGATTTAGTTATTCTACTCAAAAATTAAAAATTAAAATTATTTTTCTATCCCATCTCTTAAGAAAAGTTTCATCAAAACAAAATGCAAGTTCAACATGAGATGTGAGGGGGAGTGGGTATATTTATAAAAAAAATGTTCAATCAAACGGCAAACGAACTCAGTTCAGTTGAGAAGTATTAAAATTACCGTAGTGGGAAGATAAGTAAAAAATAAATAATACATTTTTATGTCCATTGCGCTAGTGGATTAAGAAATATGATGAAACGGGCGTAGGTTTCGGATTTTCTTTTCTTTTTTCGAAAAAAAAAAAAAAAACGAAAAACAATTAAATTGAAAATGTCGCTTGAGGTCTTTGAGCTCATTGAAATCAATTAAAGAGTTTAACTTGCTTGAAAATGAAAAAAAAAATTGTGTCGTTTTTTGTTGTTGTTGTCTCCGAATTATAGTTGGGTTTATGGGCAATGGGTAAATCAGAGCTGTCATAGATGAAAATTTATGGCACAACGACTTGCGAAGGCGGTGAAATCTTTTCAAGTTGTCCCTTTTTATAGCCTTTAATTTAAAAATTGTTCAGTTTGCTAGAACAATTTAAATAAAGGAATAATGTCTATTTAATAATGTGCTGGAGAGCTCATTAAACTGCCATCAAAAACAAATTGGTTGGAGAGTTTTGTTTTTAATTCAAAAATGTTCTCACCATCTCCATTTCCATAGATCATTCTCGAATCAGGGTAAACACTTTAATTTCATTGATTTATTTGCTCATTTTCTTTCTCTGCCAAAGAGAGCATGATAAACACAGCAATATTGACACCTTTGGCAGGAAAATCGGGAAAGTGAGTTGGCTACCCGAACTATTAAAACGAAATTAATTGAAACTCGAACGGCACACTCATCGGCTGATTGGTAATTTCCAATTACAGCCAAATTCAGCATCATCAATCACACGGAGGCGATTGACTGAAAATTAATTAAACTGTTCAAGTCTTTTCATCGTTTTATTAAAAAACAATGAGTGCAATCTATCAAATTATTTTTGTTTTCTGCTTTTACGAAAAGGGATGAATATTATATAAGGTAAATACATAAAACAATAACCACTCTGAAACGTTAAAGAATGTAGGTATCACTTAATTTGATTGGGAATTCTAATCTTTTCTTTCATAAATATTGTATAGGGTTTTCCAATAAGAGGTTTCATTTTGAATAGCCCTCTATTTGGGCAGCTGTCACTTTTGAAGCTGTCATCTTTTGACATTTGGAGGGATACACGCTTTAACAACGCATTGAAATTGTTAAAATTCACTACAAAAATGGTAAAAATTTTGCAGTCACAGTTAGAAAAATTAAAGGACTTTTGGATCACCGTCGTGAAGCACCTTCCCGGCCGGCAATAGTGAAACTGGATGGAAGAATTTAAGCTGTTGGGACAAGTGAGTGATGTGCAGAATCCAAACCCTGTGCGTCGCTCAAGAATAACTGAGAATATTGCTGCTGTAGCCCGTAGTATTGACGAAAACCCAGATTTGTCGATGCCTCGTCGATCTTTGGAATTAGTCATTCCACGAATGACATTACACTGTAGTTTGCATAAAGTATCTCTAGGTATAAATGCATTGGTCTGGGGTTCGAATCCCAGCCTACCTACTTATTTAAGGAGGCGCTCCCGTCTGGGATGGACCAGAGCTTCAACCAACAAGCTTCTCCAGCTAGCTCGGTCCCTATTTAGCTATCTCCAGTTTCACACGTCAAGTTGGTTGAAGTCCTCACTCACTTGTGTGCGCTCACTGAGTGGTGATCTTCTTCTACTGCGCCGTGTCTAGGGGTTGGATTCCGTGGCGGAGCATTTGGGTTCATTCGCTCTATATGACCTAGCCATTTCAGCCGTTGGACTTTAACTCGTTTGTCTAGTTATATCTTCTCATCCACTCCCCGTCTATGCAAACGAGACCAAAGAACACACGGAGAATTTTCATCTCGAAATATACTAAAGTGTTCTCATACACTTTCGACAAGCTACATATCTCATTGGGGGTGGCCGTGGCGCGATGGATGTGTGCTCGCCTGTCAACCTCATGATGACAGGTTCGATCCCTGCCGTCGTCTATGTCGCTTTAATTCCATTAAAAAACCTTCTAAAAATTGTCATCAATGGGCTGCTGCTTTACTCATTACATGTTGTTCAGGTATAACACTAACAGCATGTAATTGAGTTAAGCTAGTATGCCCAACAAGGATGAACACGAATAAAATAATGTGAATTATAAGCGACATAGAAATAAGACACGGCATTTCTCCGCTTTAGCTCAGCCGCCATCCCTGGAGATAAAAATATCTGAGACAACCACCAACAATCTCAGAACATCGTGCCACACATCTTTCCTATCCTTCTTTCTCTTCATTAACTTCACGCCCGCGCTGTGTTGAACCATTTAAAGGGTAATCATAATCCCTTGAGCGCGGGTAGATTATAAAAAAAAAAAAAAAAATCTCTGAAACATACACGAGGACCGGGATGATGAGAGTTTTATAGATGGACACTTTAGTTGAGCGAGGACTTCGCTGCTTAATTGCCTTGTTAGTTCAAAGAAGCAGCGAAGGGCAAGAGTCATTCTCCATTTGATTTCAGCACTGATGTTATTGTCTGAATTTATACCGACGGCTAGGGAGACAAAGTCCTACCTGAAAATTATAGCTGTCTATGGTGACGTTCTGTTTAAGACGTTGGTGTTGTGTGTACTTTCTTGATGAAGGCATATATTTGGTCTTGCCCTCATTGACCGTTAAGCCCGTCTTAAATGCTTCAGTCTTAATGCTCACAAACGCACCAATGACATCAAGCTTTGTTCTTCCAATTATGTCTTATGTCAATGCCGTCGGCGTATCCGAATATTAAAACGGAGTTTTGAAAGATTGCCTGAGTTTTTCACTATTCTTTCAAGAACGATGTTGAAGAAATCGCACGACCGGGCATCGCTTTGCCTTAAACCTTTTTTGACAGCAAATGCATCAGTGAGATGTTTTCCGACCTTGATGGAGCAGCGTGCATTCTCCATCGTCATCCTGCACAAACGGACAAGTTTGTCAGGGATGCCAAAATTAGACTTTGCTCTATATATGTATATCGTCCCTATAGATGCTTTCATATGAGGCTTTGAAATCTATGAAAATGTGGTAAGTGTCGATTTGAGGATCCTGTGTTTTCTCCAAGTTCTGCCGTAATGTGAATATTTGGTCGATGGTGGACTTTCCTGGTATAAAGCCGCACTGATATGCACCTATCAGGTTGTTGACGAAATGCTTCACACGTTCACATAATACGGCAGAAAGGATCTTGTGCGCGATGTTCAGAAGACTAATACCTCTGTATTTGGGGCAGTTCAGAGATTCTCATTTCTCGAGGATCCGGCAGATAATGCTGAAGTTCCATTCAACGGGCATGTTTTCTTCCGACCATATTTCGAAGTTCAGCTGGTGCATACTCCCAACCAAGTCATCGCCTGCCGCTTTGAACAGTTCAACAGCAATTCCGTCAGCTCCAGCGGCTTTGTTGGGCTTAAGATTCGATATAGCTATATCTTCACTTCGTCCATATCGGGTGGGCGGTATTGTTAGTCTGTCGAATGGTTTTATCTCTTCTCGTATGAAAGAGGAATTCTCTTCTTCATCGCCGTTATAAAGTTTGGAGAAAAGGTCCTTTCATATTCTCAGCATAGGCTGAGGTTCTTATACGATACTCTCTTGACTGTCCATGAAGGCTTCGGGGATTGTATCCTTGCGATGTTTTTTTTTTTTTACCTTTTGATACAACTTCCGAACCTCATTCCTGCTATGGCATCCCTCTATTTCCTCGATAGGGCGCTTCTCAAACCTTTTTTTTTTTTTTTAATTTTTGAGAAGCCGATGTTCTTCTCTCATCTTCTGGCACTCATCGTCAAACCAGAGGTTTCGGTGTGGTGGTCGTGTAAAACTCAGCACGTCAGAAGCGGCATCTCTGATGGCTGCTTGGCAATGTTACCACTGGTTCTCAATATTTGATACTGGGGGATAAGACTTCTTAACAGGTTGTTAGAGACTCGATCAGAAAAGAACCTGGCAATCTCTTGCGATTGTAGCCGTCCAACGTCGAACTTCCTCGCAGTACTTCCTTGTTTTGGCCCTGGTCGGGATGTCCGCAGCCGAAACTTGGTAGTGGCCATAGTCGATGTTGATACCGCATAAAGCGCAGACATCCTCTATACTGGAGAAGTGTCTTGAGCCGATCGCACTGTGGTCAATCTGGTTCACGGTTGATTGATAAGGAGATCTCCATGTCACTTTTTGAATATCGAGATGTTTGAACTGCGTACTAGCTACCAGAACGTCCCGCCCCGCACCGAATTTGATGAGAATGATTCCCTTATCGAAAGTGGTATCGTGCAGGCTGCATCTTCCAAACCTTACACCAAAGATATCTTCTCTTCCTAGCTTAGCGTTAAAATCTCCTGGGTCACCTAAAAACAAAAAGGTTGTACCAACGTTAGAAGGTACTGCCTCTTTCGAGCATGCCATCAATCATCCAAAGAGTTTTTTCTAGTCATGAAACAGTGCTTCTCATCTTACCAGTTCGGATTCGACAAAAAAATGTCACTGCCTTTTGCCACCAAATTTTATTTATTTGAATAAACAGGATTAGAATTGGTCATCATACCCACTACTTACTATTACGGAGGATGGTTCGATTTGGTGACGACAAGAGACTATTATTTGGAGGTTGGTAAGGGCCACGAAAAAAAAAAAATTTTATAGAGGGAATGACGGATAAAAACGAATAGCTGTAGCAAAAAACTACCAACAATTTCTCGGCTCAAGTTTCAATAAAAATGTGTATTGATAAAAGTTGGTTTCCTATTAGCCTACTGAAGAGGAAATACGCTGCTTATGTGACTTTTGAGTTTTTATGCGGCAATGAACTTGCTTATTTACTTAATTTTCATAATTTATTTATAAAGTTTTGCTCTTACTTTTAGAAGTTTACTCTTTAGATACACCTCAATAATTCCACCCTCGAAACTCACAATCGAACAAACCTCTCCCACTGAAAATCCATTTCTGATTCATTGGGTTTGGAGTTTTCGTTTTTTTTTTTTTTGATCTTTTTGTTTCTTTCGTTTTTAGAGAATTCCAACAAGTTTTCTGTTCATATCGAATTCATATTCACAGACCATGGTTACCGTAATACCTGTGTTTAAACTTTTTTTATTTTGCAAAACTAAGTTTTTATGACACTTTGTGTTGTGGCTGTGTGCTCTGCTTATGGGAAAAAGGTTTGCTTTTAATGTTTTTAAATAAGGGACCTGGGCCAAGCTAGGTTACTGACGTGGAATATGGAATAAGACCAACAGATGTAAACTTCTAATCCCATTTGTTACAATTGTGTGATTCCTGTAATTAGCCTTCACCTAGGGACATTGAAGGTGGTTGGTTCTGTATACACACAGAGGGAAGACAACAACCTTCCTTCCTTTATGCAATTGTAATGTAATTTCGTAATAGAAATTAAAACACATACGAGTACAATTTGTTCTGTTTGCGTTGTGTCCCATGATTATTGAATGAGCTAAGGTGTAAGGGGCGGCTATACGTAGAAATTTTATAATGTAAAAGAAGATAGTTCTTGGAACGTGTAATTGTGGTGCTGGAGGGACAGTCCCACTACAAAATTACCTCGGAGCAATTAAGTACATAAATTAGAAATTCAAATGTCACGCTTAGCTATTAAAATTAAGGTTCTTTTAACTTCTGAAAAGATTAAAAATTTAATAGACCACACTAATTATTTGGACACTTTAGGGCTTTTGTTGAGTTGGTGACCTTTGTAAAGGGTTTAGATACACAAATGTGGATCCAAATTAAAAATCCAATCTAGATGTATAAATAAAAGTGCTAAATATTTGACCCACCCTCATTTTTACTTGCGACTTATAGGTACTATAAGGCAAGTTAGGCACTCGTAAAAAAAATCGAACTCGAGATTTTGATCAAAAGTGACATTACGATGATAGCGAAGACGAAAAAAGTGGGTTTCGAAATTCTGTGTCTGTCTGTCCGTCTGTCTATTCGACTACAATCTAAACGGCTCTTCCGATTTAGTTTAAACTTGAACATTCATAAAATGTCATTTACTCAAAGCTAGGTAATGGATGATAAAAATTTTCTAAAAAATGATTATTTTTGTTAGCCCCATCGGAACCATTTTTCTTTTTGTTTTTGATTTTCTCGAAAACGGTACAACCGATTTTAATCATTTTTTTATGGTAAAAAGCTCCTCCAAAGTTTGAATATTATTGCGTATTCGAATTTAAAAAAAAAAAATTTTTTTTTGGATTTTCAAAAAAAAATTTCAAAACTTTTTTGTTGGAAACTCAATATTTTGAAAACCTCATGCACGATTTTTTTCAAACTTGATAAACAAAAGTTTCCTTATATAATCTATAAAATTTGAGAAAAAAAATTATTTTACCTAAAAATAAAGGTACCCACCATACAAATGTTAAAAAATGGTTTTCGAAAATCGTATTTTTCTCAAAAACGGCTCGGAGAATTTCGGCGACGTCAAATATGTGATCACTCCACAAAAAAAGATCTGTGATTTACATACCTAGAACTGAAAGCTGTTCAGTCGCCTCGATGCAAGTGTCACCCTCGATGCTAGTGTCACCCATGGATAGTCGCATTGGGGAGGGTAACGTTTTAGCGACAGTAGACGGCATATAGTTTTCGAAGCAGCATTAAATTCTACACCGATTTTGATTCTCTTTTGGAGAATGCTGTCAAGATCAGATTTAAATGAGCTTAGATGTCAATCTTCAAACAAATATTAAAAGCTGAGGGTACTCTAGTGTACTTTACTTTAGTGGATTGGAAGTTTCAGACAAAATATCATTTATGAACATAAGGAAGAATGTAGGAGACAAAACCGAGCCCTGAGGCACACCAGCGTTTATTTTGTGGATATCAAATTTGAAACCGTCCGTGAAAAGTTTTTTAGAATCCAACGAAGAAGAGATTCATCGATATCAGAAGCAGGCATTTTCGATAAGAGAGCTTGATGCCAAGCTCTGAATGAATGAATTGTATTGGGGTTAATGCACTGCGACCTGTAGATCTATTGTGCCGCCGCTTTAAGAATGATGAGCTTGCTCATCTTATAGTTCCTCCTCCAAACCTATTGCTTTTAGGAATTTTAGTATTTGGGGCACTTTTAGAGAGGATAGGTTGCTCCCTTCTACTCGGTATTGCCTCAGATGTGTTTTTCTTTGGTGCATGATTGGGCAACACTTTCCCAGTATATGTTCCGGTGTTTCCTCATGCATGTTGCAGAATCTGCAAGTGGCACTGCTTACCACACCAAGTAAATTAAGGTATCTTCTAAGTTTGCAGTGTCCTGTTAGAATACCTTTTTAGGTTATTCCTACTTAAGTTAATACGTATTCGAAACGTTGCCGGTTGTAATTGCCCAGTGGTATTTTCGCCTGTCTCATTTTTGGGAGTTCATTCCAGTTTTTGAACCTGTTTGCCTCCTCTTCTTGATTAGTTTTGGTTTTGATGACATTTTCTCCTATGCCGCAATAGGGTTCAGGCCCTGCTAGAGGAGTTGAAGCAACTATTTTTGCTAGGGAATCTGCCTTTTCGTTACCATGAACACCAGGTGCCCAGTAAAGTGTGACCCTGTTCTTGTTACCAAGTTCATTTAGCCTGCTTATGCACTCCCACACCAGCTTAGAGCTGATGGTGTATGAGCTTAGTGCCTTGAGTACTGCTTGACTATCTGATATAATGGCAATGTTCTTGTTACGATAATTCTTTTCGAGATTACGATCCACGCATTTCTCTATGTCCGCTTGGAAGATGCTGGTGGACTGCCCAATTGGTATGGAAAGGTTGGCTTTTGGCCCAAAGATTCCTGCACCAGTCCCTTCGCTTGTTCTCGATCCATCAGTGTACCATTTGCTGGTATTTGTTTCGAGTGTGTAGTTTGTTTTCTCTCCTACCCAGTCTTTCTTGTTACTGAGCTGTGTAAGAAAGTTTTCTCGAAGTTATGTTTTTTGATCATTCCATCTCTTGGGATGTCAATAAGGTCTGTTAATGTGAACCTGTCAATTAAGTCTCTTTCTCCGAGACCAATAATTTTGTCTGACCCAGTTCCTTCCTTTGAGAACCTCGTGACACCTCCAATTCCAGTACTTTTTATGACCTCGTGTAGAGGGGATAGATGAAGGACAACCTCTTTACCTTCGCACAGTGCGGTATTTTGGTCGAAAACCTGGCCAAAAATATTTGGGCACATTTTTCATATCAAATAGGTACCAAATGACTAAAAAGTTATTTGGAAGGATAAATTTTCATTTTTTAGGTACAGTAAAGAAAAAAAATTATTAAAAATCTAAAAAAGCACGTACAACACTGCGCTATGATTTTTTTTAAAGCTAATATTTTATTCTTTGTTTTGTTTTTTGATTCAAGTTGTTTAATTAAATAGTTTTTGAGAAATTAAGTTTTAAAGTTGAAATTTAGAAAAAAAAATTTTTTTTTCGGTTTTTAATTTATTTTTTTAAAAAAAATTGTTTATCAAGGACATTTTTTTTGTCAATATTCAATGACCTGATATATTTTTAGTCAAATACTTAAAACCTCATTCCGATAAATGTCATAGTTTATAAGAAATTAGAAAAAAACTGAAAGATACTTTTTCCTAGAAAATCCCTTTTTTCCTTTTTTTTATGAGTGAAATTTTCTTAATCCGGGTGTTCAAATTTCATTCCAAAATTTTATGTCCCAATATTCAGGTAACCAAGTCTAAGATACCTGCGACCCTTTTAATCCAAAATTTGAGAAGGGGATTAGTTTTAGTTGCATATTTTATGATTACAGGTCAATTACTCAATAAAAAGATTAATCTTTTTTGTCTTATATGCAAGTAGGTAATAAAAAAAGACCTGGAATAATTGAATTTTCTAGTTTATATTTTATTATTTATTCATCATCATAAACATCTTCAAAAACATCATCATCACCATCATCATCATTATTACCATCATCATCATCATCATCATAATCATCATCATCGTCATCATCATCATTGTTATTAACAGTCAAAAATTCGAGAGCCTCCTTTGAAAACGACTGTTTCTTGGTCTTACTTTTTGTCCTTAAACTACTGAGATAAGGGTCTGACGTCAATAGAAGCCGATTAATCACATCCTCGTTGCATGCCGTCCTGGAGAATTTTCGTGAAAAATTTTCTCTGTATTGGCGGAAATGCTTATTTCTAGCTTCCGCGGCTTCTTCGGACAACTGACCGATTGGCAACAATGCATGGGATATGACACTAGCAGAATGAATTAAAATCTTATGCACTGTTGGAGACATAGGCTGCCATGGATATAAGCTAACATAATGTTTAGCAGTATCCATCGTGAATTTTTCGAATTTTTTAAGATCTATCTCATAACCAGAGGATATCACTTCTAATATAGTTTTGAATTTGTTAATTAATGATAAATCCACGCCTGTAATGGAAGCTGCTTCTTCTTGGCTATTGAAAAATCTACGAGAGGTGTTGCAGTCATTGGTGTTGCCAAACCCAGCTTTTGGAATGTCCACCAGTAAGCCCAATTTGTCGTGGAACTCTTTTTGTATCTGTCTCTTGGCCGCTTGAATTTTTTCCCGGTCACTTTTATCTGTAACGCGTCCCTTATGCACGTCCGCTTTAAGTTTGTACGAAAGATGCACCAGAAATTCGAAAAACCTAATCCTGGCGTGTAGTATTGATAGCCCAAATCTGAAAGTCTCTGGATTCTCTGGTTCTGTAGAAGACAAGTCGTTGAAACTTTTTGAAGTTTTTCCGCATATGTAACAACGTAATGTAGATGAAGTATTCGTAGCTGCATTACACACCTTTCCATCGACCATTGTTGGAAGCAGTACATGGTTGATTCTTATGTTGTCGCTTACTTTTGTTGCTTGAAGATTTCGGGCCTGGTTTTCAATGTATTCGATTTCTTCATTGGTTATGTCCTTATTTTCTTTCAAATAACGAATCCGTATTGGTCGGCACCACCTCGGTGATGAAGAGTGGATATTTTGCCATATAATTTCACTCCCAGACTTTAGACGAAGAGGCACAAGGGAACTCAAAAATATATTTGCATCACTGTTGTCGTCATCTTCAAATTTCTGCTTGTATTGGCTTTGAGTAGATCCATCGCATCCCCACTTATATATTAGCTCTAAATCGGTTTCCCTGTTATCCAAGCACTGTGAGAGTTCTGGTTCCAAATATTTACATAATCGCGATATTGTGTGATCCACTAAATCTTGGAGCTTCACTTCGGCAACTGTCTCACTGACGCTTTTTGGTGGATAACATTCTTGTTTAGCTTTATACAAGTAGGTGTAGCACGGATATATATCTTTGTTGGCTTGATGAATCACTTCGTATTGACTTACAGTTAAATTGGCATCGACGAATATCCTCAAGGCGTTTTCAGGTGTGTGTTTCTTCGTTTTCAGGGCTTTACTGCCAATCGCAGCTGCTTTTTGGAACTTCATAGCCCTGGTTGGAGTTTTTGTCACAGTTTGAATCACTTTGGCTACATCACTATTTCCCGTCGCTCTTTGACTCATCTGTGCTGCGTATGTCAGTTCATCAACAGACACATTCCTTCGAAGTTCCACTGTTTTTCGACGTTTTGTTCGGTCACTTGATTCCCCGAATTCTTTGCTTGGGCGACCTTTAGACCTTCCGGGAAGTATGCCAATAGGTAGTATTATTTCTTCGCTAAGCCACTCTTCATTCTTATCCAAGAAACGGCTTTCTATTCTGTGGCAGAGTTGCCATCTTCGTTTATAATTTGGTTTGAACGCCTTGATAATGTTGAGAAGTTCATCTTCTTTCTCTGGGGGACAATTTGTTATATCCATAAGTTTTTTATCCAAATCTTCAAGTTTTTCGTCAAAACACCTTTGTGAGCTTCCTTTTACTAACTCGTGAAGCTGTTTTCTGGTCATAGCTAAGGTGGAATTAGAGTCATCTGGAATAATATAAAAATCTATTATTAAAGGTCGTTTTAAAGGGTTTTTTTCAAAGCCTCTGTTTTTTCTTAGGTGCAAACTTGTGCAAACTCTTGAAATGTAAGATTGTTCTACATATCCAGCAGTTTAATAAAATGTATGATAGACTATGTTGCGGCGTGTTGCGCTATTTCAAAAACACTAATGTTTGAAAAAAACAGCGAAAAAAGTGCAATTTTTTTAAGTGATTACTTCAACTCATCGATATGAAAAAGTTAAGATGGATATACAAATAAATTTTTGCTTAAAATACTATACATACCTTGATTAACGATATCCATATCAAATTTTTTCACTAAAATCACTTTTAAGACTGAAAAAAAAAACGCGCAAAAAATACACTTTTTTTTTAAAAACCGCAAAAAAAATCGTGCTTACTCAACTAGTACTAGTTGCAACTGATGGTGTCGCGAACGGGGGTGACCAATTTATAGATAGACTTCACTAAAGAGTAGCCTGGTTATCTACCTGTTATCGGACACAAGCTTAATCCTGGGAGGTAAAATTTTTTTTTTTGATTTATGGCCAGGTTTTTGATCAAAATACCGCACTGTGCTTCGGTAGGACAGTTTCTCATTGCTCCCGTAATACAGATACATGAGAGCCTTTGGACTTTTTCTAAGGTTTTCCTAGTTGTTGTTAATTCGGTTTTCGTATGCCATGCAACCGCACCATAGGTAATGATGGGTCTTATCATCATGGTGTACATCCACCTGAGGATGTTCGGTTTGCATCCCCATGATTTGCCGGGCAAGTCTTTTGCAAATCATTAGGGCTTTGCTAAACTCTATCAAATGCCTTTGAATCTTACTTTCTCCAAAACGATGTAAAGATTTGTTCCACTTTTCGGTGAGATATACTATAAGATTATGGCTACGAAAGCCATACTGCCGGCCATTAAGAAGCTTTCGTTCCTCTAGACATTTCTTGACTTGAAAATTGATCAGCGTTTCCATGATTTTGTAAGGAAGGGACGTAAGTGCAATTGGACTATAGTTAGAAAGGGGGAGGATTCGCCTTTTTTAGGGACAGGCTGGACAAATGCGGTTTTCCGTCCACCCGGAAAGAGGCTTGTAGAGTAGGTAGTAGATGGAGAAGCTTACGCAGTGGTTTTGCCAGCGTTGAAGAACATAGCTTCAGAACAATAGGAGGGAAACTATCCGCGCCAGCGGATTTGTGAATGTCAAGATCTTTTATTACTCTAGATACTACACGAGTGTGAGGAAAGATTCGTCCCATAAAACAGTTTACGCTCTCAACTACAGGAGGAGTCATGTCATTCTCTAGTAGCGACGAATTTACAGCAAACTGTGCTGCAAGCAAACTGGCTTTATCTATCGAGCTTACAACGGGAGTGTTACTGAAAACGAGCGTTGGAACTGAGGATTACGTAGTGTTTCGTACGTTTTTTACAAATGACCAAAAATGTTTACTACTTTTGGAACATAATAG
This sequence comes from Philhelius festivus, assembly GCA_963931855.1. Lineage (NCBI taxonomy): Eukaryota > Metazoa > Arthropoda > Insecta > Diptera > Syrphidae > Philhelius > Philhelius festivus. The sequence goes on from OZ007557.1 coordinate 43,989,248, forward strand.
TATTTTTTTCCACAATTTTTAGTTATGTATAAGTTTAGTTCGTCGGATATGAACGTTGCAGGTCTTTCTAGATTGTTTGTACTTATTCCGGTTTTCCTCAGTAGGGTTGGCTTTAAAACTACGGAAACTTACTTCTCGAATCAAACCAGGAGTTTTCTTTCGGTGTGGTAAATTGTATTCTTTTCGGAATAAAATTTCTCATACTGGCAGGAATAAGATTTGTGACCATATCTGCACTGGAGTCTACGTCTCTAACGAGGAAGTATTATAGTGACCAGTTAAATTTGCCGAAGAAATTTTTGAGACAGTCCCAGTTGGCATTCTCATAGGTTTTTTTTTAACTGGGGATTGTTGACACGAGAAATTTGCAGATATGATACAATATTCTGATGTGTCTAGAGGCAAAAGTATACTTGTGGTGTATTCATCAGGGTCAGAGGTGAGGCACAAGTCTATAGAGTGACCAAGGACAAAGGCTTTCATGGACCTAGGCTATGTTCTCGGCCGATTTTGCGTTCCTTTGACGCGCAAATGTTGCATGATTGATTACCGAACCGTTCGATTCAAACTTGACCACAAAACGTTCCACTGTGAGGGGCCATCTACTCTACCGTAAAATGGGCGTAACGCTTGCTAAATTTTATAACTTGGAAGTGCTGTTCAATAGTGTTACTGTCCATGGTGATTTGTCATCAGTAACTGATTTGACAGCTGTCACCAGAACAATATGGCCGCCAAAATCTGTCCGCTTCAATTGAAAAACCCTTAAGATATGATATGCCGTGACATACATAATATCTTTGAACAAGAATTTCAAGAGCTTGTTTGCATGTTAGTCTTGGCTTTTCCACTTGAAAGTTGATCAAATGAGCGTCTTCTACATTAAGGAAACCTTCACAATGTTATTGAAGTCGTGTTACATAAAAATATAAAAGGCACAAGTGATTTTGCATTCATTAAAGCCATTAACGATAAATGTGAAATGTTAAACTTTTTGGGTAAGCTCAATTAATTGGAATAATCCAAAGCCACGCCATTATAACAGTCATCCAAAGTTTTGCTATTTTAATTGTCATATTTTATTAATTTTATTATTCTATTAAGGGAATTTTCAAAGCTTGTGCTTTAATTTAATTTCAACCTCTGAACCGCAGCAATCTCTTTAAATGAGACTCGTTTCAACCCTCGAATTCCGTCCGCCCGAGTAAAAAGGGCAAACAGTGGTGCTTAAATTCTTGCACCACATTCCTACAAACACATGTACACACATATTTTACTTATGTATAAAGTGACTTTCCCCCATCTCCCTAAAGTATAATCTCGCCATATCAAAACTAAGTATCGTTCCTAATGGAATACTTTGTTTATCTGTCGTCTGTCTGACTGAGGAAACATCATCAGCTTTGGCGAGCCGAGTGAGTGTAACAGCGATGCGATGATGAAGGCGCAGTATTCTTGGCAGACATTATGTTTCTATTTGCAAAAAAAAAAAAAAGAATTAAAAAATTGAAATAAAAAACGTGTAAACAGCAGCCGCCGTCGCATCGGCATGTGGTGCCGGTTCTATATGTCATATCATCGCTGGCATTATTTTCGTTTCAATTTTTATAGCTTGCGTTCCTGCAAGCACTCCGCCTCAGCCACCACCGACCGGCCAACCGCACCAGAAGTGCCTTCAGAAAAATACTCTCGAATTTATATTAAGAGTCTGCAGTTTGTTTAATGCAAAATGGTTTATGCACATGGGAATCGGAATAGGGATCGGGAATGTACTGAATGCGGGCATTGTTTTAAAGGAGAAGACTCTTTTGCGCCTCGGATGTGCGGAGCGGCGCGGCGGCCGCAGTACAATGCACAGCACATAGATGTAGCTGAGGCCTTCAGCTATTGCCGGCCGCTGGGCTTGTGCTGCGCGGTGTTTATCGTTGTCTTTATGATTTTTAATTTGTAAATTTGCACATTCCTGGGGCTGAGTTGAGCTGAGGAAATTAGATTGCAGAGTTGTTCTTGCATTATTTGCTGGTATGTCAATGACCTATGTATGTATGATGGAACTCAAGGGAATACTTATACGAGTTACATGGGCAGTAGATTTATATCTATTTTTGAACACCTTATTCAAGGATGATAAATCTATGAATTTCAAAATTTTCAAAATTTAAATAAAATTCAAAAACAAAAAAACACAAATGAGTTAGGCAGTGTGTATTGTATTCAAGGTCACATTTAATTTTAAAATGTCCGTACCGGTAAATATTTTTATTTTCCACTAACATAATATAAAACTCTGAATTGAATACTAATTAGATTTAATTATTTTAAATTAATTCAAACTGGACTACATACATTTTTGAATCGAAAAAATGAATAATGAATACAAATGATTGCATGGGTATCTTGAACAGGGTGATTCAGGTATCACAGATTCAAAAAAAAAAAAATTAAGAAAAAAAAAATATTTCATTATTGAAAAAAAAAAAACTAAAATACACAACTGGATCGCAAAAATTTGCTGTAACGATTTATTTATTTATGGTTACCCTAATTTGTAGATAAATAAAATGCACGACTGGGTCACACGAACTTATTCCTATGTTTTAATGGACTAGGAATTTCAAAAACGAATGTTATAAGAGAAAACTGTTCATAAGCATAAACATTATTTTTTAAATTCTTTTAGTAGTAAGAGACAAAAACAGAATGCTATGCGCAAATATGAATTTATGCAAGAACAAAAATTATATAAGTCGTTGTACATAAGTTTTTATGTACAAAATTTTTAAAACATGTACGAATGAAAATTAAATTTCCAAAAAAATATAGAGCCATTTTTGAGATATCGAATTTTCCAAAAAAAAAGACTTTTTTCCAAAAATTCAAAAAATATTTTTTTTAAAGTCTTGAAATGCAATATTTTTTAAACTTTTTAGAAGCATCTCTATAAAAAATTTCATTAAAATCCGTTAAGTCGATAATGAGAAATTCAAAATAAGAAAAAAAGGTCTATAGTAAATATACAAGCTGTAATATCTTAATTTCAAAATTTGTTTATTAAATTAAAGATCATAAAAAATTAATTGAAAGAAAAAAATTTTTATCAAAATTCTAGGCGCCGTTTTCGAGGAAAAAAAACGATTTTTGATAACACTTGTTTGGTGGGTACCTTTATTTTTAAGTAAAATAACATTTTTTTTCTCACATCTTGTAGATTATATTCAAAAACTTTTATATATCAAGTTTAAAAAAAATTTAGCATGGAGTTTTCGAAATATTGAGTTTTGAAAAAAAAAATTGTTTTTTTTAAATCCAAAAATGTTTTTTTTTTTTGAAAATTTGTATACACAATAACGGCACGAGTACAATAACTTGGCCGCTTATATTTGATAACGGGTTTTTGTAGAGGGGTCAAAAACAAGCACTTTTTACTAATTTCTATCTCCCCCCGTTTAGGAGGTAGGGGCACTTTAAAAAAAAAAATATTAAAAAACAACGGCAACACTTACAATAAAGTGTTGTACTGCATTTGAAAGCCAGAAGATTGTTCTATAATTCTCCATTTAAATTAAATTACTTATGCTAATGGTTTTTGAGAAATTTGCATTTAAAGTTCAAATTTTGATAAAAAACGTGAAAAAAAAAAGTTTAGACCGATTGTTTTCAAAATTTTGAAATGAAATTGTAAATTAACTTACGAGTATATGTGATCCATGTAACTATCAGTTCTTAATCGAACACAAAAAACTGCATGGCTCTATGTCTTCTAGTTTTTGAAAAAATTGAAATTAACTAAAACTACTTTTCTATAAAATGTTTGATATTTTTTGCTTGCTTACATAAATAAATCAGTGCTAGCTTCCAACATTACAATATATAAACAGTAAAGTATGTATGGGGGGGCATGCTGCCACCCTGCAACCCCCCTGCTTGGGCACACTATAGGATTTGGGGTAGGTGTGAGGTTGGGTGAATGCAAAGTTTCTTTTGCATTCACAGAATCTGTATTTAAAAAAATTCAAATTTATTCTATTTATCCAATGTCCACTAAATACATACATATAAAATACAATAAACGATCTTGAAAACCAAAACAAACTTCCGACCATGTTCACCAATACATGGCACTATTTTTCTATCGAAAATACTGCCTAGAAAGGAAATATAAGGACGACTGGGGTTCGCAAATAATAGAGTTTTTATCAGATGTAAAAAAAGTTTACCCTTGTTATACCGATGGTGATATATGTGAGGGTTTACAGTTAAAAGACATCGATCCTCCCACCCTTCCGAGCGAAAATTTAGAAAGTGTTTTACCGCCAAAACATCCTCGGCTTCCCACCATAAAAGAGTAACTTAACGAACTCGACAGTTATAGTACGGACGATGGCTTTATTGACGAGACTTACACACCTTTTTAATACATTTTGACCATTTTTAACTAACTATGACTGACTAACTCCTGACTAACTGACAAAATAACTGACCCAGATGCAATTCTACCTCCTCATGGTGCATTCTGGGTAACGCTAAATGAATTGCGGTACTGAACTAACAAAGATTCATTATGTTTATTAACATTAATCCTTAAAATGGAATCACCGTCACCACCAAAATTCAAAAAAAGGAGTTTTGGTAATTTTCGATTTTCTCAAAAACTAGAAGACATAGAACCATGCGGTTGTTTGTGTTCGATTAAGAACTGATATTTACATGGATCACATATACTCGTAAGTTAATTCACAATTTCATTTCAAAATTTTGAAAACAATCGGTCTAAATTTGGACTTTAAATGCGAATTTCTCAAAAACCATTAGCATAAGTAATTTAATTTAAATGCACGATTATAGAACAAACTTCCGGCCCCCTCCCATAGTAAAAAGTGCTTGTTTTTGACCCCTCTACAAAAACTCATTATCAAATCTTGGCGGCCAAGTTATCGTACTCTCCCCACAATAACATACTATACAAATTTTTGGGGAGCCTTAGCATAAAAAAAAATATCAAAATCAGTGCTACCGTTTTTGAGAAAATCAAAAACAAAAAAAAATGTTTTCATGGGGGGTACCATTTTCCGGAAAATTTTGTTCAACTTTACTTAGCTTTACATTAATGAAATTTTTTGAATTTAAAAAAAAATCTGTGGAACAGTTTTTGAGAAAAAAAAAATATTTATAAAATTTCGAAAAAAATCGTATGGCAGGTAGCGTTATTTTTGGTCTTAAAAAAAAAAGAAAAAAGCGTGTGGGGGAAAAAAATTCAAAATGATATCTACCAAGTTTGAAGAAAATCGGTCAAACCGTTTAGGCTGTAGTCGAACAGACAGACAGACATACAGAATTGCGAGACCCACTTTTTTTAGTCGTCGCTATCATCGTAATGTCAACTTTGATCAAAATCTCGAGTTCGATTTTTTTTTTCGAATGCATAACGTGCAAGTAAAAAGGAGAATTCGTTCTAATTAGAAAAATGTTTTTCAAAATAATAATAAAGCTTAATAACAAAATATACGAGAATAACTCAAAATCCAAAAAATGTTTTCAAAAAACGACAAAACGCTATTTCGAAAACCTGAAACGCAGATTAACCTAATGCACTACATGCACACGCATAAGGAATTACCACCCAAATAAATAAAGACAGATAAGTGGTGGTTTATCTGTAAGCCCAGTATTTACTGCATTATTTCATGAATAAAACTATTTCTGTTAAGTGACTCCAATTCAACTAAACGAAGAAAGGAATAAGAAATAGAATTGTCAAACTTGTTATTTTTATTGATTTAAAATTGCTTTTGTTTGGTCTTTAGTTCACAAAAATTAATTGGTTTTTCGTCCTTTCGATCTCACCTCACATGGACTCATCAGTTGAATGTGAGGGCCGGCCTTGTCAATACACAATTTTTGTCAAATTCAATTCATCTTGCATCGATTTTTTGATAAATACGTATGCGAACTATATCCAACCAAGATTAAAATTGTAATCATAACGCTGGAAGATTTTGCCCGTGGTCTGGCTTTGTTTCTATATGAAGATTTGCAATCGATAGAGACCAAGTTTCGTTTCTTGTCTTACTAGATTTCTCCAAAGCATTCGACTCTATCCATCATTCATCAATTCACTTTTCACTTTGGGCTATTAAATTGATTGATTCTAACCACACTGGATACTGGAAGAATGCAAGCTATTGAAGTTAACAATATCCTCTCTAATTTTTTAATGACGGCAAAAGGTGTTCCGCAAGGATCAATTTTAGGTCCCATTTTGTTCTCCTGATATATAAACGAATTTCCTACCTTTATTAAATACTGTTCCAAATCTACGTATATGCCGACGATGTAGAACTCCATTTGAGTTGTCTAATTGGTCTCATAAAACAGAGACCTGCGACTTCAGAAAGCCCCGCAGGAAAAAGCCTAGAGGAGTCAAATCCCATGACCTTGTTGGTCAATTCCTTAGACCCTCGAAAAATGATGTTAACATTGGAAATTGACCTATAACGACTTTGTTGATAGAATATACCCAATAATAATATCTCAAAATATCATTTACGAATTAGGGGACACTCTGTAAAGGTGGAAGAAGAGTTTTTATTTGTATTAATTTTTCTGTAATGCTACAAAGTTTATTCGAAATCGTTGGAGCAGTTTTCGAGATATTTTGAAAAAAAAACATATTACTAGATAAGCTGTAAATATATCGAATTTCTCCTCTGTTCAAATAGAATCTAACACAAACCATGTTTCAAGTAATGGCCTTTTCAATTGGCTTTCGGAAGAACTCTACGATGCGGGACGATTCTGGATTTAAATTCAGAATTATACTCTCTTCTTTTTAGGAGAGAAACTGTAATTCTAAATGCCAATAGAACACTTTCAGAAGAGTTCGTATGCATTGCGAACCGTTCTAGACTGCCAATCGAAAAGGTCATAAAACACGTGGATCTAAACGCCAGGCGATTAAATCGAGGGCGGCGTTTAAAAAAGATTTAAGTCAAGCTGAAGTACATATTAAACATGTTATATAAGTTACTACGACATTTTCGAAGTACAGGAATTAGTCCTTGCTATAGGAATTTAATAAAGGGACTTTTGCGTCAGTTTGAGGATCTTGACGTCATCGCATCGGGCTGGCTTCGTCACCACCGTACATTTATTTAGTTCTAGAACATCAACAAATCTCGAATACACAAGTAATGATGACGTGGCGAGGTGGTAGTTTGAATAACATAGGGATCTCAGTGGACATTGAACGTCAACCAGATTAATACTCGTAAGATACCGATGGGCTTAAGGCACTCATCCAGTATCGTAGATATGCGAATACATATTCTGAGGAATGCGATTTCTTCGGGTCGTTTTTGGATCAAGTCTCTTATAATATCTTATAAGTCCTACGCCGCCAATATCAAGTATTCAGGACTGGTGCAAACACTGACAAGTAGCTATCAGAGATACTGTCTGATATGCTTGGATCACAGTAGCGCGTTCTGTCACTCCAAGCGAATAACCCGAGATCTTTGTGCAGAATTCTCCTCAGGCTAGTGCGTGAAATGTAGAGCAGTTGAGATCGATGGTGAGTTGATGTTCGTGAATTGAGTCTCACACTCTCGGCTACAGCAGCCAGATTCTCGTCTGTGCGCACCGTACAACGACGGGGACCATGAGTGTTTTTCACTAGCATACCAGTCTCACGAACTTTTTGCACTAACTTGCGTACAGCTTGCGTGGTAGGTGCTTCATTTCGGCCAAAACTTCTTTTCAAAAAACGCACTCTTTGGGCTACACAGCATTCACTTTGGAAATACGTTTTCAATATTTCCCAACGTTGTTCTGCAAGCGTACTGACTGACTTTCTGTCAAGATTTCGAGAGGGGAAACAACTGTCAGTGTCAAAATATCCTATGATTTAAAAACAAACTAGATACTAAATGGCCCACCTTGTATGTATGTAGATATGTATATGTATATGAACTGAAGTCTTCTAAAGTTGCTGGAAATGACGGCCTTGATTTTTCTTACGAATTATGTATGTAAAGGCCTACCGTCCAACTTGTTCACTCCATATATGTAAGTGTAGTTTTAGACCAAAAAAGTCTCCACCGACACCGATATTCTTGTGAAATAGCCACTTCACTTCCAGTCCTTTTCTAAGCAATTCAACCCTGATACTCTTGCTCGGGGGAATGTTGAAAGGAAATTTATTACAGGCAGATAAAACTTTGACCATTTGACGTAATGACTAGTGCTTTGAGCAACTCTATCTAAGATCAGCAATAAATTCAGACAACGGCACCAGCATTGAGATCATTTCTTTGAACTTAGAATGCAAGCAATATCTCGAGCAAATGGCTATACTCGTTTCATGCAGAAACTTGGACCCTATTAAAATCGAATAGATCGGTCAAACGTCTGATGACTAAAGGTTGGTGGTGGAATTTGATAAAACTGCGACGCATTACTACGTTCCACAACTGAAAATTGATAATTTGTTCCATCTGCATAAATTAGGAAAGTAAATAAACAAGTGAGTAATATTAAATCCAAATTTTAAGCTGAGTTTGAGAAAGAATGTTAATGGTATTCCGTTGATATACGCGAAAAGGTGGTGTACGTGCAAGCTATTGTTTTTGTGTGTGTTGTTTTCCTGATATGGAAACAGGAAAAGTTTTCCACGCTTCCGGAAATGTCAGTAGTTCATTAACCACCAGATTTCAAAGAAACCAAATATGGAGAAGGCATTCTTTTACAAAAGTCTTTAAGTTTCTGAACTGATAATCCGACTTGTACACATGTACATTTGCATAACTAGCAAATTTCTTAAATTCTTAATTCCAAAAATCAATTAAAATACATAAAATAATGGCAGACAAGCATCCGCAAAAAAAAAAGAAAGAAAATATCACACACAAACAACTGCGTACACAAGATTTTCCAAATTTATTACACAGGATTGTTAGTGTAAAGTAATAAATCTAAAATTATTCCCAGATAGAATATAAAATGAAATTGCTGAACAAGTTGCCAAATGCCAAGCAAAATGAGTCACATTCATCTTTCAATCTGTTAGTTGGCGATGACTTCAGAACGTTTGGCGTTAAAATATATGTATAATTAAACCTCAAAGAAAAAACAAATAAAAAAAACCTCAAAGTTTGTTGATCTCGAAAAGCAAATAGCGTTGAAGGTAATGAGGGTTTCCTTTGCGAGTCTGGAAATTGAAAGTGTCATCTTTTCTTCGAGGCGACACATTTCAACCATTTCATACCACCCTAGTTTTATATACAATTTTCCAGAACAAAGAAAAGCCCTCAACCCTTCGTCTATCTGCGCCGCGGCGACGGCGGCGTAGAGCATTTATTATATTTCATTTCCAGACGCAGCAATGCCGCCATCTACTATGATGCCTTCCATCCGATTGTCGAGGCTCTAGACTTTCTAGGATGCACAGGAAGTTTGTTTTCGCAACAAAAAATGAAAAAAACCGTATGTCTGGCGGAAGGATTTATCATTGAATGTTCGTTGCTAGAAATAGTGAAATCCATTCAACAAAATTAACCAACCCTAGCCCCCACGTGTTTCGACTGGATGTCATTCTTTACAGCAAGCTAACCGAATGGAATGATTCAGTGATTCCTCATACAAATATATATCAAAAAGATGAAATAAAATAAAAATGAAATTGCATTCAGTTCAGATTGGCAGAGTGCATTTTATGAAGGAAGCTTTGTTGGAAAGTTTTTGTTCCAAGGGTAAGGGTTGATGGTAGCCATTACAGACATTTCAGTTAACGCCAATTAAAATTAAAAAAAAAAAAAAAATTAAATACACTTTGAATGGTGAGCAAAAAGTTGAGTACAGGAAAAGGATACACAGACAGATTTTATTAAAACGCTTTGAAGACTTTGATAAAACAGTGGGTGGATATACTTATAGTTAAATGAAAAAAGTTTCACAGAAAGCTTTGATTGTTGTTAACTGTGGGGACTTACGATTGATTTTAGATGATGCACTTTGACGAACACATACCTGAAATGGAAAGAAAAAAGTATTCATTAGTCAAACAGAAAAGACAGAATGTATTTTAAAAAGGGGATTTGTCATGGGTACAATGTTTTAAACCTGAATTTCAGTCAAGAATTTTTCAAGTAAAAGTATTTTTACAGGATATTTTTTTCCGATTTTATGTCAAAATTTAAAAAAACAAAACTCCTCTTCTGGTCATCGTTTTTTTGTCAAAATTTAGAATAAGCTCCTATACTGGTTATCTTGTCCCATTTGAAGTAGTTATACTTCATCTGATAAAAGAAGAAGATGAGGTAGGAACAAAAACATTTCGTTTATTATTTAAAATTATAATATGATTCATCAAAACTTTCATTAAGTTTCACAATAATTCAAGTTTGAACTCGGCTTTTGGTTCTTAACTTATGAAGGTTTAATAATTTATTCGATTTCACAGTGTTCGTAAAAAAAACCCTGAACTGAGTTAATTCTGTCATTTAAGTTAAACTCCTGTGTTCTACCATTTTGAATTCACGTGGAATTAGGAACACAACCATATCAAACCGCGCAAAAGTAGAAGAATGTCGGCCAATTTCGTTGCTCTGCTGTATAAGCAAGATTCTGGAGGCGTTAATATTGAAGAAACTCAACGTTTTCTGCAGAGAAAGAGATGTCAAACCGGAGTTCCAATACGACTTTAATAAGACCGCTGCTGTTTAACATTTATACTGCTGATCAGCCAGCCAACGCACCAGGTAGCGTATTGCCAAACTGTATATCAGTACAGAGCTCCGACGCTCTATAATAGACTACAGAATGCTCATTCAAATTAAGAGCATACTATATACTGTGTCAGATCAAAAGCAGATTTTTCTGTGTTGGTATACATTTTGCTCAGGAAACTAAGAGCAAAGTACCTGTGATTACAGAGCCATCGTTCACGTTGGTATAGTTATTGTGTGTGGTGAGTTCTGGGTTGGTATATATTTTGCTCAGGAAACTAAGAGCAAAGTACCTGTGATTACAGAGCCATCGTTCACGTTGGTGTGGTTATTGTGTGTGGTGCCGTGACATAAGGCCAAGTGACAAAAGGCCAAATTTGTTTGTGACTTAAGGCCAAACATAAAATGTTTTGTCTTGAGCAACAGTACCTTGGGTGGCCCGCTTCGCGGGTTTTCAGGATTTTAAATCCCTTTTCGGGGCTCACACCCGCTCACGCAACTCCGTTGCTCCGCTTAGGGTATGTTCAGTCGCCAGGCAGGCGCCTGTAGCAACAGTTTTCCTGAGCAGCAGTACATAACTGTTAGTTGTTTACTCCAATTAATGTAAAATACAAAACTGTTGCTACAGGCGCCTGCCTGGCGACTGAACATACCCTAAGCGGAGCAACGGAGTTGCGTGAGCGGGTGTGAGCCCCGAAAAGGAAGTTAAAATCCTGAAAACCCGCGAAGCGGGCCACCCAAGGTACTGTTGCTCAAGACAAAACATTTTATGTTTGGCCTTTTGTCACTTGGCCTTATGTCACGGCACCACACACCACACATAATAACCACACCAACGTGAACGATGGCTCTGTAATCACAGGTACTTTGCTCTTAGTTTCCTGAGCAAAATGTATACCAACCCAGAACTCACCACACACAATAACTATACCAACGTGAACGATGGCTCTGTAATCACAGGTACTTTGCTCTTAGTTTCCTAAGCAAAATGTATACCAACCCAGAACTCACCACACACAATAACTATACCAATGTGAACGATGGCTCTGTAATCGCAGGTACATTGCTCGATCTGAACTAGCATATAGTTTGCTTCAGCTTTTTTAATATTTTACAAGCAAACTGCATGTGACCACAGAGCGCTCTGTGGTAGCATACAGTTTGCTCTACAATACTTTCAAATTCGGTGAGCAGAAAATGGCTGAGCACAGACTATGGAGATCTGTGCTGATATACAGTTTGGCAATACGCCACCAGGTACAAAAAAGAAGATTTATGAAGACGACTCCATCAAGTACGCTACCGCTTTTTCACCAGAGATTGCTGTCAGGAGATTCCAAGAGCACATTTAAAACCTATAGAAATACTATGCCAAATGAGGACTGAAGATAAATAGTGAAAAGACCGAAGTCATCTGCTTCCGAACACCAGTGACTGTCATTCGAAGGTTTAAAAAAAAAAACTTAAGTTTCTAGATAACACTGAAGTTATAATCAAATAATCAACGAAGTACTTGGGAATCAACTCTTCCAGCAAACTGAAATTCAAGAAGAATGTAGATTACCTAGAGGCAGGTATCTATACGCCCGAGCCATCACTAACGATCAATTTAAAGAAATCATCCATAGGGACGAAGGACCCTTTTACGAGAAGACCAACAATCAGTACTACAGGGCTTAAAAAGCCTATTCACCAAACATATTTAAACTGCTAATATTAAAAAAAATCATGAATCAGATTAAAAAAACATTAATATGATATTGTAGGCAAATAGCATTTGATAAAGCCAAAAGAACAACGTTGGGCCTCTATTGTTGAGCCAATATGATTTATCTCGATTTGATGAAGGTAAAGTCTGTTGTGACAATTGTTTTAATGTTGAAATTGTTAATGATTTTAAATACCTAGGTATTTCTTTTGATCTAAATATGAGTTGGACAAATCACATTTCAACTTTGAAGCAATATCTACGTTCTTCAATCCGTAGTCTTTACCACCTCAAAAAATTTTGTGATCACAAAACTTTAAAAACAGCTTATTTTGGAATTTTCCATTCTAAACTTCAGTATGGGATTAGTTGCTGGGGTGGTGCTTACCTAACTAAAATTCAGCCTCTGGTCATTTGCAAAAGTGTGCTATGAGAAAAATCTGCGGGGTCAACCGGTTGTATCCTTCTATGGTGCTCTTTAGATCACTGAACATTCTACCTGTGAGACATTTATATTATTTTAAAGTTTCTAAAATATTCTTTATGAGATGTGGATATCTACAGAGTCCAAACTCTGAGGTCCGCAATTTGCGAAGCAACCATGACAGCTATGTATCCGTCCCCTCATTTCGAACGACTCACTTTAGAAACTTCTACTCCATTGTGTCCTACAAGCTCTTTAATATGTTTCCCGAAAATATTCGTTGTATTCGAACCTTAAAATTATACTTGCAAAAAATTAAATTATGGCTTCTTGAAATTGATCATAACCAAATCGAAATTTTGTTGACCTACATCAATTAGTTTTAAACTTAATTATTTGTCTTTTATAACAAATATAATGTTTTATTCTTTCTTTTTTTTTTATTCTTGTATTTAATTTTTGTATTCTCGTTATGTTAATCTTTCCTTAATATTGTTCACCCCACATAAGTCATTTAATTATACTGAGTGCCATTTATCACTATTTAAATTGTTAAATAAAAAATGTCACTATAACTATTCTGTTTTATAATATTTCTTTTAAAGCTTGTATAGTTATCCTTTGTTACTTTATAAATGTATTATTATAATAAGAATAATGAAAATAAAAAAAAAAAAAAAAAAAAAAAGTTAGTTTTAAGTCAAATTGTATTTAAAACAAATTGAGAAATAAAAAAAAAAACATATAAAACCTTATTTAAGATGGCTTCCACCATTCTGTCACTCGTTTCATCTTAAACGTGTGAGATGCTGTTATCATAATCATAGACTGAAGTTTGCTGACTTAAGTGTATTTGAGCATATTTCATTCACCATTCTCTATTTACTTACGATATATATACATATGTATATGTTTTCTTCCTACTAGTTTTAAATGATTCGAAATTCAAATATTCGTTCACTGAAATAGCAGGATTTACATAGTAACAGTCTTAAACTTCATAGCAGACAATAGCAGACATCACCAAATCACAATATGATATCAGATACGACATTAAATTGCAGTCTGAGACAGCAGACGTCCCTAAATCACAGTCTGAAATAGCAGACGTCACCAAATCACAATATGATATCACATAAGACATTAACACAACAGTCGTCACTAAATTACAATCTGATATAACATATGTCACTAAATCACAGTTACAGTCTGAGAAAATCACGGTGTGAGATCCCAGTCTGATATAACAGACATCATTTCTTCATCCTTCTATGAAAACTCCCTAAGTCCATTTTAAAAAAACATGTGATTCAATTCTAATTTAATTCATTCCGGATAAACCATTTGCAAAAAATTTTATTGCACAATGGCTACGCCAAACTCATTCTACAATTGAGGCCCGAGATCGTGCTATTCTTATAATTTTTGGATTTTTTTTTATTAATTTCCAAGTTTTAATGCAAATATCTCAAAACACAAAAAATAGACTAAGGGAGTTTTCATAGAACGACGACGATTTATTCCAGTTTGAAAATGCAGATGTCCCAAAGTCACAATTTGCGAAGTCACTTAATCATAATCTGAGAAAGTATATATTATTAAATCACAGTTTGAGATACCACATGTCACTAAATCACATCTTAGATAGCAGAACACAACTAATCACAGTTTGAGATAATATACCACATAAGATAACAATGTGAGATGTCACTTAATAACAGTTTGTGAAGCAGATGTCACTAAATCACAGTCTGAGATGCTAGATGACACTAAATCACTTTTTAGAAACCAGACGTCATTCGATCACAGTCTAAGACAATAAACGTGCCTAAAACAAAGTCTGAGGAAACAGAGTCATTTAATCACAGTCTTAGATAGCAGATGGCATTAACTCACAATTTGCAATAGCAGATCACACTAAATATTAGTTTGAATTAGCAGAAGTCACTTTATAATAATCTAAGAAAATGACTTCTTCAATAACAGATGTCACTAAATCACAATCTGATATTGACGCAACTTACAAACTACTTCCACCTGTGATCTCATTGTCACTTCTGGAACCTTTAAAAAAGAATATTGTGGTGGAATAACGGGGACCTATAACTTTCTGTCAAGTCGGAACGGCTTAGATGAGAGACAGTTTTTCATGTGAAGAGATACGAGTACTTTTAGAGGATTTATCATTGTAGAAAAATATGAAATGTTCCTCGATAAAAAAGAGAAAGACCGAGTTTTAAATAAAGGGTTTATCAACAGGGACGCTACAAAAGTAGAGCAGCGACAGGGACAGCAAACGACGCCATATTTCTTGCCGCTCTTTTGACATTTCTCTTCAGTAAGGTTTGCCATTTCATGATGAAAAGATATACGAGCCAACAATGAGTCGAAATTATTAAAATTTACTACCGAAATTCGGAGTCAGTGGCCTCAACGTTAAGGACGCTACGTCCAATTTATGGTCGTCATAATCATCCTAGCAGATCAACAATTGAGCGTCTAGTGGAAAAATTTGAATCGACAGGCACAGTACTCCATGAGTCATCATTGCATCCCGAAAAAAATACGGTTTGGTGTGGTTTATGGGCCAGCGGCGACTTGGAGGACATGTGGTTCCAACAGGACGGCGCCACAAGCCACAATGTCACAATCAATTTATTGGAAACCAAGTTTGGAGAACATGTTATCTCACGAAATAGTCCAGTCGATTTGCCGCCTCGGTCGTGCGATTTGACGCCGTTAGACTATTTCCTGCGGAGCTACGTCAAGTCTATGGTCTATGCCAACAAGCCAGCGACGATTGATGAACTTCGTACGAATATCGAACGTGAAATTGCAGCAGTATCGGCCGATTTATGCTTGAAAACCCTTGAAAATTGGGTTCGGCGTCTGGACTTCTGCAAGCGTGCCCGTGGTGGCCATGCAAAAGAAATCGACTTCCATACATAATGGCATCGAACGTACTTTCACAGGAATAAAGAATTTCATTGATATCCAAAACCGTTTTTGTTCTATTTAAAAAAAACCTTTGTAGCGCTCTTATTGAAAAACCCGATATAACCTTTGTTTAATTAAAATTAAGAAGTAACTTCTCTGAAAGTACAATTGCGGAAGATAGTGAAAATGATAATTGAATTTAGAAAAGCATAATTCATAGTAACAATTCAAATGACAAGTTAAAAAGAGATAGTATAAATTTACATGAAAGGTAGATAATTCAAAAGTAATAGAACATTATATAATAATAGGGTAAACAAGAAAAGTTTAACTCGTTTCGTCAATTAATTTTTAACAATCATTTCTTCGCAGGAGGCACTAACCCTGAAAAAAATAATTGGTTTTAGTTGATCCAATCTAGTGACAGTCCAATCTACTAAGTACTGGAAACAAAGTGTACAATCACAGTAGAGCGGAGAGTAAGAGCAAGAGCTCGGATAGACAGAGTGTGACTATAGGCGTTTTTCTTTTTTAGTTCAGAACAGAACCTGAGTTGTCAAAAAATAAATTGTGTTTCTTTTTTAGTTCAGAGTGTTCAGAGTTTCGAAAATGTGTTTCTTTTTTCGTTCTGAGCATGTTCTGAGCGTGTTCAGAGTGCGCTCTATGAGCTCAGAGTAAAATAACTGAGCAGACAGAGTAAAATGCTTAACACAAGCATTTGACAGATGGAAATTAAAAAAAAAATGGCGACAGCTACATAAGTGTTCAAGTGTGTTTCAAAATATACTCAGAGCGCTCAGAGCACGCTTGGTTCAGAGAATGTTCGGAACATACCCGACATGCTCGGACTCTGTTCAGACTTCAGAGCTCTATACTGAACTAAAAAAGAAAAACGCCTTATAATGGACTATTATTCCAGAGAGAAACACAAATTGATATTCCAGTGATGACTTCTATGATAAGAACATGGACCTAGAGAGTGTAGAAGGGTCCACAATAGTGTTAATTCGGGTCTACTTGCATTCAATTTAAGACAAGACGGGAACGTTGGTTGGGTAGTGGGGCGACAGGTAGCTATCAACATAAGACGAGTACAGTCTTGTTGAACATGAGAAACTACAAAAAAGAATTCAAAGTCTCCCACAGTGGCAACACTGTCTAGCCAGCGGCTCGGCAATATGAACGTTAGAACTGAAAATAAAAGGTTCGATTGGTTCCGTTTAATATCGTTACACAAATACTAAATGAAGTTTTCTAAAATGAAAATTTACTTAGCCTAACATTAGTTAGCCTTTATTTTAACTGTCAGGCAACTTAGCAAGTAATTGTCAATTACCATAAAAGCTTCATTTTTATATACCCAATTATCTAGAAAACAAAAGTATTTATTTACCTATCCATATAGTTACTCGTATTTATTATTTAAAAAAGCATTCATCCGACATCTTGTTGTTTAGTCTTATTTCGTAGATCCCGTAGATTTAATGATAACACACTAAAATCCTCTAAGCCAATAAGTGAAATGCTTTAGATTCTTATTAGAGCTCATGATCCGCATAATATCTCAACCGGAAACAATAACAATAAAAGAAAATAACATAACTATAACATTGAACATTCTCAACCTCATCACATACTAATTTGCCAGCAATTTAACAAATTAAATTCCCAACCATTGACTACCCCCTCAAAAACAACAAAAAAAAAAAAAATAAACCAACCTTAGAGAAAAGAAAAGCAAATATAATGAATCTTTCCTGGTCTCCTGCAGACCTCGATAACAACCTCTATAAAAATACTCATACACAAACTTTCCCCCTAATAAATGCTGACCCTGGGCTCGTGTCGTATTTTCCAAAGGACTTAAGTCGTTCCGTATAATATCGTATTTCGTATAGGTAAAATGATTATTTGATTTTATTTCTTTTGCCTTTTTGCCCAAGCATCATTGGCTTTCATTTTGTTATCCCAGAATCTCAAAGAGTTCAAAGTTTTTATGATAAAATCAATATAAATTTGCCATGCCACAGCAAAAATACATACACACAAAAAACCCCACGTGTAAACAAGCAAACAAACAAATTACCTCAGTTGATGATTCTAACTTTAGACAGAGATGTGCCAAAATCATCGACCCGGCAATAAACTTTTCGCCGTAATTAACATATTTATACTGAAAAAATACCGCTCCGCGCAGCAATTTTATTTAAAGAAAATATTTACGTGGTCGTGTCTAAATAATAGTTCAGATGAGACCATCAGCCAGAGGCAAACAAAACAAACGAACACCCAAAGCAAACAAAAATGGCAGAATGGCAGTGTAGAGGGGCCATCATAATGAGAATGAATAATGGCGAGGACGCATCACTATGCATCTGACAGGTGTTCCTTTGGTTGTGGCTCTGACTGGTTGAAATTGCATTAATAAATGCATTGTACTACGTATCGGTTATGCAATTGTCATCGGTGACACATGTGCGGTTTATATGTGTTGTCTGTTGTGTATGTGGTTTTGTATGTAGGGGCCATGTCCATTGTCCAAATCAAATTCGGTTCAATGCGAGCTGTCAGGCACGATATAACCGCATGGGCTTGACATTTAGCATATTTGACTAACAAATTAATAAAAAGTACGCAGGCAAATGTAGCCGGCGGAGATCGGTATTTGTATTTTCAAGTTCTGACCTATTGAAGTGCATGTTCCGCAAATGGAGTGTGTGTGGAATGACAGTGGCAATTATGAGGGGGACAAAAGAAAGAATTTGTATTGTTTTTTTTTTTTTAGAATCGGTATAAAGTATGTTTGTGTAGAAAGAGAGACGCAATTTGAAAACAAAACCAGGGATAGCTGATTTTACAATATAAATTAAGAAAACTGAAACTGATAGCAGATTGCATCCGCGGATTTTAAATTAAAAATATTGGCCAAGGTAAAGGCAATCTATACTTTTTTTAGGAGCCCTCTTTGACTGTGAATAGAATTATGAAATAACGAACTTACCGATTCAAACTTGGGCTAAAAACTCATATTGACACAGGTCTACAGATTTTATGTTTCGATACCAAAATTTATTTTTTTCTAAACTGACTCCTTAAATTTAACGAGTTTTATTATCCACGTTATCTGGGGCCTTTTTAATAGATCATATGTTAGGTTAAGTTAATGGACTGACAGTTGATCTTCTTAACGTCACACTTAGATCAATGTAGATCCGTTGTGATACCCTAGGTATTGTGCTTGCATTTATTAAAACCTATGATAATCCCATGTCATTCAAGCCTGTTAAGGATCTTGATGAATTTCAGCGAGCTATAGCCTGAAATGGCGGAAGCTATCGGGTTTTTCAAAAACGGTTTTGGATATCAATGAAATTCTTTATTCCTGTGAAAGTACGTTCGATGCCATTATGTATGGAACTCGATTTCTTTTGCATGGCCACCACGGGCACGCTTAACGTTGAGGCCACTGACTCCGAATTTCGGTAGTAAATTTTAATAATTTCATGACAAACCTTACTGAAGAGAAATGTCAAAAGAGCGGCAAGAAATATGGCGTCGTTTGCTGTCCCTGTCGCTCTACTTTTGTAGCGTCCCTGTTGAAAAACCCTTTACTTTTAAGTCATTGAAGAAATGTCTGTCGTCACTTAATCACCTGGTTGAGGAGAGGTAGATGCCTTTTAAAAGCGTGATCCATTCCTTTACCCCTCCACCAGGCCCGTAGGAGAATGTGGCTCCTTGCAACATCTAGTAGATGAGTTTGATCTGTCAGTGATTTTGTGTGTGTCCGTTTGTTTTGTCAGAATTGCTGATTAAATCGAAGCGGCTTTTTCTTTCCGCAACAGAAGTTTAATAATTCACTGACGTTTGTGTTCACCGCAGGAATGACAATTGCTGCTCCTGCACGAAACACGTTATCGTTCAGTCCTTTTCGTTTGTACTATCATTGTCGTCCTGTACACTTTTTATTTATTTTTTGTTTTGACTGTGGTTGGAGGCGATTTCCAGTTTTGTGGTCGGCTGGTTGATAGAGCTTTTCGTCGGAAAGTATAAAAGCGATTCGAACATGTTTGCTCCAAGCTTACAGATCATACAACACAAACAGTCTAATGTTTACGTCATACATCATACAACACATATAACTATCAGTTTTACGGGAAGTGTTGTTTGAAAATTGTGTTGTTGTATGAAATGTATGATTTGACATTTCGTTTTTAACTATAAATATTTAAATAAAGTTATTAAAATTAAATATTTGTGAAATTTAATATTTGATGGTGAAGTGGTTTTGGATTTGATCGTTAATTAAATTTTAGAGCTCGCAAGTTTCAAGATGAAAGATTTAAATTTTGTTAAAAAATTTAGAATGTGTTATGTGTTTTTAATACAACGTTTGAGAGCAGCAAGAGCTCATTCTAAAATTTTCAATGAAGGTTTCTCACCATTAGAACAAATATTATCAAAACATCCATTGGCCTTGAAATGCATGCCAGAATCATGGACCCGGAACAGTTCCGTATCACACAGTCATTTCCCTACACAACATTATCATTTCCGTAGCACGACAAAATTAGTAAAAACGTTTAAAAAAAAGTGGACGCGCTTTTTAATCATCATCAATTATTTACTTACATATGTATATACTGAAACAATCGAACTTGCATAATTTTTTTGTCAAATTTAGGTAGGGGCCATTTTCGATGCCAAAAAGGAGCTTTAAACAGAGAATCACCAATACATACCAGGGCGGTCCGATGGTGCCAGTACCGCAAGAGAGATTTACTATCGTCTAGTACGTTCTCTTAGACGTCTAGTGTTAAAATTTCAGCCGAATCGGACTCGTAATTTTGTTTGACCACGTGTGGAAGCCAGCTTGTCGGCGAATTTTAGAAAAATGGAAAAAGAGCAATATCGGTCGGTGATTCGATTCTTGTTTTTGGAAGGTAAATAGCGCAGCGAAATCAAACAGCCCTTAGGCCAGGCGCGCACATTCAATTTTTAGTTTCGCAACTGCTTAGTTGCTAAAATGAAACATATGGGCTTATATGAGCCACTGTGTTTTGACACAAACTCAACGATTGCCTAAAATTAATTTTTTTATTTATTTCATCAATCAGAGTTACAAATCTCTTATAGACTACAGAATATAATGATAATTATAATACTTAATCTCTAACCACCAGTGATTAAAAAAGATACCAATTATGTCTTAAAACAATCCCTGCTTAAAAACATACTGAAATCGAGAACGTTACAAACTGAGTTAGCCTGTCTTAAACAACGGGTTATAGCTTCATTGTAACCATAGTTCACTCTGTGAATGGGAATCTCAAATAACAAACAAGAACGCAGTTCACGTTCAGGAACATACCAAAAAACTAAAGAAAGCAAGAAAGGACAGTTGATTTTGAAGTTAATTATATCTCTTATAAACATAATTTCAAAGTTTACTCTTCTACGTAGATTCAAGAAATTGAATACCCAATAACAGACATCTCGAACTATAAGAAGGCATATCAATATTCCAGCGAAGAATTTTGATAGCCATTCTAGTAAAACGCTTCTGAATCCTTTAAATTCTCATAAAATGAATAAGATACATTGGGTTCCATACAGTACAGCAGTATTCCAAAATAGATCAAACGAAGCTAAAATAAAGTGATCTTAACGTAAAAGGATCGGAAAGAACTAGCTTTAGAAACAATATAGTCAATGTCATTTGAGAAGGTTAATTTTATATCAAATCTTTATTTTTCCATAATTCTAGCTAAGTGTGCTTCACCCACACTATAACGAAACCTTATTGGAAATTGATTCCGATGAAAAGACATACATTGACATTTGGACACATTACGATGAAGGTCATTAACTACACACCAAACAAAAAGCCTGTTTAAGTCTGCTTGTAAACTAATGCAATCTAGGGCTGACTTGATACTGAAATAAAGTTTAATGTCGTCGGCGTACATTAAACATTTAGAATTTTTGAACAATTCAGGAATTTCATTAATGAAAATAAGAAACAATAGAGGTCCTAAGTGGCTACCTTGTGGAACGCCGGAAGTAACATACACAGAATCTGATAAAATATTATTGATTTGAACGCTTTGTGTTCTACCTGTAAGGTAAGATTCAAACCATTTTAGAATCAAAGAGAAAAATCCTAGTTTTTTTAGTTTTGATACCAGTATTGAATGATTTACTCGATCAAAGGCCTTTGAAAAATCCGTATACACTACGTCACATTAAGAGCCTCGTTCAAGGGAGCTAACTAAATAATTATTAGAAACAGCGAGGTTGGTAGTAGTACACCTCCCATTCACGAACCCATGCTGCAGTGGAGAAATAACTTCTTTCAAAAGAAAGACTAATTTGTTATATATAATTTTTTCAAAGAACTTTGGTATTGCTGGAATTTTACAAATTGGGCGGTAGTTACTAACTTCAGTCTTACTGCCTGACTTAAAAATTGGATTTATGTACGAGTAAGATAATTTCCAAGCATCAAGGAAAATACCTTCACGAAGAGATCGGTTGAAAATGACTGAGAGTGGAGAAGCCAGAGTATTTGCACAATTCTTTAAAACTATGGGTACAATTCCATCCGCTCCAGGATGTTTATCATCGTTTAATTTTCTCAGCTCCTCTTCAACTTCTTGAAAAGATACTTGTAACTCACCAATGTTCACAAAATTTAAGTGAGATTCAAAGTGAGCAATGTTTGGCGAAGTTGAGGGCTTATACACTGAACGGAAAAAACTCGCAAATAAATTATACACATTTTAAAAGGGTCGCTAAGATGTTTCACCTTCGCAACAGTTGAGCTGTTTTCTATAAGCGCAAGAGAAAAAAAGAGTATGAGCGTGAGTAAGGAGTTGCCTGTGGGCGGTACTCTATCAACTGGTGATTAAACTATTTGATTTCGATCACAGTTGCCAGTGCGCGGGTAGCCTTAGATGCTGTGTACGGTGACTCTTCTCCTTCGATGGTGACCGTCAAAAATTGGTATAACAAGTTTCAACGTGGTCGCACATCGGTTTTTGATGAGCCCCGAAAACGGCTACCACGGAGGATAACTTCTCAGATTGAAGGTGCCCAAGATGGCTAAAATAGTAGGCATATCAAAAGACCGCGTGGGTTATATCCTCCATGAAATTTTGGGCATGAGAAAGCTGTCAGCGCGATGAGTGCTAGTTGCTCACTCCGGAACTTTTCATTAAGAAACGCCTTTATAAATGGATTGACGAAATTAAGATCTTGAAAAAGTTCCTGGGAAGTTTAACGCCAGGCTTTTCAACGATTGACCATATTTGTGTTTTGAGAAATATAGCACAATAAATTATCGTAAAAAGGAAGAAGTTATACGCGTTTTTGTAGACTTCAAGTCAGCATTTGATGTGGTTGATAGACGGGTTCTTTTCCACAAGATCTATGTCATTAAAATGTCGAGTAAGTTTGGGAGAGTCTTACAGAACTTATATATGGACACAATAGCTACTGTATGGAATAGCGAGGACAGGTCTGAGTGGTTCAAAGCTGAATAAAGTGTCAGAAAGACCCAATCTTGTTTGCCTTGTTCATTGATGATCTCCTAACATTTTTACTCATTGGAATTGAATACTCAGGTCTCGTAATAAAGGCAAAAGGCACTTCTTTTCGCAGACTATATCGTTCTCTTGACGTACTCTCCAGATTCATTGCATTTATTGGTCAATACTGTCGAATTTAGAATTCAGTTGTGGATTGTCAAATGTCAAAAATTATGATTTTAAGGAATGTAGGAGGCAGAACTGTGTAAATGAAAAATGGTACTATGATATGGTGAGATAATTGAAATAGTTAAGGAATTTAAATACCTTGCAGTATACTTCACAAGGAACTTAAGAATGGAGAAGCATTTGAATTAGAAGCTGACTAAGGCAAAAAGCACAGTCAATGCATTGCGGAATAGATCCTTATATAACAAAAGTATTGTTCATGGTAGCAAATTTAGAGTCTTTGAGCGGTATCGGAATCTATATTGTTGTATGTAGTACAGATCTGGGGAGGAAGACAATATGAAAGTGTAGAGAAGGTCTTGCACTTCTATATAACCGACTGACACCTAATATTGCAAATTAAATGATTATGTTGGAAACTGGATTATTACTTCTCTTCATTCGAACACCCAAAATGTAAACAGATTATGTTTTAAGGATTATGAGGATGGAAAATCATCGGCTCTCCAAGTCATTCGATATAAAACAAATTGGTATTCTGAATGTTGAAAATTGGCTAAGAAGTGCGAAATGGACCTGAGTCTAGATAATTTTGAATTTGCTCGTTGGAAATCTGTGTATCAGCTTATAGCATCAGTTGATTTAAAATGTAGAAAAAGATTTTTGATAAAGGCAGAGAAATTTACTGTCAACTTAATCACAATTTGGAAGAGGTGAATTATTTTCAAGGAGAAAACAGTCCCGGCGAAATATCACTAGTATTGATAATTATTAATTATTAATAATCTACCAGGAGAATTATTAATAATCTACCAGGAGAACTTTTATATTTGAATTTTATACATCATAAAGACTTACCCTTATGACTTTAACCTACACTGCATCAAAAAATTGTACATACAGGTGATTCTTCAAAAGGAAAGATTAAATTATTTAAAAAAAAACAGCTTTTGAACCATTCTTTTTTCATTTTTTTATATTGTTTATTATTGTAGAACTCAAAATAAAACAAACTTAATTAATAAAAACTTCATAGAAAAGAAAAAACTACAAAAAATTAGGCAAAATAGTAAATCATAGGTCAAAAAATTGCACGTACAGTGATATAAAACTTAATTATATTCATATTTTTAGTAGCGAGTGTGATAACCCTTCGCTTTTATCACATCCTGAAGGCCATTCTTCATAGAGAGAACAAGTTTTGAAGCGACTTCTGGAGAAATTTTGTTCCATTCTTCCTAGATAAGGGCTTTGAGTTGGTTTTTATTGGTAATTTTTGATTCTCGGACCCTTTTCCCCAAATAATCCCAAAGATGCTCAATGGGATTAAGGTCTGGGGATTGGGAAGGATGAGGCAATGTTGATTTAACATTATAGAGCAGCCACTCTTTTACTATCCTTGACGAATGTTTGGGATCATTGTCCTGCACTAACAAAAAGTCGTCTTTTAACCCAATTTTTAAAGCGCTGGCTTTCAATTTTTCCCTTAAAATTTGTAAATATTTGTTTTTATCCATTGTTGTATCTATAAAAACCAAATTTCCCACACCATTGCACCCCATAACTCCCCAGACCATAACATTTCCGCCTCCATGTTTCACGGTTGATTGCAAATTCTTCACATCTAATGCTGTGTTTGGTTTCCTCCACACAAATCTGCGACCGTCGGACCCGAATACGTTAAACTTGCTCTCGTCGAAAAATAAAACATTCTTCCAGAAATTATCTGTTTTCAAAACCTATGCTTTTGCATAGTTCAAACGTTTTGAAACGTTTGCCTTTGAAATATAAGGTTTTTTTTTTTTAACCGTGCGACTATTATATCCCTTTGAATGCAAAAAGTTCCGAACAGTTTGAGGGTTAAGCGATATTCCATGATTTGCTTTAATGTCAGCAGCTATTTTTGGAGCACTTAATTTGGGATCAGCCTTTACCATTCTTTCAATTTTCCGCTCCATATGATCATCCAAAATTTTCCTTCGACCTCTTCCTGGAGCCACTTCAAAACTTTTATTTTTCAAATAATTTTTTAAAACATATTGAACTGTTGATCTTGGTCTACCAATAGTTGCTGATATCTCAGCGTAACTTTTTCCATCGTTTCTAAGTTTAAGAATAAGTTTTTTTTACCTCAAGAGGAACTTTTTTATGCGTAGCTTCCATTTAAAAAAAAAACTTCACAAAACTAAAAAAATCAATTAAATAGTTCAATACACCACAACGGACTGAGCTTAGATTTTAGATATCTCAATATCATGTTCCAATTTCATTTAGGTACTCATTTTACATTTCAAAAAGAACCGTTATTTCTATTTTGTTAGAGAAGAGAGCAGTGTACGTACATTTGTTTGATGTACGAACAATTGTTTGGCATTCCTGGAATAATTCTACTAACAGTAAAAAAAAACATATGAAGCAAAATTCTAATATTTTGTTGCAGTTTTGTTGCATATACAATTATACATAATAATTTTATCGAATAAAGTCGATAAGCTTAGAATCTTTGGTGGTAAATTCATAATACAAAGGAAACACGTCTATTTTCAATTGCTGTACGTGCAATTTTTTGATGCAGTGTAATTTCATATATTTGATATGCCTAGCAGAATTGACAAATCAAGTTCTAGGAAACACCTATTCCCTTTACTCATCTTTACTCAAAGCTTTCTGATTGGAGGTAAATATTTACATAACAAGGTTGAAAAAGGGTACGAATTTTTACGAATACATACAAAAGTCCGTAAATTAATTTGGAACTTCTGAGGTAGAGGTATGCCTTTTATGTTCTTCAGCCGGCCTTAATATAGATTTGTAAAGTATCAAGTGATATTAAGTAATAAATAACCTTTCAGGAAGAATTACACTAATTATCTTCTAATATGTCTCCACTTAATTAAAGCTTTTTCAATAGAGTTACCGAAAACATACAGCAAACGTTAATTAACAACAACAACAACAAAAATCCAAGAATACTCGAATTAACTTTGTGATACGAAGAATAAAAATTAAAGAACAAAAGACTATGAAATTATAATGGAAATAATTTTACTATGCATCGCGTCAAAGAACAAACACCATGACAATTCTGGCAATGAAGATGACAGGGCCGACGTCAACACCAACGACACCGACGACAATGGCAACGGAGACGTAGACACACGATGGAAACGAAGGCAGAAAAACCAGTTCCGCAGAGCCCAGCCAACAATGAAGCTTATGTTAATGGTAATGATACCGATGTTTATGATGAACGACGATGATGATGATAAAAAATCAACAGAGTTAATTTCACAAGCAATTTACCCGTTTGCGCCTTCGGCATCTACCCCTTCCACACTCTCACAAACAGAAGGATAAACACAAGGCTAGCCATATAAAGGTTTACTGATGTGCTTGTCACTTGGTTGGAAATTAAAAATAAAAATAAACAAAAGATCAAAAGGATAATAAACTTTTGTTTATAATTCCGTACCAATTTATTAATTTAGCTTGTTTGCCATTTAAATATGCACACACAAACTCCTCCTCTTGTGATTAGCTGAGCTTGAATCGAATAATCTTTCATTTAAATTTCCATGTGATAAGATGTACATTATTCTACAATCTAAATTGACTTTATTTTGACATTCGATACGGCTTTTGAATAAGAACAAAGACTGTTTTGTAGGAAAACCGTATTGGAGTGTTGCGACTTTTTCAAAGATGATCAACACAACACGAACAACCGAAATAGGGCAATAGCATTTAGTGAACAATCTCGTCAAGTCTCTCCTTTTATGTTTTCATTTATTTCAATTGGAATTGCAAAAAATATTATAAAATATGTTTGTGACCACCACGTGAAACAAATGTGTTATATTTTCGTTCTATTATAACCAACCTAACCTAACACATTACAGCCATTGCAATTTTGCACCCCCGATTGAATTTTAAGAATAGACGTTGTTGTTGTTGAGCTTCATTTAATTGAATTTAATAGGAATCGACCGACAAACAACAACAATTATTAGGTTGACACTGGATCATTCTAGTGTGGAAGAAAGTATTGGATTTCGTTATTGGATATGACGAGGAACTATTTATTCAGTGGAACTGATTAATTATGCTGTTTACATTCTTGCAATTAGGATGAGTTGCATAATGGTAATAAAATATGCTTTGACTCCGCCAATGATTGACGACCGACGAGCTGACAAAATTTAGAGCAGAGCGTTATGGTGCATTGTGAAGGACTGGTTGGTAGACAATTAAACAAATTAAACACGTGTTGAAACTGACTCCGTGGAAATTGTTTTCGAGCGAATGGCCACAATTGAGGGCGGATTATGTCATCATTTGAACAATTCATATTTTCTTTGTACAAATTCTCTGTACTCAAGAACGATTTTATTCGTAGGAAGGAAAAAGCTATGGTTATGCTGCATTTACTGACAAATCATATTTTAGGACTATTAAACATATTTATTAAAGTCTTTATTTTAGAAAAACGGGCAAGAAGAACTGTCGTATGACACAACTTATGTGATAATTGTTTACAATTCCTGGACAAATTTGGGACAACAATTCAGCTGACCTTGCAGTCGAGCATGGACGAAGTGAGATTCGATGACCGTTAAGCAGCGAGTGACTCAATGAATTGCTCACAACTATGTAGTCTGGATGAGATAGCAGAAATCATCGGCAATTCAAAGCCAAAAAAGTTAGCTGGACGAGATGGAGTCTCCAACTTCTTTCTGAAAAGGCTTCCACAAACAGTGATAATTCTTCTCACAATCGTCTTAAAAAATTTCATCACCAACTGCTACTTCGCCTAAAAGTAAAAACAGCAAAGATTGTAGCAATTTCGAAAAATGTCGAAAAAAGGGTTTCAAATGGGTTGGGTACGAAATCCCGCATCCAAAATCCCGAATCACTAAATCCCGCCGTTTCAATACTTAATTGACAGCACAGTATGGATTTTCATTTCCATAGTAATGGTGACTCGAATCAATGAGAAGCAACGAGAACGAAGTTTCTTACTATTGTACTGGAATATTCAATACGAAGAAGACCGCTCTGATTTCGTTAATTTTTAACGAGCTCTGATTGGCTTTAAGCTTAAGACAAGTCCAAAAAAGTATAAGTATGAAATCTTAAAAGTATCTTGAGTCAAAAAAATAAAAAAAATAAAAAATTACAAAAAAAAATGTCCAAAAAAGTTAAAAAAAAAAATCATGTGATACTCGTACTCGTACATCACTCCCTACATCACGAATATGCAATTTTTAATTCTCTAAGATGCTTGGTTTAGCCACAAATCACATTAAAAAAAGGGTGTCAACTTTGATAGGTCTACGGCACTTAGTTTGCCAAAAAATCGACTTTAGAGATATACAGAGATATAATATATATGATGTCAATAATTGGTGTGCTTGCAGTTTGTTTAATATACAAACAGTAATTTGGGTGGCCCGCTCCGCGGAACTTAAGGACTTTAACTCCCTTTTTCGGGGACACACCCGCTCACGCAACTCCGTAGCTCCGCTTAGGGTATGTTAAGTCGCCTGGCAGGCGCCAATGTAAACAGTTTTTTGATTAAAAGTACCTTGGGTGGCAAATTTTTGTCAAAAAATATTTTGAAAAAGAAGGCCAGAAAAATCCAAATTTCTTCTATCTTTCACAAACTTCTTCGTACAGTTGGGAAAGTATAATCACCAATGAACATCACAGTTGGAGTCGCTCAAAGCTCGAAACAAGGCCTGTTCTTCTACACCCTAATGACGGCCGACTAAACCATCCCCAGTGAATGCGAAAACATTCCTTATACAGAAGAATCGTTAACTTACGCCACGTCATCGTCTCATTTGTAACTGATTGGCAGTCGACACACTTTGAGAATTCGACAGAAAATGGGGTAACCGAATCAACAGCTCAAAATAGGAACATTTCATTTTTAAGAGAACTTCAAGTGCTATTCATGGATGCGGCGTATTTCGCTACACCGATAAAAGCCAGCTTTGTGATTTTGCAGTAGTAAATTCCACATGGTTTTTAATACCCCATTGTATAATGCTGTCTAGATTGGATTCTACACAACCGAAAAACAAGATTATGAATCTGCAACTAATAAGAAAACCTGCGGGTGCTGTCAATAAGAGATCATTTATGAATATAGCAAAGAGATTAGGAGAGAAATCGGACCCTTGGGGCACACCACCATTTATTTTTTGGATATCATTCCAGTACAATTCGAGTTGTCATTTTTATTCCATCAAAAGATAGAGTCAACACGCATTTTTGAAAAGAGGATATCGTGTCTAACTCTATCATTTTTTTTTATATGTATATCAAGTGCACATATCGTCGGCTGGATGCTATCTTGTTCAAAAGGCCATTTTTTACGAAATTGAGTTAGGTATGCAGTCCTCATAATTTTGGGACGCTCTTTCATTTGGCGCAAACCATTTTGTTCTATCTCTTTTAGTTTTCAATTTACAGAGAACTGTTTTGTTCAATAAGACACTTTTTTAACGATTTTTCAATTCAAACAAATATTCAAAATGACTTCCTCGTTGATTTTAATTTATAACCAATTCAAGAAAAGAAAAACAATTTCTGTAACTTGATTTATAAACAAAATTGTCAAGGCTTTCAGAAAAAAAATAACACCAATCAAATATTTTCTTACATAAACAAAAACTTTCAATTTGAACTTTAAAAATCGATTTCCCAACATTTTGAAAAATGGACATTGAACAAGATAGCATCCAGCCGACGATATGTATGCACCTAAATTTCGCTAAAATATTGCAAGGATTGGTTTAACAGTTTGGTAAGCTATAGAGCTGTGTAAATCGTTCATTTCAAATGATCAAATCGTTCAACAATCAATTACGAAAATGATCCGAACATTTCAATCAATCGATCATTTTCAATTCACTGAAATGATTCAATACTGTTCCTATTCGATTTTAATTTCGATTTCGATGATAAGATTGAATTGTGGCTTTGATAGTTCTCACAAAATACTTTATTATTGTAAGCCATAAATTGCCAAACAACATCGAATGATGGCTACTTTGTACATGGATTAAAAAGTGTCAAAAAAATTCAAGAAAAAGAGATTTTATTTGTTGCTCCGGAAAAGAGCAATTTTACGGCTTTCGGCTGACATTTTGTACGAAATACACTTTGTACGTCATAACTCAATTCATCAATTCATAAACTGTCAAATGTCGACTGATTAAGAAACGTCCAAAAACCCACATTAAACATACCGGATTCTGATACATCAAATAACATCAGTTCAACCCAACAATTGTTTTTGCGGCCTACAACATCAACAACCAACCCGATCAATCATGTTCTTCAATGCCGAGTTCAACCCAGAAATTGCCGTCCACCGTCCGTTTGGCATTCATAATCCACATTGATTGAATCAGAACAAATGGAATCGAGTAAATCATGGTTAATCGAGTTAACTGATATCGAAAATCGAGAATCATCTAAATGATTGAGATCGATTAAAATGATTGATTTTGTTCATCAATACTTTTCGATGATCGGATCGAAAAAATCGAATCGATCCTGATTGACACAGCTCTAGTAAGATATGGCAACCAGTTAACCTTTTCCTGAATATTTATCAGCATTTTGATGACCTTGGAAAAACAGGGAACAAGTGGAATTGGTGGAGAGGGTGCGAAGTTCTCTTTTTTTAGGGGCCGGCCATTGACAAGAACCGAGTATGATCTATTGCATAAAAAAGATGGTTGATAAAATGGTTGATAAATCCTAGCTTTTTTAGTTTTAATAGCAATATTCTATAGTTTATCAAATGCCCGAACTACGAACTAAGTTCCCAGAGACTTATTTCTGCATTTTTTTTTTTTTTTTTTGCATTTGAAAAAAAAATTGTAGGTACTCGAGATTTTGATCACAGTTGACATTACGAACAGAACGCGAAAAAAGTGGGTCCGACAATTCCGTCTGTCTGGCTGTTTGTCTGTACCTCTTCCTACAACCTAAGCCATTGAAATTTTGTTTACCTCCAAAACAAACCGTTCCTGCTACAGAGCCGTTATGCAAAATCTTATTTATCTCGAAAACGGCTCTTATGAGCGAGCATTGCTTGTAAAAGAAGCGATATAATAAGGAAATACATGAAATATTCCGACTGTGTTCAAAAGATGGGAATAACTCCATGATAGTTCCATTTTCTACCACTTTTAACGCTCTGTTCTGAATTTATCCCGTAAGTGCTGCATTGGTCATTCCAACGAAGATCATCGTTGAAACACGATTCAAGCGCCATTGAAGGACAATGGCATAAGGGAGACACTTGGCTTCAACGACAATATACAGCATTGAGTTTTCGAAGCATTAAACTCCACACGGTTTTTTATACCCCATTTAATAATGCTGTAAAGATCGGAGTTTATTGAGCTTATTATATGATACCGTTGCAATTCCACTTGCGAAGGAGATATACGTGAATTTGAGAACAAGTATGAGAAGCTGTGGGTAGAGTCGTCGGAAAAAAAGTAGATTAGAAGTTTCGGACAAAAGATCTTTTATATAATTGAGGAAGAAAGTAGGAGACAATACGGAGCCCTGTGGCACACCAGAATCTATTTTTTTGAAGATCAGCCTTAAAACCGTCCAATACAACAAATCTTGAACATTTCAGAAGGTAATTTCTAATCCAAAGAATAAGGGTTTCGTTGATGCCAAGTGCACGCATTTTGGATAAGAGAGCCTGGTACCAAACTCTTTCCAATGCCTTAAAAAATATCAAGCGCAATAATATTACACCTTCCAAAGCAAATGTAAAGATCTGTTACGATCTTCGGTAAGATATGCCATCGGATCACCAGTGGAACAATTGCTGCGTAAACCGTATTGCCGGTCATTAAGAAGCTTTCGATCTTCGAGATATTTTTTGAGCTGATGATTTATCAGTGATTCCATGACCTTGGAAAGAAGGGACGTAAGAGCGATTGGTCGATAGGAGAAACGGGACGAAAAGTCGCCTTTTTTTAGGAACAGGAACTTTCGATTGCGATTATTTTTATTTTAATACAGCTTCGTCTTAGCTGTTGGGTTTCAGCAGGAGTTTGTAGAGCCCTTTCATTCCTGCCAACTAACAACACGCACCAGAGCAGTTAAGTCTCAGGACTCTGGTTCTTCTCTGCTGATTTATCTTTTAACTTAATTTTGCTATTTATGTATTTAACATTCCTTTCCATGTATACATGTATCCGTAGATTTATAAGAAAATCGGGTGTTTTTTGCTACAAAAAAAATATAATAGCACTATTAAGTACTTTTGAAATCGAAATCAATCGATCGAAGTTGATACAATTCATTTCAATTCGCGAAAAAACGGATTTTGAATTCAAAAATTAACACAGAAAGAGGAATCAAATGAAATGACCATCGTAAACTTAATCCGATTTTATGTCATACAAATTGTGTTGTGTTGGGGATGATTTTTGTTGTTGAAGTGAGAAACACTTTTGAATGGGACATCAATCCTCCCCAACAAAAAAAAAATATTTCAATATTTATTGACACAGTTTTTTTTTTTTTTGAATTCATCGAAATTGGATTAAGGAAATCGATAAAATAAACACATTTATAGAAAAATTAACTTTTCATCCATCCTACAACATGTTGCAATTAAAATGAAAGCTCTTGCTATTAAACCGAATAAATTAAGCTTTTATATTATGTTTGTTTAAAAAAGGAAATTAAATTATGAGAACATACATATTTTTTTTTTGTTGAGCAAATATTACCTATATGAGTTTTGTGTTTACATAGGGATTGCCTTCATGTAAAAAAAAGGTTCAAGAACGTTTAATTTTCATGCAAGAGTGATTTCACTTCTCTGTGACTTGTATAGTTAGGTATGTTCGTTTTTCTTTCTATTTTTATTTCCTTTTTCTCTTTGAATTCGCATTTTCATTCTTCAAACTTCGAAACTACATACAACATCATTCAAAAACAAATACAAAGGCTTGGTTTTTTATAGAGTGCTTACCCCTACAAATGCTCAGAAGTGGGATAGCGATAATATATTAATTTCAAAAAAAAAAAAAAAAAACAGAAACTCATGAAAAATAAATCATTTGTATTTTTTTTTGGCTCGCATTAATCCTTTTGCGAGGAGGAAATCGAAAAATGTTTTTCTCATTTTTCATTTACCTCTCTACATTTATCTTTTAAGAACGAAAACATGGAGTTTTCTTTGTTCCAACCGCATTTAATTCGCAAAGGTACATTAGCATTACCTAATGTACTCTACTGTGCTATAGGGTAGCCAGCCAACTAGCTAACTGCTATTAGCCATGCACATTATATACAGTGCGGTTTAATTGATTTGGCATTGCCAATTTAATATTTTTTCTGTTAGCCCACTTTTTAAATATTAATGGAGTCGTTAGCTACTTACACTAAAGAGCTTAGTGTTAATTTTTAATTTACAATTAATTAGACTTTATACAAGCTAATTTTTAATCTAATTTAAATATAGCTCTTAAGTTTAGGATTGAAGTGAATTGGAATGATGATTAAGAGAGAGTTTCAGGCAGGGTGAACTGAGGTTGAAGTCGAAACAGTTAATGTTAGAATTATTCCTCCGAAGCATGCGAGTAATAGGTTCGTTGGAGCCAAGAGGTAAAGTGGATGGGCAGATGATGGAAGAGACGAGGATTTCTTAGATTACGCGAAAGTGTTGAAAGAGATGGAAGTGTAGAGAGTTGTGCAGTCAACAGACCCTAAAAATAGTCGATGCATGTCGCTTATTTCTCTTCGTTCTTCCAGCGTATTTAAGTTAATAAATAGAAGTAATTCTCGATACGGAGGTAGAATCAAAGGGTTATTCCAAGACTGACCACGAAGTGTATATCGTAGGAATCGACGTTGAATGCCGTCGTACTTGAAAAGCGTATTCAATAAGGGGACGAACAAAGGTTATGTTTAAAGATCGGGTCACATAGGGATCAGAGAATTCTTTGGACCATCGTTTCATAAGGCCTAGTGCAGAGTTTGTTTAAGAACATTTTCGTCAATATCTCTAAGACGGTCAAGTTCTATAACACATAAAACACCAAGGTGTTGAATTGACTCAGCGGTGGATATAGATTGATAATGGAAAAGGTAGAGATGAGGAAGAGATTGGATGCTTTTTCGTGAAAAGGTGATTGAATGATATATGTAAATATTTAGCTCTAAATAATTTTTCAGGCATCAGAGGCATGTGTAGAAGAATTGGTCTTGAAAAACTTGATATCGTCGGCGTAGAGTGAGTTGTGAATATTTGATGAGATGGGAATATTTGATGACAATTTTAATATCGTTAGTAGTAAGAATAAAAAACAGAGGCCCTAAGAGGCTGCCTTATAGGACCTCAGAAGTAGCTAAGAAATCATCAGGGAAGGTAGATCTGAACCGAACTTTTTAATAGCGGTTTTTCAGGTAAGAAGAAATCCATCTTAGGAAGATATTTTCAAACCCAAGGGTGGACAGTTTAAATAGAATATGCGCTTATGTGAAAATTTCTCAAAGCTACTAAAATCGGTTGAGATAGGCTAGGACCGCACTTGCGATTTTTTTTCGAGGCGATTAAAAAGTCGTAGTCGCTACAAATTATTGTCATGCAAGCACTTGTGATTTTTTTGAGCGTGATTATTTAATCGCAAAAAATAAAACACAATAAAACAAAACAAAAATCGCTTGAAAAAATAGAACTTGTTTCATTTTTATAATCGCTACGATTTTTAAGTCGCATGTGCGTGCATTCACATTTAACGTCATGTGTCTTATTCATTGCGGCTAAGAAATCGTGGATTAAAAATCGCAAGTGCGTGCATGCCCATTTCTCTTTGCGACTACGATTTTTAAGTCGTAGTAATTTAAATTGCAAGTGTGTGCATATCCATTTGAGTATATTTGTTTCATTTAAGCTTACGACAATGGCATCGCAAGAAAAATGAAACAAATTGCGACTTTTAAATCATCATGATTTGTTGGTATCAAGTGCGTTCATTCTCATTTAAATTCATGTGTTCTATTTTTGCGACTAAAAAACCGAGCGATTGAAATCGCAAGTGCGTTCCTAGCCATAATGTCGACCTTCTTTCCGTTTTCTGAGGCTGATAGGTTCAAGATACGAATTCAACGAAGTTGTACAACTACGCTTGACAAAGCCGTGTTGCGTAGAGAAAATGAGCGACTTACAGCGAAAGCTTAAAATTTCATACAAAATGCTTTCAACTATTTTGGAAATAGTATGTGAAAGTTGAGCAATTAGACGATAGTTTATAACTTCAACCTTTGGGCCCTTTTTATGTATTGGGTTTATAAAAGAGGTCTTCCATATCTGAGGGAATTCCACTTCAGATAGGGATAAACCGAAGATTTTTGGGAGGGGAAGGGGGAGTGTTGAGAAATATGGCGGGAATACCATCTAGGAAGGCAATATACTCATCATTGAGTAGATTTAGCTTTTTTCGATGAGAAATAGGTCAATAATATGAGGTAGAAATGGACAGAGGGAGAAATTCGGCAAACAATATTTATTCACTGGAGTGGTAATGGATTTCGTCTACAATCACATCACTCGACGCCGTAAGGTCTTGAGAATTTTCCTTGTCGGATTCCATTTCATTTTGTATTGCAACAGACCAATGTTCAAAGTTACCAACAATAAAGAATTCAATACAAGAGAACCTTCGGCAAGCGTTGTCTTAAGTGTTGAGGATAAATATTTCGTTGGTATAGTCGGTGTAGAAATTAGAATGCTGTACCCGGCTCGATATTCCCCTCCCATTGCGATATTCAGACATTCAGAGCAATGTGCTACGTTATCTTCTTTTATATCCTCTTCAACTTTCCTAACGCTCCCACTGTGATCAGAAAATTTGAAGGGTAGTCTTATCCCCTTTTTTGTTCGAAAAATTAAACAAATAAATTCGTGAAGATTTGAGGATATAAAATTTCTTTAGAGTACCTATCCTCTTGTTTTGGTAGAAATTCAAAAGTATTTTTTTGAATGGATCTAATCAAGTGATACATACTGTTAATGGAAGTGGAATTAAAACCAGAATAAAACGATAAAACTCAAATAATAAAACACATGAAATGAATGAGTGAAGAGTGCGAACAAGACATTAGTAGCCAGCAGCAAAACCAATAGAATCTACATACATACATAGTTCTTTTTCAAGTGTGTTTGTTTAAATCATTCATTTATGGGGAGGGGGTGAACTAGCTGAGAATGAGAAATATTCTCTTCTCAAAGTGTTTTAAGATACACAAGCTATAGGCATAAGATACGTATATATATGCATTGGCTAAATTATACAGACGGCAAAACTCAAGGCCGTTTTCGTTGATGATGATGCTCAAAGAACGATAATTCTGAAAAGAGGTTGAAAATCTGTTCGGTGTCGATTGTCGACTGTCGAGAGAAAATATATGTTTATTGTTATTGTTGCACTTTTATCGTAAAACTAATAAATTTGACAGTTGGACAGGTGTAATTTATACATAACAAAGACCAAGACCGAAGGTAGATAAATATATGTATGTGGGTGGCGGAAGAAAAGTGCCTTTGTTAATCCAATATGGATTTATGGGGGTACTGGTGCAATTTATTAATAATAAGCCAAATAATAAAGACGTCAATGATATGAAAAGTTTGTTTTAAATCTGAGTGCGGATGAAAATATATTAGACGAAGTAATTATTATAATTTTTTTTTCAAATTGTATCCTAGAGGATTTTCAAGGTTTTAGTGAAGAGCTAAGCAGCTTGCAAGGTCACGGAAATACTTCCGCCTCTGAAAATGAACATTTTATTGAACTTACATTTATAGTCAAAATTAATTTAAGGTAATGTCGCCAATGTGTAAGTGTAAGCTCTAGACAAGACATTTTAATTATTCAGCATGGAAGGAAATAACTGAAGAAGGACCCGTTTTATTGGGAATTATAGCTAGCCCAGCAATATTAAGCAAGGGTCAGTAAAACGCAAATTGTGTCCCTGATGTATTTATTAATTTTTTAATTAGCTTAATACAAGCAAGCACTTAAATTCAACCTTAAATATATGGAGGGTTTTTAAGTTTTTTTTTTGACATGAAAAAAATAAAAATAAATAAAAAACAGGGGGTTTTGATAAGGACGATTTGTAAAGATAGTTTCGGAGTGAGGCAGAACTGATATGGAAGTCAAAGATAACCTAATAGGAGTTATTGGTTAAACGCAACATTCTTGAGATTGGTTCAAAGTGACCCTAGTTTGTGCGATGATAAGAGAGGCGGAAGGGAGGAGGGGATCTGAGGTTCCGTGGGTTAGTATTAATGGGAATCATTTAAAAGAGAAAGGCCGAATCGATAGTCCCAGTGGGGATTTGGTGCAACAACATTTTTGATAGGTTTGCAAACTGATCAATTTTAATCGATCTTCATAGGGGGGTGTGATGAGAATATCAAACCAAGGAAGACCACGAATGTCAATTCGAAGAAATCTGTGTTGCACAGCTTCAATTCTTTGGGAATGAGAGTTCTGATATAGTGAGAAAACTTGCCTAGCGTATTCAAGGAGGGGCATTACAATTGTTATGTAAAGAGACTAAGTGACATGAGGGTTCAAAAATTCCTAAGAATTATGAAGCCGGGGTAAAGAAGTAGATTTGAATCATTAATTACATTGATAACTTCGTTTGTAGTTAAGACAAAAATCAAAGATCCGAGGTGACTCTCTTGAGGAAGACCTGATGTAACATAAATAGCATCGGAGAAAGGAGAAATATAACTTGGATCTGAATCTGGTAGACTCTCTTTTTATTCTCAAATGTCAGTATTGCTTTCAATGATCAACTCTAACTTCAATGGTAGCTATAACTGATTTGTCAAAAAAAAATTAAACCAGCCTTCCAATGATTTCTTTCAATGTTGCATTTATATTAAACCCATAAATGATGCCTTATAGTGCGCCGGAATTCTAAGTTCGTTCCGATTCCAAACAATTTAAACAGTGCTTTTTTTGTCTCTTTTCATGACGAAATGCCTCTCATCTTAGGCATCAGTCAGTGTTAGTATTTAGAGGTGGTTAGATTAAGGAGGCTGCTGACCGGAAAGGCCAACACACTTAGGATTCCAAAGATCTCCCTTACTCGTTAAACCATTTGGAGCTAGCAATGAAGCGTTTGAGACAGTATACGTCGGAGTTTCTTAGATCACTAGGATCATTATGGTAGAAGTCTCCCAAGTGGAGTCTATGTCTTTGTGCTAGGCCAGAATAAGAACATAGAAGGTGAGAGACTGACTACTCTTCTGCTTTATCCATGCAGCTTCTGCAAAAATCATTTGCGGAAGCTCCAAGTCGAAAAGCATGTCTACCTTTTAGGCAGTGTCCAGTAAGAACACCTATAACGGAGCTAATATGCAATCTACCAATAGAAATGAGTTGTGTTGAGCGTTTAGCATCAAGCAGTGGCCAAATTAGTTTTGTGGACTGGCAAGTTGTCAGTCAGTGTTGCTGCAAGCAGAAATTTAAAGTCACTACACCAATCTTAAAAAAAACAATGGATTTTCGCTAAAATATATAAAATATAGTTAATGATGACAATGATATACATAATCTTCTACCTGAACTTCGAACTTGTCGAGTTGTAGCTGAGTAGGATTAAAGATTGTCGAGATAACTTCCTCACATCACTCTCGAAACCAAAGGGCGCCCTGATTGCCCTAACCCAACCCCACGTTAAACCCTCCTTTCCCCTCCGTGACGGTATGGCGATGATGTTGTCCGTTATTATCCCTTCTCTGGTACGACGATGAAGTCCCTCTTTATATTGTTCTCGACGGTATGATCCAAATTCTTGGATAATCATATGAGAAATAATACCAAATCTTGGAAGAATTAAAATAAAAACTTCCGGATGACCAAAAAATTAAAATAAGTGTTGATATAAAATTGGATCTTCACCACCACGTTCCCGTACCTAGTATTGCTCGCTTGGCAGAATGGTGAGACTGATAACGTTGTCTGTCATTTTTTCCTTGCCCTCGACGGCATGGAGCTTACACTGTCTGGCGCTCCTACATCTCATTCCTTATCGACAGACGACGATTTTGTCTGGGGCTCTTATCCTACCCTTTCTCAACTCCCCTTGGGCGGGATCAAGCTGTTAAACGACCCGTGCCGATGATCAGCTTGGCGCTCTCCGGATGAACTTGCCTGTTCTGCATATGCGAATCTCTTTACAGAACGACCTATTTTCTTCGCTACTCGTTGGACAAACAATGATAGACAATAAGACCAGTTCTTCTTCTAAAACGGGTGGCAGTGAGGCGTCAACATTGCCTTTCGTTTTTCGTGCGCTTTTGTCGGTGGGCAGTCTTTGGCTACTCATTTCATACAAATCCTAGCAAGGGAAGTAACAAAAAAGGAATACCTAACTTTGGTAGTGGTAGTGTTTTGCAACATTGATGGCTCTTCCACTACTTAAGAGAGTAAAACTCCTTCAAATACATCTCGAAAGAGGACCCAACCCTGCGGTGTCATCAAGGTTGTGAAACAAAGTCCTTCCACCGATGAGCTGTAGTGGATCGCGGAAAAGTAAGCCATCTGATTATCGTTACAAGAACAAACAGGATGTTGTGAGGATTCTGAAGGGCTCTGGTGATTCATTGAAGTCGTGAGAAAAATCGAAGCTTGATTCGATGATTAAATTATGAAAAAAAAATATTGTGATGCCTTTTCCTGATAGATAGCTGCTACTTAGCCATTCGAATTCGACATCAAATTGTACCTTCCCTCTATTGCTGCTGACTTAAAACACGCACAAAATAATGGTCAAGAATGTAAGTCACAAGACCCCGGCTCTCCGGGAACTATCGCACCGATAATATATTTTTTTTTTCATACTTAGTTTAAAGTACATGAATCTAGTGAACTATTATTAGAACCGCAACCTTGGCCTTTAAGAACATGTATTGCGTGTTATGATGAGGCTTCATAAAATTCTTAAATAAACAAATAAGAAGTAGAAGATGAACTTGGACTTGGAGTTTTCACGAATCGCTTAAGCTAGAAACGCACTGTCGATTTTCGCACGATTCTTTAGTTGTATTAAAAAAAAGAATACAAGTTGCGATCACTTTGTTAATTCGCAACGACAGAAAATCGCAAGTAAGTATGTCATCAAAACGAAGTACGAGTATCTAATGTAATGTTTTTTTTCGTCACTTATGAATTTGACGTCAACTCAAAGTGTGAAGGTGTAGCTATCGTTAAGCCTTATCTTGGTGGTAGCCCTTCCATGTTCAATCTTTAATAGTAACATTTATTTCTTTAATTAATAACTTATTCAACAGAAATTGCGTACCTAACCTGATGAAACAATAATTACATTTTCAACACTTTGGATTAAAAACAGATGCCTATTAAAAGCAATAATGGTAACAAGAAAAAAACATGTAGAAAGTAACTTTCCTGCTTTCTCCTTAAAATGAATTTCAATTACTGCCAGTCATCACCAGCAAAGGTTTTTTTTGTTTTTTTTTGCACATAAATGAATTTTCCCCAATCAAAATGCAACCCTTTTCCTCTAAAGCAAACAGGTCCATCCGTCGCGTCATCGTCTTCGTTCTGCTAAACTCATTTAAGAACTAAATTCTAAATTAATGAATTCCCCTGCTGCTCCACCTTAATGCATTTCAAGTAGGCTTCAGCACGTAGAAATTGAATATAAATAAAATTGTCATTTAGCATAACCATAATGTTAAGTCTGAACGTACTGATGACGTTGATGATGAAATCATACCCGAAACGAAGGGATGGCAGTAACGAAGAAGTGTAACAAGATTGCTTCTTGGATTGTATTCAAAAATAAAGTCACTCCATCATTTGGTTTGGTCTTACCTAAACTGGTGTGGTGGTGTGGTCTGCTGCTTCCTAACGAGAAACTTCAGAGTAATAATAATATACTTTTTGAAAATAGGCAAAATGTGAAGAAAAAAAAACAACTTCTAGAACCCATTTGCAAAAGACAGAACTAGGAAACACATAGAAAAAACTGTTCCTACACCGTTGCAGCAGTCAGGGTTACCACCAGCCTTCTATTTGAGTTTGAAATTGGAGTTTATATTAATTTGAAGTTTGACTTCTTCTAAACTGAATCTTAAACTGAACATATTTCAGCAAAATTCTTGAGCCGTTTTTGAGACAGATTAGACTTTCTACCGTAGTTACCAGGAACTGAACTC
The DNA here is from genome assembly GCA_963931855.1 of Philhelius festivus. Lineage (NCBI taxonomy): Eukaryota > Metazoa > Arthropoda > Insecta > Diptera > Syrphidae > Philhelius > Philhelius festivus. The sequence continues at coordinate 44,031,012 of OZ007557.1, forward strand.
TAACTCACAGTTTTATAGCTGAACCTGAACTGGATTTTTGAATTTGAAGTTCAAATCGTCCGGTTTCACGGTATAATCTGAACTTCAGTTCAATAGAGCTTAGTTTAACTAAATTGTTTTCTCTTTCGTTTAACTTAAACTACAAAATTAACTCTGTTCAAGGACACTGTGAAACCAAATTTATTGTTGAACTGAAGTTTAGAGAGTTAAAAATATTAACTTTCATCTAAAAAAAATCACCCTAAAAGAATATTAACTTTAAAGTTTGAATAAAATCGCATTGTTTCTATATGAAGTTTCAATACCTATGCCCTACGACCTAAATGCAGGGCATAATAAAAACGCCAACTGGTACAGATGAATTGCAAATATGTATGTCCGTCAAGTTAGCATTTACACTTCAAAATTTTAAAGATTTAATAATGAATTAATCGTCGTAAATTTGTCGTGAAACAAAAAGAAATTTTGAGCTTGTTTTTTTTTTTTTTAAATAACCCCTGTTAATGCTAATTTGAAAGTCACGGTAAAAATGAACTCGAAAAAAGAAAAAGCACAGTTATAATAATCGTCGTAAATATGTCGTAAAATCAAAAATTTTGTCACGCTTGTTTTTTTTTTTAATATCTCCCGATAATGCTCATTTGACATTCAATTAAGCACTAACATCCCTTCAAATAAATCAAAAATTAATTCGAAAAAGAAAAGAATTGGTAATTGTTGTAAATTTGTCGTAATTATATCGTAAGAGCAAAAATTTGATGGCGCTTTGTTTTTAAATGACCCCTGGAAGTGCTGACTAGACATTCAGCCTCAAAATAAGATAAAATGAAGTCGAAAAAAAGGACAATGTTAACAATTTTCGTAAATTTGTCGTAAATACCTATGTCGTAAGATCAAACACTTTGTCACGCTTGTTTGTTTTTTAATTTAACACTACCAGGCCTGAAAATAGGCTAAGATGAACTCGAAAAAGGAAAGTGGTATCAATTGTCGTAAACAAGTCGTAAAAAAAATTGCCGTATATTTTTATTTCTCACAAAATCTCCCTATATATCGCAACATTCTTTAAAATATCATTAAATCCAGCACTACCATACTAGAAGTACAGACCTTTTATGCTTTGTTTAAACAGTAGTTGTAAAATAATCTGTCGAGCTTTTTTTTTCTTGTTCGAGTTAATTTTACCCTATTTATAGGAGGAGTGGTAATGCTAACTTCACCGTTAGTTAGTTTGCATTACTAGGGATAATTAAAAAAAAACAAGCGCGACAAAATATTTGCTTTTACGACATAATTACGACAATTAATCCAACATCTTTAAAATGTTGAACTGGTAATGCTTCGTTGACGGACATATTGCAAATGCAGTTTCATGAAATAACTTGTTCACTGAGCACAGAAATAGAATTCATGAACTTTAAAAGTAGAAATAAAAACAGCCAGTGGAGGCTACCACTAGTAAAAATAGACGTAGCAAGGGCTCTATGGCCAAATTTTAACCCTAGTGTGATCTATTGGTAACATTTTTCAATTTTCAATTTTTGATCTTATGAATTTTTAAATTATTTTTTTGTTTGCGCTTTTTTAGAAATTTAAGTTGGCAATCATGGTTAAAGTACTGCAGACCGGCCTCCACAAACCTGATTTACAGAGCTAAATGTAGAAGACACATGCAACCACAAAAGGTGGGCCAGACTCTGAAAAACAAAAAAAAAATATACAACGACGACGACAATGACGACAAACAAGAAGCAGAGAAACATACATAAATCGATGAAATTGATTTCTAAGGAGATCGGGTTGGGTAATTTTTCCTGTTTATTTGTTTTTTTTTTTTTTCAATTTTTACAAATTGATGATGAATATGATGGAAAAGAAATTGCAATTGAAAAATAAAAATGTTCACCTTTTTTTTTTGCTTCAATTTCGTTCATGTAATGTTGGTAGAGTCCTTTGTGTTTTATGTCGGTTGAAAAACATGCCCCCCTTAACAGTGTATTTGAGAAATGGGATTTTTGTAGATTGTATTCGTTTCTTATGAGTTTTTATGTTGAATTTTATGGGCCGAAGAGAGATTTTAGTTTTAGATTGGAGACCTCGATTGACCCGATATAGTTTCTGTTTTGAAAGAAAACTATTTGTAAAGAGAGATGAACCTAGAGGGCAGATGGTTTGACGTATTTTTTGTTTGTTTGCATCAAAAGGTTATTTTCTTTCATGGACTACTAGATTTAACAGGTCTAGTTAGGTTATCTTTTTGTGCATTTATGAGCATTGAATATTATAGAATGGAAATACCTTTGAGCTGGAGTTAGTGCTTTAAACATGATTTTGAAAAAAAGTCTGTAATTTCAGAGGTGGAATTAGGCAATAACACTAAATATTATTTCGATGGCCCGAACTCTTTAGCTGATTCATGTTTTCATATACAATTACGTAACCAATAAGAATGTTTATAGAAATGTTTTTCGAAAATCGTATTTTTCTCGAAAACGGCACCTAGAATTTCAATAAATATTCTCGTATTTCAGTTTCGTTTGAATTTAAGGATCTCTAATTCTTAAAAAAACATTTGGAAACTAGGACATTATCGACAGTACTTTCCATTGAACCATTTCTTTGTATTTTGACTCTCTCACTATGAGCATAAAGGTTTTTAATTAAAAAATTTAACAGAAGCTTCTAAAAAGTTTAAAAAACAATGCACATAACTTTAAACTAACTAACTCTAACTCACTGACGACTCCTTTGTACCTGATTCTGGTTATTTCGATTATTTGCCAAATTTCTCCCTAGGCCCATCTCTTCCGCTTACCGTTGACCCTTGTCTAATCGAAAATAAGCTAAATCAACTTAATGACGAATTTCTTCCTGGTCCTGATGGCCTCCCTGCAATATTCCTTAAAAAATGCTCTTCAGCCCTCTCTTTTCCCCTCTCTAAAATTTTCAGCTTATCGCTATCTCAAGGAGAATTTCCTCAGGTATGGAAAACCTCTTTCATAACCCCAATACACAAAAAGGGTCCTAAGAGCGATGTTAAAAACTATCGTCCTATTGCCAAACTTTCGCATATCCCTAAAATATTTGAAAGTATCTTGTACGAAATTTTAAGTTTCCGCTGTAAGTCTCTGATCTCTCCAAGACAACACGGCTTTCTTAAATGTAGGTCTACAACCACTAACCTTGTATCGTATTCCCTATCTGCCTTAGAGAACGGAAAGGAAGTTGACGCTATATTTACTGACTTTAGCAAGGCTTTTGACAAAATTTCGCATAAGCTAATACTTTTCAAATTATCCGCCCTTGGCTTTGAACCTAATTTCTTGAAATGGATTTCTTCTTATCTAGAAAACCGTTATTACTGTGTTCGTTTCAGATCTGCCCTCTCTAGTCCTTTCTTAGCTACCTCCGGAGTACCACAAGGCAGCCACTTAGGTCCTCTCCTTTTCATTCTTACCATTAACGATATTGAAAACGTCATCAAACATTCCCATATCTCACTCTACGCTGACGATACTAAGATCTTCAAAACAATTTCTTCAAAACACGACTCTTCCCTTATCCAACAAGATCTCGACAGTTTCTCAGTCTGGTGCCTTAAAAACTGCTTAGAGCTAAATATTACCAAATGCCAATCAATCACTTTTTCACGTAAACATATAAAATCTCCTCCACGTCTCTACCTTCTACATAACCAACCCATATCAACTGTTGAATCGATCCGCGACCTAGGAATATTATGCGACCAAGAGCTCAACTTCTTGGCACATATCGATAATATTATTTTAAAAGCCAACTCATCACTTGGTTTCGTTAAACGGTGGTCCAAAGAATTCTCCGACCCCTACGTCACCCGATCCCTTTACATAACGTTTGTTCGTCCTCTACTTGAGTACGCCAGTCAAGTTTGGTCCCCATATCAACAAATCCACATCTCTAGAATCGAGAGCATTCAACGTCGCTTCCTAAGATTTGCCCTTCGCGGCCTGTCTTGGAATAATCCCTTGATCCTGCCCCCCTACCATAATCGCTTCGAATATTCACTTCATATTCACTTCGAATCATAAATAAGTGTGACAGGAAGTCCACTTCCAAGATTGTAAGACATGTGATTAATAGTCCGTGACCAACGACATGTGTGATTGGTAGCCCCCATCTTACATTGGATAGACAAGTCAAAACTGGTAAGGCCAGTCTTTCAAACAAAAACGGGCGGTATCAACAAAAATAAAGAACAGATTTTAATCCAATTCCATTGTTTATCTGGATGAACTTTTAATATTAATTACGAAACCGATAATTGGGAAGAACCTAAACCTAGTGACCAACAATTTTTAACAATTTCTGGCACGAATGGAGTTCATCTACTTTGATCTAGTTCGAGACTGCACGGCTAAGTTGAGAAGCACTTTTCATTCAAAGAAATACTCAAAAGATCTACCACTTTTTTGAAAGAAGAAGTACCCCTGTAAAAAAAATAGTTTTAGTCGACAGAGGCTGCGAACCCAGCTCATACAATACAATAACGATATAGCCACGTGGTGCAACAGCTCGAAGAGAACCAAAATCTAGTGACTTGCAACTCTCAACCGCTCCGGTGTGCGTGTTACCAGGAATGGAGTGACCTTCGATTTTTCTACCAGCACTTTTCATGACAAGATATTCTTAGAAGATTTGTCAATTCCTTGCAAGAGGCTGTACACCCCTGAAAAACTTTCGCAGCGGCTGAGAATCGAGCCCAAGACCTTCTGCATGATATTCCAACACACTAACCATTATACCAAAGAGAACTACGCATCTCAGCAAAACACAGCTAATAAAGGGCTTCTAAAAGGGGAATGTAAGTTTTTAACAGTTCATGGCGGCCATGTTGTATTTTCTTAATTTTCGAGGTTTTTGAATTTTTCAGAAAATGACAAATCAGCATGGCAAATTACAGAGTTGAGCAAATCGAGCATATACCTACATATAGGGGTTGACTAGTTTCTAATTGGAGTGGATCCCAATTTAAGAAGAAAACGAGACCCATTTTTGGATGAACACGCACGTCAACACGTCAAATGGACGGGTTTGAGATCATCCCAAGCCAAGACATCCGTAGTTTGGCCAAAATTGGATTCAACAGGAACCGAGCAGGCACGAGCTATTTGAGGCCACAGAATTCGTGCTATTTGAATTCGGTATATTTTATCTTAAAGGGCTTCATTTAGTCGAAAGCCTACGACATTAAGACGCCCTAAGTTAGTATAACCCGTGTTATTGCTTAAAATTCAGGCTGATCTAGGCCAAGATTTATGGAAAATTTCACCCTTCGGATGCACAACAATCAGAAAAGCCAAGGCGGCCATTTAAACGATGTCAATTCCACCCACCCATAATTTATTATTCAATTTTAACTTCTACGCGGTCCTATTCGAAAACATTTATCTACAGATAAAATACTCGTTTTTGGTTACAAAATAAGTCAACGATAATAATTAACAAACCATAACTGCTGTTCGCAACATAACCCGTTGCATTCAAGCAAACAGTTCGATGTCAAAAATAGAACTCGGAACTATCTTTTAAAAAATGGGCAATAAATTACATGGCAGCACTAACCCTCATACTTGTTAGATTTAAATCCTATGGACTTATCGGTGAAAGGTCTAATTGATAGGCTACGAAGTGATCGAAATATAAATAATATCATATCTTGGAAACATTGAAAGCTTTATCGGATGTGGTAATCAATATTGCGTTCACAACGTTCTTGTATCTTGAAAACCCTTCAAAATAAATAATTGCTTACTTTAACTATCAAATACCTAGTGAAATGAATTTTCTAAAATTTAAAACTTTAGATAATGTGAAGTAATTAGGTTTTTTGAATTTCTAACACTTCATTTGAAGAACCTACCTAACAACAATAAAGTGTTTTTCAGGGGGTCCGTCTTACCAGATTATCTCTTCTCATATCTATCTTAACCAACAACACTCACAAATGTAGAGAACAACCAAGAAAAAAGAAGTTGTTAATATAAACATCACTAGTAAAAGATAGCAATTTAATATCGGCTGCGGCATATTGAAAAAGAGGACCAATTCAGTTTTTGAAAAGAAAATATTGTTCAACTTTTTAAAATTCTATAATTCTATTCGTTGCATTTTGTATCCAAAATATGAAGTGATATTCCAAGGCAACGAAAACCGACTTATGGATTTATTTTTGGTCTGCTAACTAAATACTCAGAATTCCTAACCAAGAATATCAACATGGGAATAATGTAGTATGCATGCATGGTAAAGTCTAGCTTTTGGAAAAAATTCCTACATATTCTATAATGCTTTGTGTGTGCTTACTTTCCCCAACTGATTTCAATTTGTTTAACTCCATTTATAAACTAGACACTCAGTTAGCAATGCATACATTATGTACATACGTTCATGCAAGTAAAATCAAAATACGATTGTAAGAGGTTTCGATAGATTAGATTAGACATATTTTTAAATATTTTATTTTATCAATGGACATAGTCTAACTTATTATGTAACACTTCATATTTTGATGGAAAAATTAGTTATTCAGCTGATAGACACACTTAGCTTAACTTTGTGGTGAAATTCTAAGAAAATTCGACAAACAAATCGCATATTTTTTAATATTTTGCGGGATTATGACTACCCCTAAAATGTATGAGACAATTTCGAGCTTTTAAGAAAGTTGCTGAAAATTTAAAAAGAGATACCGATGCACATTGGTTTTGAATGTCTGAATATCGTAATGTCTGAATAATATAATGTCAGACAAGAAACATTGCGGCGGTGCTAGTGAGATTTAAATAAAATGATTCTCGTATAGTTCTATCAACTTTCATTTTTTAAAAACCTTTTAGATTCCATCCAAGACACTCAAGTGGATTATTAAAGCACCTACTCAAAAACAGGAACTATACTCAAGCTTTGAACGAATATAGGCGTTAAAGTTTACATCAAAATCAGAGGGGATGACAAATTTCTTGCAACTTCGAAGAAAACTGAAACAATTAGCAGCGTGTTTGGCGACGTCGAATATGTAGTCATTTAACAAAATGTGGTCTGGGATCAACATAACGACAACAGCAAGTGCCGTTCTTGGATAGCGACATGTGGGTTGGATTCCGCTTTAACGCCAGGAGACAGCATTGAGTTTTTGAAGCGTTAAATTCTACGCGATTTATTGTTCCACATTTGACAATGCTTTCCGAATCATAATTTAATGAGCCATTCTAAATCCACATTGGAAAAACAAGGACGTGCATCTAGAAACGAATATGAAAAGCTGAGACCAGAGGGTTGGAATTTTCAGACAAATGGAGATATGCCATCAGATTACCAGTGGACCTATTGCTACGAAAGCCATACTGCCGGTCATTGAGAAGTTACATACTTAAGTGCAATTGGAACATAGTTAGAAGGGAAGAAAATTAAACTTTTTAAGGGCAAGACTCGATTCATTTCTACACAGATGGATCTAAAACCGATGACGGGGTCGGTGGAGGCGTATACTCCGAAAGATTAAATCTTTGTCTGTCTTTTCGTCTTCCCAATCACTGTAGCGTGTTCCAGGCAGAACTTCTAGCAATAAAAGAAGTCCTCTCTAGGCTCAAAGAAAACGTTATATCGACTACTGATATACGTATCTTCTCAGACAGTCAAGCTGCCATAAAGTCACTGGACTCTGTCTCCATTAACTCACTAACAGCCCAAAATTGTCGATCATCTCTGGTGGAGATGTCAAAACAGTTTAACATTCACCTTATATGGATGCCGGGGCTTAGAGACATTCCAAGAAATTGTAAAGCCGACGAACTTGCAAAAAACGGAACAATCTTACCTTTGTTGGATACCAAATCAAACATCGGTATACCCCTAGCTACTTGTAAACTTATGCTAAAGCATGATACCATAAAGAAAGCTAACCATAGATGTACCAGCACCCCAACTTGCCGGTCTATTAAACTAATTTGGCCATTGTTTGATGCAAAACTACTAATTTCTATTGGTAGATTGAATATTAGCTCCGTTTTAGGTGTCCTTACTGGACACTGCCTAATAGGAAGACATATTTTCCGTCTTGGAGTTCCTGCAAATGATTTTTGCAGAATCTGCATGGATGAAGAAGAAGAGGAGTCAGTTGCTCACCTTCTATGTTCTTGTCCTGCCTAAGCACAAAGACGTAGACTCCACTTGGGAGACTACTACTATAACGATCCTAGGGATCTAAGAAATTCCGACATCTACTGTCTCAAATGCTTCATTACTAGCTCCAAATGGTTTAACGAGTAAGGGTGATTTTTGAAATCCTGTGGTATCACAACGGACCAAATATTGGTCTAAGTGTGTTGGCCTTTTCCGGTCAACAGCCACCTTAACCTAACCTAAGGGCAAGACTGAACAAATGCTGTTTTGTATCCACTCTGAAAGAGTCCAGTTTAAAAGGACAGAGTTAAAGAAGACTACTTCAGAACAATAGGAGGTCTGCGGATTTGTGTGTATCGAGATCTTTTAGTGCTCTTGCAACTGTACGAGTGCGAAGCAAGATTTGTCCCATAAGAAACTAAAACATTTTTTGTAGTTTTTATAAGGTAGTTATTAGGTATATAACTTATCACATAACCATTTCCATTCAATCAGTGATCTTAAGCAAATCACAATTTTATAATATTTGATTTGTGATTTGTTTGCTATTTTCTTTTTGGCAACACTGGTTTTGAAAGCTCACGCACGTTTCGTATTTTGTGTCACTGCCAAACATCCAGTTTGGTCTATAATTTAACCATGGATCGTCTTACAAACGGACACCGCTTGCAAATTATTGAATTTTATTATCAAAATTAGTGCTCTGTTAAGAAAATTCATCGCGCGCTTCTTCCATTTTATTGTCAATTTAATCGACCTACTGAGGGGGCTATTCGGGCTATTGTGACTAAATTTCACACAAAATTTACATTGTTGGACATTAAACCACCAACACGCTTACGTAGAGTACGAACTGAGGAAAATATCGTAGCTGTATCGGCCGGTGTTAGCGATGACCGTGAATTATCGATTCGACGCCGTTCGCAGCAATTGGGCCTCTGTTACTCCACTACGTGGAAAATTTTGCGGAAGGATTTAGGTGTGAAGCCTTTCAAAATACAGCTGGTGCAAGAAATGAAGCCGAACGACCTACCATAACGCCTAATTTTTGGGGAATGGGCGAAAGTTGGCGAAAGATCCGCTTTTTTATCGAAAAATTGTGTTCAGCGATGAAGCTCATTTCTTGTTGAATGGATACGTGAATAAGCAAAACTGCCGTCTTTGGAGTAAAGAGCAGCCAGAAGCATTGCAAGAGTTGCCAATGCATCCAGAAAAAGTGACTGTTTTGTATGGATTATGGGCTGGCGGAATCATTGGGCCGTATGTCTTCAAAGATGATGCGAATCGCAACGTTTCTGTGAATGGTGAGCGCTACCGTGCGATGATAACAAACTTTTTTTTTGCGCAGAATGGAAGAGTTTGACTTGCATGACATGTGGTTTCAACAAGACTTTGCCACATGCCACGCAGTACGAGTAACAATGGACCCATTGAGAGGCGAGTTCAGTGAACAGTTTATTTCACGTTTGGGGCCGGTCAATTGGCCGCCTAGACCGTTCGATTTAACGCCTCTAGACTATTTTTTGTGGGGCTATGTTAAGGCTCATGCCTATTAGTGAGATACCGGCTGAAATGTTTGAAAGAGTATGCCATAATTCGACGAAGCGGATGGACCATTTGAGGCGCAGCCGCGGCCAACATTTGCATGAAATAATCTTCAAACATTAACTTATATCGACCGTACTATCGACTCAAATAAAGGTTTCATGCATTTTTCTGAATTTTATGTTTTTTTTTTTTAATTTCCGATAGCTCTTAAAAACTCACTTTTTATAGTATAGTCTAAGCATTTAACGTTTGGTATGAACTTGTATTGAGAGCTCATATCGTGGGCATTCATCAGTTTCAATTAGGACCATTAGGTACCTACGTATTCCTCTTACCTATATCCTAAGGAGCTATAGATTGGTTGGAAAGAAAAATCGGAACCAGATCAAGTGGTTTAGGGAGTAGTTTTTGAAAAATTAATTTCGATTAAATTTAATTTATTTATATTTTGCTCTATTTTTTTTAAAGGGAACCGTTATAGCTACTTAGGTGCTGAGGTACTAGGTGCAAAAGATCAAAAACAAATCAGATTTTTCAACAAATTTCTGTCGTGCAAGTGGACAGTGCTTTGAACATGTTCTGAAGAGAAAAAGAAACACAAACTCAACCACAGAGCACTTTGAACTATATTTTCACAACTCAGGCTTTTCTCTCAACTTAAAAGATTACTTACATGCAATATGGGCACCTAAACACCCAAATTCAACTCATTTTTGTTTTGAACACGAATTAGCTTCCTACTTGAATATATCTCTCGTATTCCATATTATTTACCAGCAATTACTTAAAATACCTTTTCTTCTAATCCAGCTGCTTACATCAACCTACCCAACCTCATAAGTTCCCCATTTCATTGAGCAAGAACATACAAGTCCTAACTCACCTTGTCGCATCCTTCTAATTTGAAATTTCATTGTGCCGTACATAATGCAGAAAAGCCCTTCAATTCCCAAAAAAAAAAAAAACAGAAACCCACAGAAATGTTGAAATCCAAAACTACACATCCTCACATTACAAACTGATTTAGTATGCTCTTGAGGGAAAAAATCGACATCAAAAATAAGACAACCCCACAAGCCTTTAATTTTAATTTTCAAGGATTTAAAATAAAAAAAAAAAGAAAACAGAAGTGCTCGTGTAACGTAGGGTACACTTAACACGAGCACTTCTGTTTTTGACGAGGATCGAGGACCACCGCCTTATTTTTCAGGTTTTTATCCTTTTTCCATTTTTTTGGGCAGGCAGCTGACAAGAAGAAGCTCTATTCAAAGAGGAAATGTAAATTAGGTCAAAGGTACCACCCACTCTCTCATGTGCCATAGCCACCATTTTGGGTACAACATTGTGTTTCAACTTCAAGCTTCAACACAACACACATTTGCCATCGTGTTTCGTCCTTTTTCTAGTCTCTTCTGCGCTGTTAACATCTCCTTTCCGCAACTCTGAAACTGACAATGACAATCGTGCCACGGAAGAGGAATCAGAAGAAAGAATTACAATCCAATGAGCAAGAAGATAAAAAGGGTGAACCTTTCTTCTCCTGCTACTGCCCCTGTTCCAACGACCTACAGCAGGTGCAACTAATTTCATTACGCTACTTTGTCAGTGCTTCTCCCCTCGACTTACCTTGTAAACATCGCCGTATGTTCCTGATCCGATTTTCTGTATTAATTCGTATTCGTCCTGCGGATTGCGTCGCGATATATCCGAACTAAGCAGATTGGCGTTGTGGTGTGACGATGCCATTGTTGTTGTTGTTGTTATGATTTAATTGAAATCTGATGGATTTGCTGCTGGTGATTCTGGTTCTGGTTGTACTGCACGCCCCCAAAAAAAGGATACACTCAAGCAATTGAATCGAATTGAATCCAAATTCAAATGGGAAGAAATTTATGCCACCACACTGGAAATGAAATTGGGAAGAACGCAAACGCTTCCCACACTTCGCGCACACACACACACTCAGTGAAGGTCGTCAAAAACTAAGAATCGTTGTTTGATTTTCTTTATTCTTAACAAAAACCTCTTTTTCTCAATTACTTCATTCACTTGGGGTAATTTCTTTGTTAATTTTCCGGAATTTGATTATTTTTTTACATTTTAATCGATTTATTTGTTGTTATTTTACATTTTCGTCGACGTGTTGTCAAAAAGAAAGAAAATTATATACACAAGAAGGAACCATCGTCGAGAGACGTCAGAATCAGATTAGTGCAAGCGAGAGCACTATATGCGGAATTGAAAAAAACTAAATGGAATTGAAGACAGACACACTGGAAACCACAGAGCACACTGCACAAAAAATATAATTGGAATGGAAATGGGTAGAGGAAGATATAAGAAAAGAAATTGGGCGCTGGCGAAAAATATGAATTTTTTCTTCAGATATTTTTTCTGTTGCCTTCACATATCATTTTTGATAAAAGAATACCAAAATTATTTTAATATTTCATTTGGATATTTTCACTGATGGTTGAATTTAATGTTTTCACGGGATTTGTCGGTTTTGCGAACAAAGCCGATTCTGGAAATTTGTATTTCTCTTAATGCAAACGAACTCTACTTCTTTTTTGGGATAATTTTTGAGACTTCTTGACGAAGGCCGCGGCGACAACACGACACGACTTGTTTTTTTGACACTTCTCGACGTTCTGGTTGATTTCGGTTGTTCCTTTCATTTGCGTTACGCGTTGTATACGATGTTCAATTACTGTTTTGTTTCGTTGAGAAAGAACGCCATTTTGGAATTTCCAGTTCAAATTGGAAATCAGAGGTGGGATGAGAAATTTTGACGTTTTCGTATTATTTTTGTGTTCAACAACAGATGTCGGCACAAGGGGCGAGTTCAAGTATATCAAACCTTACACCAAGGCGACACTGGCGGGCGGTATTTATCGAGCACTTATAAAAATGCTTTGCTAACTATTTCAGTATAGATTATATTAATCTCTGTAGTGTTTCTATCGCAAATTGAGATTCACAATAATTAGAAACGTCCAATTCTAGTAGAAGTCCGATAATGTTCGAAATCGAAAATAAAGTCTTCTGAAACCATTCCATTGGCCTTAAAACTCGGATAGGAAAAGTTAATTTTCTTAGGCCGGTATTCACCGAGCGCTCATAACTTAAGAAGCTCATAAACCTATTCACCAAGCAATATTAGTGAAGATCTACGAGCGCTCTTAAAAGTTAGGAGTCTTCCCGACCACTCCTAACTTACGAGCGCTCTCTTCGAAACTTTATTCGCTTGTGCGTGTGCCACGCACGCATTTGACTCGAATCCATGTGAGCAATGCCAAGTAGAAGAGTATCCATTTGCTGTCAAGACCAACATTCCACAACATTTCACAGTTTGGGTATGCCTGAACAAGAGAGAATGGCTCTCATTTTCGAACTTCGAAAAACACTTGCGAGTGGTTGGTGAATACCCCACAGAAATTTCAAGTTAAGAGCCTCGTAAAGTTAAGAGCCGTTTAGGAGCGCTCGGTGAATACGAGCCTTAGAGTTCCTTTGGTTACTAATAATATTTTGCAATGACAAAAATTAAGTAGTATTAAGTATTAAGTAGTGTGGATGAAATGGATTTAAAAATAAGAGATTTTATCCCCCAGAGGTTATGTTGTCCTGTTGCACGTTTAAATGGTGCCATATACATATGCGGAATATAGTTTAGCTTAACAAAGAATGACATATTGGCAGTCCATATTGTCATAAAGATAAAGAAAGAAAATAATTTCTGTTTAGAAGGATTGTTTGAATATGATTTAACCTGATTTCATTATTATTTATTTTCTAGGTCTTTGAATTTAAACAAATTTCCCTGGAATCGTTAAATTAATACAGCCATATTTATAAACTCATTATAGTGAGTACATAAGGCTATGCAATCCTTATAATGCCTCTAAACGCAAAATCGTTATTTATAAAACTTATGTGACGTTGAATAGAGGCATTATAAGCTAAACGCGTTTGGAGGTTGAATAGTGCCTACATAAGGACATTTTAGTATTGAACTGTCACATTCACTTTGACATCACATTGAATTATAAAGATTATCAGCAAAAAAAATGCCTTTGACTTGATATTGAAACTAAAACTTTGTGTTATTTTTATTTATTGGAACAAAAATGTTACACTAATATATTTACAACAAATTGAATTGAAAATTGTTTAGAATTAAATAGATAAATATACTTGTTGGTGATGTCTCTCCACGCATCCTTCTTCATCCGGTGTATTAGTGTTGTAATTATTATTTTGCATTATTGAATTTTATCCTCAAGAACTTGTCTGAGGAATATTCCAGCTATAATGAAACGAATAACAATTTTATTTCCAGTATTGTGCTAGAGATAATAACATACTTATCTGATGAATCAAAGTTTATTGTTGGAATTCTTTTAGCTTTTTGTAGTTGCGTTTTTGTTTATTAAATTCGATAGACAGACAAGATGTTTTTTTTTTTGTTTTTTGATAAACAGCTGAGTGTTATGAAAGCTAAATGTAATAGATTCTTTCTTTTTGGTACTTTATTTGACACAAGCTCATTATAACTATGCAGGATAAGCAAATGTTTTATAAATATGAATTTGCATAGTGGATGAATAAGTCCTTATGCATTGCATAACTATTCACGCGTTTAGGAAATTCTAATAAATACGGCTGATAGTGTATACATCTTTAGTGAGTTTTATAAACATCGGTAAACAATGAAAAATAAATTGCATCTACTCGTAGAAGGGTACGAAAGCATAATATAACTGATGAACGCGCTGTATTAGCTGCGCATTTTTGGTTTTGGGGTAATTCAAACTTTCTTTGAATTTTCGCTTTCTTTAAAAATATTAAAGATATAAAAATATATGCTTATTTAAAAATGAACAAAAAAACCTCTGTTTTGTATTGTTCACGTTCACCATGTACAAAAATCCAATGATAAAATTTATTAATCTTTTCCAAATACATTTTCGTTTTCCATTGGGTTTTCGGAGAGTTTAACAACTTTTCGATTATAATGGAATATGAAAATTCAAAGGCAGATTTAAAAAAAATGTCCCTTTTAATAGTAAAGCCTAGTACGCAGATCACACTAAATTTTATCTCCAAACATCAGCTAAAATCCAAGCTAAATTTTGACATAAGAACCTTGTGGGTGAATATGTCGCAGAAGACAGCTGTTCTTGAAATGAAATTTTTGCAAAGATTTAAAAGACTTTGTTTTAAAGTGTGATTTCTTAAGAATTATGAATGAGTGGCTGTGGAAAATCTTGTAAGATTTCCGTCGCCAAATATTCGTACATTTAAAATAGAAATTTAGCTCGAGAATGAATACGCCAGACAATTATTTCGTGCGCTAAATTTTGACAGATAAGTTATGTACAGATGCAACAGAAGTTTTGATTTTTAAGCTGGAACAGGGTACCTCTTGGCTAAAATGCCTGACATAATTTTAACTTGGCTAAATTTTGTATGAGAGATAAAATTTAGCGCGGTATGTGTATGGTAATTTGGTTGTCAAATAAAACCATTAAGCAAATTTAGTATATATAAATTGTGCATATGCAATTATTTGAAATAGGTTTTTTGGGAAATTAGCTTTGAGTATATATAATATGGAGGGCTCGTTTCTATTCCAAATGCGTGACTATCATAGGGGGCGCTACTCAAATTTGTGTAAGACAAAGTTATTGCCGAGTGCTTCATATCACATGTGACGGAGAACTTTATGCGAGGAGAAGGTAAGCACAAATCGGAGGATACGGCTGTATCCTTAACTTACAGAAAGTGAGACAGCGACCCCTATCACAACTTCAAGTACTACAATGCATTAGGGATAGGAACGAGCCCTCCATATTATATATACTCAAAGGAAATTAGGGAGATATACGGGAAAACGTAGAATTTTAATTTTTGTAACCAATCTTATATGATTTCTCAAATTGGAAACATTAACAACACTTCAAAGAAGCATGCAAATTATCTGGGATGTAGAAATAAACAAGTTGAGTGGTAGAATAGTGAATATACATATTTACAAAAGAATTGCTTTAGAATGCGAATTGCATAGAACGAAAAATACCATTGTTCTTCTCTGAAGAGTTCTTAGAAAAGTTCAATGAAAATAGATAGATAGAGTGGTAGAATAGTGAATATACATATATTTACAAAACAATTGCTTTAGAATGCGAATTGCATAGAACGAAAAATACCATTGTTCTTTTCTGAAGAGTTCTTAGAAAAGTTCAATGAAAATAGATGCACGACGGTTAACTATGAATACCTCCTATGTCGCATTTTGTAAACTTTAAGGGGATACAAAAAACTGATTATAGTCTCAAAATTAAAACGCATAATAATGAAATTTTACACATAATTATCAGTTTTGAATATTTATGATGTGAAATAGTTTAAATTTTAAAAATTCAGCGAAGCAGATGGAAATTATTAACGAAACTACATCAAAAAGTGAATTTCACAAAAATGTATGTTAGGAGGTATTCATAGTTAACCGTCGTGCAGTTGCATTCCTTATGACATAATTCATATGCCCCTTTTTTCAAGAAGTCATAAGTTCTGTTTGTGTACCTCTCAACACTCAGAATTTGGGTAGAGATTGTGAGTTCTCTGAAAAGATGGCATGTTCCTTCCAATTTTGCATAATGCAATTATAATTAAGTAAGTTAGGATTGAATTTAAATTTTTATATTATTAAATTTAATTAAGAATATTAAATTAACAATACAAATTCTAGTATTGACGTTGCGTTTGCTTATTTTTGCTGCGTAGGTTGTTTTGTTAATTTTTTTTTTTTGACGTTTAATAAGTGACAGATATTTTTGTTTAACATTTTGGTTTCCTTATGCAACTTTAAACGCTCTGAGATAATTTAATAAATCGATAACAGATTTTATTTAGCTCGAGATAGCAGAAAAGAACTCAAAGTACAAGATTTATTATTTATTTCTCATTAATCACAGCTGTAATGAGTTCTATGAGTGCCTTTAGAGGAAATCATATTTAGCATTTTTTGACATATGTGAGAAGTCATAATAAGTTTTTCCAGACATTCACATTAACTATTAATTGTCAAGCGTTGTTAGCAATTTCTTCTTGGATACTTCACAAACTCTCTAGAAGCAAGGAGCTCACTATAGAGTTTTAAATGTCCCCTTATTGAAAATTTTTCTTGATTTTTGCCCACAAAATTTCTATGAACAAAAATTCGATCTGTCACAAATGTCAAAAAATTCAAATAACAAATTAAAGTCAAACATATCTTTTGACTAAGAGTTATGCACGACTGCATGGTTAAGGGCTCAGTTCAATGACTTAAAAATTTCCGCTGTCGAGTAAAGCAGATTATTTCCACCAAAACGGATTAGCGCTGTTATCCATTGGGTTGAAATCAGAAATATCATATTCGCTGATATGAATTCTTGAGTTATTTTCGTCTTTCGTACTGTAGCAGGATCATTTACCTAAGATTGTCCAATGTATTCAAAATTAGTCTTTTATAAATGTTTGAAGAAATTTTGACTCCTTTCTGATGACAAAAAATAATCTGGATAAAACCTTCGTCGCTCACTACACACCAAATCATTATATTTGCGGAATGGTTTTTCTTTCAACCCTCCGAGTAGGTTCTGACGTTGTCTGAAGTCCAAACGTAATCGGGCTTAGCAAAGCTTTCGATATTTGCTTACGTTTCTGCTTCAATGTGACTATGAGAAGAGCAAGTGTTCAGAGTGTCTTTTCTGTACGGTGAAGAATCGACTCCATCGGTTTCTGCTGTACACTTTCACGGACCGCGGTGATGTTCTCGCTCGATCTTGAGCCAACTAATGTTGGCTGATTGGTTACTGAACCGGACATCTCAAATTTGGCCACCAAACGTTGCAGACTCGACTTGATTGTGAAGGACCTGGACGAAGGAAATGGACGAAACTCACGCGACGTTTGCACTAACGAATACTCATTTTGATAATAAAGTTTTATTATTTAGACATGCGCTATTTAATCGTCTAGCTTGTTTGGCATCAATAAAATATGCTAGTATAATAGATTTGACGGATATCATCAAAACAACATGGTCACCACAGGTCGCCAAAATCTACTTGCGCCAATTGAGAAGTTCATATACTCGTATAAAGGACTATTCACATGAGAGCGACAAACGACCGACGAATGAACGAACATTCGCCCATTTTGACATTTCGTTCACATGAAATTTTTTTATTCGTCGCGAATGGCGTTAACTTAGACAACTATCTTAGTTCCTTTTTGATTTTCAGGTTAGTCACGCGCGAACAATTCATTCGTTCAGTGTGGATGGTATGTGGAACGCGAATAGTGTTTGACAGTTCGTAGCATAATATTGCAATTAGCGACGACCAATTTATTTTCTTAAATTTCTCTCATTTTAACAATTACAACGCAAATTTTAATATATTGATATTAAATTAAATTGGATTTCTACCCTTTTGTAAAGTTTTTGTGAAGAATTTAGGCCTTATGTATGTTTTAAATCCCATTTGTTTTTTTATTCGTTGGTCGCTCTCATGTGAATAGTCCTTAACTGTCATGCCTACCATTTTTCAAATGATGCCTCCTTCAGTCACCAGTTTATGTCCCCTTTGGTTTAAAATTCAATTTAAAAAAAAACATAATTTTCATCCTTAACCAACATAAACATTTTTATTCGTTTTTTGTTCTGTTTGTTTTTCAAAAGGATTTTGTATACAGCTTTTTATTAAAATGTTATAGTTTCTTTCTTGTAACAAAGATTACTCTTGAGATTTCGTAATTTATGTAAAGCCTTTTAGGAATAATATTTTCACTCAGCGAAATGTGAAACAATTGTTTAAATTTAAACACTTTTTGTAGTCAACAGAGATATATATGAGTTTTTAAAGATTTATAAAATTTATTATTCTAGGTTGCACATTAGAAAGGAGAGTTTGTGTGTTTTTTGTTTGTTTTAATTTTAAATATGAAGAACTGTAACCTATTTTATTTTTGTATTAAATTAAAAGTTATTCCATTTTAATCGACATTATAAATAAACACCATATTAAAATTATATTTTACAACATAAATCTTTATAACAAATTATAATTTTTCGAGTACAAAAATGGATTTAAATAAAGTAAAATAGAATATTTATATTTATTTAGTATTAGTTTTAACATTATATTTAATTTGGTTTTGTGTAAAAGACATTTTAACAATACTATATTGAGATTTTAATAGAATTATAAAAAAAAAAAAAAACAATTATGTATAATAAATTAAATTGATTGCCACAATTCACTTAAAAAAAAAAAAGAATTAATATTTAACAGATTCATGTAAATGTAAAATAAAGAATTGTAATATTCATTGTAAATGTGCGAGATTTATAAGACTTACTCTTAATTTACATATTAATTGTAAACTGTGAATTATTTTCGTTTATTTTTTGTTGCAAGGCTTTTTCGTTATTTTTGTTTCATAAAAATGTGAAAATTGTTTTGTTTTTGTTATTTTTAAATAAAATAAATATTTTTTTTGTTAATTTTTTCTCTATATAAATTTTGTATTTTTTTACATATTTTTATTTAATTTTTCACAGTTTTCGTATGCTTCCATTTGCTGTTGCTGAATTTATTTTCGATCTGTAAATATAATTTAAAAATATATTAGAAAGAGAAAACATTCTAATTTCATGCTATTTTGTCTAAACACACTTCAAAGCTTGTACACAAATAAATAAACATTTTTGTAGGTTTATAAGGGACATTTTTTAAAAATATTTCGCCAGCATTGAATAACTAAGCCAAATCAAAATCAACATTTCAAAATTGTTCTACTTTCTTAATATGTTTGGGCATTTTACCATATTTCATTTAAATTTGAAAAAATATTCTTTTTTCATTTATAGAAATATTTGTGTTCTTTAATTTAATGTCAATTAATATTTATATTTAATATCAATCGTATGTTAATCCATTACGTGGCCAATTATTCAGTCATTACGATTTAACTTAATTACTGTTTGTTCTGCCAAAGCATAAAACAAGTATTTATACTACTTTTGACATTTAATTTTAAAAGGAGCAACACTGATATTGCAGGCTCTATTTAATATTTCTAAAAGCTCTTTTAAATGAATTGCCTTCGCAATGAAAAAAAAAAATAGTTTCCATCGTTATTTTTTAAGGCAATAGCAACTATGAGAGTGCACATACATTGCATTTAGTCTTGTCATTGAAATCTTGTTCAAAAAGATGCTTCATGTAAATTAAAGCAATCCAAAACTTTACCAATCATACCAAATGGTAACATTTCGGTTGAAAACTCTTTTTAATTTACAGGTACGTATTTCGTATCGAGTAATAAATATTTATAATAAGAGTAGTCATGTAAACGCGGAAAACCCTGATCAACCTCGAAAATCAGATAATTTTATCTCCGCAGAAACAAGCTGTCAAAATTTGTATGGAAAAAACTTTCTTCAGATATGATAAAATTATCTCCCTAATTTGATGCGGAAAGAGAAGAAAAAAACCTGATAAACTAAAGAAATATTGATTAAGACTTTTAATTTGACATTTCACAAAAGCGTTAAGTCATTTAAAATAATTTCTTTATAAAATTTAAACAAAAGGCATCTTTTAATCAACAGAATCACTTTTTAAGTTAAATTATCTAATGAAGTACATATATTTTTGATAAACAGTTTTTATGAGTTGAATTTGACGTTTGACGAAAAGCTGAATATTTCCCACATTAACCCAAGTATTTTTTAGGCGGTGTTCATGAAAACATGTTGCGGAAAGTTATATCTTTCTGAAAAGCGAAAAAATCTCGTTGCATGAATACCCTTAGTAGTCTGTTTTTTAACTTTTCTAAAACTGCCTGTTTCAAACAATTTTAGTTCAAAGTCGGTATCTGTCGGCTTATGTAAAAAAAAATCATAAAATAAATTAATATTGGAAGTTTCAGGAACGTAATATTGGGCATTTCTCTTGGAGAATCTATAGAGACCCGCTGTAGAAATTTTCTTAAACAAAATCTAACGTATTTCATGGCTGCTGAAGATAGTTTAATAATCTTAGAAACCCACTTTCGAAACTAACAGTACAAGCCAATCATTCGAAGAAATTGTCTATTTTGAAATATGCTTGGACTTAAATAACAACTCAGAATATACTACCATCAATATGTGTGTTTCTCTTTCCACTAATTCTATTTTCTTATTTTATGTATTAGCAACACTTTGGATAAATAACACCACATTTGCATTTCGTAAATTTGCGATATTTTCACATTTTTCTATAATTTTTGTTGACGGACGCATGATATAAAAAAAAACATTAAATCGAAATGGAAGAAAATGGAGGTAAGTTAAATTTTCATTGCATAGTTGCATATTAACAGGCCAACAAGTTATAGCAGTTCATAGGAAGTAAAAAAGAGTTACCACCTTTATATTCTCTCCCACTTTCGGGTTTCAACATACATATCTGCCTCTCTCTACTTTTCTGCATTTTGCAGATGCAGAAACATGTAAATCCACCTAAACGAAGCTAAGCAACTTGCTCGTAAACTGATATGGAAGTCTAGTAGCCAGGCAAGTTGAGAAGCAAATAGTCTGACAGATCACTAATAAAATTGATTATTGAAAAATTTGATTATTCAAAAGACGTTCACGTTCATAAATACAGTTAGTATTTGTTCGGTATCATTTGCGTTCAAGCGAAATCGTTAAATAAATATAAATAAAATGTAAACTTTCAAAACATCCAGGTAACTTGCTAGTTACAGCAAATAAACTAACAGAAAATTTACTACGTTTATATGAGGTGTTGAAGCGAGCTTGAAGCCAGCTTCGAACCTTTGTATACCTGTAATGAGTTCAAATGAGCTTCGTGCGACTCGATCCCACTCGCTCAGCGGTGTCGAGTCGAAATGTGAGACGAAAAACCTGGGTCGAGGAGTTGGCTTATCAAATTGTTTCAGAATCGCTCAACACCATTTCAACTCAACTTCGAATGGAGCTCTTAACTCAAATGACGAAAAACCTGGGTCGAAAATCCGAACTCGATCTTTCGATACTGCATATAAACGTAGTAATTTATTGGGAGTGTATGTACCCAAATTGTTTGTCAGTACTTGCTTGTGTGGCCTAAGGGTAAGTCCAAATCATTTTTATTACCCTCTTTACAATGAGCATTGAATCCGAATTCAATTTCATGTAGATCAGATCGTAGGATCAGATCGAAATACGATTACGCTATCCGATTCAGTTTGGAAAGCTGGATCGAATTCAAACCGTAAATGTAGAACTGGATCGACCAATTGGAGAATCGATATGACAGCTGCTTTTTGGTGTGTGTTAAATATAATTATTTATTGTATTTTTTCTCAATTTATTTGTGCCACATAATTTGAAAATTGTAGAAGTCATTGTTATACCTAAGCAGAAGTAACATCTTACAGATCTATATCGCTTATATCTACCAATCCTGGCAAAAGTTTTAGAGAAACTGCTCTTGAAAAGGCTTAGCAAAATTGTAGAAGAAGTAGAATTATCACGAACCATCAGTTTGGATTTAGAAATAAACATTTAACGACCAAGTGCATAGAATTACCTACATAATGTTGTAATGTTGTAGAAAAAGCACTTGAAGAAAAACAAGTATGTTCAGTTCTATTTTTAGATGTTGCTCAAGCCTTTGATAGGGACCTTTCGAGGCACGAAATATTAAAATTTTACGTTAAGAACCGACACTTTATAGTACGGTACGATCATAATTAGTCAGAACTAAAGAAAATTGAAGCCGGTGTACTCCAAGGAAGTGTTCTGGGACCAACACGGTAATTTGTATATACTAGGGATATTTCAGTAGACATCAAATCAACGCTATCATGGCCACCTTTGCTGACGATACTGCGATATTGGTGCCTGATGAATCAATCCGTTATAAAGGCTATAGAAAAACTGCAAAATCGACAAAGTTAGAGATTTGACGCAACGATGGTGTATCAAATTAAACCAAACAGAATCGACGCATTTAAGCTTAACAATAAAAAAACTAAATAATTTTTGTCAATGGTACATAAGAAATAGCGATCTACAGCGTGACCTGCAAATCAAAATGAATGTAATGAGTAGTAGAATTTTGTTTACTCTATAAAATACAAAATTCTGATTTAAACTTTCTTTTAAATCCGATCTTATTATTTCAGTGACTGATAGAAATCAATTTCAATGAACAGCTGATTCGTTTCTTTAATATGGAACACAATCGTTCCACTGAATGTGTTCAGCTCTCTTTCTGTTCTCAAATGTCAGTTTTTCTTTCAATGATCAACTCTAACTTCAAATGCATATAATTGGCTGTAATCAGCCAATGACAGGATCTTTTACTGAAACCAATTTTTCAATGATTGCTATAACTGACTTGTCAAAAGAATAAAGTCAGCATTCCACTGATTTGTTCCAATGAAAGCTATAACTGGAGGCTTACACATAAATTTTTTTGGATTTTATGACAGTTGTGAAGCACATGCCTAGTGGCTAGTGCCATCCTTATAACGTTTATGCAAATTCCATTTTCTTCACCCTGAAAAACTTGGTTCTTATATTTTGTCTGCCTCAAGTAGAAAGAACCTACTATACGCTACTGAATGGAATTCCTGATAAAGCTGATGAGCTTCGAAATGTGTAGAAAACACTTCTGTTTAAAGATCAGTATGTTTCAAAGGCAGTTTGGTAGACTTGAATGAATGAATTAGGGGCAAGTGAGATACAGCTGTCAACAATTCCTGCTGTGTACAAGTTGTTGGAAGGAGTGGAGGGACACAAAATATTCTGCCGAGTCCAAGCGGACTAGATGCACTCTTCATAACAACACATACTTGTACTCTTGGAGGGTTTGTCACTCACTCGCCAGAGCCAGTAGTCTCTGTTTAGTTTTTAAGTTGGGTGGCGGTGACTAGAAATCGATCCTTGAACTTGGGCATGACAACTCAATGATCTAGTACACCATTTTGTAGCAGATAAAGCCTTGTCATGAAGTTTATTAAAAAAGGATTTCAAAGTTTTTCTTTAAGTTTCGTTAAGTTTTTTTTTCCATGCTTGTTCTTAATTTTAAATATTTAAAAATTAGTTATTTTTATTTCATATATGTATTGTTGTATTTTAAAAATATAAAAGAAGTTAAGCAAGCAATAAAGTTAGAAAATGAGCGAGGAATGTGTAAGTGTAAACATATCTCTAAATTTCTATCAGAACTATAATTTTTCAAACCAAAGCAGCTGTGTATTTGCAAAGCAGGAGCACAGTTTGACATATTATTATTATTTTTTTGCAAAGCAGGCAATTTTATTCTATTTAAGCTTGTCAATCCTTACATTATCATCATCAAGAATCAGAAGTTCTAAACTGTATGATATTTATAGAAAACATATAAAAGAAGGAAATATTTGTGTATTTGCAAAACAAAACTGAACGAAACGCATCACACAACTGGACGAAGACATTTGGATTTTGGATTTAGTGCTTACCCGTATTTTTCACTATGTATTTTCAGAAAACACACTCATTTGCAATCTAGGTCGAAATTATCAAGTAGAGAAGTAACAGTTGACGTATTATTTTTATCTTAAATTACTTTGCGAAGTAATTTACTTGTTAAGACTAGTATTTTAATTTATTTAGCAATTTAACTTTGGAGCACTTAGAGCAAGGACGTAAATATTTTTGGTTTTGCCATTTTTTTTCAATTATGTATTTACAAAATTGTTTATATATATTTTTATTTATTTTTTTAAATTGTAAAAGTATGGACGAGAAGATGATGACCACTACATAAAGTTATTATGCATCCTTTTATACATTTATTATTTTTTTTGGAAAATATGATTTCATGGAAGAAAGAAATTTAATTTTTTTTATTAAAGAGTATTAAAAAGTTGGAGTATAGTAAAAGATTAACAGATTAAAGTGTAAGCAATGGCAAAATAAATGTAACATATTAACATGAAAACAATTAAAAACCATACAGATATTCCAAATGAATGAATGAAATAATGAACAATTTTGTAATACAAAATTAATATTTATAAAAAAAAACATAATATATAAGGCAAGTTAAAATTGATTTTATTTATGTATATTTTTTTTTCTTATAGCTTTTTAATTTATCAAAGCATAAATTAATAAAAAAAAATAAATATAGTTTATTAGATTAGCACAGCGCTACTTATTGTATTAAATCTTTTTCTGAGAGTACCGGTAATGTGGACCTAGGGAGCGTTTTTTGTTTTTGTTTTTAATTATTTTAAGGCATTGTTTATTGGAATGAAGTGTGTGTCATTAGAAGGAAAAAAAAGAATAAGAAAAACTTGTATTATTTTCAATTTCATTTCTTATTATAAAGAATTAAAAAGAAAAACATTTCTTAATAAGTAAACTCTTATATGTACTGTAAAATCTTTTACTTACAATTCCATTGACAGAACTGTTGGATTCGTACAGGCTTGTGGTGCACGCACATGACACTGTTTGTGACATATCATTTGGCAGTCACGGCATTCATAGCCCTGTTTTCCAGGCCGTCGCGGGATTGATTTTGTACAAATTGCACACACAAGGCGGCTTCTACAAAAAAATATTTAAGATATATTTATGAAAAAAAATTGAAACAATTTTTGCTAACAATAAAGTACTTACCCGCTTAAATGTTTGGCGACAAACGTGTGATCGTTGTATATGTGAAGTTTTGTGCCCTTGCGACGCCATTTAGGCCGCTGAGCTATTGCGAGGGGAACTATAAAATGCCTAAGAAAAAAAAAATGTTAAAATCATTACAAGGCAAAATAAAAAAATATAGTGTAATTAGTGGTTGACCGTTTTTGAAAACTTCATTTGCGTCAAAATTGAAATTGCAAGATGTACTTTAAGGCAAATTGCCAAAAATCAACTGTTCGAAAACCCAAAACCAAATGTTTTACAATTTGTATGGCGCAAGTTATATGTTCAAGAACATCATTTGCGTGACCATGTTCGTTATCGTCAAATGTGTTTGCAAGAATGTTGACGTTGGTCAAAGACTTTTGGTGTCAGCAGGACAATGATGTTCACAATCGATTTAATTTAGCTTCAACAATTCTATTTTATTATAAATTCAATATCTAATGAATGCACAAATTTTTTAATATTGAAACTGTCCTCTCAAGCCATGGACGAATTTACTCTCTATATTTCATGGTCAGAATAGAACAGAACCCTAAGACCTCTTTGATACAAGGAAACAAGTTACTAGAAAACGCGGCACCCATGGCGCTGACAGCTTCATCATGTCCAAAATTTCATGGAGAATATGACGCGGCTTTTTGAGCTACCTACTGTTTCAGCTATCTCGTACACCTTCAATCGGCGGCGGTCTGCCAATACGAGATCGTGAATTTTTGACTCGGTATCCTCCGTCGTAGCCATTTTTAGGGAACCTGGGAGGGGCTCATCAAAAACCGATGTGCGACAACGTTGAAACTCGTTATACCAATTTTTGACGGTCGCCATCGAAGGAAAAGAGTTACCGTACACAGCATCCAAGCGCTCTTTGATTTCGTTGCGTGATTTCCCTTCTAATAACAAGAATCGAATCACCGACCAATATTGCTCTTTTTCCATTCTTCTAAAATTCGCGGACAAGCTGGCTACCACACGTGGTCAAAACAAAACAACGAGTCCGATTCGGTTGAAATTTTGACAGTAGCCGTTTAAGAGAATGTAGACGATAGTAAATCTCTCTTGCGATACTGGCACCATCGGGCGGTGCGACTAAGTACTTATCGGAACGTCCTCGTAAATGATGCATTTATGTAGAATGTGACAAGTTTTTATAACATCAAAAAGGAAGTGCTATCATATAAAAAAATAACGCACTGTATAAAAATAACCACTGGCTAAATACAATGCAGCTGACATATACATTATATACAAGCAAATTCGAAGTTGAGAATATAAAGCAACTGCAGATGGAGCTGCATGCTTCAAAAGTTTGTCATCTTTTAACTTTTGCGAGCAGCTTGATTGGAGGTTCAAAATCGAAAGACTCGAAACATTTTGATATAAGTGTACATATAAAAGGTTTAATCGAACTTCAAGCTCTCTTCAATTCCTTATAATGTCAAGTCAATGCTTGTGCTTTCTTATATTCAACTAAAACACTTAAAATCCAACTTCCATTTCATTTTAAGTTTGGTGACATCTGTCAAATCTTTTTTCTATGGCAAATTAAACGATTTAATAGCACGTCTATTATAAATTTGAGTGATAAACGTGGTGGCTCTTCACAGTCGACTCTTCATTCTTTGAGACCACTGTATCGCTAATTCATCAGCCAAAATGCCAGATTAAACCATGCATATGGGTTTAGATGACATGGTTCCAGAAGGACTGGGCTACGTGCCGTACTGCGTCTGCCATTCACATTCACTTTATCAATGAACAATTTAAGTTAAGGTCACCTCACGTAGAGGTGATGTGAATTGGCCACCAACGTCATGCGATTTGACCCCGCTAGACTTTTTCTTGTGAGGTTTCCTGAAGTCGCAGGTCTATGCAAATATACCACAATCGACAGCTGCCCTTATACAGAAGAGTAATTTAAAATTGGACCACTAGGATCCATGCCACTGTAAAAAGCTGAGGCGTACATTTGAACAGTGTCATATTTCATACATAATGGCCTCATAGTACTTCATCACACACAGCTTGTTTTATACCATTTCAGCATCTGCCGCCCCTTTTTTGGAAAACCCTGTATAAATCAGCTGAACCAAAAATTTAAACCATAAATTAAATTAAGAAATCTGCACAGCGGTATTATGGTAAGAAAGTTTTTGACACTATTGGAGCTGCACGCCTAGTTCCAGTTACAGCAATCCATTGGAAGGTGTTCATATTGCTCGCTCCGCTGGCTTATTGTGATGTCTCTTTGTTTTTTCTCATTCGCATTAATGGAGATAAAAAAACGGGAAAGTAAGGCAGGATTTTAAAAACAATTTGTAAATGTATGGAATTTTTTTTGACATTTGCTTTGGTGACATCTGACCGAACTGTCAACAAAGCTTAGTGCTTCGAAGAGCACAATTTCTTGAATAAATTTATTAAGTCAACAACAAGACGTCAAAGTGAGTCTGGACTCTGGAGTGTTTCACAGATTACTTTTGTATTTGAACATGACGGGGTGGCCTTACGTCAAAATAAATCAGTTCAGTAAGTCCAGTGTGAACGCCGTCATGTGTTCAGGCAGTACCTCACCAACTAGCTTTATGACAGAGAATAAACTACATTCATACTCTTCGATCGACCGGTGTCTTCGGAACGTAGCATATATATTTCTATGACGAATACAGACAAGAGCAATCTATTTGATTTTTAGAATAAATCCTATAAAAATCATTGCAAAATATTTTCTCCAAATTTCCAAAGACAAGAGACAGATAGAGCAGGAAGAATAACGCTTGAATCGGCCTTGTGTTTACAGAATTTGTACAAATAAAAGTATGTACACAGTTGATATCAATAAAGTGCCAATTTTTTTTTAACGAACTCTAACAATTAGGGCGTTTTCTCCATTTGAAATTATTTTCATTTTTATATTGATTCTCGAATTATTTTCTCTTATATTTTGATAGTAAATGTTTTTCGGTCTTTTATTTTTTTGATTCGGTCGAAATTAATTCGATTCTTTAGTTAAATAAAAACATTAGCAATTGAATATTTTAATCTTTTGATTTATTTAAAAACCTAACAATGTTTCAAGTAAATTAAACATTTTGAAAATAAATAGTAGTTTGGTTTAGGCTTTTGTAATTTACCTCTTACCTCTTAAGTTACACAGATCTTTATAGAGTAAAAAACCATCTTCATCAGTCAGGAATATCATTTGTAAGAATCAAAATAGAAGAGGACCCAAATGACTTCCTTGGGGTACACCAGAATTCTAACAACTAGGCGATCAGAACAGATGGCTTTAGTACCGAGATACGAGTATACTGACAGAATCCCAAGATTCGAATCAAGAGACAAAAAAAAATGGTATACATATAAATTGCACCCTAAATTTTGACTCCCTATTGTATCGTGGGCCCAATTTTGGTGCCCTACTTTACTAGTATTTTGGAGACCGTATTTTATGGAGTTTTATTTCCTTGCGCACGATTTTGAAATATTTAGTTAGTGGCTTAAGATTTATAATTTTTTTTTACTTAAGTAAAATAAGAAACATCCACTTACCTTTTGACACCATTTTCAATGGTTTCCAATACCAATGTAGAGGCTTCATGTACATAAGTTTTGTTGCTAGCCGAAGAAAAACCTGAGATAGCAGAAGATTCTGAAATTGAGGATCGTCTTGAATGGTCAAGTGATGTCACATTTATTTTTGGACCTATATGTTGTTTTTGCCAATTCAAACACAAAATAACATAAAATACGCCACGCATACAAAGTATGCAACGATATTTAGCAGTAATTTTTTTTTAAGTGTGTGTGGATTTTTTTTATTCAATAAAGTGACGTGCATCATTTAACCCCAGATTTATGTTTTAATTTTCATGTGTGTAATGAAGCCCATTTATATGTGTGTGTATTTTTAAATATTTAACGATCACCAAAAATTAAAAGAAAAAAATGTATAAAAATAAAAGTAATTAATATAAAAGATAAATATATAAATATAAATAGCATAACAATATTATGTGTAGGTTGTGTGTTAACAGGAACAGTTAAATATACGACACATTGACGTTATTAACATTGATCGACATGTAAAGAGGGTAGAAAAAAAGAAAAGAAGAAAGAGAAGGTTCACAAGATTTTACGGGTAAAATTAAATATTTGTTAGTTGGAACAATGAGTTAATTTGTTAAGTTATAATTATAAAATAACTAACTGGGAATAATTATAAATCTACTGAATGGAACTAAAAACAGTGGATAAAAAGTACATGTTATGTAAAATTTTAAGAGGAATTATTTTTTTGATCTAACTAAGTGTCACACTATCGAATTAAGCCCAAATATCTACTCTTTTTTACCACTGTTATAAATGTTAACTAGAGTGATGAAAAATATTATTAAGTTAGGTAAGGGAAATTAGACTAAAATTTTCTCAACTAAAGTGCATTATTACCAAGCGAATTGCTTTTCGACAGTACACCACGATCAACAGACAACGATCTAGAATCACCATTTAGATTGTTGACATCGAACGGTATCATTCCATCACGATCGGCCGATCGTGTTCGAGTTTTCGATCGTCCCAAGCGCTTCTTCAAAGTTCCAAAAAAATTACGTTTTTTACTTCTACCACGATCGTCTAGGTCATCGGGAATTGGTGTAGTTGGATGGGTGTGACTCCTTGGCAGGCTGTTGCTATTGTAGCCGTTATTGTAGCTTCCATTACCATTGATTTGGCGATTCATTTGATTGGGCGATGAAGCAGCCATTGGGCGACCAAACTGTGAATGGAAATGAAAATTTAAAAAAGATTTTAAACAATTCTTCAAAAGTTTATAAAAATAAAAATAAAGTAATAAGAACAATAATAATAATATGTTTGTACAAGTCCTCTAAGATATGTCATGTTTTTAAATATCAAGTCGAGACTAAGGAGAGAGTTTATCGATTCAAATTAGCTTTTTTAGAGAGTTTATCATTTTTTAAAAGAAACACTTCGTGAATAAAATTTTACGGTTTTTAAAAATGATAAATGACAAAACAACTTAAGCACCGTGCGTCGCCGTCCACATTATGTTGATTTCTGTAAATCAACATCGTTGATTAATATTGTTGATTAAGTTAAGTGTAGACAAACTGATCAACAGCGCCAATCCCCTTTCTCTGACTCGAACCCAACGCGATTCAAATGGGTAGAAATCAACAAAGTTGTGTGGATCGAACTCTAATTTTCTAGCCTGGAAGTGTCAGCTGTCAGATTTGTTAAGTCTGCGGTCAGTGCATTTTTTTAACTTGCGGAATTTAAATTGCTCTTTGTCTCGATTTTAGTGTTTTTGAAAGTTGAGTTGCTCAGATGAGAAGAATACCGTCTTCCTCATGATGAAAAAAAGGAAATCACAATCTTAGACTATGTAGACCGGTTGAAATGTTGACCGACATTGTTAATGCTAATCGGGATATTGTGAACGCAGTTTGACGAGCAGTTAAAGTCATGTTGATCGACTTTTAAATTTTATAGAATGAAGTTTTTTTTTTATAATTTTCGTGCACTAAATGGATTATTGCATCCCTTAAAATGGTTGAACACAGTGCGAAAGTGTAGGAAAGTTCTATAGGGCTTAAAAGGAGAAAGCGATACACATTCGTTTTGAGTGTCTGAACATTGTAGTGAGAAGTAAATATTGCTCCGGGTTAAACATTCCACATTCGTATAGTGCGGCTCAAGAAAGATTTTCTGAATTCAACAGTGCGTCCAAAGTTGGGCTCAAGTGTAAACCAAAAGTTTTCCAAGCATTAAATTATTCGCGGTTTATGGTAGAAATGGCATCAAGATGAGAATTTTATGAGCTTACGAGTATCATACGCTGTCGTTGCAAATCCACATACGTAATGGTAAACAAACTTTCAAACCTATAAACATTTTTGACACATTAACAATTTTGTTTCGATTCTTTCATGTCATTGTCCTTCAGCTGTTGTTTTGGCCATAATATTGGAATCGAGCCCACGTGCGTCGCGGGAATGACGTGAATTTTTTTTTTTAATTTCACTCTCATCATTTTTTCATAACGCCTAAAGAAATATAGCTAACTTCAAAAACATAAATTCAATTTACTTTTGTAAAACTTTTTTTGTTTGGACATCGATCGGCCAGCTGCTTATTGTCAACAAAGAATGGCATAAATGGAAGTGTTCCGAAAATGAGGTAGGTTTGAGCCCATGAAACGCATTCAGCCATGGGGATTCAAATTTGTATCGTAAGTCATGTTCGTCCGCATTTTTGACGACGCGACGTCTCACGTCTGCATTTTCTATCTTCTCTCTTTCCCTGACAAATACATTTCGAGTATTTTGTATTCTCTTTTTTCGCAAATATTTAAAATTCAAATGCAGACAAAAATTGTGATATAAAATTAGCTTGATAAAGAAAAGTCATCTGCCAATCTTAAAGTGATTAAGTGCTTGATCGCTAATCATCGGTGATTGTTAAGGGGGGCATTTATGTTCCTTCATTTTTTTGTTTATGTGTGTGTGTGTGTTTGTCGTACGACTAGATCGCACGATTGAGTCGTACAACTGCGTCGTATGAATGGGTCATAGGACTTGGTCGTACAACTGGGTCGTACGACTAAGTCGCACGACTGAGTCGTACAACTGGGTCGTATGACTAGGTCGTACAACCAGTCGTACGACTAGGTCGTACAACTTGGTCTTACGACTGGGTCGGACAACTTGGTCGTAATACTGGGTCGGACAACTTGGTCGTAATACTGGGTCGGACAACTTGGTCGTAATATTGGGTCGTACGACTGGGTAGTTGTAGTCGAGTTGTGGTTAACATTATATTGAACGCAAACAAATGGAATTAAACCATTAAAATAAAAAGTTAGCAGCAAATGGAATTAAACCATTAAAATAAAAAGTTAGCAGCTTATATTTGATCAACATACCACTCAATTCAAGTTGATCTTTTTTTTTGTAAGGTGTATAACTTTGAATTTTGAAGTGATTAAGTGTTCGCTAATCATCTGTGTGTCTGTGTCTGTGTGTGTCTGTGTGCGTGTGTGTTTCTGTGTGTGATTGAACGCCTTTTTTCTGTTCTCTAATGAAGAAACACATTTCAATCGGTTAAGTAATAATGCATTCAAAGTTTTTTTCGTTGAATATTTTAAATGCATCAGTGATTTTATTTAAATGAGGAGTTTGAGTATTTTAAGGTTTTGTGTTTCATAGCGGGTAAGATTAATAGGCATTTAGGAAATTTTTGACTAATCTCTGTTTTGCTTTTGGCTAATTAATTTGAACTCGTTATTCATTCATAATTCAAGTTGAACTTTTTTTTTGTCCGGTGTATAACTTTGAATTTTAACTCCAAATAATAAATTGTGATATAAAATTATCTTGATAAAGGAAAGTCATCTGCCAATCTAAAGTAATTAAGTGCTTGATCGCTAATTATCGGTGATTGTTAAGGGGGACATTTATGTTCCTTCATTTTTTTGTTTATGTGTGTGTGTGTGTGTTTGTCGTACGACTAGGTCGCACGACTGAGTCGTACAACTGGGTCGTATGAATGGGTCATAGGACTTGGTCGTACAACTGGGTCGTGCGACTGGGTAGTACAACTTGGTAGTGTGTGACTGGTAAGGGGGACATTTATGTATGTTCCTTAATTTTTTTGTTTATGTGTGTGTGTGTGTTTGTCGTAGATCGCACTGAGTCGTACAAATGGGTCGTATGAATTGGTCGTACAACTGGGTCGTACGACTAGGTTATATTTAAGTCGCACGACTGAGTCGTACAACTGGGTCGTACGACTGGGTCACACGACTGGGTCGCACGACTGGGTTGCACGACTGTTCTTTGACAGGACAATGTAAATAAGTTTTGAAAATAATTGATTTATATCGACAAATACGCAGAGCTTACACTTTTGCATGAATACTGCTATTATTGTAAAGCCATAACTGCAATGAACTTGAAAAGTGAAAATGTTAAAAAAATCTGCTCTCCTTTTCCAACTCAATTTAAAATTTTATCTCCCATCTCAAAAAACCAAAAAGTAAATGTTTCATTTTTTGAAAACACTAATACATTAAATAAATTGCTTCAGAAAATGGCCGATAGATGTCGCCAAACTGAAAGCAACTGATGTGGCCAGTGTATGTGTGTATTCTTTTTCACTTTTTGCAAAAAGTGCCGATTGTAGTTAACGCTTAATGTTTCAAAATATTATTGCAAGATGTCAACTACTAAAAAAACACATGCCTAATACTTATATTGATAATATTTCTTCACTTAGGGGGGTTCACATTCAACAACATGTTCATCAACTTGTATCGTGTTGGCGGATTTGTGTAATGTGAATCCACCTTAATGTTTTGGGTTCTGGCTTTGGGTTTTTGCTGAATGCTTTCATTTTTCATATTCTGGATTTGACATTTTATGTGTCAGACAATTTGACATTTCTAATTGTTTTTGTTTTTGTTTTCCGGGAATTTTTTTGCAATTTTTATTTATTGTTTTAAACAATTTCTGTGTAGTTTATTTAAATAATTTTTTCATTCTGCACATCTATGCAAGAAATGCTTTTGTTTAATATGTTATTTATGCCCCTTCGGTTTTTGTGGGCCGCGAAAAGTGCACCACAAAAAACATGTTCGCCGTTTTATTATATGATTCCAAAATTCAAAAATCACTTCAAATGTTAAGTAAGAAGCGCGCATAAATAATGTAATAAAATTAAATTTCAAAACATAACCAAATGTAAATAATAATTTATTGATTTGTATTTTGTTTTATTGTATTATTGACTCTTAACAAAGCGTTAAGGCTAAATTCAACAAATAAAAATCTTTTTCAACTAAAAAAACTCTTAACAAACAAAAACTTCATTAACTCGTACTCACCTCGTCTAACGATCCATTTAAATCCCTGCCATTACCTGTTTCATCGATACCGAAGGCAGGTTCGTTTGGTGGATAACTATCAGTGGGACTTGCCGTAATATCAGTCGTCACCGATATATCCTGATTCGTAGATAGATTTTCATCCAATCCAGTTGGAGTTGATTGTGTCTGTTCGGAATTATTTTCATCATTTTGTACAATTTGAATTTCAGTATTAATTTCTGGTGATGGTGATGGGGATTCTTTAACTTCTATTTGTCCTTCTTTGTTAATTTCAACCTTTTTTTATTGGTTTTGTTAGATTTTGATTTTTTTGTTGAAGTAGGTAATGTTGTGTGTTTGTATATGTTTAGAGCGCATTTTATTTTTAAGCGTTGGGTTGAGTTAGTTTTTGCAGCATTTAATAAGATTATATTCAAAAATAAAAAAAAATTGTTACATCAAAACAATTTTAAAAATGCTTTTAAAATTTTAATATTTTTTTTGTTTATGAAACGCAACTCAAAAAATTTATTTTGCACAAAATAAAAAATAAAAAAACATTTAAAAAAAAGATATAATAAATTATAAACTGATGGCCAAATGAATAATTACCTTGAATGCGTTTGGATTGTTATTATTCTAAACATAAATGAAACGGTTGTGGGAAACATGAAAAGAAAACATAAATAAACATAAAATGATAAAGGCTTTGAATTTACCACCAATATTATAGGCACCAATTAAGTTTGTACATAATTATTCGAGAAATATTTAAGGGCAGAAAAATGAATGTTAATATTTTTCAATAAAAAACAAAATCAAACAAATAAATAAAGATTGTTTTGAGCTCATAAATTCCATCTTCCATAAATATTCGTAGCAGTATTTAATCTCTATGATATAATTTTTGGTTTGTTTCAAAATAACCCACATACGTTAATGAGAATCAACAAGAACGAATAATAATATTATACAATTAAAGAAAACAAATAAGTGTACTGTGTAGAAGAAATATTTCACCGAGATGTTCTTTCTTTTTTGTTTTTATTTTTTTTTTTTTTTAAGAAGCACAATTTTGTATATAAACTGTGATTTTGTTTTATTTTTCTAAATAAGTTATTTTTCTAAATTTAACTTTAAAAGCAAATCATGAAAATCTGTATGATCCCACACAATTCTATGATACCAGATTATGAGTATTCTTGTACATTCTAGAAATTTTATGTCATCTCTTAAGCCAAGTATGACATACATTTAACATTTATGAGCCCATTGAACAAAATCAATAATGTGCAACTACTCTTTCAATTAGACAAATGTAACTCACCCTTTGAACACTATGTATTATCAGTGTGCTCTTGCTTGGATTTCCATTGTTATTCAATGCACCGTCCTGCAATGCTCTAACAGCGGCATCAGCTAAATCTGCTCCATTTCTTATATGTTCGTTAATCATTGGTGTGCTTATTTTTAAAGCCTCTTTCAATTTATAAGGTCTCGGCCCGACTGGTATTTCAGCACCCTCAATGAACACAAAATCAACCATTATTGCACCGGCAACTTTTTGAGTCTCATAAGGTCGGGGCTGTAGGGCAAGTGTTTGCGATGAAGCTGGCCCCACGGCCAACTCATCAATGCCAACCAAACCAAGACCAAGAAATTTAGGCGGATCATTAGCATTCGCTGGACGGTCGTACACTTCGAAGAGGATCTCTGCCGATTGAGGTGATAGTTCACTAAAAATAAAAAAAAAATTATTCTTAGTTTTTGATCTATTTATATATTTATATTTATTTTTAAATATTACAATAGGAAGTGTTCATCCCAATATGGATTTGTTCCTTGTCGTGCTCCTGTTTGATTCTTTTGTGCTGGTTCATCCATTTCCACAACAACGTAGGGATCCCTTGCATCAGCTAAACCTTCACCTTTGACAATTTTAACAAGTAATCGTCTGCCAGATGCCATAGCTTGCATTGAATTTCCCATTTGATTTTGATATCCGGAGTTGTTAAAGTTCTCCATGTTGTGCTGGTTATTTCGATTGTTTTGTTTTTTTTTTAAAGGGAAAAAATTAGGAAGTTATGAAATGAATTCAAGTTTGTTTTTTAATTTTAACTACATGACCAATTTTGTAAGTAGACGAAAGGAAGAACATGACAAATTTGGGCTTGAGATTCAGTTTTGAGATAGCAATTCAGTATGATACGTCAGTGTTTGAAGAGTTGTAGGAAGAATTCTGAGCATAAGTGTTGTCAAATAAACTAGTTTTCCAAAGTGACTTTTCAATAAATCTAAACAAGTTGTAGAGTAAGCTAACAAAAACAAGCATGTCTATAAAATGTATATGGATGATTGCAATATTTGTTTTGTCATCCGGAAATATCAAAAAGCATTTCGAATGCTTCTGAAATCGTTCATTTGGTCCTAGATGACAGTTATTATGGGTTCTGGATTTGAAGAAAGAATCAAAACCAGAAGTACGCACACTGTAAACGTCAAAATCATGAAATATTTCATCTTCATCGTAATCTTCAAGTGATAATTATGAGTTCCTTGTGGAATTATTACTTAAGGAGTTTACTTAAAATAAAAGAACCCACATGTAGAAGTTATTGACGAATATTCCTCGAAAATAGGACAAAATCTTACAAATAAGTATTCGCCATGTTTACAAATACTGAAACATAAGAACAACTTCAATTTTCAATTTTCAATTTTCAATCTGCATTTGACGTTTCACAAATAAAATAAAAGACGGATAGGTAAGTTCCGAGAGGTTCTTCCGGACTTCCAAAATAAAACGCAATTAGTTTTTGTATTATATGTATGTATCTCGGTTATTTAACAAAATATCCGAG
This sequence comes from Philhelius festivus, assembly GCA_963931855.1. Taxonomy (NCBI): domain Eukaryota; kingdom Metazoa; phylum Arthropoda; class Insecta; order Diptera; family Syrphidae; genus Philhelius; species Philhelius festivus. The sequence continues at coordinate 44,068,207 of OZ007557.1, forward strand.
GTCAATGTTAAAGATTCCTTCCAAAAATGCAGTGTACCAGCTTAACAGATAAAAAAAACTAATAATCTTAGAGAGAAATAATTCCGAGAAATTTATTCCAAAGGTTTTGCAATAAATTTCACAATTTACGAGTACCAACATTTTGAGCGCTGAATTGAAATTTTCATTCGGCTCTAGCGAGGTATCCGTTCGAAGCGGAAAATTTTCCGATTTTGTACGATTCGGAGGATTTTTGCTTCGAGGTATTGTTCCGAACAGCTGTTCCGAATTTTGTTCCGATATTATTTTAACGCACCCGGTGAACTGCGTTGAAGTGCGGTCAAGTGCTTTATTTGTGAAATTTCTGACAGCTAAATGCAATTGTTTTTTCTGATTTCGCCCGACACAAATTCTTCCAGGGTTCAGACTTAAGTTTTAAATTTTCGAAGTAGATACCGAAAAAAACTGAAGTAGATCTAAAATTTTCGAAGTAGTTTTAGGAAATTAAATTATATAAACATAACATATATATTATACAAGTAAATTCTGATTTCAGACTTTAAAAAAAAATGTAATTAAATATAACTATTTTAAAGTAAATTTTCCATCAACGAACTTGTACGAATTTTATCAATTTTATGGCTCATAAATATCTTTACGTTTTTCTGTAAGTGATCTCAAAAACATTAAATTTTCCACAGTGCTTACGTTTAAATGATTCCTAAACTTGTTTTTTATGTAATGCAGAGTGATCAGCGCTGTCTTTAAATATGTTGGTTTAGAATTTCAAAGAGAAGTAGATCATAAAAAAGAGAAGTAGGGAAGTAGATTAAATTTTTTTCTCAAAATCGAAGTAGATCTACTTCGATCGAAGTAAAGTCCGAACCCTGAATTCTTCCCAGAACATATTGCGCCAACGTATTTGTGTATTTATTATTTTTCTTTCCGATAGGATACCTCAAAAGCAATTTGAACCTCCGACAAAGTATGCGTTGCGGACAATTTTCCGCTCCGAACGGATACCTCGCTAGGGCCAATTAACTGCAAATAGAAGAAAACCAAAAAATTCTTAAACATCAAAATAACAAATGGCAGTTTTTGGCATGTGTTTCCACACATTTTCTCTTTTCGACGTTTATATGGAATTTTTGGTTAACTTTAACAATTGAAAATTGGCTGTAGGCTCTAAGGCTTATTTATCTTAGTCTAATTGTTCTTCCCCTCTGTGGAATGAAGAGGTCTCGGGAAATGTCTTTCCATTGATTTGACCAGGGAAACAGAGTGCACGTTAAAAAAAAAATATTTCACTTTTTTGACAGCTAATATGACGATTATTCAGATACATTAGGAACTAATTATTGTCTGAAAACAATAAACCAGTTCCAGTATACATTTCTGATATCCAAGTTTGCCGATTTTTTTGAAGCAACTTCGTTTAATTTTTTTAACGAAATGTCGGTTTCATTAATTTTGATTAGAACAAGTTTGTTTGAATTTTATTGCAAATTCTTTTTGACAGATTTCATACATATATTGAAAAAAACATTGGATAATTTTTGTAAATCCATTTTTAAACATAAGTAGATTGGTTTTTTAAAAATCTAACGTCTAAATTCTTAAAACAGTTCAAAACAAGGAATATGAACTTGATTGAGTTCTAACTCATTTCTTCACGAAATTCTAAAGCGATAGAACTCCGATTAAGATGTCAGCTTGAGTTAGAACACAAATTAGTTTAGACCCTGATATTCGGGGTCTAAGAAATTAGAACTCGGTTTAAATTTTATTATTCTTTAAAAGAAGTAATTTTTATTAAAATTTAGATTTGGATTTAAAATAAAATGGAATAAAAGATTTAAATATCTCGAAAAGTTTGGAGCAACGAAAACTTTATTCAGTTAGTGAAAATCTATGAATCGAAATAAGTTTTTTGCGATCCGATGGCTGAAAATATTTGAAAATAAAAATATAAATATGGATGCTGATGATAAACCAAGAAGGTATCAATCCTACAAAGCTTTTCAACGACAAAATTGGATAGATTAAGTGGGACACAAGAAACATTTCAGAATGTTTCCCAAAGTTCCTCATTAAAAAAAACTGAAGTTTCTGAAACAAGGAGGAAACGTTTTTTAAACATCCAGAAATATTTCTTTGGTGTGGACACACCTTAAAGAACATATTATTTTTTGAAATAATTGACAAAAAAAAATCAAAACGAATCTGATACAAAACTATTTAAAAAATTTATTAGAGAAATGTTAGAATTTCGTTCAGCTCATCTGTGGTCATGGTCACTGAATCATGGTAAACTTCACTGACATAGACATTCAAACAGACTATATTTTACCGTCCAAGGGAGATATGGATGGAAAACCGGGTCATAAACGCAAATCATGTATTGGTATTTGCAGACTGTTCCAAAACGGAAGCTGAGGTAGGGTCTGGCATCTTCTCAGATAATCCGCCCATAAATAGATCATCTAAAACTTTTTCAGTGTTTTAAAAACGAAAGTTCTTTCAGTTCGTGAGGTCGCAAAATATTTTTTCACATTTGAACTGACGGAGAAAAACATTGATATATTCATAGAAAGCCAGGCGACAATTAGAGCTATTTCATCAATTGCCACGAACTCAAAACCTCAAAACTGGTTGCTCGTTGCCGTTGTGAATTGAGATTGCTCGGCGAAACAAATTCACTCATCCTTCGATGAGTCCCGGGACACCGTGACATTTATGAAAATGAAATGATGAACTGGCCAAAAACAGTTCATCACTTGAACTTATGTCATTGGAGCAGGAAAAATATAGAATTCACCAAAGTTTTCTTAAGACTTCAAATGACAGATGGTCAACAATTGACACCTGTCAAGAAATCTTTGTCCAGATCAAAGGGCACGGTAGTGCCCAGCCAAGTTCTGGCACTACACCCTTTTTACAGGAACAAACTCAGGCGACTTTTGACCCCTCCCTATCTTCAGTACCAATGAAGTCAGAAACTTGAAATTCCGAATATTTGCTAAGCTAGTCAAGCACAAGCGCCTCACCAAATTTCAATTTTCTATCATAAGTGGTCCCTGAGATATAAGGTCTCAAAAATCACAAAAACCGTAACTGACTGACTGACTGACAGATCATCAAAATTATGGAGCACTTCCCGACATCGTAGAATCTTGTAACTTTGCACAACGGTAGGTCTTGTCATACAGGTTGAGGAAAAAATCGAAAATTTGAGGTTTTCCATTCAGGGGGCGTGGTATCCGCCCACTTTCTCCGAATTGGTGTTGGTTGAATGGAGCACTTTCGACTGCTGTAAAACGATGAAATTTGGTAGAACGGTAGGGCTCAAATTACATATAAATGACCAAAAATAAAAATTGAGGTTTTCCATTCAAGGGGCGTGGTATCCGCTCACTTTCTCCAAATTGGTGTTGGTTGAATGGAGCACTTTCGACTGCTGTAAAACGATGAAATTTGGTAAAGTGGTAGGACTTAAATCGCATACAAAGAAAAAAATATAAAATTTGAAGTTTTCCATTCAGGGCGTGGTATCCGCCCACTTCCTCAGAACTGATGTAAATTATATGGCACACTTCCGATTGCAGTAGAACAATGAAATTTGGTAGAACGGTAGGGCTCAAATTGCATATAAAGGACCAAAAATAAAAATTGGGGTTTTCCATTCAGAGGTGTGGTATTCACCCACTTTCTGAGAAAATGTTTAATTTATATGGAGCACTTCTGATTGCCGTAATTAAGGTAGGTATGTTAGTGTTAGGTACCTTGCCAATTCGAAAGGTTTTAAAAACTTGACAAGTGAACCCATCAAATTTTAGTCAGTAATCATTAAATAATAAAATTTCTCTATTACATTGCAGCTGTTTCAATATTATTCTACTTTAAATATTCGGTATTAAACCTTCATGAAGTAAGAACTTGGCGTACTTTTAGATCTCAGTACTTTTCACGGCTGACTTGTTACACAAAGGTTTTTGTATAGAAGAACTTGGCTCTTTTTTTAACATTTATGTTTTTGGTCTGATATATATTAAGGAAAAGAACAGAGTATGTACTGAACCTTAGCAGACCTCAATTGTCTATCTGTGGCATCAACCTACATGAGCTGAATCATCAGCACATCTGACTTATGCAGAGGGTGTCAAGACGAAGAGGTGGAAGAGGACTCATCTCACTTCCTTTGTGAATGCTTCAGCCTAGCCACAGCTAGAAAAGAAGTCCTAGGAGAATATTTAACGTAGTTAAACCTACATGAAAAGACCTTTAAATTAGCTAAATATCTTAAAACGAGTTCTAAATATTTGTAAAACTAAGTTCTCAAGATAGACCTGGGTTCTGATTTATAAACCTATTAGAGCACAAAGCACAAATGAATTATGGAGTTGTACTTTTGTGTTTCATAATCACTTTCCTTAACTTGTAGCTAAGTATGAATTCAGAGTACATGAGTAACAATGAGTAGCTCGTGACGTACTTGTAGTTATAAATAAGTCTATTTAATTTTTTGATGAAACAGAACGTCGCTAATAATGAAAAAACTACAACTGAATTCATGATTATTCATTTAAGTCTTTTAGTTTTATGAAATAGGTCCCTAGAGTTTCTAGTAAGGGTTTTAAAATGATTTCAGAACTTTGTCAAGAAATTGACTGTTAAAGTTTCTAATCTTATATTGTGTTTAAATTTTGTATGTGTGTCTTGTGAAAATTGTAGTTTGATGAAACTGAATATTTATTTGAGTTTAAATCGAAGAGAAACCTTAAGAACTTTTTTCACTGCGGAAATCAAATTTTTATTAAACACAACCTTAGGAATATTAAGGGAAATGACATAATGCTAAGGTTATCAAGGTCATAAACAGGGTACATTTGTCATAGAAAACACAAACAAAATGAAAGAAAACACATCATGTCCCCTTAAGTTTCATTTAAAATAAGCATATTTTCGCATTATCTGAAATGAAATAAAAAAAAGAATAGAATACCGTCACAGGTTATTTTTAATAAAGTCACAATCATTCCAGCATATGAAGATGCTCTAGAGTCTAGAAGGTTGTTACTACAAATGACATTTGCACACGAAAAGCATTTTATGTTACAAGAGAAATGATAAATGACACGCAACATTTTATAGTCAGTCAGGTGGTAGAAAATGGTTCTACATGTGTGCAGATTGTAGAAGTTCGTGTTCTTGACGTTTTTTTTTTTCTTGAAGGGAATAATTTCCTTTCGTCTACTTAAAACAAAAAATTGGTTTCATGAAATCAAACTTCATAGGTAAAACGCTCCAATCAAAGAGGCGAGAGAGAATAAAATGAGATTTGTGAAAACGAAAAATAAGAAATGTTATGCTGAAAGGGAGCACAACTAAAAAAATTCCAAAAAAAGCCTCATGCATTTTTTGATATTTGAATTAAATTTTTGAAAATAGTTTTTTTTTTTTAAATTCTCATTTTTGTTCATCCCATCTCACCGCCAAGGAGTCATAGTGAACTGGTAATATTACAGGAAGTTCAGGTGTTTCGACCTCAGCCCGGGGACAAGTTGAGTAGATTGAGAAGTCACATGGATAGACAGTTTCACGTAGAGCTGTTGTCAAAATTTCACTTAAAAAAAAAGACAATTGAAATTATTTTATGATTAACTAAAATGTTTTTCGGTTTTACTTACCTTATAACATCCTGCAATTGCTGTTCATCTTGATCGATTGCCTTAATCGCACCCACGCTATTCATAGCAATTCGTATCTTAAATGTCAAATAATAAATGTTAGTTTTCATTATTAAGTCGGCATTTATGCTTTAGTATTTATAATAGTTGTTTTAATGTCAAAGAGAGGCACTTACATCGGGATATCCTTCCACACGCATGTCACCTTTTAATGCGTTGTAATTCATATTTGATGTCATTCTTGCACGGAAACGTGACACTGTCACCTTATAATGGGATGTGTCAACTTTGCCCGATTTCTGACGGAAGGTCTTAACCTGCAATACTGGCATGGCATCGACGTCAAATGTTGTGACCATATCAGCTGGATTGTTTTCATCACAGTTACAAAATATATTTGACAATCCTGGTGGTGGGCTGTCTGGAAGGACACGAACAATTTCGACAGCGACTCCATGCTGAAAGATAAAAATGTTTACATTTAATAACTCTATTATCTACAGTTTTTGTAATTATGTAAAATAAATAAATTTTGCCAAGAGAACCAGGACCTATTGACTTACAACTCTGAACAATTCCTGCGTGCTTGTTGCCAGGAATGGAGGGGACCTGCAATTTTCTGCCGATTTCGTACTGCTAATGAGCGGCACTTTTCATGACAAGAGATACTCTTAGAGAATTTGCCAATTCCTCGCAAGAGGCAGTAAACCCCCCCAAGAACTTCTCGACAACCCAACGCTCTCATCAGTAACAAACTCTCTTATACTTCCAACGTATTTAAATTGTGACGTTGAGACCGAGATTTTATAAATTCCAGGAATTGATTAATCGTGAAAATTTGAATAAAAAAAATTAATTAAATTAGAGGTGCAATAGCCTGTACAGGTTCGGTCATCTAGTGGTTTCTTTTTAAATCAAAGGTTGTTTTGACACTGATATCTGTTTCCCGCTTGATATATTGACAGAAAATCAGTACCATACCTCCTCCGCTTAAGGCTTGAATAACGTTGGGAACTATTGAAAACTTATTTCCAAAGTGAGTGCTGTGTAGCCCAAACAGTGCGTTTTTTTAAAAAAAGATTTGGCCGAAATGAATAACCCACCGCGCCTGCTATACGCAAGTGTGTGCAAAAAGATAGTGAGACTGTTATGCTAGTGGGCAACACTAATGGTCTCCGTCGTCGTATGGTGCGCACAGACGAGAATGTGGCTGCCGTAACAGAGAGTGTGAAACTCAATTCACGAATATCAACTCGCCAGCGATCTCAACAGCTCAACATTTCACACACTAGCCTGAGGAGAACTCTTCTCAAAGATCTCATATTATTCGCTTACAAGGGCCAATTGATTCTAGGCAAGGCGGTCACTTGAACAACGTTGTGTTTCATAGTTAATGGTAATGTTTGTTCTTACTAATAAAGCTATAATACATGGAAAAACTTTAATTTTGTTCATTTTATTGCATTTTTAAAAAGAAACTTGTGTTTGGCCCACCGTTTAGACAAATCTCAATCATTCTTGTGGGCGTGTTATCGACAGGAATGGAGTGGACCTACTATTTGCTGCCAAAATGAGGGGCACTTTTCAAAATAAGAGATGATCTTGGACGATTTTTCACATCCTCGTAAGATGCAGTGCTCATGACAATTTTTAGTTTTAAGGTGGTATTGGATGGGAATTAAACTCAAACCTAAAAAATGTCATTCAGACGCGCTAACCATTATACCAATAGGACTTAACAAATTGGAGGACTCTTTGTTAACAGATGATATAAACGCGCGAATTTGAAATAAAGTAGGAATGGCAATCATGCGAAACTCGAAAGATGAATCTTGAAACAATAGAGTGATCAAACTGCTAGAATTGTTAGATGAGTTTGGTCTAGCTGTAATAAATGGAACAAATGGTTTTGATCTAAATGGTAATTTAGTATTTAAAGCTCAGTAAGATTAAATTTCAGTTCACTCAAGTTGGGTTCTTTAATTCAGAAGTAAGTACCGGGATGCCCCAAGACTTGGAAACAATCTCTTCAAAATTTTATGAGTTTTTTTTTTGTAGTGGAGCCAATCAAGAAAGTTGATACACTTTGAGATGATGTGTCTTAGAATGGTTTGATCTCTCACCAACAATACAAGACACTGCTAATATTTTCCATCCACATGAAAGCAGGCAATGCTTGAACAGTTACAGAAACTTATCTCTACTAAACAACAATTTTACAAAACTAGTTAACACTAGATAACCTGGTGAACTTCGTATCACCTACATATACATTTTTAGAAAATATGGTCAAAACTCAATACAAAGTTTTTATCTACTTTAAATGCAACACAGTTATACATTTAATCAATTTAAGACTTTGTGGTTTACTATAATTTTTGTGTTTGTTTGCGGTGCGTATATATATAAAGATGATGGTTTTCCGGCTCGCGAAATCGCGACGTATAATTGCACATGCACGAAACAGGGAAACTACAAGTTGATTGTGCAAACTTTCAACGACGCTGAAAAAATTCCCCTTTGAGTCGATGAAGTGACAAAAATCCCTAATTAGTGTAATTAATCCGGTCGAGTTGTCAACTGCGACCTTAACATTCCCAATAACTAATAACTGCTTTGAAAATATAATCGCAGTTTCATCTTGTTCCAAAACCACTCGAATGTTAGTTGTTAATTAGAGCGGAATAATTGGAAGAGTTTGACGAAAATCACCTGACAAACATAGTCATTGCTCCACCAAAAATGTTTTTGTTGTCACGAAGATCTTTTAACGTTCTGTCCAGTACCTCCAGTGACCTCTTGTGGGCCATCGTTCATTCCAAACAATCGATTTGCATATCTGTAGAAACTTTGCCATTGCGATGCTGCAAACTGGTGCTTCGTTGATGTGCATGTTTAGTGGTAATTTCAAAGTAGAATGTGCAGTTAGCCAACCTTCTAACAATGTTGCAGCTATTCCAAATGAAGCCAATGCTAGGTCTACTTAATTTTGCAATCTGATCTTTGCCAACAGCAATGAAATTACGAATTTTTGTCCAGTCCCCCGGGAGCATCAAGGAAATAAATTCCACCAGATCCACTGTTCACAGCTTCCATCAAAGTATCGTATGCAATTTTTTGTTGTTCATTCGATTGCGCAACATTTAAACGAACTGTTTCGGCCAATACTCATACTTCAGTATCGTATTATTGTTTTCTTTGCAACTTGTGGTTAAATAATGCATCGCACATAGGACGATTGGGTACGACAATACTTAATTTACCATCAATAAACACATATCTTCTATCATGATCAATGTCTCATTGCAAATTTCTGCAGTAATTTGTAGTGTAGAATTCAAAGTTTGACAACGCACACGATGCAACACATTCTCGCAAACAATGTGAGCGTCTGAGGCAACTTCTTCAACTGAAATACGAGTTTTTGAAACCAAGTGACAATTTATTTTAAAACAAAAAAGACAAAAGACATCGAATGTTTCACAGCTACGAACATTTTGTATTGGAAAATTAAATTATCGTTTTTCGTATTTTCCGTTACTTATTATTTATGTTTCTCACCGTGTAAACCTTTCCTGAACTTTCACAATTATTTCTGGATCAAAACTAGCAAAATCGGTCCAACCATTCTCTAGTTTTAGCGAGACAAACGAACATTGATTTTTATATAGATGAAGCAATTTTATATTTGGAATTCAACTTTATTGACAACACAGGATGATGCGTTTTGATTTTTACTTCCTTAAACCATTTGTCCACTTTTAAAATTTTATATTATTTCATTCGTTAATTTTATGCGTGAAATTAAATTACTAAAAATTAATAACTTAAAACAGAACAAACTATAACAACAACTAGGAATCGATGAATAGAATAGCTTAGAACAAATACAAACCGATGAAGGTAAATATTTTTAAGACGAGTTTAAAATAGAAGCAGTATGAATTATGTTCAGTTTAAGGATTGAACTTCTTTAAATTATAATTATGTGCCACTTCGAGAAGAACTATCCCTTTTGTACGATATTCATCGGTAAGAAAAGTTTTATTCAATTTTTTTGAATGATCTCCAAAGTGGGGAGAAAAAAAGCGGTAATATATTACTTGCTGTTTTCTATCTGATAAACAAGTTTTAAGGTTTCGAAATAAAATAAATGTGAGAAAAATATTAAATTACTACAAGCCTTAGAATATTGAAAACAAATTATAAATGCAGCATTAAAAATAAAGATGGGACTATGTATAGTGCTTCAACTTGTCAATTTTTGTTTTTTAATATATTTATTTTTATTAAAAGTTTCAGAATTTATATTCAAGTCTCAATCAAAGATAGCATACTTTTTAAGATAATTTTTCTTATTTTTATGAATAATTTTAAGACTTTTTGCTATTGGTTGTAGACACGTAAAAAAATAAGCTTTTTATACTTTTTAATTATTCATAATATGCATAACATCTTTTTTATTCTGTTTTCTACTAAAAAAATACGACACACATCCATTTTTTATGTAATTAATAACATTATACTGAAACTTTTGCGCACAGCTAAATGAAATAATTTGTTTTATTAAGAAGTCGATTCTTAGAATTTTCATAATTTTTTGAATTGAAGGTGCAAGAATATAAAAAAATTAGGGCAATAAGTGCAAGTCACTAAGTAGTCATTATCGACATCTTCAAAAAAATGTTACTAAAGTACATAATATTAAATCAAAAAGTACAAGAAAATAAAATGCACGACTGGATCGCACGAACTTGCTCTTATGTAAAAGTACTTTGGAATTTAAGATACATTTTATAAATATGAAACATGGATTTAATGATATAAAAATGTTCAAATGCATAAAATTGCCGTCTGGTTTCCGGAAAAGTATGAATTTATGCAAATAAACTTTAAAAAATGTTTTATTATTAAATAAACTTTTTACATAAAAAATTTCTCTAAAATTTTTCAAGAAAAAAATGTGGGATGCGAATTTTAAGTATTAAATAATATTGATTTTAGGAAATAATTTCAAAAAATAATCGTTCATAGGTTTTGAAGATATTGATTTAAAAAAAAATGTTTTTTTCAAAAAAACCCAACAAATATTTTTTCGAATATTTTTGTATACAATATTATTTTAAACTTAAGGGGACTCCTGCTGAAAATTTTGGGTTAAAATCCTTAGAGCCGTTAATGAGAAAGTCGAAAATAATAAAAAAAAAAACGGGTCTATGGCGTCTAATAACATTTTGCCCCAAAATTTCGTTTGACCAAAATGTAGCTTATGTTCATAATATCACACCCAATTTTTTTTTATCAAAATCGTTAGAGCCGTTTTCGAGATAAATAAGATTTTGCATTACGGGTGTATGGGGGGTACCGTTAGTTTTGGAGCTAAAAAAAAAAAATTCAATTTTTCCTCTAGGGAATCACCGAAGACCCTTAACTACTGAGTTTGAAGAAAATACCTCCAGTAGCTTAGGCTGTAGTTCGAGGAACAGACATACAGAGACAGACATACAGACGGAATTGTCGGACCCACTTTTTTCGTCTTCGCCACCTTAACCACCGAGATTGAAAGAAATAGGTCCAGTGGTTTAGGCTCTAGTGAGAGGTACAGACATACAGACACACTGAAACATGTTTTTTGTGTACTAAATTTTCCTTAAAATTTGTATAAAAAAAATTGATATGCAAATTGTTAGTATTTAATAAAATACATTTTAAAACATAATTTAAAAATTTAATCGTGTATCGGTTTTCAAGAAATTGAATTTTCAAAAAAAAAATATATTATTTTTTTAAGAATCCAAAAACTATTTTTTCGAAAAAAATTTTAGTTTATATTTTTTCAAATGCAAAGCAGCTCGTGCATAAAAATTTTGGTTAAAATCGTTAGAGCCGTTGGTGAGAAATTCGAAATTCATAAAAACCGTTCTATGACAGGTACCCCTAATAACATTTCCCCCCAAATTTTTTTTTAACCAAAATATAGTCCATGTCTATAATATCACATCTAATTTTTGTTTATCAAAATCGTTAGAGCCGTTTTCGAGATAAATAAGATTTTGCATTACGGGTGTATGGGGGGTACCGTTAGTTTTAGAGCTAAAAAAAAAATTCAATTTCTCCTATAGGGAATCACCGAAGACCCTTAACTACTGAGTTTGAAGAAAATACCTCCAGTAGCTTAGGCTGTAGTTCGAGGAACAGACATACAGAGACAGACATACAGACGGAATTGTCGGACCCACTTTTTTCGTCTTCGCTATCATCGTAATGTCAACTTTGATCAAAATCTCGAGTTCGATTTTTTTTCCAAATGCAGAACTTGCCCTATAGTACCTATGTATACCGCAAGTAAAAAGTATAAGAAACTTTAAAAATCCAGGGAATCCGAGTTTTTCTTATCTACAAACATAGAGTACAACAAGTGATCAATCATTTATATGAAAAGCCTTACAAAACCAAGGCGTGAATAGCAAAACTATAGTTACTTAAAATACATTTATCAAAATAGAATCGCTAACATCAAGACCGAAAAAACACAGATTTATACATATAAATAAGTTTTGATGAGGGTCAATCACGAAATGCAGAAATAAATTTCTTGATTTTTATTTTTGTTCTTCGAAAATTATTTCGCAAATCTTTACTTCGCAACAATTACTATTAGTTTTGTTTATCTCGCAATATTTATATCGCGAATTTGTCAACGGCCTTGGCTTTGATGAAAGCATCGCTTCCCGGAGTTTAGCTTAGAGCGCCCGCATAGGGCCAGTAAGTTAGTTTTAAGTTATTGGATAATTAGGTTAGTTTTTATGAATTTTTGTCTAGCTTTAAGATAGTTTTAAGATTAAATTAAATAAAAATGAATTATAAAAAAAAAAAAAAAAAAAAAAAAAATGATGAGCATCGCTTCCCATCGATCAGCGAAATCAAGCATCATTGCGCATGGTTAGTACTTGGATGGGGGACCGTTCAAATACCAACCGTGTGCTGTTGACATGTGTGACTTTCTGTTGTTCTTTCTTTCTGTCTGTCTCTCTCTGTTGTATTGTCTAAGCCGATGGCCTCAGTTGCCAGTGCTTTAAGTGTCTCTACTTCGTAGATTTATCTACGGAGTAGTGCAAAATGTAATGTAATGTAATATCGCGAATTTCGTGGTGAGTTAGAACACCAAGTTATCATTTCGCCAAACTAATTTCGCGGTTTTTTTATTTGTTTTTTTTTATACCGCAATTTGACGTTCTGCGAAGCGATGTAACAATTTGCAAAATACAAAACGGCGAATTGATCTTGACTAAATGAAAAATGCTAAACAAAATTCGACTGAAAGATCGTTACCCCAATTAAATTGCTGCTTTTGTACCTTCTGCAATAGAAGTAAAAATGAAGGAATTCCGGTTTTTATTCGATCTAAAGTATCAATTTTTCTCCCGTCTCCTTGTCTCATTCGAACTAAAAGTATTCAACATCAATTTCTAAGAATAATCTATTATAATGCACTTCAGGCACTTCCTATTGACTGGCCTAATAGTCCCACCAGACAATTATGTGCACCTAACAATAACTTTTTGGACAAATGATGGGGTCTCCTCTATCCCATAAGGCTACCGAATTAATTTTTATTTTTTTGAACAAAAGAACTTTGTATTTAATATCAAAAAATCAATTCACAAATGTGTTGCATCCTAGAGGCAGGATTAGAACTCGATTAATGGAGAGTTTTTACTTTTTCCTAAAATGCTTATTAGTTGAAATCAATAATTAAACAATAAAGCCTTTATTACCATTGAGCTGATCACGTGGCTTCTATAGCCCCATGCGTAGTACATCATCTTCAGAACCTAGAAAAACCGTGGTCTTAAGAGACGTTATCGAACAAGGAGATAAGTTTTTCAATTAAAAATGGACATTTTGCACGTCGTCGTAAAGGGAACTTTATCAACCTTAAAATGTTTGAGCATATTGCGAGTGTTTAGAAAAGTTTGAGATGATTTGAAAGGGGATACCGAGGCACATTAGTTTTCAGTGTCTGGATATCATAGTGAGAGGGAAATATAAAGTCGGGTGAAGCATTCCAAATTCGTGTAGTGCGGCTAAAGAAAGAATCTCTGAATTCAACATTACGTCCAGAGTTAAGATCAAGGGTAAACTGATGGGCTTTCCCTGAAGTGCGTTTATTATGGTTGAATTGTTTTAGGGGAGAATTTGCAAATGGCTATTTCAATGGAACGCCTAAACCTGGTAGTAAAGCACCTAAAATATTGTTGTTATTTTCTTCAAAATGTCCAATAACAAGAATTTTATTTTAATGATTTTTAAAACAGAATTTTAACGAACGCAAATAATGCAATTTAAAACTAAGTTCTTAGGGTCCATTAAATCTCATAAAATGTAATTAATTTCTATTAATCGAAGCAGAAGCAATAAAACTGTATCGAGTATTGTAATTTTAATGACTGCAGATACACATAAAGTAATAATTTACAAATAAGGAGTTTTCTTAACCCCTGATACAGTTTGACTCAGGATTAACTACTTATAATAGAACCGTCAAGTTTAATTAAAACAATTTTGTTTTTATAATAACAAAATGCTTTAGTTTTTTGACACGTCGCGTCAGTCAATCTAAATCTGAATAACACAGATCAGAAATAATTAAACCGTTAAATGTGTAAATTTGTATTTTTTTTCAATTTTTTTGTAATTCTATCGATGAATTTAATCAATAATATACATACATACATACATGATATTAAGAACATGTCAATTTACAAACATTAACTTACTTGCGAAATTTGTACTTTGATTAAAGTCAACTCTAAGTAATTAAAAATTAAACTTGCTGTTTTTATTATTTAAGAGTGCTTTGCATCTGACGTCCTTTAGGTGAAATACACACAATTTCAAATTAAATTGCGGAGCTATAATTTTGCAGGAAGGTATGTAGATTCTTAATATTATATACATACATATGTACATAGTACATATTTACTTATAATTATCCATGTAATTATATGTACATATGTATATATGTATATATGTAATAATTGCAGCTGCAAGACTTAGCATTGTAAATGCAGACTGGATAGATGACATGGTTCTGGTAGAAAAGACTTAAAAGCCAAAACAAATTTCTTAATGCTGCCGTCGGTCGGCGTCGTTAAAAAAAGGGTGTGCGGTGTATCTTGAATTCAAAGACTGACTAATGCTCGTCGGCTTCCAGAGTTAACACTTAAGTTTAAGTTTGAAATTTTACTGAACTTTAATTCAATAATCGGTGAATTCATAAAATATTTTTTACGACTAAAGCTTAAACTTAATGAATCATAGTTTGACACTTCTGGTAATGATAATGTACTAGTCTAGTCTTGATAATTTTAAGTCAGGTCTTTTGCGATTACAAGGCATGATTGCTTAAGCACTGGCTATTTATGGTTTTTAACAACCTTATCAACAACGTTGCCCATTTAGTTAAAAGGATTTTAACAGCGTTCCTACACCCAGAGAAAAAAGCACGTAAAATCAAAAAAAACAACTTTGAATCAAAGTAAAACCAATATGATTTGGCTTTAATGCCGAAAATATTTAAATCAAAGTTGTTAATCAATGAAAAGTGATTCTCTACTTCATTTCAAATCAAATTTGAAACCAATATGATTTAAAATTGTAGCATTATAGTTTTAAATACGATCCGCATTTGATTAAAAAAAAATATCAATTAATTTTAAACACGCTTTGCGTTTAAAGTAAATAGAAATCGGAATCAAATCAATTAGAAACATATTTACTTTAATTACTACGTAACTTTAAATTGAAAAGCGCCATTATAGTTTTAAATACGATTCGCATTTGATTCAAAAAAATATCAATTGATTTTAAACACGCTTTGCGTTTAAAGTAAATAGATATCGGGAATAAATCAATTATAAACAATTTAATTATGTTTACTAGCATTCATTGATTTAAAGTCATTCTCACTATATTCAAATCGATTAAAAACAATTATTTTTGCAAAAGTATTTTCTTTTTATTGTAAATAAAATAATAAAAACATTCTTATAAACTACATAACTTAATAACAAAACAACAAAATTTACAAATATTTGTGTCTTACATAATGTATGTAAGTCTTGCCATTATTAATTTGATACAAGTGTAGTGGAGGAATTGTAAAGACTGGATCAATGATTTCCCTTTCGATGATGAGTTAAAAAGTTTTAAAATATCCTATAAAATATATATTACATTATAATTTTTATATTGAGAAAAATGTATGAATGTATACTTACAATTTTAAGAAATGATTTTAAACTTGAGGTTGGTGTTGACGGGAATCAGAATTGTTGCAATTTTGGCACTACCAATTTGCCACTTTGGAGATCTCTGAGAGGGTTTCGTCATCAATTCGAAACTTGAATAAAATTTATATATGTAATAAGAAAAAAAAAGAGATAGTTTAATGTTACCTTCAAATTTCTGAATAAGTATAGTTCCAGATCTTCATGCATCTTTGCGGATTCGTCGCGGTTGTTTTCGTTAGCAGGATTAGAATAAATTAAACTTCGTAGCTGTCCGCTTTCGTCACTACTTGAATTATTTTAGTTTATTTTATTACTTTTAGGTTATAACGTTCACAATAAGTACAGCTCACAAGCTCTAAAGAGAATGGCAGATACATTTTCCTCGACCCGCAACAATGACAGCCGCGAACACACATACATATGATTTCTTTCTTATACAAAATGTTTACTGTTATCGTTCACAAGTCAAAAGGATTACAACTTTGATTTGTTGTACTTTAACTTTGGTTCAAAGTGAATTATGTATACGATTCAAAAAGGAAAGAAAATCAAATAAGTTACCACTTTGATGTATTAAGTTTCAAGTTTGATTCAAATAAATTAAATATCAAACGTCTTTAAATGAACAACGAAAATGCCTCGATTACATTTCAAAATAGAAAAACATTAATTCAATGGTGTTTAACTATACTGTGATTAATTAAACATTTTTCTTATTTGAAACAAAGTTGATCGTATTTAAATTAAAGCGTATAAATCAAAAGTTATAGCAACGTAATTTTAAATACTTTTCTACTTAATTTTATGATGTTGTTTTTCTCTGGGTGTATGGCTTAACAGTAGTGATTATCTTTGACTCTACTTGGATATCCACAGCAGTTATGTACATATATATTTTTTCTTATTATTTAAACTGAGATCCCTTAACACTGCTGGTGGGAATACTTCGGCAAAATAGTTTTAGGCACTACTAAGATTTTGTTCCGAAGAAACAAGGTGTGAACGGCTGGTACACAAAAATGTATGTTTTATTTCGTGACAAAAAAAAAAACAGTTCTGGTGAGACAAAAAAACTTTTAATAAATCTGCACAGTAAGTTTAATTTTAATTGAAAATCTTTTCTGATTCTTTCGTATTACTATGAGCAGATAACTGCAAGTATATTTCTATTTGAAATTTCTCTAAGGATTCTTATCTCCTTTTTCTGCTATATTTAAGGTTTCAATTTTTTTAAATAAAACTACACTATCCATTTCTTTTTTTTTTAATTCAAAAATGTTATCAAACGAATGCGATTGTATGCTTCAATATAAGCGGGTTTCCGATTGCGACTAGAAAATTTCACTGTGAACACACCCTTAAACCAATACTCACTGTGTCAATGTCAAACATTCAGTAAGAACCACATTTTCATCAAGGAAAAGTTCAAAAACAAAGAACATTTACAAATAATTAAAATTTTATATCAAAATTCCGAGTCGGTGGAGAATGGAGATTAATTTAAGAGGGTTAACACCAAATTTTAGTCGTAGTTCGCGTAAGCGTGCTTTTGGCTAAACGGATTCGTCAACAAGCAGACTATGCAAGTCTGAACCAAGTCATTTTAAAAAAATCCAAAATCAACGCCAAAATTTCCGCAAAATTGACCTCTATTTAGAGCTGTAATGAACTATGTGTAGTTCATTACGGCTCTAAATAGAACTATGTAGCTCTAAATGAACTATGTAGTTCATTACAGCTCTAAATAGAGGTCAATTTTGCGGAAATCCTGGCGTTAGTTTTGGATTTCTTTAAAATGACTTGGTTCGGTACAGCTGTGAGCCCTCCATTTGTCCAGGTGAAAACTATCATGTTTGCAATAATGACGTAAGAGCAATTTTTCCTAAATGTTGAAGAATCATTTAAAGTTTTCGTGTTTATCAAAATACAATACGTTTCAGCTTTTGTGTCAAACAAAAAAGTGGCCTCTTTTAGGCAATAGTAAAGATACAATCGATTTTACCACTTATAAAACTTGACATTTAGATAATTATGGTGTTCTTAACTCAATTTCGAAAAAAATTGCAATCACGTCGATATTTCTATCGCACAAAAACTAGGTTTATGGTCTGGGGGGTCATTCCGTAACTGGATTATCGTCAGACGATATCGTTTGAACGATAGTGTTGCCTTTTTTTGATTCACGTAAGTCGATAATCGTCAAAACGCTATCGTCAAAACGATAGCGTTTGGACGATAACTAAATAGGTGTCGTCTTGCATTAATTTTGAATTTTGTAGGTGACTGTAGTTGAGTTATTGAGTTTCCACTGTAAATTGACATTTTGTATTGTTTTCTATTGAATTGACAGATTGACTACAGTTTGAGAGTTTCTGAAATGCATACAAATCTCTAAAACTGTGATTGATAGACGAGACGATAGTAGTCGAGTTACGTGAAGCAAATCATGGACGATATCGTCGACGATTATCGTTTAGAAAATTACGGAATGACCCCCCTGGTTTTCATTCTCTCAGACTGGGGTGTCATAGGGCCGCTGTTTTAAGTTGATGAAAATAGGCATTACGTTACAGTCAATGAAGATCGCTACAGAGACATGTTGCAACGTTTTTTCTTTGGTCAATTACATGGAATAGACATAAACGATATGTAGTTTTTAAACAAGACAGTGCCACAAACTTTTTAGTGAATTTTTGAAAACTCAATTCGATGAACGTGTTATATCAAGAAATTACCTTGTCGATTCAACACAACTAAACTTTATGTATGGCGCTAAAAATTGGTCTCTGCAAACAAGCCGACGCGTCGGCGTGGTCGCGACGTGTCGATAGAGGACCTGAGAGCCAATAAATGTATAGCCGATTTAAAGAATTGGATTCAACGAATCGACCGCTGCAAGCTTTCTCATGGTAGGCTTATGTAAATTCAGTTATATAATTTTTGAGATATTTCAAATGGTTGTTGTTGCGTTCAAGAAAAAGGTTTTAAAAGAAAATATAGCTTTCTTACTAAAAAATATATTTCTTTATTTCTAATAAGTATTAGATAGATATAGCAAATCAGTTTATCATGGAGATTGAATGTTGTTTCGTTTCGATGACTGTTGGATATTAAAAGGGAAAAAGAATGACATTTTTCATAATATCTCCCGTGGTATCTTCTATTATGTAGTGAATTAGTGGATCTGTTTGTTTTATATTTTTGAGAGTTGTCAAATTCTTATTAAAACCCGATATTTTGTTTGGCAATGAATACCCCGTAATTAAATCTATATCTTTTAAAATTATTAATATAATGTCTTATTAATTAATAATGTCAGAAATAAAAAAAATGTTCTAAGGCAGATTTTTGGTGTTTTTTTTTATCGTATCGAATGCTAATCGTGGCGTCCGTTTCATGCCAAGTAGCGCCATTCCGCTAGAACCGCATGTCGTCTAGATCCATATAGTTTAATTTGAGATATAAGCAATTGGTTATCATCGTTCTGTAGATCTAGCCAATGACGAAGACCGCCTCACCAATATAATTTTCGAAAAAGGATGCATTGTCATCTGGGGAACCTCGTGTCGGTTGGAGTCCTCCTATATATGGCAATTTTGATTGTTAAAACAGCCATATATCCAATTATCGGCTAAAATTGGGTCCTCTTCCAAAAGCTCCAAAGCCGAGTCAGCAAACAAACGGCGCTGTCTATGGTCATAAATTTTGAGCTCCTGGGTCATTTTGATCTAAAACGGTTGTAGGCCTAAGTTCTGACACAAAATTCGCCAAGTTAAAGTATGCGAAAGCCCGAGTTCTTGTGCACGGCGAGGAATCGACTGTTTCGGATTCTGCTGTACACTTTCACCGCGGCCATGTTTTCGGCCGATCTAGCGTTCCTTAGACGAATGAATATTGGCTGATTGATTACCAAATCGGTCATCCCATTTTGCCACCAATCTTATGTATTAACTTGCAATCTGTCAAATGCCATCTGTCAGATGCCAAATAACCATGTTAAGTAATACGATTGAACAAATGATGAAATTTTATTATCAAAATGAGTGTCGTCAGTGCATACATATGCGTTTCGCCCATTTTAAAATGGTGTTGGTCCTTCACAGTAGACTCTTCAACAATAGTGTCAATAATAATGACACATTAATTTGAGACATATAAAAATTATAAAATAAACTGTCTCTATCTGACCAGTGTTTATGAAATGTGATACTCCTGGAATATAGATGCATAATTGAATCTCATCATTCTGAGGATGACATCACCTTCCCCATTTTGAGTATAGAGAATGGAGAAGTAGTAAATTTCATTTTGTAAGTCGAATATGAAAGTTTAGTTTTATAAGTCTAGTCTTAAGAATAAAAATGAATATAAATTTTTAAAAAGATTATTTAACCCAGAGTTAAATTAATTTGCACTAAAACAACATGGTCGCCAAAATCTATCCGCACCAAGTGAAAATATATTAAGGCCCTACGTCTCACCTGTTTCTTTACAAAAGTGTAGTGAGTTTTCTTTCCCAAAAATGACACAGGTTAGGTGATATAGTTTATATCGTATTACGTACATATGTATGTATGTATATGTAGGTATGTACATATTTATGTATTTTAAAAAATCCCAAAACTACTACATTAAATACATGCACATATATTTACATACATACATATGTATGTAGTACGTACATATTTCTTGTAGTTTTAAACTATACGCATACACATATATGTACATACATACATACATATGTACAAATAATGTATGTTTGTACGTACGATATTCCATTCAAACAGGGGGAGCATTTCGCACGCTTCCTTTCGCAAATTACATACAAACTTCTTGTTCCGCCGCTAAATGACGTTGGCTGAGTCAGTCTTAAATTAAAATGACGTACATTATGTACATAAATTAAAATTAAATAAAATTTACTCCAAAATCAAATTGTAAGCCCAAAACTTCAAAATTAAAACACAAAATTCAGAGTGTACTATCAAAGTGTATAGCTGTGATGAGATATCTCATTTTCATTCCCATAGCCTGTGTGGTGTATATTTTATGTAGATATCGTCGGATCGGAAATTTGTGTTTGTTGTATTTTTGGTTTCGATTGCGTAATTCATTAAAATGGAAACATAAACACAACAAGGCAAACACAAACCTGACCTTGGCCTCTCAGGCCACTTGGAATTTCAATTCATTACCAAGTAATGTATATTTCGGATGATAATAATAGTAGGGAGTTCAATTTAGCTGGCTGGCCATGTATACATACATATACAGTATGTTTACTGTGGATTAAATGAGACGTGAAATTATTGAGTGCGGTGTTGTTTGTCTACAAGATGTTTTTTCGTATTTTATAAACAAACATATTTTAACAAATTGCAATATTTTGAGAAGCTTTTGTTAAATTGAAAATAACTTTAATTTGAAATTGAGACTAGAAGTTAAACAAATTTTTATTTATCAGAAAAAGAATTTTAACTTTAATGAGTTTTTAATAATTTACTGAAATATGGACACACCTTCCCAGAGACTGACTTCTATTGCATTTAATGGCTTTGCTCACCAAAAAGCGAAATCAATCCTTACATCGTTTTGGAGAAAGAAAAAATTGATGCGTTTGATATTTCTAAAGCATTTGATAGAGCTTGGTATCAAGCTCTCTCATTGAAAATGTATTCTTTTGGTATCAACGGGTTACTTCTTCGCTGGATTAGCAATTACCTTTCTAACCGTTTAATACAAGTTGTTTTGGATGGTTTTAAGTCTGAAATTTATAAAATAAATGCTGGTATTCCCCAAGGTTCCATATTGTCTCCAACACAATTTCTTATTTTTGTAAATGATCTTCTGTCTGAAACTACTAATTCATACTAAACTGCCTCGCTGATGACAGCACTCTTAGTTTTTCATACTCCTTTCCTTGCAACGCAACGGCAGAATATGTTTACCTCATTAAACTCAGATTTGAACAGTATTGTTCTTTTTCCCCCATCTAATCTGGCATCTATTTATAAAGCATATATACTCGTACGCCTAAAACTAGAGAAAATTATCATATATGGTTAGGCGCATCCAAAACATCAGTGCCCCTACTGCATAGAATCCAGAATATATAAATTTAGAACTGATAGGCGACAGGTCGATTAAGGAAACACTTATTTCGTTTGAACACAGTCGAAATGTCTCTTGCTTATCACTGTCTTATTGCTACATCTTCAAAGGTTGCCATGTTTAAATAGTCAGTTATATTTCTCACCTTAAACAATTTCAGAGTAATACCTTTTCTGCCTTACTTCGGGTGTAGCGTAAAGTATAGAGATTGTTTCTTTGAACCATACTACACGAATATTGAATTTCTTATCCAACCTACATTTTGTAGATTTTGATCAAAGTTGACATTACGATGATAGCGAAGACTAAAAAAGTGGGTCTCGCCAATTCTGTCTGTCTGTCTGTCGCTTCGACTACAGTCTAAACGGCACGGCCGATTTTCTTCAAATTTGGTAGATATGGGTTTTAATTTTTTCCCCCCGGACGTTTTTTTCTTTTTTTTTTTAAGACCAAAAATAACGGTACCTACCATACGATTTTTTTGAAATTTTATAAATATTTTTTTTTCTCAAAAACTGTCCCACAGAATTTTTTTAAAAAAATTTTAAAAATTTCATTTGGTTAAAACTAGCTTATGGCTGAAAAAATTTTTCCAAAAAATTGTTATTTTTGGTAGATCCCCTGGGTTCATTTTTTTTGTTTTTGATTTTCTCGAGAACGGTACAGCCGATTTAAATCATTTTTTTATGCTAAAGCTCCTCCAAATTTTGAACATTATTACATATTCAAATTTACAATTTTTAATTTTTTGGATTTAAAAAAAAAATCAAAATTTGTTTTTGGAAACTCAATATTTCGAAAACCCCAAGATCGATTTTTTTCAAACTTGACAAATAAAAGTTTCTTAACATAACCTACAAGATTTGAGAAAAATTTTTTGTTTTATCTAAAACTAACGGTACCTTCCATACAAATTTTAAAAAATGGTTTTCGAAAATCGTATTTTTCTAGAAAACGGTTTTTTTTCTTTTGATAAATTTTTACGATCTATAATTAAAAAACAAAATTTAAAATCTAGATATTACTGACTGTACCTACCATAGAACGATTTTTTCGAATTTTGTTCTCATTATCGGCGTAACGGATTTTGATGAAATTTTTTATAAAGAAGCTCCTAAAAAGTTTAAGAAACATTGCATTTCAAAACTTAAAAAAAAAAAATATTTTTTCAATTTTTAGAAAAAAAAGTCTTTTTTTTTTTGAAAAAATTCGATATCTCAAGAACGGCTTAGTATTGTTTTTGGAAATTAGACTCTTATTCGTACAATAATAAAAACTTGAGGTTGGCGTACCAAAATTTTTTCTTAAAAATGTTTTGAAAATTTTGTACATAAAAGCGTAATTTTTTAAGGAACCACTACAACGACTTATAATTTTTGTTCTTTCATAAATTCATAGTTGCATAGCATTTTGTTTTAATCTCTTACTACTAACAGAATTTAAGAATTTAAAAAAATAATTTTATCCTTATGAACAGTTTTCTTTAATAACATCCGTTTTTGAAATTCCTAGTCTATTACATAAGAGCAAGTTCGTGCGACCCAGTCGTACATTTTATTTCTTTGGGATATAAGACACGATAGTTATATTTTCGGTAAAGGCAAAATTTGATGACAAAATTGGTCTTCCTTTTATATTTACTGTTCCTGGTGGTAATTCGGGCTTGTTTTTGCGTATTGTTTCTACCAGTGTAATCTGTTTCTCCAATAGTTTTTGTCCGAGTTGATAAGATGTGAAAAAGTTATCAATCATAAGATTATGCCCCCTTAGTCCTACAACTAAATCAAGAACTACACGCATACTTTGATTTCTTTCAGGTGTACTTCGGAGTTCCTTGCCTGTATAAGGTTGAATATTCCAAACATAGATCGTTGCAGAATCACGAAGTACCCAAAACTTGATTCCGTACTTAGCAGGCTTTGGTTGAATGTACTGTCGGAAACGACGTGTTCCTCTGAATGCTACCAGTTGTCCATCAATTGTTACATTTTCTTAAATTTGTCTAACAAACGCCGCCGTTCACTTCGAGTTTCTCTGTTATCAAATCTGATAACTCTAGATATTTTTTTGAAAGTCTTTCAGTGACATAGTTGCTGCAAATATTGGCCTTCCTTTCTGAGAGTCCCATAAACTTTCGGAGCTTTCGTTATTTGATCAAAAAACTCCAGCCAATAAAAGAAGTCCAATGAATGCAAATGCAAACAGTTCAGTGTTATCAATATCAGTTTACCTTCAATGTTTGTATAAGCCAGTATAGTACGTACCAAAGGTGGTGGACAAAATAATTCGAAGCTGGAGATTTCTTCTCCTGTGATTCTTGAGGACGAATAACGTGTCAATCCTGGCAACAAGTTTATAGTGTTTTCCCTCGAGGCTCTTCCGGCACTGTTTTCAAGAGGTTTTTTTAGAAAAAGTTATTACGCCAATATTTGACATCATCATTCCGCCACGTACAAATGCATTTCCACCCTCACTAAAACTGCTATCCGATGAGTCAGCTTCCTCAACATGATCTTCGAGCTCAGAAAACGATTCCTCCTCATCCGACACTCTCAAAGAAAAATCACTTTCACTATCACTTATTTTCAAAAAGGAAATTATTAGTCCAACTTGCAAATAAAGACACGTGCTAGTCACTTAATGTCAATATTTTGTATAAAAGCACTGCAAGTAAAACTAATGCAGCTGCACAACAAATATTGAGTAATCTGTAAACCAATAAAAATAAAAATGAAATTGATAAAAATTTTGACCCGAGATCCGCGAACGTAAAAAATATGTAGGTCGTAAAATAAAAAAATATTTTTATAAAATTATACGCTAAATATATTAAGTTCAAAACTTTAGAAACATGAAACATCAAGACCCTAAAACATTTAATTTTCGAGGAAACCTAATTTCATTTCTAAAAAGGGTCAACAATGACCCCAGGACCTTATAAAGGTTAATTAGTTATTTTACTGATTTTCGATTATTGATTTCTTAGCGTGGCTATGTCTCCGAAACCATGTACATGTACAACCTTGTACTAGGTTGCTATTTTCAAAATCCTTCGTTAATTTTTCAAGAGCTAAAATCTTTTGCGAGGTCTGATTCTCGGAATGTTTGTTTCCAAAATGATTTCACTGAAATTCGACTCAACTCTATGTATTCAAGATTTATAACATTTATTCAAAAACTTTCATCTATTAATTTGAATTCAGCATAAAAAAACATTATTTCTTCAGTATTCTAAAACTATGCATGTTGACTAGTGAAATCAATACCAAAGAATAACCAGATTGGTCCTATTGTTCGCTGATACAAGGTTTAGATAAGATCGACTTAGCCCTTAGGCTGTTTTTTTTTAACAGAACGGTAGACAGAATTGCGGGACTCACTTTTTTCGTCTTGATTCAACTTTTTTTTTGTACAAATGCATTACTAAGCATATATTGCAAGTAAAAATGATGAGCTAACCCAACTCCACATATGTCTCAATGTGAATATTGCGTGTTAATAACAAATTTATTAAGAAGCCAATAACTGCAATGTATTTATATATGTATAACTATGTAAACCTTCATCGCTCATTTGTTTGTGCTAAGGAACACGTTTATTTTCGAATACATTAAAGGTGCTGATTATTGCTATAATTGACTAAATGATGGTAATGCGATAAGGAACATTTTATTTGTTATAGCTTCAGTTTCTTATGGAAATAAACAAAGATTAAGTCTTCCATTGGTTAAGGTGTCTCATATTAACTGAATTTTATGCAAATTCTTCAACTAACGTTTGCCATAACATAAATGGCTTCACTTATTAAACATTCAAACGTGACCTGTAGTTTTAAATAAAGTGATAATACTATTAACTTGTTTCAAAGCTATATTCTGTACAAATAGGCTTAATAGTTTTTGCAAATATCGTCCCAGGTTTTTAAGATGGAAGTGCAAAAGATTGAATATTTATTTATATTTCATTCAAGTGTAGTTTATGGTAGCAATGAAATCATTCAGAAGACTTAAGTGTGATTTTTGTGTACACATATTTGTTTAATAAGCCATTATTTATAAATAGCTGTTAGACAGGTCTGTTACGGATTCTAACAAAAAACCTAGTGTAAAACTTTAAAAATATATTGAATTTAGACAAAACTTCTATTTCAGAAAATTGGTCAATTTCAAGACAATACAACAATTAAGTAACTCTTCATCTATCTTAATAAATATGAATAAATATGAGAGTTTTTGACATTACATATATATTTACAACGATATAACAGCAGAAAATAAGCCCCGTTTTATAAAAATTGGTAATTTTAAGAAACTGTCAATTTTTTCATACATAAAATATCCATTGACATATCATAAAAATCATCAAACGATTTTCCATTCACAACTTTTTGTTTCGTTTTTAAATGATGAAGAATAGCTATCAAAAATTTTAATTTGTTACTGAAGAATCTGGTTCCTTTTCGGTTATTTTAGTCAATTAATGTCCAATAAACTGGGTTATTTCATTTGCTTTCCAGATGTTTCGACAGAGGTTGCTATCTTCTTTAGGGGATTCTTTATTAAAAACAATGAATCAGAAACACAGTTGAACAAATTTGTTTAAAAGAAAACATTTTAAAAACTTACATATAAAGTTAGATAAAATGAGTTTTTATATAATTAAAATAAAAACCTTAAAAAAAAAACTTTTCTTAAATCAATAAATAAATAAATTCTAAAAATGGAAATTTAAAACCTGGTGCTACAGCTCGAAGAGAACGAGCACCTAGTGGCTTAAAACCATTCCTGGATGCGTGTTAACAGAAATGGAGGAGAACTAAGATTTTCTGCCGATTCCAAACTTTTAATGAGCAGCATTTTTCATGGCAAGATATACTTTTGGAGGATTTGTCAATTTCTCGCCTTCAGCATGACTGTCCAACGCACTTTTCATTATACCAATGGTCTTGTTTTATTGTTAAGGTATAAAATTTTAAATTTCTTAGCAGTTACAAGAAAGCAGTAGACTGCGGAGATGTTTTGAGTTTCTTTTTTTCTGATCATACTGTTGTTATTTTTAAGGATGCGTAGAGTTTCTAGGGATTGCCTTTTGGCAAAACTTCTCTCCGTTTGGAGAATTTATAACTTTTTCGTAATTAAAGTTTAAAGCAGTTGACATATTTGTTTAGTTCATTCATTTTTATTTGTTTAACCTGGATAAATAATATTTTCCATAAATAACAATATTTGTTGGACACGATGGTATTTTTGTTATTTAAAGTTTTATGAATGAAAACTAACCTTTTATGATTGCGCATTTACGTTAGAATCTCGATTTTTGACAGAAATTTTAAAGTTTTTGACTAAAGGAATTCAGTCGGGATCTAATCTATACTATAAATATACACGAACAGAGAACGGGCATACAAAATTCATAACCACTTTCACCTATAGCTATTGTCTAGGGTGCTAAAGTACTAAAAATTAACAAATTATCAATATGTCATAGTTTGCACGACATTACGTAGGACTTTGAGTGATGACAAACATTAGCAAGCACATTAGATTCAAATGACACAAGAGTTGGAGTTATTTGACCACACACAATGACGACGTGGGCATTTAACCCGATAGATTATAAATCGAGAAAACAACTCTTCATAAATAGTTATATTTGCTAATGAATCACAGTTTTGAATGAAGAGGTAAATAGATGATTAAATGTGTCGTATCTAAAGGGCAGGCAAACTCTTATGTAATTCACAATAAACGCATCTCAAAATAAAATGCTCGACTGATTAGTAAAAGCTTACTCTTGTTTTTTTGTTCTTGTGTTCCTAAAATAAATGAATTGTTTTGAGGTCAAAAGGCCAAAAGAAGAATTGAATTCTTCTTAAATAAAATGCACGACTGGATCGCACGAACTTGCTCTTATGTAAAAGTACTTTGGAATTTAAAATACATTTAATAAATATAAAACATAGATTTAATGAGATAAAAATGTTCAAATGCAGGGAATTGCGGTCTGATTTCCGGAAAAGTATGAATTTGCGCAAATATAGTTCAAAAATCGTTTTATTAAAGTAATTTTTTATATAACAAATTTCTTTAAAATTTTCTAGAACAAAATTTGAGATGCCAATTTTAAGTGCTTAGTAATATAGATTTTAGGAAATATATAATTTCAAAAAAGAACATATTTTTTCGAATATTTTTATGTACAATATTATTTTAAACTTAAAGGAGCTCCTGGTGAAAATTTTTAGTTTAAATCGTTAGAGCCGTTGATTAGAAATTCGAAAATCAAAAAAACCGTTCTATGACACGTACCGTTAGTATCATTTCCCCCCAAAATTTTTTTTTACCAATATGTAGTTCAAGTCTATAATATCACACCTAATTTTTTTTTATCAAAATCGTTAAAGCCGTTTTCTACAGATTGAAAAAAAAATCAAAGCTTTGATTTAGTAAAACCATTTTTGTTTTCCATTTTCTCAAAAGCAACTGATCTTAAACTAAGGCTCCGCATAAGTTCGAAAGTTATGAAAATATTTTTTTTTTCGGATTAAATATTTTTTCTTGAAAACGTAATATTTTGAAACCTACGTGATTGACTGTGTGAATTTAGACAATAAACAAATTTTTAATACTGTTTACAAGATGAAGGGACATTTTTTCTATTTTATCTTAAACCAAATAAAGAAAATTGTATTTTTAGAAAGCAGTACGCAGAATTTTGATAAAACATTTTGTCTTTCGCTTAATTTTTTCGGAGCCTTAGCAAAAAAAAATGATCAAAATCTTTTGTACCGTTTTTGAGAAAATCAAAAATAAAAAAAAATGGTTCCATGGGGGTACTCTCAATATCCACTTTTTGGAAAAATTTTGTCAACCATTACCTAGCTTTAACTAAATGAAATTGTTTGTGTTTTTATTTTTTAAATCCGTCGAACAGTTTTTGAGAAAAAAAAATATTTATAAAATTTCGAAAAAAATTTGTATGGCAGGTACCGTTATTTTTGGTCTTAAAAAAAAAAAGAAAAAAAACGTGTTGGGGGAAAAAATTAAGACCCATATGTTCCAAGATTGAAGAAAATCGGCCAAACCGTTTAGTCTGTAGTCTAACCGACAAACAGACAGACAGACAGAATTGCGAGATCTACTTTCTTAGTCTTCGCTATCATCGTAATGTCAACTTTGATAAAAATCTCGAGTTCAATTTTTGTTACGAATGCATAACTTGCCTTATAGTACCTATAAGTCGCAAGTAAAAATAAAGTAGGTATTCTATGATTTTAACTTTAATAAAAGGGTAGAGAAAGTATGATGCTATATTCGATTAAAATTTGCAAATTCGTTGTTTTAATCTAGTATCATACTAAAACAGTTTTAGCACCGTACTTATTCAATGAAAAATTTGCGCGATTGGTTTTTCAAAAAAAAACTTGGAATTTTTTTTTTCAAAAATCTCAAAAAAAAAAAAGTTTCGAATAGTTTTATATACAATATTATTTTAAACTTAGGGGGACTATGATGAGAAAGTCAAAAAATCAAAAAACGGTTCTATGACAGGTACCGTTAATAACATTTTTCCCCAAATTTTTTTTTACAAAAATGTAGTCTATATCCATAATATAACACTTAATTGTTTTTATCAAAATCGTTAGACCCGTTTTCGAGATAAATAAGATTATGCATTATTAGTGTATGGGGGGTACTGTTTGTCAATTCCTCCTCTAGGGAACCACCGAAGACCCTTAAGTACTGAGTTTGAAGAAAATAGGTCCAGTGGCTTAGGCTCTAGATCGAGGTACAGACATACAGACATAAAGACATACGGACATACAGACAGACAGACGGAATTGTCGGACCTACTTTTTTCGTCTTCGCTATCATCGTAATGTCAACTTTGATCAAAATCTCGAGTTCGATTTTATTTATCCAAATGCAGAATTTGCCCTATAGTGCCTATATCCAAGTAAAGAGAATGTTTGAGACATAACATTTATGAAATAAATAAACCTACATTCATGTTCACTGTGGCGTATACGCACTTTTATCAACTCTATATTCAATTAATTAAATACATCAACAAAATTTCCTGCGAATATTAAGACAATTGTGCAATTTGTGTTCCATAAATGATCGATTGGTTCACTTTTTGATTTAATGATACATTATACCCATATCTAGATGTCAATCAATGCTCTTGACCATTGGTTTCAAGGAGATCTCGTATTCATTTTTCTCATTAATTATTCTGTCCATATATGTTAATCAAGCGAAATGATGTCAGAAACGTGTTTCTGTATTTCTTTCATCTCAACTAATGACGCATTTATAGTCACCCATTCAAGTTGATACAGAATAATTATCGAAAAAAAAATAACAAACTTATTATAATATTATGAGTATTTTTTCAACTTACATCTTCTACAGATTTCTTCAAGTTATCATTGAGTGCAATTACCCATGATATTAAAAGCTCATTGACAATCACCAAATCGCTATAGAGCCATCGAAAAACTTGACTTGTCCACGTTACGGAAGTCTAGAGAAGACGAAAATTAACATATATTTATATACCAAATTAACAGTTCGTTTTCAACTTACCGTTTCTGGTCCAACAACATTCGCAGGTGGTGGAACAATTCGTTTTTTCCTAGTTTCCGGACCAGTTGAACTTTGACGCACAACACGTTTTCGCAAGGGAGCATTTGGTCCTCCAACAACACCAGATCGACCACGACCTCCTCCAGCTCCGGCACTTAGTGGTTTAGAATCCTTGAAATTTTAAAATCAATTAAAAATGTATGAAAAAAAAATCCTAAGCTTTTGTTTAAGTTTTACCTTAACATCTTTACTAGATAGAATCTCTTTAGGTTCAGATAGTCGTAATTTATCACCATTTGTTTTAGCACCCGTTGTAACAACACTATTATTTCGACTATTAACAATTGGTGTTTCCTTATTCATATATTTATTATATAAAAATTTACACAGCCATACTAAGAAGAGAGCCAATACGGCCCAAATAAATATGAACATTGCTAATGAGTCCATTGATAAGTCACCGATTCCTTCAAATGAACAAATATAATCATCGATTTGATCAGCTAAGTCCATAATGGAGAACAGTTGACATTATTTCTGTAAATAAAAGATTTTAATTTGTGAATTAGTTAATAGTATAACAAACCTTTAAATAGCTAAAGGTATGCAGAATGCATGTTTACAGTGGTGTTAATTAGAAGAGAACACATAAGTATGAAAACATTTAAAAGTAATTTATTAGAAAAACATATTAAAGGGTTTTGAAGAATTTTACTGCTTTTGTTTATACGTACAAGTACTTAGTATCTAAAAAGCAATTTTTATTATTAAGGTTTTGACCAGGCTGAACCTTGCATTTTATTGTTGCTCAAAGTCTAAAGCCTACACCAATGAGTATTGAGAGGAGGTTTGCACTGCGACCTATAGATCTTTTGTAACCAAAGTTTAAACAGAACAAAAATATCTTATTCATCCTCCCAGTGCTTCCCCCAATTTTGCCCTTTGTTTGGTCAGAGAAAAAGTGTGCAGCCGAAATATATTCAGCTTGAAATTTTAGACTTTTGTTGTCATAAGTCCAACTCTCTGAAGCGGCTAAGTTTCCAACAATCACTCAGGTCAGCAGAAAATATACCAAACTTGTTGCTATGTTTTAGATTTTGAAGATCAGTAATATGAAAGGTCCATTTTGATACAAATTACTGTGATGTTTCTGTCAATTTTACTGACTTTATCAAATCTAACATTACGGTGATTGAAAAGTCCAAATATACAAAAAAGGGATTTTTAACATGCCATTCGTCGTCTGGTTTTCTATGCGTCTATTTGAACATTGAGCAAGAACCCTCAATAAAAAGATGAATTTAATACTTGGCATTCTTAGAGCAGAAATTCGAATTTGTGTTTTAGCTCATCTTCAGGTTTTTCCAATAGGGATTTCCGAACCTTGACAGGTGATTACGGCTATATTGTTAAGGCTACATGTTCAAATGATTTAATTGTTTTACGAAAGCGGGATTTCTGTTCAAGCTACAATTTGCGCGGCTTGCACACTTTAGGGTCACCATATCGTCCTTCCAAGAGAACTATTCACAACATGCGTGATAGATGTAATAGACCGGTTCAGTGAACAATCCAACAACACACGTTTGTCAACAAAACGCAAGATTTGCCGAAAATTTTCGTCCCCGTCCGTGAGAGTGTGCAGGAGAATTGTAGGCAGTCGATTCCGTGTTGCACACAAGACCTCAGTAGACCAAAAATTTACGAATTTTGAAGTCATGACTTCGGTTTACACCCGAACAAACCTTCTCTGACCTAGGAGCTCAGAGTAAACGACTATAGACAACGACCAACGACGTGTGTTCTCTAACTGGACTCTCGAGCAGTATGAAGTCGACCCCAATTCCGGTCGAAAAATTATATTTAAGTGCGAAGCCTATTTTTTGATGAATTGGCTTGTCAACAAACAAAATTGTCAAATTTGCGGCGATGAAAATCCACACGAGATCCACAAAATTGGAATGCATCTAGAGAAAATAAATATATGGTGTGGATTTTGGGCTGGCGGCATCATCAGTCCATACTTCTTTGGGAATGAGCAACAGATTTATTAATAAAACTACTTTATGGGTAAATTCTTTACGAAATAAATAAAGTTGAACAGTCCGTTCTCTTTTGTTGTAAAGGGTCATAAGTGACAAACTATTTGACTTTAAGAGGATTGTTGTGATTCATAAGAAAACTCATAAAAAACTCAACACAATATGGTCAATTGTGTAAGGTCATTTACTGGAAAATTAACTGTTCCACAAACTAAAAGGATTCTAAAAAGTTTTGGGTCTTACGAATTTATTTAAACAATAACAAAATACAAGGTAATAAACTTTTTTCGGTACTAAAGTGAGTCAATAAATACTTTTATATGGAAGAAAGGTTTTGCAAAGCGAAAATACTTTGTTAGAATAATATTTTTTAGATCATACCCCAGTCGCTGTCATCTCAAAAAAAAACAAATCATTTTTGAATTGTACTTCCTTTTTCGAAGAATTCGCAAAATCTCTAAAAAT
Organism: Philhelius festivus; assembly: GCA_963931855.1. Lineage (NCBI taxonomy): Eukaryota > Metazoa > Arthropoda > Insecta > Diptera > Syrphidae > Philhelius > Philhelius festivus. The sequence goes on from OZ007557.1 coordinate 44,101,377, forward strand.
AAAATGCACTAAAGGTTCGCAAGAATTTGCTCTTATGAAAAAGACAAAGAATTTTAAAAATTAATGTTATTAGAGAAAACTGTTTATAAGAATAAAATTACTTTTTTAAGCTCTTTTAGTTGTTAGGGATAAGAACAGAATGCCATGTGATTTCTTGAGAAAATACAATTTATGCAAGAACAAAAATTTAATTCTTTGTGACGGTTACTTAAAAACATAAGCTTTTATGTATATACATACATATAAAATTTTCAAAACATGTTTAAGAAAATATTTTAGAACGCCAACTTTAAGTCTTTATTATTGTACGAATAAAAATTAAATTTCAAAAAGAAATATTCACCCCTGTTCTGAATTCGTTACGGAATTGATTTTCGTATGGATTTGAAAACACTATGTCTTCCCCTTCATAAATACAAAAAAAAAGTTTTTAGATATATTTTAAAAAATACTTACACTTACATATGTACATACATTTTTAGATTTACGAATTCAAATTCTCCAGACAAAATCGAAACGAAATGAAAACGAAAGTATTTCTTTCGTAAACGAAAATCAGAACAGGGGTGATTGACCCGTTTTTTGAGATATGGAATTTCAAAAAAAATTGTTTTCCTTTCAAAAATTCAAAAAACATTTTTTCTTAAGTTTTAAAATACAGTGTTTTTCGAATTTTTTAGAAGCTTATCTATAAAAGAAATTTATGAAAATCCATTATGCCGATAATGATAAATTCAATTTTCTATCCCAGATGCAGTCATCAGTAATATCTGAATTTCAACTTTTTCTTATTGAATTATAGATCGTAAAAATAAATTGAAAGAAAAAATTTCTTATAAAAATTCTAGAAACCTATGATTTTCGAAAATCATTTTTTAACATTTGTATGGTGGGTACCATTGTGTTTCTCACATCTTGTAGATTGTATCAAGAATCTTTGATTTGTCAAGCTTAAGAAAAATCGAGCAACCATTATCTAGATTTAACTAAATGAAATTTTTTAAAATTTTTTTCTTAAATCTGTGGAACAGTTTTTCAGAAAAAGAAAATATTTATAAAATTTCGAAAAAAAAATCGTATGGCAGTTATCGTTATTTCTTAAAAAAAAAAAAAAGAAAAAAGTGTGTGATATCTACCAAGTTTAACGAAAACCGGCTGAACCGCTTAGACTGTATTCGAACAGACATACAGACAGAATTTCCAGACCCACTTTTTTCGTCTTCGCTATCATCGTAATGTCAACTTTGATCAAAATCTCGAGTTCGATTTGTTTACGAATGCATAACTTGCCTTATGGTACATATTCGTCGCAAGTAAAAATAGCTCTTGTCGTGAAGGGGTGTTTTTCATCTTACCCGTAGAAACTTATTATTTACAAGACTCTGATTCTCCACGAATATTGTATCACAAATTAAAATGTCGAGATTTTATATTACTCAAAATATTTTTTGTAATTTTCGAATAGTTCGTACAAAATTGAATAAATTCGGAAGACTTTGAAGTTTAAATTATGATTGCTCATAAACTAAAGTGTTAAGGTAAGTGAGAGAGGTATTGTCTGATGTTAGGAGTATTTATTTGCCAGTCTCTGGTCATTGTCATTGATCGAGAGTGCACCGAGTCATCTCTTTTGAGAAATACTCCAAGTCATCCAAACTTAAAATCAGGCAGTTTTTCAGGGAAAGTCACAGTTCTTTAAGAAAACCTTTACCGCGAAAAATGCTGGAACATTTTTGAACAGCACGAAAGCTCGGAAATACATTCATTGCTACCATGTAGTTATTACCATTGCGCCAAACCTTTATACTCAAATTTATGTAACAGAACTTGGAACTTAGGACAACCAACCCCTTAAGTATCTGTCAAGCTGGTTTTCATTCTGGATTCTCAACAACGGATCACATTTTCAGCGTTTCAAGTATAGAACGCAGATATACGTATTTAGAAAAAATAAGAAGAAATAAGATGAAGATAATACTTCAAAGCTGCTTTTGATATGGTCAACAGACAATTATGAATGTACAAGATGTCTTCCCTTTGTGTCTCGCCAAAATGTTTGCTTTTGTACTTCAATTTCCTGGATCCAACAAGTAGAGCAGTACCAGTTTTGCAACACCCTATCAGAAATTTTTAAGACTTCACCTCGAGTTCCCAAAGGGTGCATTTTTACTCTAATTTTGTTTGAAATTTAAATTTATGCTGTTTGTAATAATCATGTGGCAGGTGTTGTATTTGCTGAATCTGTAGCAAAAGGCCTGTATTGATCTTAAACCTTCTTCAAAAACTTTTATTTATATGTTAAAGTCCTGCTGTATTTAGTTTTTTTTTGTACTGTTGTTGGATAACACATTTTCTCTGCAACCACTATAGACTCCAAAAATATAACGAAACATTGGACCTTCGAATAAGCACCTGAAAAACCAATGTTTTAACATCAACAACGAACACATTGAAGTAGTGAGCACGAACCTCAGTTAACCACACAACTTCTAATCTTGACTGGAAAAAGTAGGGAGGACAAGCCAAGCCAACAACAGTATGAAATTTTGAGTCAAGTATATCACCAATGTATGTTCAAAACCTGAAATTCCATTTGAGAGAAAACGGACTCCACAATTTAATTCTGGTAAGTTTCCGTCGAGCAAAAGCCTCCCCTTTCGAAAAATGGAAGCAGATTACTGAAGCACATGATAAAAGATACATATATTTGGAAAGTCTAGAAAAAGCATCATCTTCACCAAGTAGAAACAATTTTAACCATAAACATATTTGAACAACTTTTGCAAAGAAATGTCTGGGGAACCTTTCGGTACGATTTTTAGTGCTAGAATCGAAATATTTAAGCTGAAATTTGTTCCCCATAGAATTGAAATTTTTTACACTTGATAACCTTTATTAGACTCATAATTTATTCCGAGAGCTAGCTGCAGTAGAAGAATTACAAAAAACTAACTCAATATTAGGCGTGTTTTTTTGCCAGTCCATAAGGAATTGTAGAAAAAAACGACTAATCGCTTTGCATGTAAATAGAACAACTACTTAAGTCTATACGGACTTAGCTAATTCCAGATAATTTTCGAGTCTCAACCTAAATCGTGATAAAAACGGTGATGCCAAAATAATATTATCTATGTGTTATCGATAATTATTTGTTCAGAGAAGTCAAAAGTGACGTTTTTGGATGCTGGTTGATTCTAGTCTCAATGCAGCTGACAAATGCCATAGCGTGCACAGTGCTTCCAACTTTTTGCAAAAAAGTTCCGAAGCCCCGATGTTGTTTTTTTCTACAGTTTTATATGGACTAGCAAAACAAAAACACGGCTATTGATTAGTTAATATGTAATTTGATTCATGATTTTATTTATCAAGAAGAATTTTTCAAAAGAACGCATCTTAGTTTTCAGACAGATTTGTCGAATTGTTTTACTGTGGCAGCCATTTTATATAAACACCTACGAACATTTTCCTTAAAATGCAAAAAAAATTAATTTTGACTTTGTTTTAAGATAAAAAAACATCACACAAACTAAAAAAAATCTTCACATACATTATTGGAGCTTGGAATCACTGGTTTAGTCAATTAGTCCATTTCGGTGCGGTCATTAAAGCACAAGTGACTACAAACGTTCTTGTCACCCAGTGTAGGTCACCGAATCGGAAATGGTCATTAAAATCCAAGGACGATCGGAGAGTTAAAGTGAACAATCTTGAAGAAGAAAAAGTTCTTTCCACTAGGTCAACGCAAGGGCGCACAATTCCGCGAATTGCATGAGTTACGATATAGACTCCTCCTTCATCCAGCATATTCCCCTGATTTAACTATTTCAATTATTTCTTGTTTCAAAACATAAATATATAAAATTTAAGACGAATGAAGTGGTCATCGTTGAAACAAACGCTTATATTGCGGTGCTCAAGAAATCTTATTGTTTTGAGGGCATCAACAAATTGAAAAAACGTTGGATGAAGTATATCGAGCTAAAAGAAGACTAGGTTGAGTAATAAAATATTTTCATTCCGAACAAAATGTTTTCCTTATTTATTTTCCCGCAACTTATTGATTTTTTACAAAACTTTCACATCGAACGAAAAATGATATGAAAACGAAAATTCAAAAATAAACACTTGAACACATTCCTGCTAAGTTGAAGTTCGGAACCTAATTCGACCTCTCTCCTCTTTGAGGTTAGATCACTTGTTTAACAACCAAATGGACTTTTAATAAAATAGTCAATATAATCACCCCTATTACAGAATTCGTCGAATGAGCAAAAGTGACAGTTTCAATTAATTTCCAAACATTTGCTATTACTGAATCCGACGAAAGAAAGTTGAACAAATGTCGGTAACATGCTCTGCACCGCCGACATTTTGTTCAACTTTCGCAGTCCATACAAACTGTATCATTTTACATTCGCGCCAATTTCGAGACGAATCTGAAGTGAATTTTTAAACGAAAGCTTATCATAATGAATGTTTAAGTGTTTGTTTAAGAAATTTTAATAGAAAACGGACAACTAACCGGAAACAATTCGGAAATAAATGGTGGAAATAATGAAGACGCAACCGGACATAGCCAGAAATCTAACAAAAAAGAAAGAAAGCACACGGTTGGTATTGAACTGTATACCGTCCAAGTACTAACCACGCACAATGATGCTTGATTTCGCTGATCGATGGGAAGCGATACTATTATGAAAGTCTAGTTCGTTGAATAAATGTCTGTAACTGACGAATTTCATAATTCAGTTTTACAGCGGATGCGAAAGGTCAACGTATCGAGTTAACTCACCGGGAGTAAAATTCTGCGAATTTTGTAATCGACATGAATGTGTTATGTTTCATACAAAATTGAAGATTTGAATGTAAAATGAGTGAGCTAGCCTATCAGCGTTAAGAGTTTAAGAGCTGTCCAAATTCCATCTGATAATTAATAACCAACTGAACAAAAGAAAATTAATTGATGATTGATCATTAGTCGAACTTTCAAATATTTTGTATATCTTTTCATCTACATATATCTCATAATTCCGCATACAAAAATATTCGTTTATGCTATTTCTGTGTTGATTAATTGCCCATTGAGAAGATATTTTTTCCATATTTCAATTGTTCTCCATTCAATAACATAAATAAGTTATTTTTGTTTAATAGGTATTTACCGGCTTTTTTTAAACAAAAACTTTATGAGTTTATTTCCTGGCCTCATTTTTCTTTAGATAAATTTGAGATGTAAACATTTTGCAAATGACATATTTATAAATACGTCAGGATTTCTGTTCAAAACACATGCCAGAAATAATATTATTAAAAAATTAAAAATTTAGTTTGTTTTAATTTTGCTTTGATTCAAATTTCTCGTTTTCCAGTTAAAGAGCGCCAGAGTGTACAAAATGTACACAAACTTAAAATATTCACCATGCAAAAGCCATGCGCAAAAAATTCTTCAACTCATATGATTTCTATATTATATTTCTGTCATATTAGGTTAAAAATGAGTTTTCACAACTACAAGAAAAAAACTTTTTTCGATTAAAAAAAAAATGTGTATCTCTTACATATAATCCATTCGCAATGTAATTAAAAGAATTCAGCACAATATTCGTAAAAAAGTATTATTTATGATTATAGATAGTTTTTCCTTATAGTTACAAATTCGTAAAAAATGTTTTTATTTCTTATTATTATTCTTCCGTCTGTGAATGACATAAAACATCTGGGACTGAACTTTCACTTAGATCACTATTTTTAGATAAAAATGTATCCCATATAACTTTTTTGTTCTTTCGTTAAAAACAACAACAGGTAATACTTATTCGCGACACATATTGTAGTAATTTTGGGGGAGAACAATATTTTTTTTCGATTTGTAGTAAATTTATTTCAAACACATTGATGACGAAAAATTAATATTAATTACGGAAAAAATATCACATCTCGGGAGTGAAGGAACGAAGTAAGAGAAAATTTAATTTAGTTAAGAACTAGTGAAGAATCGAAATGTACTACTTGAGCTAGTTAATTTTACAAGTCAGTCGAACGGTGCGCGGTTTGAGTTTGAAATTTATTTTTGGACAAAAGACGTTCTGTGAGAAAATTTTCGTCTAAATGAGTTTTTTTTTTTGTATAAGTATTCCTTCCCTCTCAATCTTCGAAACCTAGTGAGAGAGGCAAAAATAGAAAAGTGTAGGTACGAAGATACACCCGAAAGCATAGATAGAAGACACAAACAGAACGCTAATTATTTGATTTTTGGTTATGTTGTGCTATGACATCATTGCTACAATAGCCACAGCCACTGAAACTGATGACGCCAGCGCCGAGCAGTGGTAATGGGCTAATGATGTTGCCTTACATGACGTAATTGGTGAAGTAAACTTATTTTCGATTTCCTTGACTCACTATGTCAACGCAATAAGTTCTGCAATTTTCACTGCTTCTTCGATAGACGAAAAACATACACACACACAAAAAATGAAAATAAAATTGAGAATGGAATTTTCATAGGGCGGGCGCCCTGCCAGACAAATGTGAGGAAGGAAAAAAGTTCACATCATCTCTTCTGTCGGAAAAGACATCGAGGAAATTTGTTTGTCTCGTGGCAGGGCACGATTTGGGGATTGTAGGAATATTGTAAAAGCATAGAATGGCCGGTCGTCGTCGTCGGGGGGATTAAAGTCAAATTGAAAAGATGCCAAATGAAAAAACACGTTAGGAGATTGTGTTTTAAATTTAAGTTGGGTTTATTTTTGAAATTGAAATGATTTTAAAATTATTTCATGCAAATTAATTTCTATTGTTTTATTTTTGTTTAAGAAGCAAATGGTGAAAGAGGTCGAAACGGTGCTTTTATTTTCAATAGGTTGATACCTTGCAGTAGAATTTGAAATGGTTTTGTGTAGAAACCTTAAACTTTTGTATGTATAATGGCATCATGGGACTGACCATCTGGATGTCATTTTATAGAATAATTGTTGAGGGATAGAGATTATGGTGATATAGCTTCACTGCCATTGTTTTAAAGTTATAAGTCATGGGTATTTTTGTTAACTTCAAATTTCAAATCTCTAAGTGACTCATATTTCATCTGTATTAAGCTAAATTTTTTGTCTATTTCCGCTACATGAAAATTGAAATGACAGTTGTTTGTTTTGTGCAGACTTTTTTCCTGTCTGTTTTAATGAAAACAATTTTGATTGAATTCAAAAGGTCAGTATTAATTTCAAACCGATTCAATGTTTTGGGGGTGGCCGTGGCACGATGGTTGTGTGCTCGCCTGTCAACCTCATCATCACAGGTTCGATTCCTGCCGTGGTCTATGTCGTTTTAATTCCATTAAAACCTTCTAAGATTGTCATCAATGGGTTGCTGGCTTACTCTTTACATGTTGTTCAGGCATAGCACTAACAACATGTAATTGAGTTAAACTAGTATGCCCAACAAGGATGAACATGAATAAAAAAAAATAATGTGAATTATAAACGTCATAGAAATAAGACACGGCATTTCTCCGCTTTAGCAAAGCCGCCATCCCTGGAGATAAAAATATCTGAGACAACCACCAACAGTCTCAGAACATCGTGCCACACATCTTTCCTATCCTTCTTTCTCTTCATTAACTTCACGCCCGCGCTGTGTTGAAACATTTAAAGGGTAATAATAATCCCTTGAGCGCGGGGAGATTATAAAAAAAAAATGTTTAGTTGTTGATTAGTTAAAATATTTATTTCTGTAGAATCAAACTGAATTAAAAATCAATTTTTTTATAAATATTTGAGATAGTGTAATAAAGCTGTTAGATGAATTTGAACATTGAACACATAAATAGAAAATTTGAATAAAATTCAAATTTCTAAGTAATCAAAAAAATAAAATGCACGTATGGATGGCACTTACTTGCTCTTAAGTATAGTTAATTTTGAAACTAAGAAATTTATGTATAAAAACATGGTTAAGGTGGGAGAAAAATACATGAAATTCATTGTTTTAATTACTTAAACAACTACTAAAACAGTTTCAGCTTAAAAATAAATTAAATTTTATTAACGAAATTTCTTTAAGACTTTTCTAAGAAAAAACTTATGCTGGGAATGTTAAGTACTTAATAACATTTGAACATACATTTAAGGAAATAATTCCAAAAACAATCGTTCGCAAGTTTTCAAGGTTTTAAATTTTCAAGCAAAAAATTCAGAGTATTTTTCAAAACTGCAAGAAACATTTTGCGAAGATTTTGAAAAGATCTTGTATAAAAATTTTCAATAAAATTAGTACAGCTGTTAACGAGAAAATTAAAAATTAAAAAAAAAAACGGTGCTGTGACATGAACCGTCAAAAACAATTTTTTTTTTTAAATTTTATTTTTGGCTTAAATGTAGACCATGCCTTCAATACATGTAATTTTAACTTGCGACATATAGATAACTACATATCTATACACATAATGTATACATACATATACGGCGAGATATGCATTCATAAAAAAATGTAACCTGAGATTTTGTTCAAAGTTGACATTACGATGATAGCAAAGACGAAATCCAAAGAGTCCCGTAATTCTGTCTGTTTGTCTGTTCGGCTACAGCTTAAAGTATTTTTTTAACTATTTTAACTAAAAACAACGATACCCACAATACAAATTAAAAAAAAAAGTGTTTTAAAAAATCGTTTTTTTTTTGTCAAAAACGGCACTTAGAATTTTGATAAAAAATTTGTTTCTTCGAATAATTTTCTTGATTTATAATTCAATAAACAACATTTAAATCAAGACATAACTAACTGTACCATTTATTTGAATTTTGAATTTCTCATAATGGGCATAACAATTTTTGTTTCGATTCTTTCATGTCATTGGCCTTCAGCTGTTATTATGGCTATAATATTGGAATCGAACCCACGTGCGTCGCCGGAGTGACGTCAACCTGTGAATTTTGTGTTACATCTAAAACTTTCACTCTCATCATTTTTTTATATCGCGGCAATAAAACAAATATTTATCATTCTATTGGGACTCGAACCCACCTCGTTGCAGTGACGTCAACCTGTGAATTTTGTGTTACATAGGAGTACATGTGAATTTCTTTCTTTTAATTTCACTCTCATCATTTTTTTATAACGCGCCTAAAGAAATGTAGCTAACTTCAAAAACATAAATTCAATTTACTTTTGTAAAACTCTTTTTGTTTGCACATCGATCGGCCAGCTGTTTATTGTCAACAAAAAATGATATAAATGGAAGTGTTCCGAAAATGAGGTAGGTTTGAGCCCATTGAACGCATTCAGCCATGGAGATTTAAATTTGTATCATAAGTCATGTTCGTCCGCATTTTTGACGACGCGACGTCTCACGTCTGCATTTTCTATCTTCTCCCTTTCCCTAACAAATACATTTCGAGTATTTTGTATTCTCTTTTTTCGCAAATATTTAAAATTCAAATGCAGACAAATGTAAATAAGTTTTGAAAATGATTGACTTTTACAAATACGCAGAGCTTACACTTTTTATTTAAAATTTTATCTCCCATCTCAAGAAAACCAAAAAGTAAATGTTTCACTTTTTGAAAACACTAATACATTGAATAAATTGCTTCAGAAAATGACCGATAGATGTCGCCAAACTGAAAGCAACAGATGTGTCTAGTGTATGTGTGTATTTTCTTTTTCACTTTTTACAAAAAGTGCCGATTGTAGTTAACGCTTAATGTTTCAAAATATTATTGTAAGATCTCAACTACTAAAAAAACACATGCCTAATATTTATATTGATAATATTTCTTCACTTAGGGGGGTTCACATTCAACAACATAATCATCAATTTTTATCCTGTTGGCGGATCTGTGTAATGTGAATCCACCTTAATGTTTTGGGTTCTGGCTTTGGGTTTTCGCTGAATGCTTTCATTTTTCATATTCTGGATTTGACATTTTATGTGTCAGTCGATTTGACATTTCTAATTGTTTTTGTTTTTGTTTTCCGGGCATTTTTTGCAATTTTTATTTATTGTTTTAAACAATTTCTGTGTAGTATATTTAAATAATTTGGCATTCTGCACATCTATGCAAAAAATGTTTTCGTTTAATATGTAATTTATGATCCAGGTTTTAGCTGCAGTTACTAAAGGAGTTCTTTTAGTCCTTTAAAAAATGTATTTTATTGTTATGAGCTATTCTCTCTTTTAACATTAATTTTTAAAATTAATTAATCTCTTCCATAACTAGTTCGGGCGATTCAGACGTCCTTTTTTTCAAAATCCTGGTTATAATAAATAAGATTTTTATAATTTTTCCTCTAGGGCCTTTAGGACCACTCGTTTGAAAAACATCGCTCTACCGGCTTAAGTTGCCGATTCTTGGTACAGACTAACATATATATAGATGGAATTACGAGACCCGTCGGAATGTAAAAGTTTGATCTAAATCTTGTGTTTGATATTTTTTCCAAATGCAAATCTTCCCCTACAGTACCAGTATATCAGTTTCATATGGGAAGTCTTACACATGTACATATTTCGCAAGGAAATATGAGAATCAACAAGAAGGAATCAATTATTTGAAAAATCATACCATCAAGTAAGACAAAAAAAGGAAAATATTATTAAAGAAATAAGGATCTATAAGAATAATATTTTCCAAAGCTTTTTGAATGTTATAATCAGTTAAGAAAAAAACCATCTTGAACGCCAGAATTCCGAATGGCTTAGCAATGTTTTTAGCATTAAGACTCCAAAAATAATTTTCGATTTTGTCTCAGTTTCGTCAGAATTTTTTACTGAAGAAATATCGACCACTTCGTCCAAGTTTTCTCCATTTTTTTTATGTTGCCAAAATAATACGATTTTTAAAGCTCCCCAAAATAAGTATTTGTTTCAATTATAACATCTTTATTCTACCCAATCTTCCGAGCCATTTCTTCATGTTTCGAAACAAGAAATAGTCACAGGAAGCTAAATCTGGGGAATAAGCTTGATGAGGGAGGAGTGAGTAACTTAACTCATACAGTTTTGCCATTTTGTGTCAAAAGTCTGTGATAAATCTTGAATTTTATTGACCACTTCTGGTGTGGTAACCTCAATTGGGTGACCAGAAAGCACATTTTTCATCACTTGTCCTGGATCGACCGCACTTAAATTGATTAAAATAGAGGTGAATGGTTCTAATCGATGGTGAAGAGCTTTTGCTTTGTTTCCTTGATGGTTTTTTCTCATAAAAAATAGTCAAAGTTCAATTTTTTTCTATTTAAACTAAAATGGTCGTACGCGTTTTTATAAAATGGCTGCCGCAATAAAACTATTTGACAGATTTGTCTGAAAATCTTGGTGTGTTTTTATTTTAAAGTTGCTTTTTACAAACAAAATCATGGTTTTGATACGACAACGCCATTTGTTTTAATTTTCAGGGATTAATTGACCCACCCTGTATTTAATAGAGAAATTGAATCTTGTCGAACTTGATTATAATTAAAATCATAAAAACAAGTTCTACCTAAACTTGTATTAAATTTATTTGATTTTTTTTTTCGTAAATTATTTGCATTTACATGGCTTAACTTTTGCTAAAGCATAATTTTAAACATCATCAATGCCAACAATTCGCTGGCCACGAATATCAAAAAGATATAAAATCAGCTTCGTTTCCATCACACAATAAACACGCTAGCTCGTACAATACTCAGAAACTAGAATATATTCCCAAACCTGCATCAAATATACACAAATAAGCCAGGGTCAAGGTTAAACAAATTAACGAAATATCTCTCAGATCTCTAAATGTCTCTCACAATAATTATTACAGATCGACTCTCATTAACATCAAAAACTGGTCGCGGTTAATGTCACCTAAATTCAATTCGCACTTTTCAACTCTCAGCCTCAGCTTAGATGACGTAATCTGAGAAGCCGGCTTTTTCGTTTTTGTTTGGTTTGATATGTTTTTGCGAGTGAAACAAATGTTGCCGTCACCATTTATTCAGCGCCATCTCTTATTGACAATTGTGTGTCATACATTACGTGTGCACCATTTTAAAATTGGTTTAATTTTTATTTATTTCGATTAAGCTTTATTCTGATATATATGTGTGTATATGCATGTATGTAAATAAGTCCGCTGCTTACGCGATTCGGTATTTGATGGAACGAAAAGAGTTCGTGCAGGAATCTTTCATGGAGTGCCAAGTGGGTGAGGTGAACTCGTGAAGTGTGACATCATTATAAATTACCCTGCCATCTATATTTTGCTAAATGATTATAAGACTTAATCAAATAAAAGTATGACTTATGTTTGCAAAATAAATAAAGTGTTAGGTGTTGCATTTTGTAAAATAGCTGGCAAAAAAAAAATTGAATTAGCACTGCCTGGTATGGATATACAAATACAATTTATTGATAGGTTTTTTTTATGTTTTTATTTTCAATACACAAATATACACAATTTATTAAGGGTTTTTATGGATTCATAAATAAAATCGAATTTGAGATTTTAATCAAACATTACTTTGACATAGAAGACGAACATTATGCCACCATGAAGATCACACGTTACATTTGATAGTTATTCTAGTACAATATTTTATTACATTTTTATTTGTGCGCACAGAAGAACGATTAGATAAACATAAAAAATCTACGAAAATTTTGATCCATAGTTCGTACAAAGCTGTTATTTGTTTAAAATTTGAAAAATCTCTCGCTGTATTTTAACAATGTATTATTGTAACTAAAATTTGACGTTTAATGACAGCTAACTAATTTATAGTGTTACCAACATAGAAAGCTCAAATTGGATCATCTTTTATTTAAATTTTTTGTATACAAAACAAAATCTAAGTGCATTAGTTGCAATCTCAAATTTTTGATTGAAAATGATGATGATACATGATTCTGTCTGTCTGTAATATAAATTAAGAGTATTTCGAAAAAATTTCTAAAGGAAAAATGAAGTTTTTGTCTGAATCTTAAAATTACGTTTTCTTTTCTATTTTATTTTTATAAAAAGAATCGTACAACCTACAAGATACATGGATGAAGTCCAAAATTGATGACCTGAAAGTATCTACACTCAACACCAAATATAACCCCCATCTATTTTTATGGATAAGTGAAGTGCTCGTACGTATAGTCTTTTTAGATTACCATCAGCAGTAGTCTTTGCTCTTAACATTTGTAGCTGTTGTCTTGGCATAAATGAGAACTAAATATCAAAAAGGGTTCAAAATGCAATACGATAATATATAATTAGTTCGTTAGCCAGGAACATCATGTAAGCCCTTAAAGGGCATTTATTTTTTCTATTACAAGAAAAATAATATTAGAAATATGTACATACATTCCCTTTTGTATATAAAATCTATACCCTTTTCGAATGAAGTTATATGTAGGTATATTAAGGGATTTTCTTAGGTAGTTGATTATCTTATCGTATATTATATCCCAAAGGTTATTAGATGGTTAAACTTCAAAAACTAGTGCTTTATTGAATAAATAGAAATGTTTAAAAGTCCAAAGGTACGTAGAAAAAATATCCAACTAACCGACCATTAAGTGTCTTCCAAAATGGCCTTGAAACTAACTACTACTTAAATCCAGCGCTAATCTGGTTATCTATCTATGATAACATTTTTCTTGGAATAAACAAACTTAGCATGCCTTTGGTACACTGTCTCAAATTTGAAATTCAAGTCAAACCTCCTAAGTTGAGATTCTTCCATTCTAATGTTAAATCCATGCTTTTATATGCCCGCGAAACCTGGAAAGTTTCGGTAATCATCTTGAGGAAAATGCAACCTTTTGTGAATCGCTATCTATGTCACCTTTTAAAGATTCGCTGGCCACAAATTATTTTTAATCAGAAACCAAGGCGCAGGACAAGAAGTCATAACCGGCTGGACGTCGACATAAAAAAGTGAAAATGGCAATGGATTGGTCACACACACTGAAACCAAATGATGAAATTGTAAAACAGTCCTTTGAATTGAATCTCCAGGGTTCACGGCGGGTTGGAACTTGGAAGACCAAAACTAACATGGAAATCATTAGTCTTAGCAGAAGCGGATTGCCAGAAAAAGACATGGGCACAGTTAAAATATCTAACTGCAAACCGTGGGCGCCCCGAGCGTGGTTACAAAAGGTGCTAAGATCATCTCTTATGAATAACCCATTCTATCTTACACAAGAAAAATAAAATAAACACAAATTAAATTTGGTTGCACAAAAGCTCGTAGAGAAGCAGGGTCTAGTTACTTACAACTCTCAACCACTTATGTATGCGTGTTGTCGACAGGAATACTAGTGACCTAAAATTTTTATATCAGAACGAATAACCCCTGTTCCATAATGTTTAGAGTGTTGGACAATCACCCTAAAGGTCTGGTGATCTTTTTCCAGCCCATGCCAACTAGGACCAGTCCTTACTTTAAATTGACGAAACGGAAGTTATTGCCCGTGAAATTTTGAAAGAATTTTATACATTTCGACATAAGGCAATTTTTTGTATTGGAAATGAGTGAATTTGGTATCGATGACCCCCTTCTTCTCTGGATTAGAAATTATCGTTCTGACCATTTTGCTCGAATTGTTCTGAAATGGCTTAAGTCTAATACTGAAGAAATAAATGTGGGATATACAAAGCAAAATCTAATTTAAATGAAATGAAATGAAATGAAAAAAATTATAAGACTATCTAGGTATAGAAAAAAGGAAAATGTCCTCGTCGTTAGGCTGCTTGGTGACTTTTCTCTTTCATCTTTTTTCATCTGTCGTATTTTGAAAGCGTTTCGATTCTTCAGATTCTTCGATAGAACGGACAGGCTAATACTGGTTTCTGGGATTTGATAACTTGGTGCTGCGAAACTTGGAAGTCTACATAAATGCTGGTGTGCCTCAAGGTTACGTTTTCTCTACGACATTGTTCCTTATCGTAGAGAATTTGCACCGAAAACTTTGTGGCATAATATTCGTGAACTCGGTGTTGGTAGGCAAAAGGAACATTGCTCTTCGGATGTATGCCCCAATTATCTTAATGAAGAATTTGCAAAAATTCAAAACAATAATCTAAATGCTCCGCTGAACGAAACGTTGCCGGTTGTTGACCCGACAGAATTGAATGAAGGCTATCGGGTTGTTGACCCCGATAGAGAACATTCTTTTCAATTCCAAAGAGTAGATGATGAAGATGTTCTTAGCGCTGTGCTTGAAGTAAAATCTTCGGCCACTGGCTTTGATGAAATTCACCCACACTTCATTAAAATGATCTTACCTCATATTCTCCCTTCTCTTACACATATATTTAATACAATAATTATGACATCCTCATTTCCGTCTCCTTGGAAAATTGCTAAGGTTATACCAGTTCTTAAAAAGCCTGCTTCACGTCTGACACAGCAAGAGCTTAGACCGATATCGATTTTGTCATACTTGTCTAAGGTATTGGAAAAAATTCTTCACAAACAAATATCCGCTTTTCTAAAGACATACAAACTTCTTAGTGATAAACAATCTGGTTTTAGGAAAAGCCACAGTTGTATCACGGCTACTTTGAAGGTTTCAGATGATATCAGAAATGCCATGGACAGTGATCTAGTATCATTTCTAGTGCTATTAGATTTCTCAAAAGCATTCGATACTGTTAATCACGGAAGACTTGTTCACAAATTGAAAAATCAGTTCCGATTTTCAGAGAATGCTGCTCAATTGATTCTCTCCTATCTAAGTGATCGAAGCCAAGCTGTTGTTGTTGGTGAAAATACATCTCGTCCACTAAATCTCTTCTCGGGAGTTCCACAGGGATCGATTCTTGGTCCTCTGTTGTTCACAATTTTTATTAATGACCTCCCACTCCAATCCAAATACTCATCAATAGACTTGTATGCGGACGATGCTCAAGTTCGATTAAGTTGCAAGCTAGGTATGATTGAAGATGGGACTCATAAATTGAATTCCGATCTCAAGAGAATTTTAAATTGGTCCAACAGAAATAACCTACACCTAAATCCAGGAAAGTCAAAATCTTTAATAATTTATAAAAACAAACTTGATCAAAGCTACTTTCCTACATTGTATCTCGGAAACGAAAAACTTGAGTATGTCGATAAAGCAAAAAATTTAGGTATTCTTTTTAATTCCACGTTGACTTGGGAAGATCATATTCAAACAATTATTGGAAAAACTTATGGATCACTGCGCAGGCTTTCCCTATCGAAACATTATACTCCTCAAAACATTCGGCTAAGCTTAGCAAAAACCTTGATTCTTCCTTTAATAACGTATGGATGCCAAATCTTTACCAGCCATAGCTCAGAAACAAAAAGAAACCTGTCAGTGGCGTTCAATAATATAACTCGATATGTATACAACCTCCAACGATACGACCATATATCAAATTATTCAAGTAAGATTCTTGGCTGTCCACTTTACACATACCTTAAATATTTGTCCCTTAAAACGCTGAATAATATAATAATGAACAAAGAACCTTCATACCTTTTTGAAAAAATAAAGTTTGCAAACTCGTCCCGTTCTTTTACATTGTTGCAACCAAGATTTAGTTGCCGGAACTCCGAACGTCAATTTTTCGTTTATGTTGTAAGGCAGTGGAACAATTTACCCCCATCCATCAGAAGACTTCGCGGCACCAAGCAGTTTGAGGCGGTTTTATTCAGATTTTTGGCAGTTAGTTAAGATATAGGTTATAATGTTGAAAAGTAAATTAATTAAATATACATGAGACAAATATGTACTCGTATATCTAGTTTGTCGTTTTGATTTTATTAAATATTTACTTAATGTATATTGAATTAAAATTAAAATTAAAATTTAAAATTATAATTTAAATAAACTATTTGTAACTTTTACTATCAATTATTGTTGGCTTTGTAGCCCATTGTAAAAGATTCTTACAAACAAATAAATGAAATGAAATGAAATGAAATGAAAATGCATTTTTATTTGCATTTGGAAACTACGGATCTGTAAGCCTGTCGTTTAAAAATTCATTTATTACAACTAATTTTTTTAGGCAACGTACATACATGTCTATTTGAAATATTAGACCAGAACCAAGCAATCTATCAAAATTTTAATGTTTTAAAGTAAAAAGCCCTGCGATGTATAATTTCTTTGAATTAAAATTATGATGGGGATCTTCAATCCTATGAAGGATTCATTATTCACTTCTTGAGTCAAGGAAGTGTTATTAAATAATTAAATAAATTTGGTGGTGAAAAAAACTTATAGAACCAGGATCTACTGACTTATACAACTCTCAACCATTCGTGTTTGCTTGTTACCAGGAATAGTTAATAGGTCAAGGTTGAACAATATTGAATCCTACAGTATTTCATATATTGATGGACGAGTAATACTAAAAACCTAGTGACGAAGGCATGTAGAAATAGCGACTTACATAAGAGTTTTTTTCATGTCGAAAAGGAAAGATTTTTCAGGGTTCATTTTCGAATTTCAAAATGAATGAAAAATCTTTAAAATCGTGTAAGCGAACTAACAGAAAAATACGAATTTATGGCAATTTCATGACGACTAAACTTCTTCAACTTCTTTCAATACTTCTATTGCTTGACTAGAACTCGCATCCCGATAGTTAGGTCTTCCGTATTCAATATTTATAAGTCTGTCAATAGTTATAATTACCAGTATCTTGAAAACTTTTTAGGATCGGAAAATTTTTTGTCAGTTTTTCGGTCAATCTGAAAGTGTTTCATTCATTGAAAATTATGAGTAATACGAGCAAGTTTATTCAACTCAGTCGAGCATTTAGATTTCTTTTTAAAACTTATTTGCAAGCAAATATTTATTTTGCGAAATTAATTGCAAACATAGTCCTGCCTTAATGTATATTGCAAAAGTCTCAAATATCTGATGGATTTTATCAATTTATTGTTGGTTAAATAAAATCTACAATCGATATCTCTGGATTTTTATGGTAATCAGTACTTTTTTTTTTATTACGATGTAGATAAACAAGCTATACGAAATTTGTGTGCTTAGGATTCTATACACAGCTTTGTCTGTTTTTAAAATAAATCAAGCTGAGTAAGACATTTTTTTATCTGAGGTTAGTCATTCTAGTGTTTGAAAAAAAAAATCAAGGAAAATATTAACTTGAAATTTGTTTGCAATAGAACTTAGAGTTGCTAATGGACAAGGATTAGTTCAGAATATAGTTTACCCTGATAAAAAGAATAACGGCAAACTGTAATAGCATTTTATATCCCTTGAATCATTTGGACTTTGGTGCTTATGGCACCATCGATGCTACAGTAAAGGTCAGGAATCGATTCTTCCATTTCCTAATTTATACAGCTTCAGTTCTCTGTTAGAATTATTGAATATACGCTGAGGCTTCTAGTGAACTTTTTCAGAACATCTTTAATGTATGATCTGGGTTAAAGAAATAAAACATTTGATATTTTCAGAAAACCGAAGACCGAATCTGTTTTATTTTTGTTTGGATTCTACATAAAATATTGCTTTATTAAAAGCTTGCATATAGGATATAAAAGTCCTCTTGTCTATTTGTAAACATATGCAGTTCCCTTTATTTTTATAGGTGAGGGGTGATCGCCAGTTGTAAGAGTTGGACAACACTGGGAATTGGCTTGGCGTTTGAAGTAGAAATTTCGTTTTGTTGAAACCAAGAAAAATTGTTATACTTTGGTTGCCGAAGCTGCTATCTAGCACACAATACAATGGACTCATTCCTTAGTTTCGAATTTTTGAGAATTTGTGTGAGTTTCAATCAGCACTCCAAAAATTCGTAATTTAAAACAAAAAGGAGTTCTCTACAGAGATACAAAAATTTCCCAATTTCTGTGTTTTTTCTTGTCCAAGAAATTTCTGGGGACAGAAATTCGCAGCTTTGCAAAAGTATGAATACCAAATATGGTGTCATGCGTTTCGTTCAAACAATACCGGATGTGAATTCTGTGCACTCCTAAATTTTTTACAAGTTTCAACATTTCTCAAAGCATTTGATTCAAACTCCTTAAAATTTCACAGTTTGTGAGTTACTGTGCAAATACCAACGAATCAAAACTTCTGATTATGAAAGAAAAAAAGAAAAGACTTACATTTTTTTTGTCTCAACTAACTCCGTAATTTTACTTAAATAATTTTCCACAAGGTTCCAAAAAGCGACTCTATTACCGCTTCATAAAAAGGTGACATAAGCTCAGCCCAAAATTATAGAGGTATTTTCTTCTTAAACTTCTCATTAAAAATATACTATTCCGTCCTGTACACTAGACTTAAAACATGGGTTTATAACGCGAACCTGCTTAGTGATATTCAATCTGGACTTAGGAAAAATTATTCAACAAGTGACCAGATTTTCACACTTTTAAATAAAGATCCAAAAAAGAAACTTTATAACATTTGCGTAGATTTAAAAGCAGCACTTGATTTTATCGATAGAAAGTCACTATTTTACAAATTTATCATTGATCAGAATGTCAGCAAAGATTAATCTCAAAAGCTTGTATTTGGATAATGGGTGTAAAACAGGGGTGTGTGTTGGGTACTCTTATCATTATTTCATTTTTCGACGATCTGAATAAAGTGCTGTGCGGTGGAATTTTGTGGACATAAAGGAGAATTAGAGTCCTTATGTATGCGGATGATATAGTCCTGTTATTGGACTCACTTCAATGACTTAGTCGCATGATTTTGAACCTTGGAGATTACTGTGCCAAATGGAGCCTCATTGTCGACTTAAGTAAGTCAAAAATTATGATATTTAGAATGGCTGGAGGACGCTTCGTTCGTAATGAAAGGTGTACATTTGCTGGGAAAGAAATTGAAATCTTTGAAGAGTACGAAAAGGTTTAATTGAAAAAAAAAAACTGCGTTAAAGAACATATGGAAATTCTGCATCAATTCAGGTGTACTCAGTTTTAGTACGAATTATAAACAATTTGAGAAAAGTTCTAAGTCAGTCTTATTTTATACTGCGCAAGGATGGTGATGAGAAGAAAGTGAAGAAATTGAAAAACTACAAAGTTTCCATCTTGAAAGATTTTTTAAATTGCCGTCTAATACTTTAAACTACATATAACTTTAAACTACTTTCATTATAGAAACAGGAATGTCTTCACTATTTATTGCAACCCTGTCCTGTAGCTTCACTTCGAATATGTCCAGGGGGTCAATTCTTTATCTGTGAAACTGTGAAGTGATAAGTTTTTTCCCAACTTCACACACTATGCGATTCGCAATTTATGAAAAATAAAATGCACGACTGGGTCGCACGAACTTGCTCCTATGTAATAGACTAGGAATTTTAAAAACGAATGTTATTAGAAAAAAAACTGTTCATAAGGATAAAATTATCATCATTTTTTAAATTCTTTTAGTAGTAAGAGACAAAAACAGAATGCTATGCAAATATGAAATAACGCAAGAACAAAAATTATAAGTCGTTGTAGTGGTTTCTTAATAAAATAAGGTTTTATGTATAAAATCTTTAAAATATTAAAAAACAAAAACTTGGTACACGTCAACTTTAGGTTTTTATTATTGTACGAATGAAAATTAAATTTCCAAAAAAAATATTGACCCATTTTTGAGATATCGAATTTTCCAAAAAAAATGATTTTTGAAAACCCATTTTTAACATTTGTATGGGGGGAACCGTTATTTTTAAGTAAAATAATTTTTTTTTCTCATTTCTTGTAGATTATTTTAAGAAACTTTTATTTATCAAGTTTTAAAAAAATCGAGCATGGGGTTTTCGAAATATTGAGTTTTCAAAAAAAAAAAAATCCAAAAAAATTTTTTTTGAAAATTTGAATACACAGTAATGTTCAAACTGCTGGGAAGCCTTTTGAGAAAATCAAAAATAAAAAAAAAATGGTTCCAAGGGGGGTACCAAAAATAATATTTTTTTGGAAATTTGTTTTCATTCATTTCCTAGGCTTAACTAAATGAAATCGTATTAATTTTTTTTTTTTAAAATCTGTGGGACAGTTTTTGAGAAAAAAAATATTTATAAAATTTCGAAAAAAAAAATCGTATGGTCTTAAAAAATCAAATCAAAAAACATCCAGGAGGAAAAAAATAAAACCCATATTTACCAAGCTTAAAGAAAATCGGCCGAGCCGCTTAGCCGTAGTCGAACAGACAGACAGACAGAATTGCGAGACCCACTTTTTTGGTCTTCGCTATCATCGTAATGTCAACTTTGATCAAAATCTCGAGTTCGATTTTTTTTCCGAATGCATAACTTGCCTTATAGTACCTATAAGTCTCAAGTAAAAATAATAAAATGTCAACATATTTTCAAATATTAAATTTGTTTTCACACTCAAACGATTTTGTGAAAAGCCCTGATAAAATATAAAAATTACAAAAACAAAATTATACTCAAAAATGAGTATTGTGTATCAAAAATGAGAGCATTTTTCATTTAGTACTGTTTAGTACAAGTTTTGACAAACATTTATCAGAATGAGTTCCAGAATCGCATTATGTGAGTTCATGAAATGTAAAAATGAAAAATGGCTGTGAAAATGAAATGATAACTTTTTTATCACTTCACAGTTAGAGAATTGACCCCCAGGCCTGCGAACCACCTGATAAAGCTAATTGTAACAAATGTTGTTGTCTCGAAATCTTTTTTTTTGTTTTTTAAAGTGGCAGCTTTCAGCGAGGAGGTTCAACCTAGATCTTGATATGTCGGTTGGTAATTTGAATGATTGGAGGGAAAATTTGTATACATTTATGAGAAGGTTGGATGAAAAACTAAGAGAGGAGTTTAAAGAGGAAGCGCAGCAATCTCTTTACAGACAAGTTTACTACACACTCAACTTTGAATTAGCAGAATGTAAATATTTTTGGGATGAAAACAACACCTTCATTTAATCAACCATCTTTAAGGCTAGAAGCGAACTGCTTAATTTGCCTGCTAGAGAGTCAAAATAATATCTGAAGAATGTTACTTTTTTTTCTATTTGATAAAAAAAAATCCTAACCCATGTATGGCCAAGGCCAGACCTTAACGAGATTGCATGTTAATCAATTAAGGTAAAACTTTGTAATCATTATTACTTTTAAAGAAATAAAGCAATCTATCTACATATCTAAAAATCTAAAATCTATCGATATATAAATAAAAATATAAAATTGGTTCAAAATAAATCTAAAGAAAAGTATTTTTCTCTTAGTTTATCTATACAACAATTTTAATTATTGTTTTATTATTCTCTAAAATCGCTATAACGATATCGATAAACTTTGTACCTTTGTACAATCATAAAATGGAAATATGATTTTGACGTTTCTTTGAGAAAATGGTCTTATTTTTTTTACTATCCACGTATATTTCCTTATTGGCTCAATTTATACAAATTATATTGAGTATTGAAATTTACAAAAAACCAAATTTTTGTAAAGAAAAAAGAAAAGAAGAAAGGATTTTTTGAATACTCTATGCCATCAATAACTGGCCACATTATAATCTTTTACATTATAGGCTTCAGTACAGTTGTGCTTCTTACTTGTGTTTTAACCCATTGTTTAAAATATCGCATATTTAATATACCAAATTATTGTGGGCATTATTCAGAGCACAATTAAATGATGCTGAAAAGTATATAAAAATGGAAGATAACTGTATATTTTAGTACTTTTTAGTAAACGTTTTGATATATAAATGGTGGGACAAATACAAGTTTCTTTTAAAAAATGCAACCAAATAAAGAAAATTAAATTGATTAATTAAATTAATCTGTGAAATAGAAAACAGCCGAGAGCGAGGTCCGCACCAGGCGCGGAAGTTCTACCAATCCGTCCGAAACATGACGCAGTACACACCACGCTTCACATACTGCAAGGACGGAGAGGGAAATCTGATCACCGATCCTGAAAGCATACTGGAGCGATGGGAAGTGTACTTCAATGAATTGCTAAATGTTCAGCTCACTGCAGAAGTGGAGGCTCCACTACTTCAAGAAGAATACCCTATATTGCCGCCACCAAGCATAGAAGAGGTTGAGAAGGCTATAGGCCGGCTTAAACAGAACAAATCCCCGGGAGCCGATGGCATACCAGCCGAATTATTTCATCACGGCGGGCCAGCCTTACGTCAAGCAATTCATGATATTATAGTACAGGTATGGGAGCAGGAAGAAATGCCAGAAGACTGGCGAAAAGGCATAATATGCCCCATACATAAGAAGGGAGATGTCACAACGTGCAGCAATTATAGAGGTATCACGTTGTTGAGTACCGCCTATAAGATACTCTCCTCTATCCTACAAGACCGGATAACCCCATACGCTAAAACCGTCATCGGACAATATCAGTGTGGTTTCATGCCAGGCAAATCAACAACTGATCAGATCTTTACCCTTAGGCAGGCGATGGAAAAATGTCTAGAATTTAACATCCCAACATACCATCTGTTTATAGACTTTAAGGCCGCCTATGATAGCATAGCCAGGGTGGAACTTTACAAAGCCATGAGAGAATTCGGCATCCCAAATAAATTGACGCGACTATGTAGGTTGACCATGACCAACGTAACAAGCCAAGTAAAAATA
This sequence comes from Philhelius festivus, assembly GCA_963931855.1. Classification (NCBI taxonomy): domain Eukaryota; kingdom Metazoa; phylum Arthropoda; class Insecta; order Diptera; family Syrphidae; genus Philhelius; species Philhelius festivus. The sequence goes on from OZ007557.1 coordinate 44,124,921, forward strand.
GCCGGATTGCTATCCAGACCAATCAACATCTTTAATGGACTCCGACAAGGGGACGGTTTGGCCTGCCTCCTCTTCAACCTGGCGTTGGAGAAAGCAATCCGTGACTCTGGCACGGCAACAAGAGGGACCATCGTCAACAGGTCCAGCCAGTTACTGGCTTACGCAGATGACATTGACATCATCGGAAGAACCGAACAAGCTGTACACGATTCCTTCATCCAGATCGAGCAGGCGGCGGCACAAAATCTGGGGCTGCACATTAGTGAAGGTAAAACAAAGTACATGGTGGCGTCGAATGCGAGAGGAACAGTTGGTCAAACAATCAAGGTAGCGGAGCACGAATTTGAAGTGGTGCAATCCCTTAAATACCTTGGGTCAATAGTAGCAGCCGATAACAATATAGAAGAAGAAATACGCGGGCGGCTTCTCAAATCCAACAGAGCCTACTATAGTCTGTCAAAGCTTTTCAAATCCAGAAATCTCACCATAACTTCAAAACTGCTGCTGTACAGGACCATGGTCCTGCCAGTACTCACATATGGATCCGAGACTTGGGTGCTTAGCAAAAGGCACTCCGACCTCTTAGCTGCGTTCGAGAGAAAAGTCTTAAGGAGAATTGTTGGCCCCATATTTGAAGAAGGACGATTCCGGAGACGGTACAATCATGAATTGTACGCAATCTACCTTGAAGCAAATATCGTGACAAAAATTAAGCTCGGTAGACTCCGGTGGTCAGGGCACATAGCTCGCATGAGCGAAGAGGAACCTGCTCGGAAAGTTCTTTGTGGTACATTCTATGGTAGACGACAGCGTGGTAGACCATGCTTGCGCTGGAGAGATGGCGTAGACCAGGACGCCCGAAGCCTTGGGGTGCGCAACTGAATGGCGTCGGCTACAGACCGGGATAGGTGGAGAGACTTGTTGAAAGAGGCCAGATGAAATTGTTTCTATGTATTATGGCTTAACTACGAGTAGTAAGGCCAAACTTTCCCAAAAATTATGCGACACAATGTCGTTCCAGTGTCTGCCTCGGCTGGCTTTGGAGTATCGCATTCTGTAGCTCCAATTTTCCAAGACCTTGTTGATGGATTGGTGCTGTAGCTCATTGATTGCTTGGATAAAATTGGCCTTAAGTGCCTGAATCATTTCCAGATTGATAGCATAACATCGGTTCTTCATGGTTCCTCACAAAAAAGTCCAAAGGGGTCAAACTGCAGCTCTGAGGGGGCCAATTTACATCGCCAAGACGGCTGATAACATAACATAACATGATTTGGTGCGCAAAAGATTCATTGTGGTATGGCACGCCATCCTGCATGAACCAAATCTCCTCCAAATGTGGCTTTGTAAGGCCCACCGTTGACCGAAACGTTGTTCCATGCCTCATTTTTGAAGAAAAATGGTATAATGATGCCACCACTCCACAATCCGCACCAAACTCTCACTCTCTGTGGATGCATTGGCTTCTGGACAGTAACGTGCGGCATCTGGTCCAAGCCCCAGATGCGGCAACTTTGTTTGAAAATGCGCCCCATCAGGAAAGATGATTTTTCGCCCAAAATATTTGTCCAATTCAAGCTGCTCTAAGGCCTAAACTGCGATAACGAATCGGATGTTTATGCGCCTTCAATTTCTGAGTCAATTGAATAATCCGAGATCTTGGTGCAGTTGATGTTATTGAATTGAGTCTCACATACTCGGCTACAGGAGCCACATTCTCGTCTGTGCGCAACGTGTGACAACGGGGACCATAAGTGTTGTCCACTAGCATACCTGTCTCACGGTGAGTGTTTCATTTCGGTCAAAACTTCTTAATCGAGAATCGATCGACAGGACAGAAATAACACGAAACGTTCCTTTTAAACTAAGGATTATATGACTTTTCTTCTTCCGACCAAACAAACAACTTAATCAGCCCTATCGAGGTATCCGCTCGGAGAAAATTATTTTCCCATGTCCGTGAGGCTATGCAGAAGAATCTGAGGCTCCGCATACTCGGCCTTGCGCAGACAACAAATTGGCGAATTTTGCGTCATGGTTTGAGCCTACAGCAACAGAAACATCAAATGACACTGGAGCTAAGAGTTATCGACTATACACAATTACATACATATGTTCGCTTACTGGGCTCTCGAGCAATTGGAAGTTGATTCCAATTTGAGTCATAAAATCATATTCCGTGACGACGATGCATGGGTTCGTCAACAGGCTAATTTATCGAATTTTGGAACCATCACAATCCACACGAGATCCTTAAAATTACAATGCATCAAGAGAAAGTCACTGTTTGTTGTGGATTTTGAGCTGGCGGCATCATCGGCCTATACTTCTTTGAGAACGACGTTAGCCAGGCCACCACCATCAGCGGCGAGCTCTATTAATCGATGATAACCAATTTCTTTTGGCCCGAATTGGATGACATGAACACACATAACAAGTGATTGCAACAATCACGCTACGCACCACACAGCCCGTGTGACAATTGATATTTTGTACGATCGATTCCCGAAGATGGTTATCTTACGCGGAGGCGATGTGAATTGGCCACCAAGATAGTGCAATTTGATTCCGTTAGAGTTCTTCCTGTAGGGTTTTCTTAAGTCACAATTTATGCCTATAAACGACAAACCAACACTGCCCTGAAAGATAACATAATCAATGCCATTAGTCAAATTCAACTTGATTTATGTGCCAGGCTTATGGAAAATTCCACAAATAATGGCATACATAGGTCTTCTAAAGTTCAATGATATCTCACTCACAGTTTGTTTTATTCAGATTTAAAGATAGATTTGATAATAGAAAAACCTTTAAAATGTAATGTTAGTAAATTATTATAATCACAATATTGTACGAATCACCCTGTACATTCATAGGAATATAGTTTAAAAAAATACAATCAACACTATCAATAAACTCAAAAATGTATTGTTTCATTGAGATATTTGAAAACCTTCAGTTTGTTATGCTTTTTCACATCGATTACAATATACCCAGCAGATAACATTTTTGTTGTAAACAAACAACTATTAATTTCTCAGCACGCTAACAAGATCAAAAGTTGAAACCAATTCATGATGAGATAACAAGAACTCTATTTATTTATAATTAGACCTGACAGATTAAAAATCATAGAGGCAGTCAGCAAATAAGTGCAAAAGTCAGAATGACTATCCTTATCAATCAAGAAATATTACCATTCACTTTGTTAATTATTTCTAATTAAATGATCAATTAAAAAAATCTAATATTGATGCCATCAGACTCAGATTCTAGCTACAAATGCACCCCGTTACCTACGATTATTTAAAAAAAAAAAAACATGACGAATATTGACGGGAAAACATTCAAGCCAAACGCCATGGAAAAAATGCATTATTCACCTTTTTCTATGGGTGTTTCAACATGTCTAAGTCTAACCCCTGATATGAGGTCATAATTCACATTTATTAATACAACTATAGAAGTAAATTGACACTATGAACAAACAGTATAAAATTATTATTTTTTGTATCTTTTATTGGCTAACGGCAACGGACACCCATTCATAAAATCCAATGAGATCACAATGAGTCAAAAATGGTGTCATATAGTTGTAATTCTATTTTATACAATCAAATATAATTTTTGTATATTTTATTGAAGGTTTCTCGCTTACCGAAATTCGGACAAATTGTTGATTACGTATGAATAATGAGTGCTGTGTGATTATTGTCTGTTATCGTAGACTGTAGGTCAATGAGGGAGAAATTCATGAAGCTTGAAGTTTTGTGCCATAGGGTAACCTCAAAAATAAAACAACATTACTATGATTATAAACTCAGTATTCTCTCCTCCAACGATCAACTCTCATAAGAGTAAATAGACAGATTTTAAAGAATGTAAGCAAATATGAGTGTTCTGTTCATGTCATGCTCGTAGTATTAACTCTCTCACAAGCTGAGACTCTTATTCGTGACCGCATACGGTACGGACCCCAATTTCAATAACTGCAAAAGGCAGTGACATTGCTTGTGAAATATGACATCATTCAAATGGCCGCCAGAGCTGAGTGTCGCGCATGCGAGTGGTCCGTATTTTGATGATTGTGGCGCCGCCTATAGCAGACTGAGTTTTAGCAATGGCACAAGGGTTATGTTGAATTTGAGGGCATCTACCAGTCATTTGCGTCTTATTGGCGTAGATCTGATATAGAAATATAATTCGATTTATTTTCATTATTTGAGGAACGTTGTGACAGAGAATATGATTTATAAAATCGTTTACGCTTGACTTTGTCATCTGCCCGATTGACATCAATTAAGAAAATAATATAAAAAGGGTGTAGTGCCAGAACTTGGCTGGGCACTACCGTGACCTTTGATAATAAATAAGTCTATTACTGAAGTTTTATTGTTCTTTTTCAAATAATAAATTTTGAATGTAAAAATAAAGTTTTTGATTTTTTTTTGAAAAAGCTTCATCGATAATTTGGTTCCATTGAGACATCGCGGTTCGAAAATAATTGAATTGTTGGTTGATGATTCGTCTGCAGTTTAGAAGGGCGAGTAGTTCATCTTATGATTTAAAGCTGCTCCCTAGAAGGTTTCTCGGTAGGTATATCACTCAAAATTGGACACTTCGCAATGAAGTGGATCACATCTTCTCTTTCCCTAAAGTTATACGAGTATAAGCTACAAAAAATACGCAGATTCTCTCAATTCGATATGTAATGAAGACTTATCAGCTCCCTACTGATTTTGAACATCGATAAGATAAGCTACTACTTGTTTTCATTACGGAAGTAGTTAAGCTTGCATAGATTATGATTAAAATGGCTACAACATTCAGTGTTGTTCTTCTACCTTGGCAATGAGATTTAAGAGGCCTTGTTTCTAGAATCTCCCATTTTCTTCCAGTAGTAGAAAGATAGTTCGATAGTATACAGCATGTTCTTTGAGCTTTTTATACCACAGATTTCTTTTCGCAATTGTATGCAGTGCTAAAATTTTCAGAGTCTTTATCACGACTTTTGATTTGATCAAGTTAACTCTCAGATTCCATAATCTGCAGTACACTTCGAGTCGATTAATCATTAGTTGGAGGCTTTCGGGCGAATAAACAAAAAGTATCACGTCGGTCTTCTGCAAATAGAAGGGCTTTAACGAGAACTCTCGAGATTTCTATACCACCGGGTAGGAAACCAATTAGGTCGTCTATGAACAAAACAAAAAAATGTGGACTAAGAGTACATCCTTGTTTGACTCCCATCTTTGACACAAACCATTCAGACTTTTCGTATCCGTTCCATACAGCTGCTACAATGTACTCATAGATGTTTTCAAGTATCTGCCCAAACTATGTTTTTGCATGCTTTTGCAATATTAGCTTTAATATTTGCTTGAAACACATGGCATTCTGTGTTTAGCTCTAACTACAAAAGGAGTTGTTTTAGTCTATTAAAAAATGAATGTTATGCTTATGAACAGTTTTTCTCTGATAACATTCATTTTTGAAATTCTTAGCCTTTTACATAAAAGCAAGTTCCTGCGACTCAATCGTGACATTTTATTTTGTTCCGATTTTCTCTAAAACGGTAGAACTGATTTTGATCATGTTTTTATGTTAAAGCTCCTTAAAGGTTTAAATAGTAATATGTATTTATTTTGTAAGCCTTATTCTATTTTTTTTTTTGAAACTAGGCAATTTGTATTATTTTTAATGCATACTATCTAAAAATTGGTAAAAATGTTTGTCTTTTGCTTAACTTGTACGATCTATAATTCAATAAAAAAATGCACGACTGGGTCGCACGAATTTGCTCCTATATAATGGACTAGGAATTTTAAAAACGAATGTTATTAGAGAAAACTGTTCATTAAGATAAAATTACTTTTTTTTAATTCTTTTAGTAGTAAGAGATAAAAACAGAATGCTATTCAAATATGAATTTATGCAAGAACAAAAATTATAAGTTCTTGTGGTGGTTTCTTTAAAAAATAAGCTTTTATATAAAAAACCCTTAAAACATTTTTGAGAAAAATATGGTACGCCAGCTTTAAGTTTTTATCACAGTACGAATGAATATTGAACTATTAAGATAATTAGTAAATTAAAAAATCAAAAAATATTGATCCGTTTTTGAGATATCGAATTTTCCAAGAAAAAAATTACTTTTTTCCAAAAAATAAAAAAAAATATTTTTGTTTTAAAGTTTTGAAATGCTTTTTAAAATTTTTGGAAGCATCTCTATAAAAATTTCATTAAGATCCGTTATGTTGATAATGAGAAATTCAAAATTCGAAAAAATGATTCTATGGTAGGTATACAAGCTGTAATATCTTAATTTCATTTTCTTTTTATTAAATTAAAGATCGTAAAAATTAATTGAAATAAAAAAAAATTTATCAAAATTCTAGTAGCCGTTTTCGAGAAAAATACGATTTTCGAAAACCATTTCTTTAAATTTTTTAACATGTGTATGGTAGGTTTTTTCTCACAACTTGTTGATTATATTGAGAAAATTTTATTTATCAAGCGTGGGGTTTTCGAAATATTGAGTTTAAAAAAAAGAAATTGAAGTTTTTTTTAAACATCCAAAATTTTTTTTTTTTTGAAAATTTGAGTACACTATTCTATTTATGTTTTTGGGGAGCTTAAGCCAAAAAAAAAAAATGATTAAAATCGGTTGTTCCGTTTTTGAGAAAATCAAAAACAAAAAAAAAATGGTTCTATGAGGCTACCCTCAATAACAATTTTTCGAATTTTTTTTTTTTTTGTATTTACATTTTTAAAATCTGTCGAACAGTTTTTCGTCTTAAAAAAAAAGAAAAAAACGTGCGAGGGGAAAAAATTAAAAATGACATCTACCAAGTTTAAAGAAAATCGGCCGAGCCGTTTAGGCTGTAGTCGAACAGACAGACAGACAGAATTGCGAGACCCACATTTTTAGTCTTCGCTATCATCGTAATGTCAACTTTGATCAAAATCTCGAGTCCGATTTTTTTACGAATGTATAACTTGCCTTATTGTACCTATAAGTTGCAAGTAAAAATATGGAATTTCGAACTGTACCTGCCATAGAATGCAATTTTTTATACATAAATTTCTAAGAAGTTAAAAACATTGCGTATGAAAACTGAAAAAAAAATTATTTATTGGAATTTTAAGAAAAATCGATATCTCAAAAACGGGAAATTTAATTACAAGTTGAAGTTGGAGTACGAAAATATTTTCAAAACTGATACAACGATAATTTTTGTTCTTGCATAAATTTACTTGGGGGATTTTATAATTCTTATATTAATTAATTAATACTATCGTACTATCATATTGTTTTTATTTTTATTAAATTATTTTGTTTCATCTTTTTTAGGAGTAATTTGTTCTGTCATTTATATCACTTCTCTTTGGAATTGAAAGAGGAATAAAATACTAATATTTTTAGCCCTTTAAAAAGGGGGATACAAAAAATTTCACAACACCCATAATTTGTACTCCGATTTTTAAAAACGAAAGCTTGTGTTTTCGATCAGTAATAAAATCACCTAAAAATTAAATATTGAAAAAATAAAATGTTTACAATTTGTAGTTATGTGTAGAAACATCTTAAAAAATCTGAAAAATCTTAAAAATATTTGTTAAATTTAAATAACCTCTAAGAAATCTACATATATGCATATTTTAACAGTCCGAAACAAAACAATATTATTATGTACGAGTACGAGTATGTATTACAAAAGACTCAAATTCCAATTTTCAAAAATTTTAAGAAACCTAAAAACATTCAAAAAAATCTTTAAAAATTCAATAAAAAGTATGTATGTATGTTCGGTTAAAACTGTTTTGTAAAGAGGAAACCTAGAATAAATCGGCAATACCTAATCGAATTATAGTGGTATAGACAAAGGGTTTATATATGTAACTACCATAAAATGTTTGAATACAGTGCGAGAATTTAAGGAATTTGGAGAGGATTTAGAAGGAGATACCGATGCACAGTGGTTTTGAATATCTGAAAATAATAATCGGAGGGAAATATTGAGTCAAATCGAGAATCTTTGAATTTAACAGTAAGTTAAAAGTTGGGCTCAACGGTGAACTGATGGACATTCCCTGATGCGTGAGTATTTCTGTTCGATTATTTCAGAGGAGGAATGCAACTGCCTATTTCACTAGAACATTTTTTATAAAATAATGATGAAATAATGAAAGAACATATTGCGGTGATGCTGGGAGATTCAAATTTTCTGTTATTTAATCTATCACCTATAATTTTTAAGGAATCAAGTGAGTCTCTGTCCAAAAATGTGAATTGTACTCCAGCTTGGGACGAATTTCTGCGAAACCTGATAAATTCAAATATGCGTTAATCTTTTCCAATAAATACACAGACATTTGTAAGGTAATCTACTAACCTAGAACTACAACCTCTACAATGTCAGTTTATATTTTTCTTTAATATGTAGAAGCCGGTAATTACTTCAAAATATCATTCACCTTAACAGAGATTTTTGTTTTAAATATTAATACAAAAATCTGAAAAGATAAACTTTACAACAAAGACTGTAATAAGTTCGATAAGGTTAATAATAGATGTAGACAACTCTTAATCCTATTCTAAGAACATTGCAAAATGGAAACGTCAAATATAGAAGCCTTCTCTATAGCTGTGAACTTAAAACAAAGCTAAGTTATGAAGCTTCAGTTAAACTCTGTTATACTCGTAACTTTCAAACCAATCACGCAGTCCATTAATACAGGTAATTATTTAAACGTATACATTGCGTCATCACACGATATAAAACCTGATTTCGAATTGTTTTTTTTTTTATTCAATTTTGTATTATTTTTTTTTAATTATCTGCTTCTCAATGAACAGGAACAAAAACAACACACATGCACAAGTTCAAGGCAAAGAAACTATGTTACGTTCTTCTTTACCGCGCGCGTCTTGCCGGCTTTAGCGCTTTGAACGCAAATCGATTTACCTCAATGGTTCTGATAATATTTCAATGTTATGTCTGCTATTTGTTGGTTCAATCTTTAAACTCTATCCTCTGTTCAATGTTCATTCGTACATTAAAAAAAAAAAACACAAACACAAAGTGGATCAAATACGGTTTGTTGAATGTAAGAACATTCAACTACTAAAGTGCAACTTGCGTCTATAGATAGTCAAGTCAAAACAAAACACCAGATACGCTCTGTTTGTTGTCAAATAATTTTCTTCACTCACGGTCTTGAATAAGTTGAAACAAAAGAATGAATGTTCTTGTGTTTTCTTGGTAACATTCGCAGAAGTATAAATTGAAACTGATGGGGCTTTGAGTTAGTATACGCACAAGGTGATGCTGATAATAAAGATTGTCATTCAAAGTCATTTGCCTATAGGTTGAGTTGCAAAAACAAGTGTATTTTTCTCACTGATCGCAAACAATGAGCACTTTGCATTGGCGACGAAGAATACTTTGTAGTTTGTACTTGTATAAAAGGGTGACATGAAGATCTTTGTTCAAAAATGTTTCATAATATTCAAAAAGACTCTCTGTTCTTTCGACTCTAGTCTCTTTTGTTATACAAAATTGAAAATCTTTAATAAATTTTATTTAATTCTATTCAAAAGTTCTTAAAAACTTTCAGAATGAAAAAACAAATACAACAAAGTTGTTGTTTTATTCTATTCCTCCTTGACAACAATATCAGTGGTTAATTCAATAGAAAAGGCAGTAAAATTGCTTCAATATTTTGGTTAGAATTATCCAGCGGTTTTGTTGTGGAAAATCAACTAATTTTATTTGATAAACTTAACCAAACTTCATAGTGACTTTTTGAATAAAACATTTAAGAAGTTGCAAAAGCCATCATTTTCCGAATTGTTCCAAACTAGTAATTGATTAAAAGTATTTTGTTCATTTTATAATTGAACAATTTTTTAAATGTTGTTCCGAATTTATAGAAAATGAAATAATAGCTTTGTTCAACCAGCTCCACTGGATTTCTCTGGGCAGAAAAGTGTAGCTTTTTGGTTTTTATTAAGAAAATTTCTGCACTGACTTACACTTATTAGCGTTCATTGAGCTGAACTAGTGTACTCTAGTTCTGAATATTCTGCACTACCTTTTGAGCTAGTGCAGGTTCGTGAAAACTATCAAATTCAGTTGGTGTCATTATTCGATTATATTTTGTTAACGAATAAAAGCAACAAAAAGAGCAACTTCCCGGGCAACTTAGCCAATATGGACGGAATTCCCGTTGAACAACCAAGCAAATGAAATACGAACAGATATCAGTATCATCCAAAAAATTCAATGGGATAACCCGGGGGTAAAAAATTAAATTGTGTAAACGGGGGCTACAAAGCCAAATCATATGCTCGCACGCCTCTTCAAAGAAGAGAGAATTACACGAAAAAAAATGCTTTACGGGCGTCTGTAGATGGCGCCTTTAATATGCTAAATCTTGCACCACCAGGAAGACATAACCATTTTTTGACGATAATTATCGAAAGAAGATGCAGATAAACAAAGCAGCGCTCTGTAGAAGCACTAGAGTTACTCGTGAGTTTTACGAAAACATAAAAAGAGCCGCTATAAGGCCCGAACTGAAAACTGCAAAGAACACCAAAGGAACGTCGTAGTACAGAATCGTAATTTTTTTGTTTATCATCAACCTAGATCCTAGATGAAATATAGACAGACACTACCGTTCAACAGATCTCGAAGAAGTAAAGTTATGTACTTAAGCCCATATTAGTAAGCTTTTGAAAGCCGCTGAAAAAATAGTTTACTCCATCAAGGTTGGCAAAGACCTCATCGATATTTTTGGTGTCAAAAAGATTTTCAAACATGCGACTTCTCTAACATCGTTCTTGAAAGAATAGCATATTACTCACCCACAAACAGTAGACCGTTCAACAAAACATGATGTCCGTAGCACTTTCGTTATTGTTAAGAAGGCAACTGAGAAGATTGGTTAAGCGATCAATGAGAGCAAGACCAAGTTTTATCAAGCAAAATTTCTGTATATGGGACGACATCAACCCACACGAGGCTCACCAGGTGACAATGCATTTTCAAAAAGTCAACGTTTGGTGTGGATTTTCGGCGGCGCGGCGGTACGTGTCACACTGCATAGGCCAAAATTGATATTCTGCATGAATGATTTGGAGGTAAGGTTATCTCTCGCAGATGTGACGAGAATTGGTCAGGTGATTTCACCCAGCTAGACTTTTTCTTGTCGGGTATCCTAAAGTCTCAGGTCTATGCAAATCAACCACAATCGACTGATGCCCTTAAGGTGAACATAACACAGGCCATTGCTCAAGTCAGCTGGATCTTTGCGGAAGAGTCATTGAAAATTGGAACCTTCGGATTCGTGCAGCATTTGAATGATGTCATATTCCATATACCTCACACAGAGCTCGTTTTATTCCATTTAAACATCAACTCACCATAATTAAAAAAACTCTTTATTTTGTATCGCCGCGATGAAATGACTATAAGCTTTTGTAGTAAGCTCTTCGTGGACGTTTTTATATTTTCGAGCTAGCAGACTATGTTTCCTGATGATATCTTAATACGTGATGCATTCTTTGCGGCCACTCACCTGAATAAGTGCAAGTGGCACTCAAGTCTCTTTTATTCGCTTAAGTGCCATCAAGTAATCGGACTGTGAAACTTGTTCTGAGTTTTTGGTTTCATTTAAGCTGAGGCTGTTTTTTTTTTTGGTAAATAAAAATCTTTTAATTACAGTGAAAAAGACCTCAAAGCACGAATTCAAAATATTGATCATGTTAAGTAATCACTAATTTTTGTTTGCTATTTTATTTGTATATTGGGGCTTGAGGAAATCGGACTCAGAAAACGTTAATCACTATACACACATTTTTGTGTGTGCTATAGTCAAGCTGCTAAACTACGTTACTTTTATTTATCAAATACGAAACTAACCAGTTGAGGCAAATAAAATTTAAACCTCTGTGCCTAGAAAAAAATTCTAGTTTAGGAAATCCGGTTCTAGTGCACGCACAGGAGGATACAAAAAATATGAGTTTGCAATAATTCCTCGCAAAACAGTATTTATCCAGCTCTGGATTTGGCCATGCAAAATATTTAGTATCTATCCATGTTCACTACGGCAGCAAAGCTTAAACTGTTTTATAGCACAGCAACCGTTTCCACATCGTAATCGCTTACACGAATCTGGGCAAGCCAAAGTATCTTTCCCTGTCTCTATGGTGGCATGACAAAAAAAAAAAAAAACCTTTAAAAATCGTGAGGTCATTATACTTTGGCGCTAGATTGTAGTTTTCATACTTTTTCGCCTAAGTTTATTTTTATTTTTTATAATTTTATTTTTATTTTCTATGAACATTATAAAATATGGCAGTGATTTTATGTTTTTTTTTTTTGCCAAAGATATGTAGATATAGTCTGAGTGAGAGGATAGTTTCATATTTTTGTGGCTAAGCAAAAATCGTGATGTTTTTTCTCTCTATGCCAAGAATTGAATCGTAATTTTTGGAGAGAAAATTCTAAAAAACAAGAACAACAAAGTGGCACACATTCGTGTGGTTTATTCGAAACGAAATATTCTTAAATTATATTTTTTGTTTTATTTATTTATTTATGCATATTTTTCTCTGATTCATTCAAAGTGGATATTGTGTTAGAATATAGATTGAATCATGTAGCACAAGTTAAAACAAGTCCGTTTCTTGGTAACTGATGTGTGTAGACCTAGACATTTTAACGTAGAATGATCTAAGCTCATGAAAGTTGAATTAGGTCTTGTATATTTTTTTACTCAAGCGAGTCTTAATTGACATGTTGAATGGAGTCATTGGTTTATTTTCTAACTGAAGAGATTACTTCATTCATAAACGTATCGAATGAATAATAGAATGAATCTAATAGATTCCTGTATACATAGGTCTTATCTTTGGTTACTAAAACTTTTTTTTTTTTCATATATTATCTACATTACTCTTACTTTATAATTCTAACAAATCTGGAATATTAAAACTTTGCTAGATCGATGAGAGAGTTCACTATATTCAACATTCAATGAAAACTCCTTAAGGCTAAGTATTTTGAACATAATTTGATAATGGAAAATCTTAAAATCAAATTTCTCAAAAAGATACTTAAGTCCTAAAGTAAGGTTGAAGTGTCTAAAAGCAGGCAGAATTATCATATTTAGACCATAGCTAACTCCATTGTGATACCACATGAATCTAGGACACTTTTTCTTATTTACTTAAATATATGTACTTCCTCAAGATGACACTTCAATCCGGAGTGGACTAAAACAAACTACATATGTGTGAAATTCTTTTTTATTTGAAAGGTGCATGTATGCCATTGTGTATGAAATATGACATCGTTCAAATGCCCGCCTCGGCTTACCACGGTGGTGGCACGAATCCGATTGGTCCAATTTTCAATGACTCTTCTGCAAGGATCCGGCTGAATTTGAGCAATGGCCTCTGTGTTATGTTCACCTAATGGGTTTCAGTCGATTATGGTTGATTCGCATAGACCTGTCACTTCAGGAAAACTCTCAAGAAAAAGTCTGGGGTGGTCAAATCAGATGCCCTTGGTAGCCAATTCACGTCACCTTTGCGAGAGATAACCTTACCCTCAAATCTATCATGCAGAATATCAATTGGCGTCCGCAGTGTGTCATGTAACGCACCGTCCTACTGAAACCACATTTTGGTCCAGGCCCATATGACATAAGAAATTGGTTATCAGCGCTCGTCATTGACGGTGATCGCCCCACTCACGTCGTTTTCGAACGGAACAATAAAACCGCAGCTAGTCCAAAATCCACACCAAACGGGGACTTTTTGAGGATGCATTGTCTACTGGTGAGTCTGGTATGGGTTGGTCTCTTCTCATTTACGGAAATTTTGCTTTTTAAAACAACCATTCATCCAAAAATATTATTTGTCGCTAAAGATGATTTTTCGGCCAAAATTGGAGTTCTCTTCCAAACTCTCGGAAGCCTAGTCAGAAAATAAAAAACGTTGTCTTTGGTCATGAGCTTTGAAGTCCGGAGTCAGTTGGATCTTGTACGGGTGTTGGTCCAAGTCCCAACGAAAAATTCGCCAAGTTGAAGTCTCCAAAAGGAGTCGACTGCCTGAGGTTCTGATGTACACCTTCATGGACATCGGTGATGTCGTATAAATATTGGCTGAATGATTACCAAACCGGTCGTCTGAAATTTAGCTTCTAAGCGTGAAGTCGACTGTGAAGGGCCATGGTCACCATGTCCACCGAAAAATAGCCGCAACATTTGCAGTTACGAACACTCATTTTGTTAATAAAGTTTTATTATTTGGACGTGCTGTTCAATCGTGTAGGTTGCCATTGTGATTTTACATTAGTAACTGAATAATCAACAACAGATTTGACAGATGTCACCAAAACAACATGGCCACTACATGCCACCAAAACCTACCCGTTAATTTAGAACCCATTTATCAGATATATCTTTATGAAATTTCTTTTAGGTCATCAAAAAACACCTTGCAAATTTGTCTCCCTTATTTTGTTAGGTAGAGTATGGACAAAAAATTTGGAAAACAATTATTTGTCATATCGGTGCACACCATTTTAACAGTTCACATAACATTTTGAGGAATACCTTGTCCTCATCGCATGTTAAAGCTGGAATTTAATTGAAATTCATATATATGTCCTCAACTTTGCTATCCTTTTTGAAATATACTAGCAAATCTACAGTATCAGAAAAAACTCCTTCCTTGAATCTTCAAAAAACAATTTTCATTTGTTGTAGTCTCTTCTCACGTCATCATTTTCACATCTGTCTTAAAAGATAATTTATGAAAACGAAAATTAAAATTTTTATGGAGAATAGGTGGGGAAAATATGCCTTCGAGAAGTAAATAGATGCCCCGTCAGTTTTGAAAAACCAAAAATTTCGTAAACGTTGCAAGATACCAAGCAATCAATTTGAAACTTACTTGTTTATTCATAAGTTTATCGATATTAAAAATTTTTGTTTACTGGGGACAATTACCAATCGAGACATAAGTAAGGGATATAATACCTCAGCTTTGTACCTACCACTACAAAGTAATATTCGACTAGACTTCTAGCACAATGTTTTCCTGAAAGCGTAAAATACTCTCTTCAATAAATAAATACATTTTGTTGTAAAAGTGAAAGAGCCTAAAATGTTCTGCCAATCCTGACCGGCTAAGATAAGAAACGCTTTATGGTGACAATAAATACTCTAGATGTCACTTTGATGCATGTGGTGGGACCCCAGAAAAAAACTGCCCCATAACATTTTAATATTTATAACTTCATGCCTAATCGGGCAGTATCTCCTCTTAAATCCATCCATATTTTCCTGATGCTCGTATGTGTTAACCATCTTTAGCATTTTCAGAATATCTTTAGCCGGCGCATGGCCTATGACAGCAATGGAAATTACATAAAAGGTTTACCAATAGGAACAGTATTTAAATTTGACAGTTCATGGCAGCCATTGTTAATTTTCCTGCTTTTTATTTTTCGGATTATAAAGACAAGGCCATGCGTAAGCTGACTTGGTTTTGAAGCAGTTGGAAGCGGCCCCCATTTAAGCTAAAAAAAAAATAATTTTCAGCAAAATCTAACGGGTATATCAACAAGTGAAACTGTCGCTTTTGGGAGATGCTAATCTACACAAGGTCTACCAAGTGTCAACGCATCTGCAAAATGTCACTATTTGGTGTGGATTGTCTGCCATCGGCTTCATGGGGTCGTAGTTTTTCTCAAATGAAGACGGCACTGACATTATTAACAACGGAGAGTGTTAAAGATCTATGACCAATTTCTTTTTTCACTGCTTCGATGATATTGATATAAATAAGACAGGGGGCGCTACGTGCTACACGGCTGATGCCACAATGCACATTTTTCACTAGCGATTTGAGGGCATGATTATCTCTCTTATGACCACTGTCCTTAAAGTCAACTTAACTCGCTCAAATTCAGCCTGATTTATGTCATATTCCACATCTATATCAAGACAATGGCAACTACTTCACTAATTCGCTATTGAAAAATGTAGTATAAATAACAAAATGATATATGTAACTACCTTATTCCCTAATACTTCAGATTACTATAGGATTTTTAGATTAAAATTCACATTCATCGTATCGTTATGGTAACAACTTCCGCAAAAGAAGTGCAATAAAATTAATTTTACTCAACGCGGAAAAAAGTGTTCAATGCCAACAATCAGTTCCCCCCATTCAATCACATTTTGCCCTCAAATTCCTCGATAAAAAGTGAAAAAAAAAGAAAAATAACCGGTTCGCTGTGGTTCCATCAATTTCCCTTCTCTCCAGATTTAAAATGGACTTCTTTTATGTTGCATTGCATTTACAAATTAAACTTTGCTCCAGAAAATCAAACGTCCGACGACAACGACGCACAGAGGAGTATTCGACCTGAAAATCCGGTCAAAAATATTTTTTTTGTTTTTCTTATTGGAATTGGCCTAAAATATTATTTTATAACTTATGATGCAATAAAAAGTTACACTGAACAAAATTTTCGGGTTAAATAAAAATAAAAATTTTAAATTAAGTATTTTTTTTTTCAATTTTATTTAATTCATTTTAATTATTTATACATAAAATTTTTTCGTTTGTTGCTTTCCTTAAAGATCATGAATAATGATCTTCTCGTCATTTGGTTCTATATCTAAATTAAACATAATTTTTTAAACAACAAAGGGCAAATTGACTAAAAATACCTCAAGACTAAAAAACCCCTTTAAAAAAAAATGTGACAAGATGGGTGACTTTTTTTTATGTACATGAGATGACAAAAATGTACAGTTAAATATAAAAGAAAAATTTTTGCCCGACCGTACCCGGAACTATAACAAAAACACCTTTTTTTTCACCGAAAATTACATAAATGTTCATGTTTTTCTATGCATTCTTGTCATCTCAATTTTTAATACTTTATCAATAAAATATATAGAAATTTCTGTATTAAAATAAAGTACATACCTTGACCTTACACATCAATTAGAAATTTTTCACAATTATCACAAATCACAATAAAAAAAAACAGACTTCAGTGTTAATGATTAGAAAACAAAATAAGCTTATGTGGCGTGAGCTTATAAAATCGACTAGATTTAGACTAAGATCTTGGGGATTAGGGGGTCAACAGTTATTATTTGAAACCGGTTTTAGTTAGCATGGGTATTGAGGAATGTGAAAAGCAAAAATTAACGGGTCGAATGCGATTTTTTTTTTTTTACTTATGACCGGATTTTGGGGTCGAATACTCCTCTGTGCGACGCCAAATAATTAATGCACACACTTAACGTTAACTTTTGTGTACGTAAATAAATTTCCAATTGGCATGCCATGGGAAGTGCTACTTACTACTACTACCCTTGCCATACTTAAACTCTTCTTCCTCTCTGGTAAGCATTTCCGTTTAAAGCAATAGAACGGGAATTTCAACTGGGTGACAGTTTCTATTTTATTTTTGCATTCTTTCTAAACTCAAACCATATGGATGGTGGATGGCGAATAGAGGCGGCCATGTTATATAAGTGGGTCAAATGCGTGAACGTACTATGAACTGAACATGCCCAAACCCAAAGTGAAGACAAAACGGTAGTGAAACATTTAATTTTAATTTAGCTAATGGACTTTATTTGAATGTGATGTATGAAGGGAGTTAGCCGTTGGACATCAACAAATTGTTGCTCTAAATTACCACGAGTACCTAGTCTTTTGCGTTACACGATTAGTTTTGATATAATTATGAAAAAGTTGAGAGTAGATACCTGCTAATTGATTATTTGACAAAAAATTCAAAACCATATGAACACTAATAAAGAGATGTGTACATAGCAGTTTTATGAAATTCCATAGATAATACAGTAAAATTGTAAAAAATAAAACGAACGGGTACTTGCAGTAGTGGTTTAGTTCGCTTTAATTTTTTTTTTTAGATTTATCGAAATATACAAAACTTACAATAAGGGGTGTTTCGTTTGACGCGGCCTGTTTCCGACATCTTGTTTTGGTGACATCTGTCAAATCTGTTGCTTATTATTCAATTACTGATGTCAAATCACGATTGAACAGAACGGAAAAATGATAAAACCTTATTACCAAAATTGTGTTCGTTAGTGTAAACGTTGCATGCGTTGCGCCCATTTTATGTTAGATGTAGTAGCCCTTCACAGTCGACTCTTCCACGTTTGGTGACCAAATTTGAGACAACTGATTCGACAACCAATCAGTCAACATTCGTACGTCAAAAGAACGCAAGATCGCCGAGAACATCGTCGCGGTCCGTGAAAGTGTACAGTACGAGGCAGTCGATTCTTTGCCATGCTCAAGAACTCGGCCCTTTGCAGGCTTTAACTTGGTGAGTTTTTCGTTGGGACTTAGGCCTACACCCGTGCAAGATCCAACTGACTAGGCACATCAAAGTTCATGACCAAAGACAAAGCTGTTTCTTCGCTGACAGGGCTCGGTGTGTATGTAAGAAGACCCCAACCTTGGCCGAAGAATCATCTTTAGCGACGAGGCGCATTTTTCAATTAATCGCTGTCATGAGCAAATTTGCCGTCAAAAGACTAACGTTTGGTGAGGATTTAAGGCCGGCATCGTCATTGGTCCGTACTTTTTCAAAAACAATGTTTGTGAGGCACCGGGTGGTCAACTATACGGAACGATGATGGCGAAGTCGATAAGGCTGGCTTTAAAAGCTTACATCTTAAGTTCTTTTTATCATATCGTCAAGACTAAGGTGTTTCGGTTTAGGAAAAATGATAGAGCATTATTTCTTGTTTTTAATAAAGGAATTGATGTCGTAAAACCCATGACACAAAAATAGGAAAACTCGTAATTTTCTAATCCTCATCCACACTAAAAATTAAAATAAATTAAATTTGTTGGTGCAACAGCTCGGAGTGAACCAGGACCTAGTGACTTACAACTCTCAACCATTCCTGTGTGCGTGTTACCAGGGACGGAGGGGACCTACAATTTTCTGCCGATTCCGAACGGCTTATGAGCAGCACTTTCCATGACAAGAGATACTCTTGGAGAATTTGTTTATTCCTCGCAAGAGGCACTACACCCCTGAAAAAAACTTTCTTGCAGCGGCTGAGAATCGAACTCGAGGCCTTCTGCATGACATTTCAACGCACTAACCATTATGCCAAGGGGTACCACATCCACACTAATGGCGAAAAAAAAAACAAACCTGCCAGACCTTTGTATTCCATATATCATGAATATAAGATATCCGAACTCTAATGTGAAAACCGGGTCATTAATGCTAATTATGTTTCGTTTTTTACGGACGGTTGCAACACATACGAGGTAGTTTTTAGATAACCCACCTATTAACAGATCAATAAACCTTATAAAGTGTATTCGTAGTGGAAGTGTTTGTAGTTTGCAAAGTCGCCAAGACGTAAACGTGAAGAAGTTAACAGAAATGCCGATATCTCCAAAGACAGCCAAGCGGAAATTAAAGACATTTCCTCAATCACTATGAGGTGAGGTTTCTTAGTGCAAAGAACATAGTTAAGTTAAGTTTATAGCACCATTGTTACATCAGAAAACATAATTGATGGTGTTCCTCTTTTATTAACGAATGCTTAAAAAATTACTCGTAATTTTTACGAATAATTTTTCATTGAATTTTAAAAATTAAATTTTATGTTTAATACTTTTAAATATTAATTAAAAACCTAAAAAATCATAGCTTTTACTTGCGATTAATATATTTAAGATTTTACAAAAGATATAAACTTGATGAACTAAGCTACGGCTGTTTCGATCCAACGTCGAGTCCGTGTTACTTTACGGTTGCAGCACTTGGAAAGTAACAGTAGGTGTCACTAAGAAGCTGCAAACGTTCTGTAGTGCATATACACTTCCAACATTGTATTTATTTTAATTCTCCTCTAAATTAATGTCGCGTTATTGACAAATTCCAAAATTGAAAAACGAAACGAAAAAAAAATACTCACTGCTCACTCATTTTCCGGCGACGTTGAACTATCGAAACAGTAACACGAAACGACTTTACGTGGCCGAGTCACAAAGACTACTGATACCACAATAACGTTCGACGTAGGTTTGTTTATACCTATGTTTATAAGACTGTTATTTATAAGGATCGTTTTCTTTCACTTTTCTCACTGCCCTAGCTTTCATTCGTTAATATTTGAACTACAGAAAATATGTGAGCGCGAAATTTCAAATTAATATAGAAATTATAATTTTTTATAACAAATGATAAAAATTTAACTTATGATTTATATTTAAGTAAAAGTTTGTTCACTTTTCTAAATACATATGTCCATTGTATAGTGAAGCTTTAAATTAAAAATAACACGTAATTTTACTCAAAATTTTTATCAACAAAATTTTTCTCTGCTTAAAAAGTAATGTACGAGTATAAAAAATATTAATGATTTTTCTTTGTAATCAACTACTGAATTTTAAATATCCATAAAATATGTAGCGTCAGCGACGAAACGTACACTTCTTTGTATGATTTAGAAGAAGGAACAAGAACGAGAAATATTGCTTTTTATTAGAGTGCTAACTGAAAATGTCTTGAAAAAAAAAGTTTTGCACTCTTTTAATTCAGTATAAGCTAATTTTAACCAGGTTGCGATTTTAGCACACACCTCTACCAAAGCTTAATTTATTCATTTTTGTCTATAGAAAATGAATATGTAATTTAGAAATCAGTGCAAAGCATGCTGTGTACATGATAAGAGACGTACCAGATTTTAATGATTTTTTCGGAATTGTAGTACCGAAACTTCTGACAAAAACTGTCATAAATCTAAGCAAAGCACATAATTTTTTCATAAAAAATTTTGATTTTCAAAGTCTCTTATGTACCCCATTTGAGTTTAACAAACTAAAATCAGATGCTTCAATCGTAAGAACATTAAACTTTTTAAATATTTTAATAGTAACACATAAAATTTTGTATTTTTCTTATACGTTTTGCCTTTTACTCGTTCTGTAGGTAAAAAAAAAAATTCTTAATGTAGAAAATAACTTTTTTATACTGTAATACTATATTTTCGAAAAAACTATCAGAGATAGAGTACAAAAATATGACTATGAAGTCACTTAATTTCAAAGTTACACGAAAGTCAAAAGTTTCTGAGATTTGCCCATATACGGATTATGGACATTCTCATTACCCAGTTTGTATTAAGTTCAAAAACAAGAAAGGTTCTAGTAGGTTTTGATGTCTCTTGTTGTGTGTTTGATTTTGCACAATCGTTCGGTATTTGGATCACTCAGTCAACCGGATCATCACAGCCATCCGACATCATCTACACTGTGCCAAGATAGGCAGCTTGAAGCTCAAAGTCCTCAGTTCGCTAGCTCGGGATGTAAACAATCAAACGGAGTGCTCGCAAAAGATCAAGTCTTTGATCTTCATGTCCGAAAGTTCGTAAATATGTAGTCAAAAAAATGGCCTTCCCGATGAATATGCTCTAAATTTGGCCAGAGCAGGGCGTTCGCAGAGGAACTGGAGAGGACTGTTTCATTTTCCAGCTGCTCTCTACAGCTTCGACAGTAAGTGTTATAATATAAGGAATGCCTAGCTTTGCTGCATGCTCTCCTATTGGCCGCAACAGGTAGAAAACGATCCTGGCTATGTCTTGCCTGGTTCTACATATCAGATCAAGCTTTCGGGATTTACTATAGGTGGGCCAAGTCTCTCTAGATATAATGCAGTTAGTTAAACTGTTCCACGCACGGTGACTTAGCACGTACAAAGTTTATCTAAAATTTTTTGACACACTTTCGAAGAAAATACAAAAATTAAAAACGAAATTTCTGTATCAAAGCTATATCTGTTCTAAATGAAATATAACCAAAATTCGAATTTCTTCTTAGAGAAATAACATGTATCCTTCACAGTTGAAAAACGGATATTGCTCTGTACATGTACCTAAGTTTGAAGACATATACACTACAGTCGCTTAAAACCAACAGACGCGCAACCCACTCGGCACGCAGAAGCACAGACTGACAAAAACTAATTTTTGGACTTCTCTATCATCATATCATAGTGTTTGATTAAAACTTCTAGACTTTTTTCACACGAAACCAATAGTTTTCCTTTTGTGTAGGTATAAGCTTTTAAGACAAGGCACAAAATTAATATTCAAAATAAACCGGTTTACTCTTTTACAAAATATTCTCAATCAAGTTCGTTTCTATGTATTAAAAAGAATTTAATTAAAAAATAAAATTTTTTCTTTTCTTTAAAATTAGCAAGTTTCCATTTGGTGTGGTTGGCATTTAGTAAGTAGGTATCTTTAGATATTTAATTGACAATTATAAAAAGCCAACGTTTTTCTATGCACATGTGGGTAATTCTCCACAAATATTAAAGCAACAACAACTGTCGGAACTTGGAACTTGCATAGATGTAATTTAATTTAAAATCACAAAAATGAAATCATGAACGATTTGGCCGCTCGACCGACTATAAATCTACTCGCACTTGCAAAACACGTTCGTATGTAGGTAGCTACATATTATAATTTGTTATGCTTTTGGACCTCAGACACAGTTCATTCCCCCCTTGCGTATTTCAACGGATATTAAATGGAGCCGCCATGACATTACATTAATTGACACGTGAGACCTGCATTTGTTGTTTCCAAAGGCAAAGGTAGAGTAGAGCTACATAGGTACATATGTATAAATGTATATACCTTTACTGTTTAAGTCTCGAAGCTGAATTTTAAATTTCCAGCCGCGTCCAGTTAAACACCGCTGAACACTGATAGACACAACAAAGCAGACATAAGCATAATATTGGCGACTTCGACTTTGACGTAACATTTTGAATACCGCATTTGGCCTGTGGACAGCAGGAAGGCCACGTTTTAAGCCTTCTATACACAACATGGAAACCAAGAAAAAGATTACCATTTGATGATGCGATCATGTCTAGGTTGCACACACATGGCGTACCTACTATATAGGTACAGCACAACATGTCTACTTCGTGGATGCACCACTAGGTAATCCATACGCATAATGATATAGCAAGTTGGCTTCCAAGGCAGCCGCCAATTGAATGCAACCACAATGAACTTGCTTGCAAAATCTACAGAAAGCAATAAAATGAAAATATGAAGATATCTTTACATGACGTTGAGGTTTCTATATGAACAACCAAACCACCACTAGCGACCACAATAATGGAGGCAGAGGTTTTATCGCCAGGTGTTGTGCAAAAAAAGACGAATGAGTCTTTGTGGCTGTGGTGTATCTTCGGGGGATAAGCCGTGTTGAGGTTTCGGGCGCAATGACACAAGATATATAAATTGCGTTAGTTTGACCTAGTAAAGATGTTGACAAAATAAACCAGACAAGATAGGAAGTTGTTTTGAAATATTACATATACATATGTGTGTATGTAAGTAAGAGGTTTAAATTAAAAAAATAAAAATAAAAACAGGCTTTGTGATGCAACAAAACCAAAAGCTTCGGTTATCTTAAAATCAACTTTATAAGCGGTACGTTCATTTTGCCTTAAAAGGTAAGTTTTGTAGCCGTAGAAAACTGAACTCAAGATTTAAATGCTAAAACGGTGATGCAATCAGACTATCTAGATGAGCATTTTCGACTGAGATCCTGGTTCACCCTGGACTGTAAGCATCATCTAAAGGAAGTTAATTAACGACGACGGTAGAAAAATGGGTCTCGCAAGACGGTTTCTCCAATTTTTCTCAACCTACAGTGAACAATTGATATCCGAATCAATTTACTTTAAATATCGTACTTAAGATGTTTGAGTGATTCTATGGAGCAAAATTTAATTTCGTCAAGCACTAAGAACCTTTATAACCATTAATGAAATGCTATTTTTTTTTCAATAATACAAAAACTTTTAACACTGGCGCATTCTTATGATCGTGTTTCCAGGAATAGATATAATTTATTTTATTATTCTTCCTTGCAAGATGCAGCACAACACCGAAAAATATTTTTATTTTTCCAGCGGAATCCAGAGGAATCGAACCCTGACCATCGACAGTCCGAAGCACTAGCCATCAAGGGGTACTATAAGAAATATTGAACCTATAGCTGTTAACAGCGTTGCCGCTGGGCTTCACGAAAGTGTAACACATTTTTTTAAAAAACGTAACAAAAGCGAAAAAAATGTAACACATTGAAAAAAATGATTTAAATCAAAGAATGCTCTTGAACTCAATTTTTAATAGGAACATAAGTTTTCTTCATCACAGTTTTTAAATTCAGTACAAAGCTATACATTAAATAATAAGTTAATAAATTATTATAAGTAAGACACATTTTAAGTTTTACATAAAACATGTTTAGGCAAATTAAGAGAATTGATCTTTTATTTGTTTTGCAAACATTATTGATTCAATGGTATTCAAGTGATACCTATTGGTTAAATCATTTTTTATCAAATTTAGCTCTGAAAAAATACGTTCTGCTGCCGTAGAACTGTGTGGTAAACTTAATATTTTATAAACAAATTCAGTTATATTTTCAAAAAGATTTTCTTTTTAAGCATTTTTCAAAGAGCCAACATGGAATGTGGAAACTGGAATACTTTGAGGAATGGATATCTAAACATGTTTATATGCTGGATCGAGAGATCGAGTTTGAATTTGAAGTGAAAGATAGCAAGATTTCGAATAAACTGTAACTGAACGAGTTCGATCGAGTCGAATGAAGGTGATTTCAACTCAATTTAGGACGTAGATGTACAAATAGGTGGAAGTGTTGTTTAAGCGCACTTCACACTGATTAAAAAAATCATAAATTAAATTTTTAAAGAAAAAAAAAAGTTTGGAGAAAAAAGTGTAACAAAAAGAAAAAAAAAGTAACATAGTAACAAATACAAAAAAATTAAGAAAAGTGTAACACTTTTGTTACACTTGTAACATTGTGGCAACGTTGGCTGTTAATCATTTCTGTCTTGCCGGCAGGAATGGGGGGACCTAAAATGTTCTCCCAAGTCCGAACGGTTAAGATGAGAAGCACTTTCATGACAAGACATACTCTTGAAAGAGGAGGATCATCCTCGCTAGATTCAGGCAGACCCGAAAAATATTTTTGCAGCGCTTGGGAATTAAATCAACCAATTATGGGTACTACAATAGATCCTGAACCTACTGACTTACAACTATCAATAGTTCCTTTCCGGTAGAAATTAAGGGAATCTGCAAATTTTAATTGACTCCAAATGACTAAGATGAGATGCACTTTTCAGAACAAAAGATAAAGTTAAATAATTTTTCGCATCCTGGCAAGGGGCAGTACCCCAGAAAAATATAAATTTTTTCAATAATAGATTCAACGATTTGACAAATTTTATTTCACATAATTTATTCTTTTATAATATTGATTCTTACATTATATGGAAAGGAATTTTATAAGTCCCTCAGCACACTGTTTGGCCAAGCCAATTTTGTTTCCCCTCTAAATCTAATGGCATTGATTAGAGTCAAGATGAAGTTATGATTAGAGTCAAGATCAAGTTATAAGACTTTCATAATACATAGTACAGTATTAGGAATTCCCTAGAATCAGGTGGAGACTAACAAGTAGCTAACGATTTATCAAAGTTCGGTTACTAAAGTTCGAAAAGTGCAAAAAGTCCAAGTTAAAGCTTGATTTTCCCGTGTAAACTAACCAACTTTACTTATGTAATGCATTTAAGGTCTTGTTTTAAATAATAAACTGTGAGGTAGACAATTAATTCAAAGCATGAATTTTAGGGATCTCTGTATTTCAAAACTCATTTTTTACTTGCGATATAGGTACTATAGGGCAAGTTCTGCTTTTGGAAAAAAAAATCGAACTTGAGATTTTGATCAAAGTTGACATTATGATGATAGCAAAGATTAAAAAAGTGGGTCTCGCAATTCTGTCTGTCTGTCTGTCAGTCAGTCTGTCTGTCGGTTCGACTACAGCCTAAACGGCTCGGCCGATTTTCTTCAAAATTGGTAGATATGGGTTTTGGTTTTTTCCCCCCACACGTTTTTTTCTTTTTTTTAAGACCAAAAATAACGGTACCTGCTATACGATTTTTTTTCGAAATTATATAAATATTTTTTTTTTTCTCAAAAACCATCCCAAACATTAAAAAAAAAATAAAAAAATTCATTTAGTTAAAGCTAATTAATGGTTGAAAATTTTTTTCAAAAAATATGGTTATTTTTGGTACCCCCCTTGAAACCATTTTTTTGTTTTTGATTTTCTCAAAAACGGTACCACCGATTTTCATCATTTTTTTTATGTTAAGGCTCCTCAGTAGTTTCGATATTATTGTGTATTTGAATTTTCAAAAAAAATTTGTTTGGATTTCAAAAAAAAAATAAAAACATTTTTTTTTTGAAAACTCAATATTTTGAAAACCCCATGTTCGATTTGTTTAAAACTTAATAAATACAATTTTTTTTAATAAAAATTATAAGATGTAAGAAAAACAAATTATTTTTCCTAAAAATAACGGTACTCTCCATGCAAATGTTAAAAAATGGTTTTCGAAAATCATATTTTTCTCGAAAACGGTTCCGAAAATTTTGCTTAATTTTTTTTTCTTTTGATTAATTTTTACGATCTATAATCAAATAAAAAAAATTGAAATCAAGATATTACTGACCTACCAACAATAGAACCATTTTTTTCGAATTTAGAATTTCTCATTATCGACAAAAACGGATTTTATTGAAATTTCTTATAGAGAAGCTTCTAAAAAGTTTAAAAAACATCCCATTTCAAAACTTAAAAAAAAAATAATTTTTGAGTTTTTGAAAAAAAAATCTGTTTTTTTTTTGGAAAATTCGATATCTCAGAAACGACTCAATATTTTTGTTTGTAAATTTAATTTTTATTTGAAAAATAAAAAAAACTTTAAATTGGCGTACCAAAATTTTTTTAAAAATTTTGTATATAAAAGCTTATTGTTTTAAGAAATCAGTACAGACTTTTAATTTTTGTTCTTGCATAAGCTAATATTTGCTTGAATCATATGGCATCCTGTTTTTAGCTCCAACTACTAAAGGAGTTGTTTTATACTTAGTCTATTAAAAAATGAATTTTATGCTTATGAACAGTTTTTCTCTAATAACATTCATTTTTGAAATTCTTAGTCGCTTACATAAGAGCAAGTTCGTGCGACCCAAAAAAAACGAACTTTAAAAAAAAATTATGTAAAAATGTTTATTTTATTTCTTAGCTTAACAGCAATGTGGGTGGCCCGCTTCGCGGGTCTCAGGATTTTAACTCCCTTTTCGGGGGCCACACCCGAAAGGGTGTTGTTCCGTATATGTAAAGTCGCCAGGCAGGCGCCTATGTCAACAGTGTTTTAACTTAAAAGTACTGTGGGTTTAGAAAAGAAGTGCGTTTATGATCACATTTAAAGTCATAAAACAATATGAAATCTTTAAGTGAGATAATATTTCCTATATTTTTTTCCATAAGTCCGCCGTAAAAACGAAGATTCAAAAAATAATTTATCGAAATCGGATGGTTTTTTCGATTTTCTACAGCCAAAAAACGAGGAGACCGCGATAGTATAAAATTACCTAAATTTTATTCCCCAAATCAAATATCACAGCAGGGTGCCTCGTCGCAAAAAATATCAAAAATAATATCACAACACCAAATTCAGCATTTCAAAATATATGTACATACATACATACTCGTATTTTTCCACCTGGGCCAACTACTCATCGTACGATGATGTATATACCGGTTTGAAAATATTTGATAAAATTGACTCTAACCTACAAACTATATCCAAAAGATATACCTACCTACCCATTACTATAACTTCCAACTGGCATCACATTTCGCTTTCATTTTCATTCTGTGCCTACTTTACTTTCGAATTAAAAAAAAAAAAAAAACTTTTGGCTCCCAACAAAATCCAATTAAATATTCACTGCAGTATTTTCTATTTCAACTCCATGTCCTGTTTATACCATAGTTCCTTAAAACCCCATACATAAATATCCAAATAAATATAAATATCGACCGAAGACACCAAATGTAGGTCGACCTAGTCCACCTTGTGTTCTAGGTATTTGTATTATGTATTTAACCTCTATGTAAACTTCAACTTTTCTTACCATCATGTGGTGGTTGCCCATGATGACTGGCGCTCCTCTTCCAAGCCGCCAAACAAAAATTAAAGTACAAACATATTTTCTCTCGCTCTCTCTCTCTGTTTCTCCCCCGCCAACCGTCTCTACCAATTTTGCAAAAAGGAGTCTTTGGGAAAGAGTTATTTGTGTGAGTGCCTCTCTAAAGTGGTTGATGACGACATTTCAATGTCATCCGCGCCCGTGTCGCGTCGGCTGGCTTCTTCGGATTACCTCATATTATTTAACCTTCATAAAGATCCACCTTAATATTTTTGTTTTGCTATTTAATCGCTAATTACTTATATTAATATGAGCATATGAATATTTATACTTTGAGCACGAATCTCCGAAGACAACATATGTACATTCCCCTAAATGCAACTCTTTGAAAAGTGAATGTGACAAATTTACGAAGTAGTATTTATTTGTTAGTTGACAATCTCAGTATAAGTAAAAGTCTGAAATCCCATTCATACGAGTAATATTAAATATAGCTAACGCTGGCAGATTATACCTACTTAATTGATATGTTGAATATGGCACAATTACGAAATAATAGATATACATCATGCAGAAGGTAATTTGATCTACAAAAACAATTCTGCACAACACTTCACCGAAAGGCTCTGAGACAACCACCTTCAGTCTCAGAACATCGTGCCACACATCTTTCCTATCATTCTTTCTCTTCCGTAACTTCACGCCCACGCTGTGTTGAAACATTTAAAGGGTAATCATAATCCCTTGATCCCTTGAGCGTGAGTAGATTATAAAAAAAAAAAAAAAAAAAGGCTAATTTTATTGATTGCTTCATATACATATAATTATTTTAAATTCTACCTCAATACTTGCTTAAATGAAATGCTCAAAAGAAGAGAAAAACTAGTTGGAATAGCAGGGTTTGAAGTAGGCTAAAATTCTGTCAAAACAAAGCCAGATAGATATAGCGAAGTCTCGTTTCTGTTAAAGTCATTTTTACTTGCGACTTATAGGTACTATAAGGCAAGTTATGCATTCGTAAAAAAAATCGAACTCGAGATTTTGATCAAAGTTGACATTACGATGATAGCGAAGACCAAAAAAGTGGGTCTCGCAATTCTGTCTGTCTGCCTGTCTGTCTGTCGGTTCGACTACAGCCTAAACGGCTCAGCCGATTTTCTTCAAACTTGGTAGATATGGGTTTTAATTTTTTCCCCCCGAACGTTTTTTTCTGTTTTTTTAAGACCAAAAATAACGGTACCTGCCATACGATTTTTTTCGAAATTTTATAAATATTTTTTTTTCTCAAAAACTATCCCACAGAATTTTTTAAAAAAAATTTTAAAAATTTCATTTGGTTAAGACTAGCTAATGGTTGGAAAAAATTTTACAAAAAATTCTTATTTTTGGTAGTCCCCCTGGGTCCATTTTTTTTGTTTTTGATTTTCTCGAAAACGGTACAGCCGATTTAAATAATTTTTTTATGCCAAAGCTCCTCCAAAGTTTGAATATTATTACATATTCAAATTTTCAATTTTTTGGATTTTTAAAAAAAAATTCAAAATTTTTTTTTGGAAACTCAATATTTCAAAAACCCCATGCTCGATTTTTTTCAAACTTGGCAAATAAAAGTTTCTTAACATAATCTACAAGATTTGAGAAAAAAAAATTCTTTTATCTAAAACTAACGGTACCTTACATACAAATTTTAAAAAATGGTTTTTGAAAATCGTCTTTTTTTCGAAAACGGTTCCGAGAATTTTGCTAAAATTTTTTTTCTTTTGATTAATCTTTACGATCTATAATTTAATAAAAAAAATTTTAAATCTAGATATTACTGACTGTACCTACCATAGAACGATTTTCTCGAATTTTAATGTTCGTTGGTCTCATTATCGACATAACGGATTTTAATGAATTTTTTTGTAAAAAAGCTCCTAAAAAGTTTAAAAAAACATTGCATTTAAAAATATTGCATAAAAGAAAAAATATTTTTTCAATTTTTAGAAAAAAAAAGTAATTTTTTTTTTGAAAAATTCGATATCTCAAGAACGGCTTAGTATTTTTTTTTGGAAATTAGACTTTTATTCGTACAATAATAAAAACTTAAGGTTGGCGTACCAAAATTTTTTCTTAAAAATGTTTTAAAAATTTTGTACATAAAAGCTTATTTTTTTAAGGAACCACTACAACGACTTATAATTTTTGTTCCTGCATAAATTCATATTCTGCATTCTGTTTTTATCTCTTACTACTAAACGAATTTCAAAAATTCATTTTATCCTTATGAACAGTTTTCTTTAATAACATCCGTTTTTAAAATTCCTAGTCTATTACATAGGAGCAAGTTCGTGCGACCCAGTCGTGTATTTTATTTATTCTGTTATAATAAAATTAAAATATTTTTCTAAGCAAGAAGTCTATAGTCACAACGGCTTGAAATAAGGAACATCAAGTAGATTTAGGTTGACGATAATTAAAGTTTTTTAAAGTTTTTTTTTAATAAAAACTGGTGGGTGGGCCTACGGGCCCAGACTAATATTAAAATTAAAATTAAAAAAAAATAATAAATAAAAACAAAAACCCACCATAGATTTTAAGTTTAGATTTTAGTGCACGCTTGTATTAAGCTATCGGCGTTAATGTCTCAATTTTTACTTTGGATAGTGTAACAAATATTTAGGAGGTTTGACTTGATATAAAGGTACTCGTAGATACTCCCAATGTTCGTTGGTACTCGACAGTAGATGGAAACCAAAATCTAGAACTATCATCTAAACATGTTCCAATGTATGTACGACAAGGTGAGTTAAAGATTGAAGCTATTTATTTCCACTATAAAAGTTATACTCATGAGTGTCATCGTCAAAGGAACAGTTCAAAATATTTAATTTTCCTGCGTCTCTGATTTAACTGATGAGGATATTTTTTTCAGGGTTTTCTTAAGATGATCAACACAGTCAGAGATTCAAAAAACAGGCAACTATTGAAGAAGACGAATCGAACTACATTAGTTCTAAGTTCTGAATATTGAAAAGGGAGGTAGGTTAGGTGAGGTTCAAGTGACTGATGGCGGAGAACCGACTCATTAGGCCAAATGTTAGTCCGCGTCAATACCACCTAGATCTAGTAAAGTTTTTCCTTGTTAAATCAATTTGAGCTCCTTAAGGTGTGTCCAGACCAAAGAAACATTTTTGAAACATTTTATTTATTTATTTATTTGATTTTTATTAAACATTACTCAGTAAGATACTGTTACGGTAAGATTTACCGCAACAAAAACCATTCTTAATCTTGGTTCTTCAAACCTTCTTCGACTATGTTGTTTAGTCATAGTCTGACTCTCGATATCTGTTTTCCCCTCCACCCCAACCATTCCCATTTTTCGACCCACATTTTGCGTCCGTTGTCCTCATGGAGCTTGAGAGTAGCTCAGAGAGGATGACAATAGGTACCCTATAATTCGATCGTGTTGAGCCAGCGGATGGGCTGGAGACTCGCACGCCATCTACATAAACGAGGAAGCTCTTTCGAAGACAACAACAGAACGAAGCATACACGTACACTTAAAGTGGATTTGAGGACAACACAACATCAACATAATTAAAATAGCTTAACTTACATTTTTGAACACGGCTTTGAGCCCATCGTAAAATCCTACATTTAAAACTTAACTTAAAGAACAGACCAGCATAAAAGAATGGAACGCTAAACGCTATCCCTTCAATACCCCCAAATCTGCACAAAGGTCCACCGAATAGTAGATTACGCGTTAGGCTGTTTAAGTTGAATATTTGCCTTCCTCCTTCGGTTCCTCAAAATTGTTAAAAGATTAGTCACACATATTTGCTCCTCTTTCGAATAAGTTTAGAATAGGAAAATATAGTAGAGTAACTGAGAGAATGCTCAGAATAGAATCTTCAACTTTTTGTAATTTCTTTTTATTTTTCTCAAAAATAGTTATTATAAAAATGTTAGGGTACGGCCTTGGATTCGCTAAGTTTTGGGACAGCACCAACAACTTGGGGAATTCATTGATTGTGTGGGTGAATGAGAGTTTCGTTGGAACTCAACATCGGAGTGGTACCGTAACCGAGTTCCACGAAAGCTTTTGAATGAGTGTGTGAATGTGTGAGTGAACGAGGAGGCCAAGGAGAAACAAAAGGCTAAATGGTTAAAACAATTCTTGGTTGACCAGTTAAGCCGATAGGCGATCAAAAAAATTTGTTGAGTGAGAAAAAAAAAGGAAATACAAAAAGTTGAAAGATTTGGAAAAAAAAAAAAGAAATTGTATTGAGAAACAGAAGAATAGAAAAAAAAGTGTTTGGAAAGGATTAAAATTGAGAAAAGATTCGAAAGAGGAGTTTAATTGGAAAGGTTAAGAAAATCGCCAGAGCGGGGCGAGTGAAATTATCGAGGAGAGAAGAAGGAAGAAAAATAAACAGGATATCAAATAAAAGATAAGTAGAGTGTTAGTTTTTTTTAAGAGTTTAATTCGTTTGATAAAAAGTGTTGTCAAAAATAGTAATTCGGTTGGCCTTTGTTTCGTTTAAATAATCTCAAAACTGTGAGACGCGCGCCCCTTTACCGTAGTTCTAAATTTTCTGTTTTATTTCGGGACCCAGTGATAGCGGTCCATTCTTGCGGTCTGTGTTTTCTTAAAATCCCCTTTGTTTCATTTTTTTATAATTTCAATTTCATTTTTCATTTAATATTTCATAATTTCATTTATATTCAATTGGTTTCATCCAATTGAATTTACATTTGTACTCTATTGTATTTGGAAAAAATTCCAGGTTTTAATCCAGGCGTAAGCCACGGTTTCCTGGATATTTTTAAATAAAATATTCTTACTCCCCATTGTAAAATTGCGTTTCCTTCATATTTTTGAAGAACAATTTACAGTATTCTGGTTAAGGCAAACGACCATAAAAAGTTTCCTGGCGCCCACCCCTTCCACGTAAGTACGCCCCAGTACTTGCATTTATTTAATTGCCTTTTTATAGCACCCAAGTTCTCTTTTTTTTCATTCGATATAAATTGTTTACTCTTTTTTTATCATCAATCTAATTCGACCAACCCACCCCCAGCTGACTAGCCGGTTAGCTGCGTCGTTACCCATCGCAGTTGTTGTTGCAATATTTTGTAATCTCTAATCTCTCTCATATTGTTGATCGTTTTGACATTTCGTCAATCCGATCTTATCTCTCGCGTGTGCCGGTTGCACAATTTAATAATAATTAATTCGTTTGTTGTTTTTTTGTTAATTACAATTGGATTCGCATAAATCCAAAGTCGCGGTTTTAAAGTAATTCGTCATCATAATAATCATCCTAAATTCTTCCTAAAGATTCGGTATAAAATATTGCAACAAATTTTTTCTACAAGAAAAGTATGTACAGGTAGGTATTTTTTTTTCCAGATAACAACACGTATGGGCGCCAAATTTGTTGCAATTTTATTTTTTTTTTTTTTTTTTTTTTTTTTTTTTTTTTAATTTAAAGAAAGTTTTATTTAAAAATATCTAGGAAACCGTGGCTTGCGCCTGGATTAAAACCTAGAATTTTTTCAACTATACTTAGGTATAAATACAGAAATAAATTGGTTAAAACCAATTCGAAAATAAATGAAATTATGAAATATTAAATGAAAAATGAAATTGAAATTATAAAAAAATGAAACAAAGGGGATTTTAAGAAAACACAGACCGCAAGAATGGACCGCTATCACTGGGTCCCGAAATAAAACAGAAAATTTAGAACTACGGTAAAGGGGCGCGCGTCTCACAGTTTTGAGATTATTTAAACGAAACAAAGGCCAACCGAATTACTATTTTTGACAACACTTTTTATCAAACGAATTAAACTCTTAAAAAAAACTAACACTCTACTTATCTTTTATTTGATATCCTGTTTATTTTTCTTCCTTCTTCTCTCCTCGATAATTTCACTCGCCCCGCTCTGGCGATTTTCTTAACCTTTCCAATTAAACTCCTCTTTCGAATCTTTTCTCAATTTTAATCCTTTCCAAACACTTTTTTTTCTATTCTTCTGTTTCTCAATACAATTTCTTTTTTTTTTTTCCAAATCTTTCAACTTTTTGTATTTCCTTTTTTTTTCTCACTCAACAAATTTTTTTGATCGCCTATCGGCTTAACTGGTCAACCAAGAATTGTTTTAACCATTTAGCCTTTTGTTTCTCCTTGGCCTCCTCGTTCACTCACACATTCACACACTCATTCAAAAGCTTTCGTGGAACTCGGTTACGGTACCACTCCGATGTTGAGTTCCAACGAAACTCTCATTCACCCACACAATCAATGAATTCCCCAAGTTGTTGGTGCTGTCCCAAAACTTAGCGAATCCAAGGCCGTACCCTAACATTTTTATAATAACTATTTTTGAGAAAAATAAAAAGAAATTACAAAAAGTTGAAGATTCTATTCTGAGCATTCTCTCAGTTACTCTACTATATTTTCCTATTCTAAACTTATTCGAAAGAGGAGCAAATATGTGTGACTAATCTTTTAACAATTTTGAGGAACCGAAGGAGGAAGGCAAATATTCAACTTAAACAGCCTAACGCGTAATCTACTATTCGG
The DNA here is from genome assembly GCA_963931855.1 of Philhelius festivus. Classification (NCBI taxonomy): domain Eukaryota; kingdom Metazoa; phylum Arthropoda; class Insecta; order Diptera; family Syrphidae; genus Philhelius; species Philhelius festivus. Next base: position 44,159,677 of record OZ007557.1, read on the forward strand.
TGGACCTTTGTGCAGATTTGGGGGTATTGAAGGGATAGCGTTTAGCGTTCCATTCTTTTATGCTGGTCTGTTCTTTAAGTTAAGTTTTAAATGTAGGATTTTACGATGGGCTCAAAGCCGTGTTCAAAAATGTAAGTTAAGCTATTTTAATTATGTTGATGTTGTGTTGTCCTCAAATCCACTTTAAGTGTACGTGTATGCTTCGTTCTGTTGTTGTCATCCTCTCTGAGCTACTCTCAAGCTCCATGAGGACAACGGACTCAAAATGTGGGTCGAAAAATGGGAATGGTTGGGGTGGAGGGGAAAACAGATATCGAGAGTCAGACTATGACTAAACAACATAGTCGAAGAAGGTTTGAAGAACCAAGATTAAGAATGGTTTTTGTTGCGGTAAATCTTACCGTAACAATACAGTATCTTATTGCTTAGAGTAAATATCAGTATCGGAATACTATTAGTAAATAAACATAAGCAAGTTGCAAGAGGTACTTATAATTAATTATGAACAAAAGTTTTCAAATTAGGTAAGTATGTTACATTTCAGAAAATAAAAATAATGAGAAATACAGAAATCTCAGAAACGTTTTTTAAACAATGTTTCCTGAAATGTTTCTCTGGTGTGGACACACCTTTATGAAGCATGCAAGACTAAATATTACAGTAATTGCCCGATCACATGCATCGTTGTAGTAGAAGTCTCATAAATGGAGTCTACGTGATTTAGATAGAAGGCCAGGAGTTGTTTCCTCCTCCTCTGCTGCGGAAATCGTTTGGGTGGATTCCAAATCGCACAGCGTACATAGTCTGCTTAAAGATATGATCAGACCAAAAACATAAATGTTAAAAAAAGAGCCAAGTTCTTCTATACAAAAACCTTTGTGTAAGAAGTCAGCCGTGAAAAGTACTGAGATCTAAAAGTACGCCAAGTTCTTACTTCATGAAGTTTTAATACCGAATATTTAAATTAGAATAATATTGAAAAACCTACAATGTAATAGAGAAATTTTATTATTTAATGATTACTGACTAAATTTTGATGGGCTGAATCGAAAACCTCAATTTTTATTTTTGGTCGTTTATATGCAATTTGAGCCCTACCGTTCTACCAAATTTCATTGTTCTACTGCAATGGGAAGTGAGCCATAATATAATTTACATCAGTTCTGAGGAAGTGGGTGGATACCACGCCCCTGAATAAAAAACCGCTAATTTTATATTTTTTTCTTTGTAGGCAATTTAAGCCCTACCGTTTTTCCAAATTTCATCGTTGTACATCAGTCGGAAGTGCCACATTCAACCAACACCAATTCGAAGAAAGTGGGCGGATACCACGCCCCCTGAATGGAAATCCTCGAATTTTCGATCTTTTCCGCTGCTTGCATGACAATACCTACCGTTGTGCAAAATTACAAGGTTCTACGATGTCGGTAAGTGCTCCATAATTTTGATGATCTGTCAGTCAGTCAGTCAGTCAGTCAGTTACGGTTTTTGTGATTTTTGAGGCCTTATATCTCAGGAACCGCTTGTGCTAGAAAATTGAAATTTGGTAAGGCGCCTGTGCCTGACTAGCTTAGCAAATATTCGGAATTTTAAGTTTCTGACTTTATTGGTACTGAAAATAGGGAGGGGTCAAAAATCGCCTCAGTTTGTTCCTTTATGATCAGGCTCAATGAAATTTGTAGCAAAATGTTCGGGGTGAGTACTATATTGCACTCACTAAATATTTAATCAGAAAATTAAAAATTTCACGTGTTAACATCCGCGTAAACCTTAAAAGTTATATATTCATAAATGTTTGCTAAGTTGTTGCTAAGCAAGTTCAGAGTTTAGCCTATTCATAGATAAATTTAAACCTTAGTTTCGGGCTTAACCTGTGGTCTAACTTTAAACATAGGAAATGCTGTGTTTAAGTAGTTATTATCAGAGCCAAATGTCAAATTTGATATTTTTTTTACTGAGTTGACAAAGTACATAGTAAATTTTTGTGTAAATTTATCGTCCATCTAAAAATTATTATAGAATATTTGTTTGAGCTTCTGTTTTGGCTTTTTTATTTAATAATTTTATTGAACTTACTTTTTTAAAATTTGTCATATCAAGAAGAAGCTCACACTTTCGTAATATGAGACCATTTTTTGTTTCTTTGACCTGTCATTATTTAAAGTATAATTATTGTAGTAGAACACAACCTTTAACATGGTTTTCTACTAAAACCAGCTGGGAAGCTGACTATGAATGATAGCTGTGTTTATTTAACCAACAAGCTTGCTTTAAACTATGGATCAAGCAATCACAAGTTCAGTAATTCTCTATGAATACGCCTCATTGTCTTACAGTACTCAATATTTAAAATATTAATGGTTGTTATTGCACCAGTCCCGACATCTTTAAATATCTTCCACTTGCAATTGTTTACAATCCGCGATGGAGTTATTTTATCGAAATATTTTATATTCCCATTAATAATGCAATTGAATGTTATAATATAGAGGGAAGATAATTTATGATTAAAAAAAACAGCAAAGGACCAGGATGACCTTCCTGTGGCTCACCACAATTAACTTTAAATGACGTTATAATATTTATCTTTAAAATAAGACAAGACATAAATGCTTCTATTGATAATTCTATCTTTTTTTTTTTTTATAATTTACTCGCGCTCCTAAGGCCTTGTAGATTACATCCAGATCAGAGAGGGTGAAAAATTTCTTGCATTTTCGTAGGAAAGCTTATCACCTTGCACCATTTTTGGCAAAGTCAAATATGTTTTCATTCCATGTAATATGGTTTTTGAGGCACATACGGAGAACCAAAAGCTATTCTTTTATTTTGAAATTAATTTGTAAGAAAATTCAATTCCTTATTATCGAATACAAGCAGCAGCTCAAAGTCACATTTTGTATCTGTCATCTTCATATGACTAAGCAAGTTTTACTGTATTCATACGCAAATTGCAATGATTTCAAACCATTATTTATGAAGTTTTATGGATTTTCTTTGAGAAAAATTAGTTTTCTTTATTAAAACTTATTATCCGGTTTTTGATGTGGAAATCTCAAGATTTCATAACAATATATGGTAACACCATTTTAAAAGTATCCACAAACAACACATGGCAACACTAATTGTATTCCTAAGCTCAGATAAAACTAGGTCTTAATCATGATGAAAGATAATTTCAATAAATTGCTTCTAGTAACATTTTTCCATATGTAATGGTTACTATGCTGTGAATTTATATGCCATCCGCATATCGCCAGACATTTTGTCTACGAGAATTTTACCCTTTTTAATACACAGAATGTTTATGTATATATAAATAAAACTACCCCAAGCATTTTCGGTTACAGAATACAAAAAAAGTCCCTCACACATCCTCGAACAAAATTTGGTAAACAAAAATGTTATTGAATTCGTGAAAATGTAAACAACGCGCAAGTCCAGAATTTATTGAGATTAAAAATTTCAATTGTAAAGTAAAAAAACAAGATATGGTTAAAAGTATCCGAAAAACGGGCTGAATATACATTTCCTGTGTCAACCAAACATAAAATAGTCAAAACATGCTCAAAAAAATTAATAAAAAAGGCCTTGATAAATACTTAGGTTTGACAGATGTTGTTCCTAAATAGTATCTATACGAGTATACGAGTATCTACTCGTTTTCAGAATGGAAAAAGGATATTGGATCAGACAAGTGACAAACTTTGACATTTAGATGAAAAAGAAAATTCACTATGTATATTACCTAACCTTTTCGACCATGGTCATACCGGGAAAGAATATTTGATAAGTTTGTATTTAAAATATATTGGGACTTGCCACATGTGTACCACAAAGGGAGAGGCACTATAAAGTTGAGATTTTTCATAGTCATGAACGAAGTTTTTTCGTGGCATCCGTACAAAAGTTAAAGTTCAAAACTGACTGACTCTAGGTCAATGAAAAAAAAAAACACTTTTCTCCCTATTTGATAAAATGATTTCGTACATTCTTAATGAGTTTTCGAAATGAAAAAAATGTCCAATGTCAATGTCGAATGAAGCAGGAGCAACCCAATTGAAAGGATTGGATTAAATTTATGTTTGAGTACATTTGAGTATGTATGAAGCCATGCGATTTTTGAACAATTAAAAAATGCCAAAAGGCAAAACTCGCAAAATAGTTTAGTTGAAGTGCATAATGCATATACTGCAGGTACATGTAGCCCGTATAAGTATCGATTCGTGTTCTTATTATAAAATCCTTTCAGTGAAATAACTGGAATAATTTATTAAAATATAAATTAGAACGTGTTATTTTGTTAAGTCTATATACACAAACAGTTAATCACACCACGAGGTACTCGTAATCCATGAAAACAAAACATGATGTCATTCCTTCCTGCCTTTTTAAGAGAAACTCCCAAAAGCCTTGTGTCATATACCTAAAGAGAACATGTTATTTTTTTAATGTCCTGCGCAAAAGCTCAAATTTACTTTGAACACTTGCTTTTTGAGAGGATACAAAAATTAAAAAAAAAATATTTTTTTCTAAAAAGGGTGGCAGTAGGTTAAAACTTAATCAACCCCACACAAAATGATTAGCAAAGGAAAGCTTGTTTATCCTTTTTAGGATAATTACCCCTTGGCGAGATTTACTTTTTTGAATTACATATGTATATGTAAAAAGGTACATACATACATATGTACTTTGATGTTGTCTTATTGCAAATAAAATTTCAAAATTATTATTGATGATACATATCTATATGTACTAGCAAAGTGAAAGTATTTTGAACATGCATCTTACATATAAATATCCCATATATCATACATAATATAGGACTAAAAATCAACTTAAAATATAATGCAGGACTTGATCTTAAGTTTTAGAGACTTACCCCCAGTTTCACAGTGAGAGTTTAAACTTAAGTTCAGCTGAACCTGAACTGGAGTTTAAATTTGAAGTTCAACTCGTCCGGTTTCACAATCTTATCTGAACTTCAGTTCATTAAACGTAGTTTAAGTAAATTGTTTTCTCTTTCTATCTGAATCAAAGAAAAAACAATCAAGGAAAGTTTGCTTTGTTTCAGTTGTGACCTGTGACACGAAACAAAAATTAAAAATGAAAATAAATTATATTTTCAAATGTTTGAAGGGGTTGTCGAACTGAGATTTAAACGGCAGAATAGTGTCGTTTAACTTAAACTACAGAATGAACTCTGTTCCAGGATTGTGAAACCAAATTTATTGTTGAACTGAAGCTTAAACCAAAAGTGGAGTTTAAACTTCCACTGTGAAACTGGGGGTTAGAACTTAAAAAATGGATGTGATTAGTAAACAATGTTCAGTATTAGTTTTTATAAGCAAACACCCCTAGGAATTAATGCAAAAACATCAATTTTTATTAGTTGAAATACACCCACAGGTACAATTATTCGACCACCTGAATTTTTCGTCACCTTGACTCTTTAAGTTCACTATGATTTATTTGATGATTTTTTTTTTGTTTAAGAGATATTTTCGCAAAATCAAAACACTGAAACCCTTATTTCGCCCCATTAAATAAGTACATAAATATCGGTAAATTTAGGTTTATACTGGTAATTTACATTACATTACATATTACGCTATTCCGCAGATAAATCTACAAAGTAGAGACACTGAAAGCACTGGCAACTGAGACCATCGGCTTATGCGCGAAACAGCACAAGCATCATCAACAGAAAACAGCATGCTGATTGCTGACCAGCAAACATTTCTCAAACACATTGCCACCAGCAACGTCATTTCATCTGCTTGACATTTCATATCGAAGAAAAGTTTTTCATTGTGGTGCCACTGAATATTGCAGTGGGAAAGTTGACAACACTGCACCAGCAACAGGAAATTTAGGACTTTGGCCTAACGACGCTATTCGCGTTGCTGTTTGCTGTTCTTATGTGTGTTGAACAATTGAATTACATTGGCTCTAAATTAATGGCGGCCGTTGTTGCTGTTGACAGCGCTGTTGCTGGTTCAATCTGTTCCGCGCTTTAGACATTACAACAGAGAGAGACACACAGAAAGAAAGAACAACAGAAGAAACATCACATGTCAATAGCACACGGTTGGTATTTGAACGATCCCCCTTCCAAGTACTAATCACGCACAATAATGCTTGATTTCGCTGATCGATGGGAAGCGATGCTTTCATCAAAGCCTAGGCCGTTGACATATACATACATACCGGAAGTTTATTATTTGTGACTAAAAAAATGCCACTCGATATACGAGTATGTACCTGGTTTAGCTGGAGCAGTGGCTTTTACTGATGCCGGGTAAGGCCAACGTCGCATTGCTCGTACACTTGGTGCACCTAAAACTACGATTGGGGATGCCATCAGACGATTTCGGGACAATGGCTCATACACGAGGAGGCCAGGTCAAGGTCGTCATCGATGCGGTTCAGCTCGGGATGATCGCTTTGTCGTCAGCAACATACTGAGAAATCGGTTTTGCATGGCTACTGAAGCTTGTACATACAATGTACACGTCTTTTTAGAATGTTAGTGTGAGTGAATGCACCGTCAGAAGAAGGTTGGCAGAATTGAATATGAGAACTTTCCGACCAGTGCCCGAACCCGTCCTATTCCTATTCTCAGACGAAAGGAGAATAGGTCTACGAGGTCTAGATGGACGTCAGCTTGTCTACAGGCGAAAGAACAAAAGGTTTGCTCCATGTACGATAACCGAAATAGTGGGTTACCAAGGAGAGTCTATAATGGTTTGAGGAGGCATCAGTAATGAAGCTCGCCGGACCTTGTTGTGTTCGATAGAGGCAGTGTGAACGCTCAGATATACGTGGAAAACCTTTTGCAAGACAAAGTGATGCCTTTCGCACCATTTATTGGTGACAACTTTCGGTTAACTTAGGTTAATGCATGACAACGCACGCTGCCTTAATCTTAGGAAAATCTATTGATTGTCACGTTTCAAAAAAATCAAGTACATGGCTATGGAAATTTTGAATGTTAAAAAAAATATTTATTTTTGTTTTGGTTTTATAAAAGAAATGAAAATTTCAATACAAAATACCATTTAAACTTTTAAGGAGCTTAAGAATTAAAAAATATATTAAAACCTGTTGAACCGTTTTTGAGATTTTGTTTTATTTTTTTTTAATCTATGGTAAGCCCAACGTCTTATTTCATACAAAATTGACAGGTGACAGTTGACTTTGTCAGAGTTATCTATCAATTTGACAGTTCATTTCAGTTCTATTGTCAAATTATCACAAAATTCTACGCTGTCATATTTTGACGAATTTGTGGTTCGAATAATTATCGTTGTCAATTTTTGAAAAAAAAAAATTCGAAACGATGGCGTATAAGCGTTGCAGCGCTAGGAGCGGGAATACGGCAAATTGTTTTCTCTTTACTTTGGAGTTTGAAAGCCATAAAATTTCATTAAAATATTTTGTCTAGTTTCACTGTAAAAGACTTTTTTCTAAATTGATCAGCTGTGGCAGAAATTAATTTAACAAGCAAATCGAAAAAAATTAGTGTCTCAATTTTTCACGGAAAAATTGATGAATACGGTTTAAATTTCTGAAATAGCTCAGAGCACTGATATCTCGAAAACCTTAACTGGCTAATTATAAAGTGCTGATGAAATTGTTTGGTAAAAAAGTCAAACACAATCTACACTACCTGCATAACAAACTTAATTAGAAAAATTACTTAAGAGATGTGGTAAGGAAATTATATTTATAGCAGACCAGCGGATTTCCTTGCCCAAGAAATGTTTACACATTTTAGAAGTAACGTTAAATTTAACTTTTTGACATATTTTGTTAATCGGTAATTACTCGTATACATGATATTAAGATCTATACTTTCAAGCCAGTGATGTCCATCAACTTTTTTCTAAGCGCAATTTTTCAACAAATGGAGTTAAATCATTATTTATTCTTTTTTAGGGTTTTTCACGAAATTTCTATTTAAGACTAGTCATTAACAAGTTATATTATTCGAACAAATATATTACATTTAACTTACTATACGCACTTTGCCTTAAATGCATGAACTGTTACGGTTGGTAAAATTTTAAATTGAAAGAAATTGTCAAGTGGTTATTAAAATAATGTTACCTATTACCTGTCTCTTCGTTTGAATGTAATTTTTGAAAAGCTCTTGCGAAGAAATTAGCCATAGGTTCTTGATTTTGAAAAAAAAAAACATTCCTCGGCTTTCAAAATATTAGTGCGAAATAAAATAATTTTTAGAGTACCAACATTTGGCAGTTTCTTGTTTTTGATGAAAAGACCTGAACTAGAAGTACTTTTTACTTGCGACTATAAGGCAAGTTATGCATTCGTAAAAAAAAGTCCAATTGGGGATTTTGACCAAAGTTGACATTACTACTTGTATGATAGCGAAGACTAAAAAAGTGGGTCTCGCAATTCTGTCTGTCTGTCTGTCTGTTCAACTACAGCCTAAACGGCTCGACCGATTTTATTTAAACTTGGAAGATATGGTTTTTCAGTTTTTCCCTCCAAACGTGTTTTCTGTTTTTTAAGACCAAAAATAATGGTACCTGCTATACGAATTTTTCCAGATTATTTTATTAGACAGATTATTTAAAAAAAACTCAAAAAATTTCATTTAGTTGAAGCTAGGTATTGGTTGAAAAAAAAAATTCCGAAAAGTGGTTATTAATGGTACCCCCCAAAGAACCATTTATTTGTTTTTGATTTTCTCAAAAACGGTACAACAGACTTTGATCATTTTTTTGTGGCTAAAGCTCCCTAAAAATTTTAATAATATGAGGTACTCAAATTTTCAAAAAAAAATTTTTGAATTTTTAAAAAAAGATTCTCAATGTAATCTACAAGATGTAAGAAAAAATTTTACATAAAAATAACGGTATCTACCATAGAACTGTTAAAAAATGGTTTCCGAAAATCATATTTTTCTCAAAAACGGCACCTAGAATTTCGATACAAATGTTTTTCTTTCGATTAATTTGTATGATGTATAATTGAATAAGATAAATTTTTAAATTAGTATATTATTGAATTTACCTACCATAGGAGCATTTTTTTTCAAATTTTGAATTTATCATTATTGGCTTAACAGATTTTAATGAAATTTTGTATAGAGAAGCTTCTAAAAAAGTTTGAAAAACATTGCATTTCAAAACATACAAAAATATTTTTTGAAGTTTTTAAAAAAAGAAATCATTTTTTTTTTTTTGGAAAATTCGATATCTGCAAAATTAGTCAATATTTTTTTTGAAAATTATTTTTTATTCGTACAATATTAAAAGCTTTAAGTTGGCCTACCAAAATTTTTTTTTTTAAATGTCTTAAAAAATGTTTATATAAAAGCTTATTTTCTTAAAAAAAAACCACTACAACGACTTATAATTTTTGTTCTTGCATAAACTAATATTAGCTTGAATCACATCCCGTTCTTAGCTCCAACTACTAAAGGTGTGGTTTTAGTCATCTAAAAAATGAGTTTTATGCTCATGAACAGTTCAACAGAAATTTCACTAAGGGAAACTATTGTTATGTTTAATTTTTGCGGCAATGGAATTTCTCTGAAATTTTGAGACACTTACAGCCTTACTTATTAGTTTTCACTAATACTCGGTTCAACCTCGGAATAATTAAACCGAGCCAAAGCACTTACTTCGGGCTTACTAGATTGTATAAAGTTTAAATCCTATAAATGAATGTATCAACCGCAGTGCGTCCTCATTATCGTAAAACTGTTAGAGCGTTTGAAAAATGTAAATCATTTATGCAAAATATCTATCCATTTTATCAAAAACAAAAATGTTTATAGTCTCTTTTGTAAATTTCGCACAATGTCATGTCAAAATGACATTTAGATACTAAAACGGCTTTGAACCTCCTATGAACCAGTTTTAGCTTATTCCGCCTCTATTCCCCGTGTATTTTGTTTATAAATAAGCTTTTCAGGATTAGAGTCGTTGTAAAGTCGAAGAAACTTTACTTTGCCGCTAAAACGAGTTAGCAAATAAGGCAGTTAAACTTTTTTAAAGTGAAAATGCGAAAATTAAAAAAATAACCCCCTTATTGTAGATAAAAGATGTATAGTTTACAAACTGTGAAAGAAAAATAAATAAATGGAAAATGGAGACGACCAACTAATTTTGCCACAGGTTCACTCTGCATTTAAGTGCTACTTTTAAAAAGTTTAGCAAGAAAAAGTTGCTTTCAAACGTAAGTTGGACAAAACTGCTCTTCAAACTTAATCCACTTACGATTTCGAAATATTTAAAATATGTTATTTATAAGAACATGCATTCAATTCATTCTGAAAATTCTTTAAATTATCTCTGAGATTCAAAAACACATGTATGCAATCTAATTTCATTAATAATTTTCAATGTGCATACATATATGTATGTAAGAGACAAATTTAAAATATCGTTACCACTAAAAATAAGTATATTCTTTTATTTTCGGAAAAAAATTGTTTTGAATTATTATAAGAACTTAAGTTTTTTTTCACAATTAAATGAACGACTAAGCCGCACGTACATCCTCTTGTAGTTCAAGTTACTTAGATTTACATTGCAGGACGTTAAAAAAATGGAAAATCATAATACTAAAGTTCCTTAAACGACTCTCATACTGTTAGTTTGCTAAAAAAAAATGTCGTCTGGTATTTTGAAGCAGCTTTGTACAAAACAATTTCGTCAGACGAATATGTAGATATGTTAAATATGTAGATACATTTTTTTAAAACAGAAATATTTCTAAAACATTTTTTTGGTGTAGATAATTGTTATGCTTCAGCAGCTGTCAAAGTTACCAAGTTACACCCAGCTGTCAATTCCGTAAGGTTTGCCATTTCAACAGGACGACCATAGACAACCTCTTTACAGTTCGCTAATTGGTCTCTCAAAATGTTGGCCGGAGATCATGATTTTGGCCAAAAATCACCATCTCAAACGAGACCCATTTTTGACTCAAGGGATATGTCAACATTAAAAATGGGTCTTCTAGCAGCGAGCGTTCATTAATTGTGCGCCCGATCATGTGACTTGACAGAACTCGATTAATTTTTCTGGGCTTACGTCAAGTCCTTAGTCTGAGCCAACCAGCCAATTCGATACGCTTTTTCCAGAATAACTCGGTGAGAAATCAACCATTGCACTGACCGCTTGCCAGAGAGGTTAAGGCGGTCATTTGAATGATGTGCTGTTATGTACATAGTAAATATAATGGAATCATAGTAGCTTCAAAATAAAGCCAGATTTTATATCTCTCACCCCACGATGTCCTGATTTGGCGCCTCCTGATTTTGTTTTATGTGGGTACTTAAAGAAAAAGGCTTACATCAACCACAACCTCAATACTTAGACAACAAAACGAAATTTCTGAAATTAAAGCAGAATTCTGCGAAATTGTTATGCAAAATGCCCTCAAAAGAGCTCAAAAGACATTATATTCCACACAATTAATATAATCAAACGATAAAATAAAAATTAAATAAAATGCACGACTGGATCGCACGAACTTGCTCTTATGTAAAAGTACTTTGGAATTTAAGAAACATTTTATAAATATAAAACATAGATTTAATGAGATAAAAATGTTCAAATGCATAAAATTGCCGTCTGGTTTCCGGAAAAGTATGAATTTTTGCAAATAAACTTTAAAAAATCGTTTTATTATTAAATAAATTTTTTATATATGTACATAAGAAATTTCTCTAAAATTTTTCAAGAAAAAATGTGGGATGCGAATTTTAAGTATTAAATAATATTGAATTTAGGAAATAATTTCAAAAAATAATAATAAGGTTTGGAAGATATTGATTTAAATTTTTTTTTTTTTTTTTTTAAATCCAACAAATATTTTTTCGAATATTTTTATATACAATATTATTTTAAACTTAAGGGGATGCCTGCTGAAATTGTTGGGTTAAAATCCTTAGAGCCGTTAATGAAAAAAGTCGAAAATAAAAAAAAACGGGTCTATGGCAGGTACCCCTAATAACATTTTGCCCCAAAATTTTTTTTGACCAAAATGTAGCCTATGTTTATAATATCACACCTAATTTTTTTTATCAAAATCGTTAGAGCCGTTTTCGAGATAAATAAGATTTCGCATTACGGGTGTATGGGGGGTACCGTTAGTTTTGGAGCTAAAAAAAAAAATCAATTTCTCCTCTAGGGAATCACCGAAGACCATTAACTACCAAGTTTGAAGAAAATACCTCCGGTAGTTTAGGCTGTAGTTCGAGGTACAGACATACAGACATACAGACACACAGACAGACAGACGGAATTGCCGGACCCACTTTTTTCGTCTTCGCTATCATCGTAATGTCAACTTTGATCAAAATCTCGAGTTCGAATTTTTTTCCAAATGCAGAACTTGCCCTATAGTACCTACATATATCGCAAGTAAAAATTGCATTCCATTTAAGAGTAAGTAACTGAAAAACCACATCGACCTGGACAATCCCTAAAGCCCCTTTTAGACGATCATTTCAGTTTCAGTTTCAGTTGAGCTATCAGTTAAGCTTTCAGTTAAACTGATGTCTAAATGCAAAAACTGAAGCGTTTAACTGAAACTGAAACTGAGACTGAAACTGATGAAATTCCCATAAGTTTTCAGTTCAGTTATCAGTTAAACTGATGTGTAAATACTTTTCAGTTCAGTTGTCAGTTCAGTCCTCATTCGAGTTCATATTTTTTTTTTCAATATGTTGAAACAGAATGATAATTTGGTCGATTTCATTGAAATTTATCGCGTGTGTCCATGTTTATGGAAGAAAAGTGACCCTTTTTATCACAATTCAGTTAAGAGAGAAGCAGAATACAAGCTCAACTGAACACCGGACTGACGTCTTAATACACTGCCTTTTTTAGCTGAACTGACAACTGAACTGATAACTGAAGGAACAACTGATCGTCTAAATACAATGCCTTTTTTAACTGAACTGACAACTGAACTGATAACTGAAGGAACAACTGATCGTCTAAAAGGGGCTTAAAATTTCATAATAATTATATTATAGAATATTATTGGGTTCTGAGGTTTCGGCAAATTCACTGGACTATAACGTAATAAGATAAGCTGGCTAGTTTTCAAAATTTATTTTTAAAACTTCTAATTCAAAATCAATCAAATTTAAAATTTTTTAAATTTTTTTACATACATTTATCCAAGCGAATGCAGAAGTAATCCGTTTGTTGATTGATTGTTGATGATGATGATTCAATCCAAAAAAGGTGCGATTTGTTTATTTTTGTGCACCAGTTTAATTTTTTTTGTTTATTTGTTTTTGTATGAGTTTTTTAAACAAAAATTACAAAAAAAAAAAACAAATAAAAGAAGAAAGAGAAAAAAGAAAATATTTTTTTTTTAAGTAAAATTTCTTCGTAAATTTTGAATAATTTTTCACACACAATTTGTTTCAGGTATTATTTTGTTTTCCAAATTGTTTACAATTTTTCTCTGAACATCACAATAAATTAGAGGGGGTAAAATAAAAACTAGCCAATAAGTAAGTTGTTTCGTTTAAAAAAAAATTGAAAAGCGTTTGAAAGATTTTTGAAAAAAAAAAGAATAAATCAAGCAAATAAGAATGATTAAGAACAACAAAAGTTAGGAAGAATTCAACAAAACTATATTTGTAAGAAATAAGAACTTTTGTGCAAGAATTATATATGCATTTGTTGTCAAAATGAAATGTTCAACAATAACAAGATACAACAAAAAAATAAACTCACTCGAAAATCTCAAAATATGTTCTTCCTTTTTCTCTTTAAATTTTTTTAAAAATACATTTTTTTGTTTTCTTATTTCATTTTCAATTTCTCCCCAAGAAATTTTTTGAATAGAAAATATATTTTTTTTTGATTTTCGTTTTTATTTTTGGTTGTCTTTTCGTTCACCGAAAATATTTTTTCTCGAAGGCCAATGAAGATAAAGCTGAGTCTAAATTATTTACATGTTCCAAGTAAAAATCTTTTTTTTTGTTGAAAAAAATAACAAGATGTTTAAAATTAACACTTTGAGAAGATTTTTTACTACAATTTATACGAACTTGATCAAAACCGCATTGCGTGTGTACGGGTTGTGGTGTTATCAAGAAAAAGGAAGAAAAGTTGCTGTGACATTCGCATTCCAATTTAACTAAATAAACAAAACAGAAAATCAAAATCAATAATATTTTCATCCACAATCCAGAGCACTTTAGCAAGTACAAACACCTATGACAACAACTACAACAACAAAAACAAATCCAACAACATCAAAAACCCCTTGAATGGGTAGTATTTGTTTTGGCCATCCTATTGAGGAACGGCGGAAAGGGGTGTCCCATATAGCCGATAATTCGGGAATGCTAAAAGATGGATTTGTTTTGTTTTTCTTTTGTTGTGTCTCCTAAAGAGCAATTTTGATTTACTTAAAATTGTATTTCAATCTATTCGCTTGATTTCTCTTTTATACTAATCAATCATCTTTAAATAAATTTATACGTTTTACAAATCTTAAATTGATTTCGATATTTCAGAAAAATCCGATTAACCGTGTGCGGTATGCGTCGAGTTATTAAGTTAGTAAAAAAAAAATTCAAATTAATCGCAAACTTTGCGTCGTTTTTGCTTGATTATTTTTATCCGCCACGTACCTTTCTCGAAGGGAAAAAAATCAAGACTGGCAACGAGAGAAAAATTGAAACTTTGGGGCTATTAAAGCTGAATCCATAGCCATACACAATATAAATTCTCCATCTCGGCCGCAAGAAACTGATATTTGTGTTGTGGTGGCAAAGTGGAGGGAGATTGATATTCTCTTAGATTTGTTGAAGTTGAAAGCATTGTGCTTTTATTGTTGTGGACTTTGTGCATTGGGCAAACAGAAAAACAGCTGAAAGAAAAAGAAACAGAACTACAACTCCTATCCATCCATGTGTTTTTTATATCTTGTATCTGAATTTATCGGGAAGTTACGTGGTATCGTTTGGAATTAGAAAGCTTTTTATTCTCTTAAGTTGAGCTTTTTATAGGCTCTTTGTAGGTAACAGCACAGTAGAGTCGGAAAATAAATGTTTTGAAATTATAATAATTAAAGTACATATCAGAATAACATGCTAAGTCAGAGCACAGTTTTTTGGTTATCTACAATTTTGTGAGCACTTATCAAAATATTTAAAAGTAAAAATGTTGGTTCTTATGAAATATTCCAATAAATTAGTTAATTAACAAAGTTTTAAAAAAGGTTGTATGTCATATTATTTTAAGCCTCCTTTAATTACATACGAGTATGTATCTGTACCAGCTAGCGTTGCCGGATTTTAGACAGCTTTTTTCCCGGGTTCGGAATCAAACTTACAAAATAATGCCTAATGTACCTAAATATCTTTCAGTGATTAGGAACAATCGCTGCATTGTGATTTAACCTTAAGAAATTGCTTTAAAAATTTCAATCAAACAAACCTAACTTAACGAAGAATGTATTTTTGCAAACTGAAAAAATTAAAATTGACAAAAGAAAAATATTTGCAAATGACAAAAAAGTCATTCAATTATTAATTAATAAAAGAATTTATTTATTTATTTTGCCCCGTGCAATATGTTGAAATCCCGGGATTTTTCATTATTTTAGCTATTTGTCCCGGCGAGGTGTAAGACAAATCTGGCAACCCTTATACCAGCTGACCTAACAGAAATATTGTCTGAATTTAAAACACAAAAATATTGTTGGTCGTTTTGGGAAAAGCTGGTGGATTTATGAGTGATTATAATTGTATCTATTAACGAACCTGGTCATCCATAAAAAATCTGCGAGATGAATTCTTTCGGCAGTATGCCACTGAAAATTCAGAAAACTTATGAGTCATTTTTTTTTCACGTCGAAATGCGATTTCAAATTTTGATGTCTTTGTATATTCGTATAATTTTGGGTTGCGTCATTATTTAAAAAAAATAAAAATCATCATTTATCTATTTTAGGGAGTGAAATATAGCTGGATCTGTTTGCAGAATCATTTTAAATTGATTCCATTTTAAACATTTGTAAGCTGACAGATGGAAATTGTTTTGCCATTCGTACATGGAGAGTTAAATCAGCTGAAGAATTTTGAAAAATCGACTTTAAATCGATTTTTTTGCCCAATGGAATGCAAAAATCTGCATTTTGACAGATCCAAATCAAAATAAATTGATTTATTTTATCAATGGAAAACGCCATTAGATTTGCCTTTAATGTGATCGACTTGAACCATGCGGTTTTGTTTAAAAATCTATGTCACAATTGAATTAATTCGAAATTTAAAGTAACCAGTAAAAAGAAAAACTATGTCATCGTAATGCATTGTGATTCTTGGAATTTTTAGTTTGGTTGTCTGGCGGGAATTTTTAAGGCTAATGTCACAAACATTCAATAACTGCTATTGTCATTTGCTTAAAGTCATTTGGGAAAAATATTACATAGTTAAAATAGTATGATGTTAAAGATATTTTGGTATGAAACTAGGTTAATGCAACGATCTTGCTACCCTTTTATTAAAGTTCAAACCGTTGAACAATTAAGAAAGAGTTAGTAAACTACTTTAAAATTAGCAAATTTTTAAGTACTCATAGCATCATACTTCTTCTTCTTCTTCTTCCTTGTTTCGGCGCTGTTATGATCTCGATGTCGAGGGGATCATAACTCTCCCACGTATCTGCTTCACACTAGTGATCCGCCTGTGGGGTTCGCCGGGTTGACCTCAGAAATCGGCGGCAAGCCTCCCGGTTTTGTATTGTTCCATTTCTGAGGCCAACTGAATGCAGGTGTTTTTGCATTTGTTTGTACCAGGAGTGTTTAGGCCTACCTTTCTTTTTATTCCGAATTGGAACGTTGTATGATATTGCCTTTTTGACGGGGTTCTCAGGATCTCTCCTTTGAACATGGCAATACCAACTGAGTCGGTCGTGTTCAATTTTTTGGGAAATGGTATTCTTAACATGAAGGCTTCCTCGGATCTTCGTACTTCTAATTCGATCAAGCTTTGTAACTCCTGCTATCATACGAAGCATCTTCATCTCAGCTGCCGTTAGCTTACTCTCATACTTTTTGTACATTGTCCAACATTGTGAACCGTATGTGAGTGCTGGACGCACAACTGAAGTGTAGAGCTTGCCTTTCAGCTTAGGGGGCATTTTTCGGTCAAAGAAGATAGCAGAATTTTCCCGCCACTTCATCCACCCTACGCTTACGCGATGATTGATATCGTCATCACAAGTAGCTTCGTTATTTATCATAGACCCCAGATATTTAAACTTTTCACACTTGGGAAGCACTACTCCATTCAAATAAATGTCTGGAATAGGCCTGTGTGGATCAGAAAATGGGCAGCATAGGTATTCTGTCTTTTTCGCGCTTATGCGGTACCCACTTCCTTCTAGAACATCCACCCATACGTCAAGTGCTCATTGTAGGGATATCGGGTCTTCACTTATGATGGCTCCATCGTCAGCAAAGAATAACTGATGCACTTTTGGATCCGTCACTTTGCGTTCAAGCAGGTAATCAAGAACTGTAATAAAGAACAGGGGACTCAAGACACTTCCCTGGTGTACACCTACTCTGATTTCGAATTCTTCGGTGACTCCAGCTGCGCATCTTACTTTAGTAACTGCTCCATCATACATGTCCATAATTATCCGCACATAGGTTTCTGGAACTGCTCGTTGCCTGAGGGCCACCCATATTAGATCTCGTGGTTGCCGATCGAATGCTTTTTCAAAATCAACCAATACGACATGCAACTCCTCCAAAGAATCCCGATGTTTTTCCATAATTATTCTTATACTCTGGATTGCATCCGTGGTTGACTTACCCCCGACAAACCCGCACTGGTCATCAGATAGCCTAATTATTTTTCGCAGTCGGCTACCCAAGACTCGTTCAACGATCTTCATGGTGTGTGACATCAGCTTAATCGAACGGTAATTATCACAGCTTCGAGTATCACCCTTTCCTTTATAAATTGGAAGAAGGTAACTTTCCCTCCATTGATTAGGCATGCGATCACCTCGTATAAGTTTGGAGACAAGAATCATGAGCCATCTAAACCCGATGTCTCCCATCTTTTTCCAAAACTCTGAGGGTATTTCGTCTGGGCCAACAGCTTTTCCCTTTTTGGAGTATTTTACCGCCTCACTAACTTCTTCGACTGTGACATCGGATACTTCGCTTAAGTTAGGTGAAGCTATTGGAAAGTATAGCCTTGGAAATAGTTCGTTTAGAAGTCCGTCACAATACTGTCGCCACCTGTGAAGAATTTCGTTGTCTTCCACAAGTAGTTGGCCTTGAGCATTGTTAATGAACTTTGGCGAACAAATCTCCTGGGCATTTCTTCTTCTTTGAGCGGCTATTTTGAAGATAGTTGCGCCCTTATTCGTGTTTTGCCGTAGCTCTTGAATAGCACCAGCTGTCGGGGTAGAAATTTCATCCAGCTCCCGATACAGGTTTTCTGTATTCTTTGCTTGAATTTGGGCGCACTTCTTCTTCGCTTCTTTCTTGCAGTTTCTATATTCCACTTCGAGGCGTGACTTTTGCTCTGTATCATTAGAGGGGCACTTCGACCAAGCCTTGAAAGCCATTTTCTTTTTACTTATAACTGATTTAGCTTCATCATTCCACCACCATGTTTCTTTGCCTTGTTGGTTGTGTCCTTTTGAAACCCCTAACAGTGTTTTGGCTTTTTCTTTGCAAGTTCTCTGTAGGAGATCCCACATACTTTGTGCTGTACTCTCTCCATTTCGAACTATATCGGTGTTGTTATACAGAACGTTTTGCATATTCGAAATAAAAGCTTCGCCTTTTTCCTTATCCAGATTATACCATTTGATCTTCCCAAAAGTTTTTGTATGTTTGTTGTCGTTCACTGTCTCCATAAAAAATTCTGTCAGTAGGAGACGGTGTTGGTGGGCGATCGCTTCTCCTAGTATCATCTTTTTGCACCTGCTCACATCCAATTTGGGGAGCATATGCAGTGACAATGGGTGATATGCATAAAACGGAAGTATTTACTACAAGTAAAAGATAATAGTAAATACTATAACTTAAAGCAAATGGTTAAATGTAAAGTATTTACTTCATTCCATATGCATAAAGTTTAGTACTTACTAACTGGCAAATACTTTCAGTATATACTAAATTCATCCAAGTAAATACTAGAATTCATCGGAAATCTATAGTAAATACTTTTTTTTTTTCTTATCGGGTTAGACATCTTTCAATTATGACCCTTTCTTTTAAATGCAGTTTGTTGAAAGCTCTTTCTTGATTACTCGTTGGGTTTTAAAGGGAGTCATTAGCCAAGGTGTTGATCCCATATCCTTCGTCTCCCAGTAAAACAATGTTAGTGGAGTTTCTCATAATGGGTTCCACAGCACTGTTTCTTCAAATTCTGGAATCGTGAACTGAGCCCGGCCATCGGCAATCAACACTTGTAAAATATTCCATTGAATTACAAGTTGCCTGGATATTGATGGAAGCATATCCTTTTCGGTTAATGTATTCTTCCGAATGAAATCCAGGTTGTAATATTTCCACGTGAGTACAGTCCAAGGCTCCTATTCATAATGGGAACCTGTATTTGCTTAGCCAATCATTTTTTGCTCCCAGCTGTTCTTCATAGCTCGATGGAATTTTTAAGGGCAAGTAACTAAAAACCACTAACTCCTTTAACTAACGGAAGCCTATTGGTATAGTATCGCAATATACATATATAACAGTTTTCATAAGTGTCTGCTTCTTGTAAAATTATAAATTATATTTTTAAGTTAACAGGCGTATAAGAAAATAGAAAGTTTTACACCATTTTCGCGAACTAACAAAAGGCTCCAAATAGTAAGGGTGTGTCAAGTTTTAAAACTACCACTTACGATTTTGTAATGACTTACCAATGAAGTATTCACTCAACCAATCTACGTTTTCCCTCTCAAAACGATAGAGTTGTTTAAAATTTGATTCTGAACCCGATCTTCGACTTTTATAGACTTTTTGTGAACTAACGCGTACAAATTCCGCCATTTCAGTACAGTCAACAGTAACTTAATTTTAATTTATATCAGCGACGTGAATCCTTTGAGAATAGAGTTAAGACTGTAAGTTTTTATGGTTTCGAAGCTACATAGTTATGTGTTTAAATCAAAAAAAGTATGTACTTTCAAATTTTCATGTTGCTATCCTTTGACTTTGAAAAAAAGAAGTAATTCCTACAGAAAAAAAGTACTTGCTACTTTTTATGCATACGGAATAAAGTATTTACTGAAATAGTTCATCCGAAAAAAGTAAGTACTGTGGCCTGAAGTAAATACTTTATTTTCAGCATTTACTGCATTTTTATGCATATCAAAAAAAGTAATTACTTAGAAATTCTCAAGTAAAAGCATTTACTATCTTTTATGCATATCACCCAATATTCCACAACTTTCCTTTAATCACCAATTTAAGGGACATCAAACGGTCGCTGGGTTTCGAAATGGTCAATACGCTGCCTAATAGATGTTTTGCAAGGATGATTCCGATTCCGTTTTTACCCTTTTCCGTTCCATAGTAGAACATCTTATAGTTTTTTGTCCTCGTATCCAAGAAACGGGCCCTGTTTCCCGTGTTTCGCCATTTTGTTTCTTGAACACATAAGATGTCCACTCGCCTTCTTTTCATCATCTCTTCCAGCTCGAAGCTTCGACCTGTCATACTGCCAACGTTCCAACTCGCAACTCTCAGATTTTGTATAATCTGCCGCATTACTTTGCTAGCCCTCGGAATCCGTCTAGCTCTGACCCGAGCATTGCTGCTCGGTCCAGGATCAGTACCATGTGTAACAATGGTAGTGCCTGGCGGGGTAGTGTCATTTCTAACGAGTACTTCCATAATGCTTGAATTCACAAAATTATCGAGTATCGACGTGTGCATGCTCCAGTTTTGTATTTGATCTCTCTTTTACGGCACCGGTGATCTCCAGTCGTGCCAACCCAGGGACTGGCATGCACACTTTTGGGAAAGTTTATAGGTGTTACGTGTCGCTAGGTTCACCTTGCTGTTTGTGGCCTAGATGTATTTACTCCTTTAGTCGCCTTTTACGACAAGCGGGGAGGCGCTGCAGGAATATTCTAACCCGTCCCTGCACAGGGTACTCATAGTATCATACTAATATCCTAATAATAGGCTGTTTAAATTTTGCGCCATTGTGAATGCTAGCCACGCGGAAAACTGTTAGTGTATACAGTCAAATGACATGTCGGTCCGAATCAATGGGATTTGTGGTATAAAAAAGTGTCTTCTACCTTATTCTTTGGTGGTTAGTTGATATTTCTCAAAATTATGACCACCGATCTGAGTTTAAATTGAAGATTGTGTGGTGGAAATCCACTCAATTCCGTCAAATTTAAAAATTTTATTGGAGAGTTGTCGAAATAATCTTGGCTAATAACGAAATCCACCGATTTGTGCGTATTACAATCTTCAGCAATTTTATTTTGAATCTTGAAATTTAATGCATCAACTCAATGCATCAAATATTTACTTTGTACTAAGTTCTTTTAGCCAATGATAATTTTTGTAATTTGGAGCAATGCTTACATGCAATACTAGTCCAGTCAAAGCGTCATGAAAAAGGGCCTGCCCTTGCGCGCAGAGGCATGGTCTATTTTTTTTTTCATGGATCGATAGGTGCTTATGAAAAAAGCTTAAAACCAAATTTACACCACATGACAACTTTTTTTTACCAAAGTTATTGGTAAAAATGTGTTTTGTGTCATTTTTTGGTCATTTACGAATATCTCGGCTCCACTATCTCCTAAGAACAAAAATTAAACATGTATTTATTCCTAATAACATTATCTATTACGTTATAAAAAAACATTGTTTAAACAAATGAAAAAAAAGTTATAGTAAGTTAAAATAATTTTTTGTTGTTTAAAAACCACTTTTTCGTGATTATTAAGAAAAAAGCTCATTTAACGATGAAATTTTTATTTTTTATTATTTAAGTTCTTGTAATTTTCTACAATTTAAAAAAAAAGTCAGCACTCTACGATTAACGAAAGCCGAGTAATAAATTGTTGAATCTAGGTAAGTCAGCACACCCACGCATTTTATGATTTTATGTTTTAATTAATACCTCAGCCCCAGTATGTCGCAAAGTGAAAATAAAAGACTCTATTGCTAATAACAATATTTTCTATCAACTTGCATTTAATTTAATATGTTTGAGCAAAAACATAAAAAGTTACCGTTGGTTTCAACGTTTTTTTTTTTTTCTTGTTTTTAATATCTTTTTTCATAGTTATTGAGAACAAAATTGTATTTCACGGTAAATATTTTTCAGTTTTGGATTTCTGTTTTATAGTCCTGTTAATTTTCTTCAAATTAAAAAAAAAATAGTCCATTACGACAAACGGGAGCCGAGATATTCATGATTTAAAAACTTAGAAAAGCTTACAATTTAGTTTCTTAACCTTGTAGCTAGTAATTTTGGTGTCGTCGTAGGTATTGAATAGACCTTTCGTTTGATGTATATCTCGGTGGGATTGGTGAACTTCGAAAAAATAATGATTTTTCCCAAAATTGATAAAAAAATAAATTTTTGAGTTTGGCACATCCATGGAAAGGTGTGTTAATTCTCTATTCATCAGAATTGAAAACTACAACCCGTTACGAGCCTTGGTTGCGGAAATATCTCCATCCGCATCCGATGACTTTTTAAGATTTGGGTCAATTTTCAGTAAAATCACTTTGGGTGGCCATATTTCGATAACCAGGCATCGCAGAACCTTCTGGTTTTCACCCGTGAATAGCTCTTGCACAATTGACTAGAAATTTTGAAAACCGCAACCTTTTACAAGGCCTGCTTTCGGAAATATCGCCACCCAAATACATTGTTAGGTAGTTAAAGCCCAAAAATCTGTGGAAACAGTGAAATCACTTTGGATGGCCATATTTCAATAACCAGACCACGCAGGACGATTTGGCTTGCACGTGTGTGTAGGTATTGAATAGACCTTTCGTTTGATGTATATCTCGGTGGGATTGGTGAACTTCGAAAAAATAATGATTTTTAAAGACAAGTGGTTAGTCCATGATTTTTCCCAAAATTGATAAAAAAATAAATTTTTGAGTTTGGCACATCCATGGAAAGGTGTGTTAATTCTCTATTCAGAATTGAAAACTGCAACCCGTTACGAGCCTTGGTTGCGGAAATATCTCCATCCGCATCCGATGACTTTTTAAGATTTGGGTCAATTTTCAGTAAAATCACTTTGGGTGGCCATATTTCGATAACCAGGCATCGCAGAACCTTCTGGTTTTTACCCGTGAATAGCTCTTGCAAAATTGACTAGAAATTTTGAAAACCGCAACCTTTTACAAGGCCTGATTTCGGAAATATCGCCACCTAAACACATTGTTAGGTAGTTAAAGCCCAAAAATCTGTGGAAACAGTGAAATCACTTTGGATGGCCATATTTCGATAACCAGACCACGCAGGACGATTTGGCTTGCACGTGTGTGTAGGTATTGAATAGACCTTTCGTTTGATGTATATCTCGGTGGGATTGGTGAACTTCGAAAAAATAATGATTTTTAAAGACAAGTGGTTAGTCCATGATTTTTCCCAAAATTGATAAAAAAATAAATTTTTGAGTTTGGCACATACATGAAAAGGTGTGTTAATTCTCTATTCAGAATTGAAAACTACAACCCGTTACGAGCCTTGGTTGCGGAAATATCTCCATCCGCATCCGATGACTTTTTAAGATTTGGGTCAATTTTCAGTAAAATCACTTTGGGTGGCCATATTTCGATAACCAGGCCTCGCAGAACCTTCTGGTTTTCATCCGTGAATAGCTCTTGCAAAATTGACTAGAAATTTTGAAAACCGCAACCTTTTACAAGGCCTGATTTCGGAAATATCGCACCCAAACACATTGTTAGGTAGTTAAAGCCCAAAAATCTGTGGAAACAGTGAAATCACTTTGGATGGCCATATTTCGATAACCAGACCACGCAGGACGATTTGGCTTGCACGTGTGTGTAGGTATTGAATAGACCTTTCGTTTGATGTATATCTCGGTGGGATTGGTGAACTTCGAAAAAATAATGATTTTTAAAGACAAGTGGTTAGTCCATGATTTTTCCCAAAATTGATAAAAAAATAAATTTTTGAGTTTGGCACATCCATGGAAAGGTGTGTTAATTCTCTATTCAGAATTGAAAACTGCAACCCGTTACGAGCCTTGGTTGCGGAAATATCTCCATCCGCATCCGATGACTTTTTAAGATTTGGGTCAATTTTCAGTAAAATCACTTTGGGTGGCCATATTTCGATAACCAGGCATCGCAGAACCTTCTGGTTTTTACCCGTGAATAGCTCTTGCACAATTGACTAGAAATTTTGAAAACCGCAACCTTTTACAAGGCCTGCTTTCGGAAATATCGCCACCCAAACACATTGTTAGGTAGTTAAAGCCCAAAAATCTGTGGAAACAGTGAAATCACTTTGGATGGCCATATTTCGATAACCAGACCACGCAGGACGATTTGGCTTGCACGTGTGTGTAGGTATTGAATAGACCTTTCGTTTGATGTATATCTCGGTGGGATTGGTGAACTTCGAAAAAATAATGATTTTTAAAGACAAGTGGTTAGTCCATGATTTTTCCCAAAATTGATAAAAAAATAAATTTTTGAGTTTGGCACATACATGAAAAGGTGTGTTAATTCTCTATTCAGAATTGAAAACTACAACCCGTTACGAGCCTTGGTTGCGGAAATATCTCCATCCGCATCCGATGACTTTTTAAGATTTGGGTCAATTTTCAGTAAAATCACTTTGGGTGGCCATATTTCGATAACCAGGCATCGCAGAACCTTCTGGTTTTTACCCGTGAATAGCTCTTGCACAATTGACTAGAAATTTTGAAAACCGCAACCTTTTACAAGGCCTGCTTTCGGAAATATCGCCACCCAAACACATTGTTAGGTAGTTAAAGCCCAAAAATCTGTGGAAACAGTGAAATCACTTTGGATGGCCATATTTCGATAACCAGACCACGCAGGACGATTTGGCTTGCACGTGTGTGTAGGTATTGAATAGACCTTTCGTTTGATGTATATCTCGGTGGGATTGGTGAACTTCGAAAAAATAATGATTTTTAAAGACAAGTGGTTAGTCCATGATTTTTCCCAAAATTGATAAAAAAATAAATTTTTGAGTTTGGCACATCCATGGAAAGGTGTGTTAATTCTCTATTCAGAATTGAAAACTGCAACCCGTTACGAGCCTTGGTTGCGGAAATATCTCCATCCGCATCCGATGACTTTTTAAGATTTGGGTCAATTTTCAGTAAAATCACTTTGGGTGGCCATATTTCGATAACCAGGCATCGCAGAACCTTCTGGTTTTTACCCGTGAATAGCTCTTGCACAATTGACTAGAAATTTTGAAAACCGCAACCTTTTACAAGGCCTGCTTTCGGAAATATCGCCACCCAAACACATTGTTAGGTAGTTAAAGCCCAAAAATCTGTGGAAACAGTGAAATCACTTTGGATGGCCATATTTCGATAACCAGACCACGCAGGACGATTTGGCTTGCACGTGTGTGTAGGTATTGAATAGACCTTTCGTTTGATGTATATCTCGGTGGGATTGGTGAACTTCGAAAAAATAATGATTTTTAAAGACAAGTGGTTAGTCCATGATTTTTCCCAAAATTGATAAAAAAATAAATTTTTGAGTTTGGCACATCCATGGAAAGGTGTGTTAATTCTCTATTCAGAATTGAAAACTGCAACCCGTTACGAGCCTTGGTTGCGGAAATATCTCCATCCGCATCCGATGACTTTTTAAGATTTGGGTCAATTTTCAGTAAAATCACTTTGGGTGGCCATATTTCGATAACCAGGCATCGCAGAACCTTCTGGTTTTTACCCGTGAATAGCTCTTGCACAATTGACTAGAAATTTTGAAAACCGCAACCTTTTACAAGGCCTGCTTTCGGAAATATCGCCACCCAAACACATTGTTAGGTAGTTAAAGCCCAAAAATCTGTGGAAACAGTGAAATCACTTTGGATGGCCATATTTCGATAACCAGACCACGCAGGACGATTTGGCTTGCACGTGTGTGTAGGTATTGAATAGACCTTTCGTTTGATGTATATCTCGGTGGGATTGGTGAACTTCGAAAAAATAATGATTTTTAAAGACAAGTGGTTAGTCCATGATTTTTCCCAAAATTGATAAAAAAATAAATTTTTGAGTTTGGCACATACATGAAAAGGTGTGTTAATTCTCTATTCAGAATTGAAAACTACAACCCGTTACGAGCCTTGGTTGCGGAAATATCTCCATCCGCATCCGATGACTTTTTAAGATTTGGGTCAATTTTCAGTAAAATCACTTTGGGTGGCCATATTTCGATAACCAGGCATCGCAGAACCTTCTGGTTTTCACCCGTGAATAGCTCTTGCACAATTGACTAGAAATTTTGAAAACCGCAACCTTTTACAAGGCCTGCTTTCGGAAATATCGCCACCCAAACACATTGTTAGGTAGTTAAAACCCAAAAATCTGTGGAAACAGTGAAATCACTTTGGATGGCCATATTTCGATAACCAGACCACGCAGGACGATTTGGCTTGCACGTGTGTGTAGGTATTGAATAGACCTTTCGTTTGATGTATATCTCGGTGGGATTGGTGAACTTCGAAAAAATAATGATTTTTAAAGACAAGTGGTTAGTCCATGATTTTTCCCAAAATTGATAAAAAAATAAATTTTTGAGTTTGGCACATACATGAAAAGGTGTGTTAATTCTCTATTCAGAATTGAAAACTACAACCCGTTACGAGCCTTGGTTGCGGAAATATCTCCATCCGCATCCGATGACTTTTTAAGATTTGGGTCAATTTTCAGTAAAATCAATTTGGGTGGCCATATTTCGATAACCAGGCCTCGCAGAACCTTCTGGTTTTTACCCGTGAATAGCTCTTGCAAAATTGACTAGAAATTTTGAAAACCGCAACCTTTTACAAGGCCTGATTTCGGAAATATCGCCACCCAAACACATTGTTAGGTAGTTAAAGCCCAAAAATCTGTGGAAACAGTGAAATCACTTTGGATGGCCATATTTCGATAACCAGACCACGCAGGACGATTTGGCTTGCACGTGTGTGTACGTATTGAATAGACCTTTCGTTTGATGTATATCTCGGTGGGATTGGTGAACTTCGAAAAAATAATGATTTTTAAAGACAAGTGGTTAGTCCATGATTTTTCCCAAAATTGATAAAAAAATAAATTTTTGAGTTTGGCACATACATGAAAAGGTGTGTTAATTCTCTATTCAGAATTGAAAACTACAACCCGTTACGAGCCTTGGTCGCGGAAATATCTCCATCCGCATCCGATGACTTTTTAAGATTTGGGTCAATTTTCAGTAAAATCACTTTGGGTGGCCATATTTCGATAACCAGGCATCGCAGAACCTTCTGGTTTTCACCCGTGAATAGCTCTTGCACAATTGACTAGAAATTTTGAAAACCGCAACCTTTTACAAGGCCTGCTTTCGGAAATATCGCCACCCAAACACATTGTTAGGTAGTTAAAGCCCAAAAATCTGTGGAAACAGTGAAATCACTTTGGATGGCCATATTTCGATAACCAGACCACGCAGGACGATTTGGCTTGCACGTGTGTGTAGGTATTGAATAGACCTTTCGTTTGATGTATATCTCGGTGGGATTGGTGAACTTCGAAAAAATAATGATTTTTAAAGACAAGTGGTTAGTCCATGATTTTTCCCAAAATTGATAAAAAAATAAATTTTTGAGTTTGGCACATCCATGGAAAGGTGTGTTAATTCTCTATTCAGAATTGAAAACTGCAACCCGTTACGAGCCTTGGTTGCGGAAATATCTCCATCCGCATCCGATGACTTTTTAAGATTTGGGTCAATTTTCAGTAAAATCACTTTGGGTGGCCATTTCGATAACCAGGCATCGCAGAACCTTCTGGTTTTCACCCGTGAATAGCTCTTGCACAATTGACTAGAAATTTTGAAAACCGCAACCTTTTACAAGGCCTGCTTTCGGAAATATCGCCACCCAAACACATTGTTCAGGATTTTTAAAGACAAGTGGTTAGTCCATGATTTTTCCCAAAATTGATAAAAAAATAAATTTTTGAGTTTGGCACATACATGAAAAGGTGTGTTAATTCTCTATTCAGAATTGAAAACTACAACCCGTTACGAGCCTTGGTTGCGGAAATATCTCCATCCGCATCCGATGACTTTTTAAGATTTGGGTCAATTTTCAGTAAAATCAATTTGGGTGGCCATATTTCGATAACCAGGCCTCGCAGAACCTTCTGGTTTTTACCCGTGAATAGCTCTTGCAAAATTGACTAGAAATTTTGAAAACCGCAACCTTTTACAAGGCCTGATTTCGGAAATATCGCCACCCAAACACATTGTTAGGTAGTTAAAGCCCAAAAATCTGTGGAAACAGTGAAATCACTTTGGATGGCCATATTTCGATAACCAGACCACGCAGGACGATTTGGCTTGCACGTGTGTGTAGGTATTGAATAGACCTTTCGTTTGATGTATATCTCGGTGGGATTGGTGAACTTCGAAAAAATAATGATTTTTAAAGACAAGTGGTTAGTCCATGATTTTTCCCAAAATTGATAAAAAAATAAATTTTTGAGTTTGGCACATACATGAAAAGGTGTGTTAATTCTCTATTCAGAATTGAAAACTACAACCCGTTACGAGCCTTGGTTGCGGAAATATCTCCATCCGCATCCGATGACTTTTTAAGATTTGGGTCAATTTTCAGTAAAATCACTTTGGGTGGCCATATTTCGATAACCAGGCATCGCAGAACCTTCTGGTTTTCACCCGTGAATAGCTCTTGCACAATTGACTAGAAATTTTGAAAACCGCAACCTTTTACAAGGCCTGCTTTCGGAAATATCGCCACCCAAACACATTGTTAGGTAGTTAAAGCCCAAAAATCTGTGGAAACAGTGAAATCACTTTGGATGGCCATATTTCGATAACCAGACCACGCAGGACGATTTGGCTTGCACGTGTGTGTAGGTATTGAATAGACCTTTCGTTTGATGTATATCTCGGTGGGATTGGTGAACTTCGAAAAAATAATGATTTTTAAAGACAAGTGGTTAGTCCATGATTTTTCCCAAAATTGATAAAAAAATAAATTTTTGAGTTTGGCACATCCATGGAAAGGTGTGTTAATTCTCTATTCAGAATTGAAAACTGCAACCCGTTACGAGCCTTGGTTGCGGAAATATCTCCATCCGCATCCGATGACTTTTTAAGATTTGGGTCAATTTTCAGTAAAATCACTTTGGGTGGCCATATTTCGATAACCAGGCATCGCAGAACCTTCTGGTTTTCACCCGTGAATAGCTCTTGCACAATTGACTAGAAATTTTGAAAACCGCAACCTTTTACAAGGCCTGCTTTCGGAAATATCGCCACCCAAACACATTGTTAGGTAGTTAAAGCCCAAAAATCTGTGGAAACAGTGAAATCACTTTGGATGGCCATATTTCGATAACCAGACCACGCAGGACGATTTGGCTTGCACGTGTGTGTAGGTATTGAATAGACCTTTCGTTTGATGTATATCTCGGTGGGATTGGTGAACTTCGAAAAAATAATGATTTTTAAAGACAAGTGGTTAGTCCATGATTTTTCCCAAAATTGATAAAAAAATAAATTTTTGAGTTTGGCACATACATGAAAAGGTGTGTTAATTCTCTATTCAGAATTGAAAACTGCAACCCGTTACGAGCCTTGGTTGAGCCGTGAATAGCTCTTGCACAATTGACTAGAAATTTTGAAAACCGCAACCTTTTACAAGGCCTGCTTTCGGAAATATCGCCACCCAAACACATTGTTAGGTAGTTAAAGCCCAAAAATCTGTGGAAACAGTGAAATCACTTTGGATGGCCATATTCGATAACCAGACCACGCAGGACGATTTGGCTTGCACGTGTGTGTAGGTATTGAATAGACCTTTCGTTTGATGTATATCTCGGTGGGATTGGTGAACTTCGAAAAAATAATGATTTTTAAAGACAAGTGGTTAGTCCATGATTTTTCCCAAAATTGATAAAAAAATAAATTTTTGAGTTTGGCACATACATGAAAAGGTGTGTTAATTCTCTATTCAGAATTGAAAACTACAACCCGTTACGAGCCTTGGTTGCGGAAATATCTCCATCCGCATCCGATGACTTTTTAAGATTTGGCTCAATTTTCAGTAAAATCAATTTGGGTGGCCATATTTCGATAACCAGGCCTCGCAGAACCTTCTGGTTTTTACCCGTGAATAGCTCTTGCAAAATTGACTAGAAATTTTGAAAACCGCAACCTTTTACAAGGCCTGATTTCGGAAATATCGCCACCCAAACACATTGTTAGGTAGTTAAAGCCCAAAAATCTGTGGAAACAGTGAAATCACTTTGGATGGCCATATTTCGATAACCAGACCACGCAGGACGATTTGGCTTGCACGTGTGTGTAGGTATTGAATAGACCTTTCGTTTGATGTATATCTCGGTGGGATTGGTGAACTTCGAAAAAATAATGATTTTTAAAGACAAGTGGTTAGTCCATGATTTTTCCCAAAATTGATAAAAAAATAAATTTTTGAGTTTGGCACATACATGAAAAGGTGTGTTAATTCTCTATTCAGAATTGAAAACTACAACCCGTTACGAGCCTTGGTCGCGGAAATATCTTCATCCGCATCCGATGACTTTTTAAGATTTGGGTCAATTTTCAGTAAAATCACTTTGGGTGGCCATATTTCGATAACCAGGCATCGCAGAACCTTCTGGTTTTCACCCGTGAATAGCTCTTGCACAATTGACTAGAAATTTTGAAAACCGCAACCTTTTACAAGGCCTGCTTTCGGAAATATCGCCACCCAAACACATTGTTAGGTACTCGTAGTTAAAGCTCAAAAATCTGTGGAAACAGTGAAATCACTTTGGATGGCCATATTTCGATAACCAGACCACGCAGGACGATTTGGCTTGCACGTGTGTGTAGGTATTGAATAGACCTTTCGTTTGATGTATATCTCGGTGGGATTGGTGAACTTCGAAAAAATAATGATTTTTAAAGACAAGTGGTTAGTCCATGATTTTTCCCAAAATTGATAAAAAAATAAATTTTTGAGTTTGGCACATACATGAAAAGGTGTGTTAATTCTCTATTCAGAATTGAAAACTACAACCCGTTACGAGCCTTGGTTGCGGAAATATCTCCATCCGCATCCGATGACTTTTTAAGATTTGGGTCAATTTTCAGTAAAATCACTTTGGGTGGCCATATTTCGATAACCAGGCCTCGCAGAACCTTCTGGTTTTTACCCGTGAATAGCTCTTGCAAAATTGACTAGAAATTTTGAAAACCGCAACCTTTTACAAGGCCTGATTTCGGAAATATCGCCACCCAAACACATTGTTAGGTAGTTAAAGCCCAAAAATCTGTGGAAACAGTGAAATCACTTTGGATGGCCATATTTCGATAACCAGACCACGCAGGACGATTTGGCTTGCACGTGTGTGTAGGTATTGAATAGACCTTTCGTTTGATGTATATCTCGGTGGGATTGGTGAACTTCGAAAAAATAATGATTTTTAAAGACAAGTGGTTAGTCCATGATTTTTCCCAAAATTGATAAAAAAATAAATTTTTGAGTTTGGCACATACATGAAAAGGTGTGTTAATTCTCTATTCAGAATTGAAAACTACAACCCGTTACGAGCCTTGGTTGCGGAAATATCTCCATCCGCATCCGATGACTTTTTAAGATTTGGGTCAATTTTCAGTAAAATCACTTTGGGTGGCCATATTTCGATAACCAGGCCTCGCAGAACCTTCTGGTTTTCATCCGTGAATAGCTCTTGCACAATTGACTAGAAATTTTGAAAACCGCAACCTTTTACAAGGCCTGCTTTCGGAAATATCGCCACCCAAACACATTGTTAGGTAGTTAAAGCTCAAAAATCTGTGGAAACAGTGAAATCACTTTGGATGGCCATATTTCGATAACCAGACCACGCAGGACGATTTGGCTTGCACGTGTGTGTAGGTATTGAATAGACCTTTCGTTTGATGTATATCTCGGTGGGATTGGTGAACTTCGAAAAAATAATGATTTTTAAAGACAAGTGGTTAGTCCATGATTTTTCCCAAAATTGATAAAAAAATAAATTTTTGAGTTTGGCACATACATGAAAAGGTGTGTTAATTTTCTATTCAGAATTGAAAACTACAACCCGTTACGAGCCTTGGTTGCGGAAATATCTCCATTCGCATCCGATGACTTTTTAAGATTTGGGTCAATTTTCAGTAAAATCACTTTGGGTGGCCATATTTCGATAACCAGGCATCGCAGAACCTTCTGGTTTTCACCCGTGAATAGCTCTTGCACAATTGACTAGAAATTTTGAAAACCGCAACCTTTTACAAGGCCTGCTTTCGGAAATATCGCCACCCAAACACATTGTTAGGTACTCGTAGTTAAAGCTCAAAAATCTGTGGAAACAGTGAAATCACTTTGGATGGCCATATTTCGATAACCAGACCACGCAGGACGATTTGGCTTGCACGTGTGTGTAGGTATTGAATAGACCTTTCGTTTGATGTATATCTCGGTGGGATTGGTGAACTTCGAAAAAATAATGATTTTTAAAGACAAGTGGTTAGTCCATGATTTTTCCCAAAATTGATAAAAAAATAAATTTTTGAGTTTGGCACATACATGAAAAGGTGTGTTAATTCTCTATTCAGAATTGAAAACTACAACCCGTTACGAGCCTTGGTTGCGGAAATATCTCCATCCGCATCCGATGACTTTTTAAGATTTGGGTCAATTTTCAGTAAAATCAATTTGGGTGGCCATATTTCGATAACCAGACCTCGCAGAACCTTCTGGTTTTTACCCGTGAATAGCTCTTGCAAAATTGACTAGAAATTTTGAAAACCGCAACCTTTTACAAGGCCTGATTTCGGAAATATCGCCACCCAAACACATTGTTAGGTAGTTAAAGCCCAAAAATCTGTGGAAACAGTGAAATCACTTTGGATGGCCATATTTCGATAACCAGACCACGCAGGACGATTTGGCTTGCACGTGTGTGTAGGTATTGAATAGACCTTTCGTTTGATGTATATCTCGGTGGGATTGGTGAACTTCGAAAAAATAATGATTTTTAAAGACAAGTGGTTAGTCCATGATTTTTCCCAAAATTGATAAAAAAATAAATTTTTGAGTTTGGCACATACATGAAAAGGTGTGTTAATTCTCTATTCAGAATTGAAAACTACAACCCGTTACGAGCCTTGGTCGCGGAAATATCTCCATCCGCATCCGATGACTTTTTAAGATTTGGGTCAATTTTCAGTAAAATCACTTTGGGTGGCCATATTTCGATAACCAGGCATCGCAGAACCTTCTGGTTTTCACCCGTGAATAGCTCTTGCACAATTGACTAGAAATTTTGAAAACCGCAACCTTTTACAAGGCCTGCTTTCGGAAATATCGCCACCCAAACACATTGTTAGGTACTCGTAGTTAAAGCTCAAAAATCTGTGGAAACAGTGAAATCACTTTGGATGGCCATATTTCGATAACCAGACCACGCAGGACGATTTGGCTTGCACGTGTGTGTAGGTATTGAATAGACCTTTCGTTTGATGTATATCTCGGTGGGATTGGTGAACTTCGAAAAAATAATGATTTTTAAAGACAAGTGGTTAGTCCATGATTTTTCCCAAAATTGATAAAAAAATAAATTTTTGAGTTTGGCACATACATGAAAAGGTGTGTTAATTCTCTATTCAGAATTGAAAACTACAACCCGTTACGAGCCTTGGTTGCGGAAATATCTCCATCCGCATCCGATGACTTTTTAAGATTTGGGTCAATTTTCAGTAAAATCACTTTGGGTGGCCATATTTCGATAACCAGGCGTCGCAGAACCTTCTGGTTTTTACCCGTGAATAGCTCTTGCAAAATTGACTAGAAATTTTGAAAACCGCAACCTTTTACAAGGCCTGATTTCGGAAATATCGCCACCCAAACACATTGTTAGGTAGTTAAAGCCCAAAAATCTGTGGAAACAGTGAAATCACTTTGGATGGCCATATTTCGATAACCAGACCACGCAGGACGATTTGGCTTGCACGTGTGTGTAGGTATTGAATAGACCTTTCGTTTGATGTATATCTCGGTGGGATTGGTGAACTTCGAAAAAATAATGATTTTTAAAGACAAGTGGTTAGTCCATGATTTTTCCCAAAATTGATAAAAAAATAAATTTTTGAGTTTGGCACATACATGAAAAGGTGTGTTAATTCTCTATTCAGAATTGAAAACTACAACCCGTTACGAGCCTTGGTTGCGGAAATATCTCCATCCGCATCCGATGACTTTTTAAGATTTGGGTCAATTTTCAGTAAAATCACTTTGGGTGGCCATATTTCGATAACCAGGCCTCGCAGAACCTTCTGGTTTTCATCCGTGAATAGCTCTTGCACAATTGACTAGAAATTTTGAAAACCGCAACCTTTTACAAGGCCTGCTTTCGGAAATATCGCCACCCAAACACATTGTTAGGTAGTTAAAGCTCAAAAATCTGTGGAAACAGTGAAATCACTTTGGATGGCCATATTTCGATAACCAGACCACGCAGGACGATTTGGCTTGCACGTGTGTGTAGGTATTGAATAGACCTTTCGTTTGATGTATATCTCGGTGGGATTGGTGAACTTCGAAAAAATAATGATTTTTAAAGACAAGTGGTTAGTCCATGATTTTTCCCAAAATTGATAAAAAAATAAATTTTTGAGTTTGGCACATACATGAAAAGGTGTGTTAATTTTCTATTCAGAATTGAAAACTACAACCCGTTACGAGCCTTGGTTGCGGAAATATCTCCATTCGCATCCGATGACTTTTTAAGATTTGGGTCAATTTTCAGTAAAATCACTTTGGGTGGCCATATTTCGATAACCAGGCATCGCAGAACCTTCTGGTTTTCACCCGTGAATAGCTCTTGCACAATTGACTAGAAATTTTGAAAACCGCAACCTTTTACAAGGCCTGCTTTCGGAAATATCGCCACCCAAACACATTGTTAGGTACTCGTAGTTAAAGCTCAAAAATCTGTGGAAACAGTGAAATCACTTTGGATGGCCATATTTCGATAACCAGACCACGCAGGACGATTTGGCTTGCACGTGTGTGTAGGTATTGAATAGACCTTTCGTTTGATGTATATCTCGGTGGGATTGGTGAACTTCGAAAAAATAATGATTTTTAAAGACAAGTGGTTAGTCCATGATTTTTCCCAAAATTGATAAAAAAATAAATTTTTGAGTTTGGCACATACATGAAAAGGTGTGTTAATTCTCTATTCAGAATTGAAAACTACAACCCGTTACGAGCCTTGGTTGCGGAAATATCTCCATCCGCATCCGATGACTTTTTAAGATTTGGGTCAATTTTCAGTAAAATCACTTTGGGTGGCCATATTTCGATAACCAGGCCTCGCAGAACCTTCTGGTTTTCATCCGTGAATAGCTCTTGCACAATTGACTAGAAATTTTGAAAACCGCAACCTTTTACAAGGCCTGATTTCGGAAATATCGCCACCCAAACACATTGTTAGGTAGTTAAAGCTCAAAAATCTGTGGAAACAGTGAAATCACTTTGGATGGCCATATTTCGATAACCAGACCACGCAGGACGATTTGGCTTGCACGTGTGTGTAGGTATTGAATAGACCTTTCGTTTGATGTATATCTCGGTGGGATTGGTGAACTTCGAAAAAATAATGATTTTTAAAGACAAGTGGTTAGTCCATGATTTTTCCCAAAATTGATAAAAAAATAAATTTTTGAGTTTGGCACATACATGAAAAGGTGTGTTAATTCTCTATTCAGAATTGAAAACTACAACCCGTTACGAGCCTTGGTTGCGGAAATATCTCCATCCGCATCCGATGACTTTTTAAGATTTGGGTCAATTTTCAGTAAAATCACTTTGGGTGGCCATATTTCGATAACCAGGCCTCGCAGAACCTTCTGGTTTTCATCCGTGAATAGCTCTTGCACAATTGACTAGAAATTTTGAAAACCGCAACCTTTTACAAGGCCTGCTTTCGGAAATATCGCCACCCAAACACATTGTTAGGTACTCGTAGTTAAAGCTCAAAAATCTGTGGAAACAGTGAAATCACTTTGGATGGCCATATTTCGATAACCAGACCACGCAGGACGATTTGGCTTGCACGTGTGTGTAGGTATTGAATAGACCTTTCGTTTGATGTATATCTCGGTGGGATTGGTGAACTTCGAAAAAATAATGATTTTTAAAGACAAGTGGTTAGTCCATGATTTTTCCCAAAATTGATAAAAAAATAAATTTTTGAGTTTGGCACATACATGAAAAGGTGTGTTAATTCTCTATTCAGAATTGAAAACTACAACCCGTTACGAGCCTTGGTTGCGGAAATATCTCCATCCGCATCCGATGACTTTTTAAGATTTGGGTCAATTTTCAGTAAAATCACTTTGGGTGGCCATATTTCGATAACCAGGCCTCGCAGAACCTTCTGGTTTTCATCCGTGAATAGCTCTTGCACAATTGACTAGAAATTTTGAAAACCGCAACCTTTTACAAGGCCTGATTTCGGAAATATCGCCACCCAAACACATTGTTAGGTAGTTAAAGCTCAAAAATCTGTGGAAACAGTGAAATCACTTTGGATGGCCATATTTCGATAACCAGACCACGCAGGACGATTTGGCTTGCACGTGTGTGTAGGTATTGAATAGACCTTTCGTTTGATGTATATCTCGGTGGGATTGGTGAACTTCGAAAAAATAATGATTTTTAAAGACAAGTGGTTAGTCCATGATTTTTCCCAAAATTGATAAAAAAATAAATTTTTGAGTTTGGCACATACATGAAAAGGTGTGTTAATTCTCTATTCAGAATTGAAAACTACAACCCGTTACGAGCCTTGGTTGCGGAAATATCTCCATCCGCATCCGATGACTTTTTAAGATTTGGGTCAATTTTCAGTAAAATCACTTTGGGTGGCCATATTTCGATAACCAGGCCTCGCAGAACCTTCTGGTTTTCATCCGTGAATAGCTCTTGCACAATTGACTAGAAATTTTGAAAACCGCAACCTTTTACAAGGCCTGCTTTCGGAAATATCGCCACCCAAACACATTGTTCAGGATTTTTAAAGACAAGTCCATGATTTTTCCCAAAATTGATAAAAAAATAAATTTTTGAGTTTGGCACATCCATGGAAAGGTGTGTTAATTCTCTATTCAGAATTGAAAACTGCAACCCGTTACGAGCCTTGGTTGCGGAAATATCTCCATCCGCATCCGATGACTTTTTAAGATTTGGGTCAATTTTCAGTAAAATCACTTTGGGTGGCCATATTTCGATAACCAGGCATCGCAGAACCTTCTGGTTTTCACCCGTGAATAGCTCTTGCACAATTGACTAGAAATTTTGAAAACCGCAACCTTTTACAAGGCCTGCTTTCGGAAATATCGCCACCCAAACACATTGTTAGGTACTCGTAGTTAAAGCTCAAAAATCTGTGGAAACAGTGAAATCACTTTGGATGGCCATATTTCGATAACCAGACCACGCAGGACGATTTGGCTTGCACGTGTGTGTAGGTATTGAATAGACCTTTCGTTTGATGTATATCTCGGTGGGATTGGTGAACTTCGAAAAAATAATGATTTTTAAAGACAAGTGGTTAGTCCATGATTTTTCCCAAAATTGATAAAAAAATAAATTTTTGAGTTTGGCACATACATGAAAAGGTGTGTTAATTCTCTATTCAGAATTGAAAACTACAACCCGTTACGAGCCTTGGTTGCGGAAATATCTCCATCCGCATCCGATGACTTTTTAAGATTTGGGTCAATTTTCAGTAAAATCACTTTGGGTGGCCATATTTCGATAACCAGGCCTCGCAGAACCTTCTGGTTTTCATCCGTGAATAGCTCTTGCACAATTGACTAGAAATTTTGAAAACCGCAACCTTTTACAAGGCCTGCTTTCGGAAATATCGCCACCCAAACACATTGTTCAGGATTTTTAAAGACAAGTGGTTAGTCCATGATTTTTCCCAAAATTGATAAAAAAATAAATTTTTGAGTTTGGCACATCCATGGAAAGGTGTGTTAATTCTCTATTCAGAATTGAAAACTACAACCCGTTACGAGCCTTGGTTGCGGAAATATCTCCATCCGCATCCGATGACTTTTTAAGATTTGGCTCAATTTTCAGTAAAATCACTTTGGGTGGCCATATTTCGATAACCAGGCCTCGCAGAACCTTCTGGTTTTCATCCGTGAATAGCTCTTGCACAATTGACTAGAAATTTTGAAAACCGCAACCTTTTACAAGGCCTGCTTTCGGAAATATCGCCACCCAAACACATTGTTCAGGATTTTTAAAGACAAGTGGTTAGTCCATGATTTTTCCCAAAATTGATAAAAAAATAAATTTTTGAGTTTGGCACATCCATGGAAAGGTGTGTTAATTCTCTATTCAGAATTGAAAACTGCAACCCGTTACGAGCCTTGGTTGCGGAAATATCTCCATCCGCATCCGATGACTTTTTAAGATTTGGGTCAATTTTCAGTAAAATCACTTTGGGTGGCCATATTTCGATAACCAGGCATCGCAGAACCTTCTGGTTTTCACCCGTGAATAGCTCTTGCACAATTGACTAGAAATTTTGAAAACCGCAACCTTTTACAAGGCCTGCTTTCGGAAATATCGCCACCCAAACACATTGTTAGGTAGTTAAAGCCCAAAAATCTGTGGAAACAGTGAAATCACTTTGGATGGCCATATTTCGATAACCAGACCACGCAGGACGATTTGGCTTGCACGTGTGTGTAGGTATTGAATAGACCTTTCGTTTGATGTATATCTCGGTGGGATTGGTGAACTTCGAAAAAATAATGATTTTTAAAGACAAGTGGTTAGTCCATGATTTTTCCCAAAATTGATAAAAAAATAAATTTTTGAGTTTGGCACATACATGAAAAGGTGTGTTAATTCTCTATTCAGAATTGAAAACTACAACCCGTTACGAGCCTTGGTTGCGGAAATATCTCCATCCGCATCCGATGACTTTTTAAGATTTGGGTCAATTTTCAGTAAAATCACTTTGGGTGGCCATATTTCGATAACCAGGCCTCGCAGAACCTTCTGGTTTTCATCCGTGAATAGCTCTTGCACAATTGACTAGAAATTTTGAAAACCGCAACCTTTTACAAGGCCTGCTTTCGGAAATATCGCCACCCAAACACATTGTTAGGTACTCGTAGTTAAAGCTCAAAAATCTGTGGAAACAGTGAAATCACTTTGGATGGCCATATTTCGATAACCAGACCACGCAGGACGATTTGGCTTGCACGTGTGTGTAGGTATTGAATAGACCTTTCGTTTGATGTATATCTCGGTGGGATTGGTGAACTTCGAAAAAATAATGATTTTTAAAGACAAGTGGTTAGTCCATGATTTTTCCCAAAATTGATAAAAAAATAAATTTTTGAGTTTGGCACATACATGAAAAGGTGTGTTAATTCTC
The DNA here is from genome assembly GCA_963931855.1 of Philhelius festivus. NCBI lineage: Eukaryota > Metazoa > Arthropoda > Insecta > Diptera > Syrphidae > Philhelius > Philhelius festivus. The sequence goes on from OZ007557.1 coordinate 44,199,390, forward strand.
TATTCAGAATTGAAAACTACAACCCGTTACGAGCCTTGGTTGCGGAAATATCTCCATCCGCATCCGATGACTTTTTAAGATTTGGGTCAATTTTCAGTAAAATCACTTTGGGTGGCCATATTTCGATAACCAGGCCTCGCAGAACCTTCTGGTTTTCATCCGTGAATAGCTCTTGCACAATTGACTAGAAATTTTGAAAACCGCAACCTTTTACAAGGCCTGCTTTCGGAAATATCGCCACCCAAACACATTGTTCAGGATTTTTAAAGACAAGTGGTTAGTCCATGATTTTTCCCAAAATTGATAAAAAAATAAATTTTTGAGTTTGGCACATCCATGGAAAGGTGTGTTAATTCTCTATTCAGAATTGAAAACTGCAACCCGTTACGAGCCTTGGTTGCGGAAATATCTCCATCCGCATCCGATGACTTTTTAAGATTTGGGTCAATTTTCAGTAAAATCACTTTGGGTGGCCATATTTCGATAACCAGGCATCGCAGAACCTTCTGGTTTTCACCCGTGAATAGCTCTTGCACAATTGACTAGAAATTTTGAAAACCGCAACCTTTTACAAGGCCTGCTTTCGGAAATATCGCCACCCAAACACATTGTTAGGTACTCGTAGTTAAAGCTCAAAAATCTGTGGAAACAGTGAAATCACTTTGGATGGCCATATTTCGATAACCAGACCACGCAGGACGATTTGGCTTGCACGTGTGTGTAGGTATTGAATAGACCTTTCGTTTGATGTATATCTCGGTGGGATTGGTGAACTTCGAAAAAATAATGATTTTTAAAGACAAGTGGTTAGTCCATGATTTTTCCCAAAATTGATAAAAAAATAAATTTTTGAGTTTGGCACATACATGAAAAGGTGTGTTAATTCTCTATTCAGAATTGAAAACTACAACCCGTTACGAGCCTTGGTTGCGGAAATATCTCCATCCGCATCCGATGACTTTTTAAGATTTGGGTCAATTTTCAGTAAAATCACTTTGGGTGGCCATATTTCGATAACCAGGCCTCGCAGAACCTTCTGGTTTTCATCCGTGAATAGCTCTTGCACAATTGACTAGAAATTTTGAAAACCGCAACCTTTTACAAGGCCTGCTTTCGGAAATATCGCCACCCAAACACATTGTTCAGGATTTTTAAAGACAAGTGGTTAGTCCATGATTTTTCCCAAAATTGATAAAAAAATAAATTTTTGAGTTTGGCACATCCATGGAAAGGTGTGTTAATTCTCTATTCAGAATTGAAAACTGCAACCCGTTACGAGCCTTGGTTGCGGAAATATCTCCATCCGCATCCGATGACTTTTTAAGATTTGGGTCAATTTTCAGTAAAATCACTTTGGGTGGCCATATTTCGATAACCAGGCATCGCAGAACCTTCTGGTTTTCACCCGTGAATAGCTCTTGCACAATTGACTAGAAATTTTGAAAACCGCAACCTTTTACAAGGCCTGCTTTCGGAAATATCGCCACCCAAACACATTGTTAGGTACTCGTAGTTAAAGCTCAAAAATCTGTGGAAACAGTGAAATCACTTTGGATGGCCATATTTCGATAACCAGACCACGCAGGACGATTTGGCTTGCACGTGTGTGTAGGTATTGAATAGACCTTTCGTTTGATGTATATCTCGGTGGGATTGGTGAACTTCGAAAAAATAATGATTTTTAAAGACAAGTGGTTGGTCCATGATTTTTCCCAAAATTGATAAAAAAATAAATTTTTGAGTTTGGCACATACATGAAAAGGTGTGTTAATTCTCTATTCAGAATTGAAAACTACAACCCGTTACGAGCCTTGGTTGCGGAAATATCTCCATCCGCATCCGATGACTTTTTAAGATTTGGGTCAATTTTCAGTAAAATCACTTTGGGTGGCCATATTTCGATAACCAGGCCTCGCAGAACCTTCTGGTTTTCATCCGTGAATAGCTCTTGCACAATTGACTAGAAATTTTGAAAACCGCAACCTTTTACAAGGCCTGCTTTCGGAAATATCGCCACCCAAACACATTGTTAGGTACTCGTAGTTAAAGCTCAAAAATCTGTGGAAACAGTGAAATCACTTTGGATGGCCATATTTCGATAACCAGACCACGCAGGACGATTTGGCTTGCACGTGTGTGTAGGTATTGAATAGACCTTTCGTTTGATGTATATCTCGGTGGGATTGGTGAACTTCGAAAAAATAATGATTTTTAAAGACAAGTGGTTAGTCCATGATTTTTCCCAAAATTGATAAAAAAATAAATTTTTGAGTTTGGCACATACATGAAAAGGTGTGTTAATTCTCTATTCAGAATTGAAAACTACAACCCGTTACGAGCCTTGGTTGCGGAAATATCTCCATCCGCATCCGATGACTTTTTAAGATTTGGGTCAATTTTCAGTAAAATCACTTTGGGTGGCCATATTTCGATAACCAGGCCTCGCAGAACCTTCTGGTTTTCATCCGTGAATAGCTCTTGCACAATTGACTAGAAATTTTGAAAACCGCAACCTTTTACAAGGCCTGCTTTCGGAAATATCGCCACCCAAACACATTGTTCAGGATTTTTAAAGACAAGTGGTTAGTCCATGATTTTTCCCAAAATTGATAAAAAAATAAATTTTTGAGTTTGGCACATCCATGGAAAGGTGTGTTAATTCTCTATTCAGAATTGAAAACTGCAACCCGTTACGAGCCTTGGTTGCGGAAATATCTCCATCCGCATCCGATGACTTTTTAAGATTTGGGTCAATTTTCAGTAAAATCACTTTGGGTGGCCATATTTCGATAACCAGGCATCGCAGAACCTTCTGGTTTTCACCCGTGAATAGCTCTTGCACAATTGACTAGAAATTTTGAAAACCGCAACCTTTTACAAGGCCTGCTTTCGGAAATATCGCCACCCAAACACATTGTTAGGTACTCGTAGTTAAAGCTCAAAAATCTGTGGAAACAGTGAAATCACTTTGGATGGCCATATTTCGATAACCAGACCACGCAGGACGATTTGGCTTGCACGTGTGTGTAGGTATTGAATAGACCTTTCGTTTGATGTATATCTCGGTGGGATTGGTGAACTTCGAAAAAATAATGATTTTTAAAGACAAGTGGTTAGTCCATGATTTTTCCCAAAATTGATAAAAAAATAAATTTTTGAGTTTGGCACATACATGAAAAGGTGTGTTAATTCTCTATTCAGAATTGAAAACTACAACCCGTTACGAGCCTTGGTTGCGGAAATATCTCCATCCGCATCCGATGACTTTTTAAGATTTGGGTCAATTTTCAGTAAAATCACTTTGGGTGGCCATATTTCGATAACCAGGCCTCGCAGAACCTTCTGGTTTTCATCCGTGAATAGCTCTTGCACAATTGACTAGAAATTTTGAAAACCGCAACCTTTTACAAGGCCTGCTTTCGGAAATATCGCCACCCAAACACATTGTTAGGTACTCGTAGTTAAAGCTCAAAAATCTGTGGAAACAGTGAAATCACTTTGGATGGCCATATTTCGATAACCAGACCACGCAGGACGATTTGGCTTGCACGTGTGTGTAGGTATTGAATAGACCTTTCGTTTGATGTATATCTCGGTGGGATTGGTGAACTTCGAAAAAATAATGATTTTTAAAGACAAGTGGTTAGTCCATGATTTTTCCCAAAATTGATAAAAAAATAAATTTTTGAGTTTGGCACATACATGAAAAGGTGTGTTAATTCTCTATTCAGAATTGAAAACTACAACCCGTTACGAGCCTTGGTTGCGGAAATATCTCCATCCGCATCCGATGACTTTTTAAGATTTGGGTCAATTTTCAGTAAAATCACTTTGGGTGGCCATATTTCGATAACCAGGCCTCGCAGAACCTTCTGGTTTTCATCCGTGAATAGCTCTTGCACAATTGACTAGAAATTTTGAAAACCGCAACCTTTTACAAGGCCTGCTTTCGGAAATATCGCCACCCAAACACATTGTTAGGTACTCGTAGTTAAAACTCAAAAATCTGTGGAAACAGTGAAATCACTTTGGATGGCCATATTTCGATAACCAGACCACGCAGGACGATTTGGCTTGCACGTGTGTGTAGGTATTGAATAGACCTTTCGTTTGATGTATATCTCGGTGGGATTGGTGAACTTCGAAAAAATAATGATTTTTAAAGACAAGTGGTTAGTCCATGATTTTTCCCAAAATTGATAAAAAAATAAATTTTTGAGTTTGGCACATACATGAAAAGGTGTGTTAATTCTCTATTCAGAATTGAAAACTACAACCCGTTACGAGCCTTGGTTGCGGAAATATCTCCATCCGCATCCGATGACTTTTTAAGATTTGGGTCAATTTTCAGTAAAATCACTTTGGGTGGCCATATTTCGATAACCAGGCCTCGCAGAACCTTCTGGTTTTCATCCGTGAATAGCTCTTGCACAATTGACTAGAAATTTTGAAAACCGCAACCTTTTACAAGGCCTGCTTTCGGAAATATCGCCACCCAAACACATTGTTCAGGATTTTTAAAGACAAGTGGTTAGTCCATGATTTTTCCCAAAATTGATAAAAAAATAAATTTTTGAGTTTGGCACATCCATGGAAAGGTGTGTTAATTCTCTATTCAGAATTGAAAACTGCAACCCGTTACGAGCCTTGGTTGCGGAAATATCTCCATCCGCATCCGATGACTTTTTAAGATTTGGGTCAATTTTCAGTAAAATCACTTTGGGTGGCCATATTTCGATAACCAGGCATCGCAGAACCTTCTGGTTTTCACCCGTGAATAGCTCTTGCACAATTGACTAGAAATTTTGAAAACCGCAACCTTTTACAAGGCCTGCTTTCGGAAATATCGCCACCCAAACACATTGTTCAGGATTTTTAAAGACAAGTGGTTAGTCCATGATTTTTCCCAAAATTGATAAAAAAATAAATTTTTGAGTTTGGCACATCCATGGAAAGGTGTGTTAATTCTCTATTCAGAATTGAAAACTGCAACCCGTTACGAGCCTTGGTTGCGGAAATATCTCCATCCGCATCCGATGACTTTTTAAGATTTGGGTCAATTTTCAGTAAAATCACTTTGGGTGGCCATATTTCGATAACCAGGCATCGCAGAACCTTCTGGTTTTCACCCGTGAATAGCTCTTGCACAATTGACTAGAAATTTTGAAAACCGCAACCTTTTACAAGGCCTGCTTTCGGAAATATCGCCACCCAAACACATTGTTAGGTAGTTAAAGCCCAAAAATCTGTGGAAACAGTGAAATCACTTTGGATGGCCATATTTCGATAACCAGACCACGCAGGACGATTTGGCTTGCACGTGTGTGTAGGTATTGAATAGACCTTTCGTTTGATGTATATCTCGGTGGGATTGGTGAACTTCGAAAAAATAATGATTTTTAAAGACAAGTGGTTAGTCCATGATTTTTCCCAAAATTGATAAAAAAATAAATTTTTGAGTTTGGCACATCCATGGAAAGGTGTGTTAATTCTCTATTCAGAATTGAAAACTGCAACCCGTTACGAGCCTTGGTTGCGGAAATATCTCCATCCGCATCCGATGACTTTTTAAGATTTGGGTCAATTTTCAGTAAAATCACTTTGGGTGGCCATATTTCGATAACCAGGCATCGCAGAACCTTCTGGTTTTCACCCGTGAATAGCTCTTGCACAATTGACTAGAAATTTTGAAAACCGCAACCTTTTACAAGGCCTGCTTTCGGAAATATCGCCACCCAAACACATTGTTAGGTACTCGTAGTTAAAGCTCAAAAATCTGTGGAAACAGTGAAATCACTTTGGATGGCCATATTTCGATAACCAGACCACGCAGGACGATTTGGCTTGCACGTGTGTGTAGGTATTGAATAGACCTTTCGTTTGATGTATATCTCGGTGGGATTGGTGAACTTCGAAAAAATAATGATTTTTAAAGACAAGTGGTTAGTCCATGATTTTTCCCAAAATTGATAAAAAAATAAATTTTTGAGTTTGGCACATACATGAAAAGGTGTGTTAATTCTCTATTCAGAATTGAAAACTACAACCCGTTACGAGCCTTGGTTGCGGAAATATCTCCATCCGCATCCGATGACTTTTTAAGATTTGGGTCAATTTTCAGTAAAATCACTTTGGGTGGCCATATTTCGATAACCAGGCCTCGCAGAACCTTCTGGTTTTCATCCGTGAATAGCTCTTGCACAATTGACTAGAAATTTTGAAAACCGCAACCTTTTACAAGGCCTGCTTTCGGAAATATCGCCACCCAAACACATTGTTAGGTACTCGTAGTTAAAGCTCAAAAATCTGTGGAAACAGTGAAATCACTTTGGATGGCCATATTTCGATAACCAGACCACGCAGGACGATTTGGCTTGCACGTGTGTGTAGGTATTGAATAGACCTTTCGTTTGATGTATATCTCGGTGGGATTGGTGAACTTCGAAAAAATAATGATTTTTAAAGACAAGTGGTTAGTCCATGATTTTTCCCAAAATTGATAAAAAAATAAATTTTTGAGTTTGGCACATACATGAAAAGGTGTGTTAATTCTCTATTCAGAATTGAAAACTACAACCCGTTACGAGCCTTGGTTGCGGAAATATCTCCATCCGCATCCGATGACTTTTTAAGATTTGGGTCAATTTTCAGTAAAATCACTTTGGGTGGCCATATTTCGATAACCAGGCCTCGCAGAACCTTCTGGTTTTCATCCGTGAATAGCTCTTGCACAATTGACTAGAAATTTTGAAAACCGCAACCTTTTACAAGGCCTGCTTTCGGAAATATCGCCACCCAAACACATTGTTCAGGATTTTTAAAGACAAGTGGTTAGTCCATGATTTTTCCCAAAATTGATAAAAAAATAAATTTTTGAGTTTGGCACATCCATGGAAAGGTGTGTTAATTCTCTATTCAGAATTGAAAACTGCAACCCGTTACGAGCCTTGGTTGCGGAAATATCTCCATCCGCATCCGATGACTTTTTAAGATTTGGGTCAATTTTCAGTAAAATCACTTTGGGTGGCCATATTTCGATAACCAGGCATCGCAGAACCTTCTGGTTTTCACCCGTGAATAGCTCTTGCACAATTGACTAGAAATTTTGAAAACCGCAACCTTTTACAAGGCCTGCTTTCGGAAATATCGCCACCCAAACACATTGTTCAGGATTTTTAAAGACAAGTGGTTAGTCCATGATTTTTCCCAAAATTGATAAAAAAATAAATTTTTGAGTTTGGCACATACATGAAAAGGTGTGTTAATTCTCTATTCAGAATTGAAAACTACAACCCGTTACGAGCCTTGGTTGCGGAAATATCTCCATCCGCATCCGATGACTTTTTAAGATTTGGGTCAATTTTCAGTAAAATCACTTTGGGTGGCCATATTTCGATAACCAGGCCTCGCAGAACCTTCTGGTTTTCATCCGTGAATAGCTCTTGCACAATTGACTAGAAATTTTGAAAACCGCAACCTTTTACAAGGCCTGCTTTCGGAAATATCGCCACCCAAACACATTGTTAGGTACTCGTAGTTAAAGCTCAAAAATCTGTGGAAACAGTGAAATCACTTTGGATGGCCATATTTCGATAACCAGACCACGCAGGACGATTTGGCTTGCACGTGTGTGTAGGTATTGAATAGACCTTTCGTTTGATGTATATCTCGGTGGGATTGGTGAACTTCGAAAAAATAATGATTTTTAAAGACAAGTGGTTAGTCCATGATTTTTCCCAAAATTGATAAAAAAATAAATTTTTGAGTTTGGCACATACATGAAAAGGTGTGTTAATTCTCTATTCAGAATTGAAAACTACAACCCGTTACGAGCCTTGGTTGCGGAAATATCTCCATCCGCATCCGATGACTTTTTAAGATTTGGGTCAATTTTCAGTAAAATCACTTTGGGTGGCCATATTTCGATAACCAGGCATCGCAGAACCTTCTGGTTTTCACCCGTGAATAGCTCTTGCACAATTGACTAGAAATTATGAAAACCGCAACCTTTTACAAGGCCTGCTTTCGGAAATATCGCCACCCAAACACATTGTTAGGTAGTTAAAGCCCAAAAATCTGTGGAAACAGTGAAATCACTTTGGATGGCCATATTTCGATAACCAGACCACGCAGGACGATTGGATTGGTGAACTTCGAAAAAATAATGATTTTTAAAGACAAGTGGTTAGTCCATGATTTTTCCCAAAATTGGTTGCGGAAATATCTCCATCCGCATCCGATGACTTTTTAAGATTTGGGTCAATTTTCAGTAAAATCACTTTGGGTGGCCATATTTCGATAACCAGGCATCGCAGAACCTTCTGGTTTTCACCCGTGAATAGCTCTTGCACAATTGACTAGAAATTTTGAAAACCGCAACCTTTTACAAGGCCTGCTTTCGGAAATATCGCCACCCAAACACATTGTTAGGTACTCGTAGTTAAAGCTCAAAAATCTGTGGAAACAGTGAAATCACTTTGGATGGCCATATTTCGATAACCAGACCACGCAGGACGATTTGGCTTGCACGTGTGTGTAGGTATTGAATAGACCTTTCGTTTGATGTATATCTCGGTGGGATTGGTGAACTTCGAAAAAATAATGATTTTTAAAGACAAGTGGTTAGTCCATGATTTTTCCCAAAATTGATAAAAAAATAAATTTTTGAGTTTGGCACATACATGAAAAGGTGTGTTAATTCTCTATTCAGAATTGAAAACTACAACCCGTTACGAGCCTTGGTTGCGGAAATATCTCCATCCGCATCCGATGACTTTTTAAGATTTGGGTCAATTTTCAGTAAAATCACTTTGGGTGGCCATATTTCGATAACCAGGCATCGCAGAACCTTCTGGTTTTCACCCGTGAATAGCTCTTGCACAATTGACTAGAAATTTTGAAAACCGCAACCTTTTACAAGGCCTGCTTTCGGAAATATCGCCACCCAAACACATTGTTAGGTACTCGTAGTTAAAGCTCAAAAATCTGTGGAAACAGTGAAATCACTTTGGATGGCCATATTTCGATAACCAGACCACGCAGGACGATTTGGCTTGCACGTGTGTGTAGGTATTGAATAGACCTTTTGTTAACGCCATCTATGAGTGAAGCAAAATTGTAGCTCACTACAATTTTGCTTCACTCATCGAACATACCCTTTTCATATTTCTCATAATCAAGAAAATGTCTGCCCTTCCGGCCTCATGATTATTCTTCACTTTTACTTTGTCACTTGGCCTGTCTGGCAGAAAATTAACATTGTCTAAAAGTCCCCTTAACGTGAACTTGAACCCAGTTGTGTATTAAATTAAATAAAAAGAACAGTTAAACAAAATCAAAAAAGAAATCTGCGTGTTTTATTAAAAACAAGAAAACGAAGACGACGGAGAATTAAAAACCAAGAATCAAAAAAAAAAAAGGGGTTAACACTTCAAGATTGGTGTTCTGTGGTTGCTGTTTGTGGGTCAATCTTGTGCTGGCCCTAAAAGTGTTGAGTGGAATGAACCGTGGCAGAGCATCGTTCCGCGTTCATCAAGCTGTTGGCCACATTTTGGCCGCTTCATTTTGGTCCAGATCGAGCCGGATACAACCACATCCTTGCGACATCATATACATGTGCTTTGCTTTGCATTGTCGCCAAAAGTGGGTTGTACCGTCCAACACAATGCGTCATTAGTCACGCCACCATCAAAATCAGCGAAAGCAGTATAAGTATATGTGCTTTCCATCGTCGCCAAAACTCAAAGTTAGTCGCCAGCCGCTTTGGGCATCGCATCATCACGCCACCATCGAAAGCAGCCGTACGCTTCACTTCATCAGTCTTACCATCATCACGTCATCAGTCTCACCATCATCACGTCATCATCACACCATCGCACAACGTCATCATGTCACACCATCATTACACCATCGCATCACGTCATCGGTCACACCAAGGTAATCATAAAGACAGTGCTTTATATATCTTTAAAACTAAAAATTATAAAAATATATATACATATATTATATAACATATATACATACATATAATCAAGCTCATACGTTTTTTTTTACTTGTGCGGCGTATGGTCGGCAAATATTTTGGTGGATGGTACCTTTTAATAACTTTTAGATTGGTGATACTCGTTCTTGTCTCTCCCGGGTGCACTTTATTCAGAAACCTTTGGTTGATGAAAGGGTGCCTTTTTAGATGTTGAAAGTGACAAATCAAGTATTCGTTTTTCCTAGTGTTGTTTTTTTGAACATTATTTGTTCTTACAACCATTTTTTGGTTACATTAAATGAAACTCAACATAGGGTTGCCGTCCTTTCTTCGGTAGTTTACAAAGTTTGTTAAGGTTGTTGAAAATATTTTTGAGAATTTCCGATATCGTCTCGTTTTCGAGTGCACCTTTAAAGTGCGTTTAAAAAACTATTTTATAGTTTGTTCTTTAAAGAATTTTTGAGATTTTCAGCTATTTTCTCATATTCAAGTGCACTTTTATAGTGCGTTCAAAAAAAATTCTTTTATAGTTTGTTCTTTAAAGAATTTTTGAGATTTTCAGCTATTTTCTCAGATTCAATTGCACTTTTATAGTGCGTTCAAAAAAACTTTTTTTTAGTTTGTTCTTTAAAGAATTTTTGAGATTTTCAGCTATTTTCTCAGATTCAATTGCACTTTTATAGTGCGTTCAAAAAACTTTTTTATAGTTTGTTCTTTAAAGAATTTTTGAGATTTTCAGCTATTTTCTCAGATTCAAGTGCACTTTTATAGTGCGTTCAAAAAAACTTTTTTTTAGTTTGTTCTTTAAAGAATTTTTGAGATTTTCAGCTATTTTCTCAGATTCAAGTGCACTTTTATAGTGCGTTCAAAAAACTTTTTTTATAGTTTGTTCTTTAAAGAATTTTTGAGATTTTCAGCTATTTTCTCAGATTCAATTGCACTTTTATAGTGCGTTCAAAAAACTTTTTTGATAGTTTGTTCTTTAAAGAATTTTTGAGATTTTCAGCTATTTTCTCAGATTCAAGTGCACTTTTATAGTGCGTTCAAAAAAACTTTTTTTTTATAGTTTGTTCTTTAAAGAATTTTTGAGATTTTCAGCTATTTTCTCAGATTCAAGTACACTTTTATAGTGCGTTCAAAAAACTTTTTTTTTAGTTTGTTCTTTAAAGAATTTTTGAGATTTTCAGCTATTTTCTCAGATTCAAGTGCACTTTTATAGTGCGTTCAAAAAACTTTTTTTATAGTTTGTTCTTTAAAGAATTTTTGAGATTTTCAGCTATTTTCTCAGATTCAATTGCACTTTTATAGTGCGTTTAAAAAACTTTTTTATAGTTTGTTCTTTAAAGAATTTTTGAGATTTTCAGCTATTTTCTCAGATTCAATTGCACTTTTATAGTGCGTTCAAAAAACTTTTTTTATAGTTTGTTCTTTAAAGAATTTTTGAGATTTTCAGCTATTTTCTCAGATTCAATTGCACTTTTATAGTGCGTTCAAAAAACTTTTTTTATAGTTTGTTCTTTAAAGAATTTTTGAGATTTTGAGCTATTTTCTCAGATTCAAGTGCACTTTTATAGTGCGTTCAAAAAAACTTTTTTTTAGTTTGTTCTTTAAAGAATTTTTGAGATTTTCAGCTATTTTCTCAGATTCAAGTGCACTTTTATAGTGCGTTCAAAAAACTTTTTTTATAGTTTGTTCTTTAAAGAATTTTTGAGATTTTCAGCTATTTTCTCATATTCGACTGCACTTTTATAGTGCGTTCAAAAAACTTTTTTTATAGTTTGTTCTTTAAAGAATTTTTGAGATTTTCAGCTATTTTCTCAGATTCAATTGAACTTTTATAGTGCGTTCAAAAAACTTTTTTTATAGTTTGTTCTTTAAAGAATTTTTGAGATTTTGAGCTATTTTCTCAGATTCAAGTGCACTTTTATAGTGCGTTCAAAAAAACTTTTTTTTAGTTTGTTCTTTAAAGAATTTTTGAGATTTTCAGCTATTTTCTCAGATTCAAGTGCACTTTTATAGTGCGTTCAAAAAACTTTTTTTATAGTTTGTTCTTTAAAGAATTTTTGAGATTTTCAGCTATTTTCTCATATTCGACTGCACTTTTATAGTGCGTTCAAAAAACTTTTTTTATAGTTTGTTCTTTAAAGAATTTTTGAGATTTTCAGCTATTTTCTCATATTCGACTGCACTTTTATAGTGCGTTCAAAAAAAAAACTTTTTTTTATAGTTTGTTCTTTAAAGAAATTTTTGAGATTTTCAGCTATTTTCTCAGAGTCAAGTGCACTTTTAAAGTGCGTTTAAAAAACTATTTTATAGTTTGTTCTTTAAAGAATTTTGAGATTTTCAGGTATTTTCTCATATTCAAGTGCACTTTTATAGTGCGTTCAAAAAACTTTTTTTATATAGTTTGTTCTTTAAAGAATTTATGAAAATTTCAGGAATTTTCTCGTATTCGAGTGCACTTTTATAGTGCGTTTAAAGAAAAAAATTTATAGTTCTTTAAAGAATTTTTTTGAGATTTTCAGGTATTTTCTCCTACTCACGTGCACTTTTATAGTGCATTTAAAAAACGTTTCTTATAGTTGTTTACGTTGCCGCATAAAATTCTAGCCAGTCCTATATAGTTTTAAAATCATGAGTTTTCTCACTGATTTTGTACATTCAGCTGATCAGCTTGTGAAATATGCAGCGGCTTTCAGGGAAATTCCCGAAACAAGGCATTCCTTGACTTCACTGACGGTTCGAAAAATGGAGTTAAAGGATTTATGGTCAGAGGTTAAGACCAAGTATTCAATATGTCTTCGTGAAGAATCTGACAGTGACAACTTTGAAGCAGCGACCCTAGATGAAAAGTATACTTCCTCAAATGAGACTTTTGTAAATTGCTACGTGCTGATTATTGAATTAGAAGAAAAACTTTCCAAATCTACTGAATCGAATTCAGATCTCGCTAAATCAATTTCATTACCCACCCCTGACAGTAATACTCAGTTAAAATCATACGGTGTCAAATTACCAGTATGTGATACTGAAACATTTAGCGGTGACTATCTCAAATGGCCTACGTTTCGAGATATGTTCGAGGCAATTTACATAAAACATCCTCGGCTGGGGGAAGTAGAAAAACTTTTCCATCTTAGGTCGAAAACTGCTGGAGATGCGTTTAGTATTGTCGAAAAATTTCCGTTAATGAACTCCAGTTTTGAGTTGGCCTGGGAAGCTTTGCGTTCCACCTACGAAAATAAGCGAATTATTGTAAATAATCAGGTGAAAACCTTACTGAATTTACCATCTTGTCCAACTGAATCAGGGAAGGCTATTAAAAATCTTCAACGTCACATAAATGATAGTTTAGCAGCCCTTAAGGCCCATGGGGTTAACATTTTTGGTTGGGATCCGATTTTGGTTTACACATGTTCTAATCGTTTGCCCCCGAACACTCTTTCTTTATGGGAGCAATCCTTAGCTGATCCTACAGCCCTACCCACATGGAAACAAATGGACAAGTTTCTTAGTGCTCGCTTTCAAGTCCTTGAAACAATTGCCGACGTCACTTCACCTGCTATTTCGACTTCTGGAAAATTTGTTAAAACCCAAAATGTTAGTTCGCAATCAAAACGTCGAGTGAACACTTTTCACACCAAAAATCAAACGTCCTCCTGCAAGCACTGTTCCGGGAAGCATTTAATAAGCAAATGTTCGCAATTTCTAGCAATGAACCCTTCCACGAGATATGAAATAGTCAAAAGAAACAATATGTATGTTAACTGTTTATCAGCTAAGCATAGTTCAAATGCGTGTCAAAGTCAATATGCGTGTTCAACATGTAACAAACGTCATCATTCCTTGTTACATTTCCAAAACACCGGATCACCGGTTTCTAACGTGGTGCAAAATAGTTCCTCGGCATCGGCTATTGGATCCTCTTCATCTTCACATAGTCAGCCGTCTTCTCAATTACAGTCCACTTCACAACCATTTGTACCATCGATGACCGGTCGAACCCATTTTGCTTCATCACACAAAAATGTTCTGCTGGCAACTGCACTGGTGAGAATAATTGGACAAGAATCGTTTCATTTGGTTCGTGCCTTAATAGATCCCGGGTCTGAGGTATCATTTATGTAGAATCGGTCCAAAGACGTTTGAATTTACCAACCGTACCAATTAATATATCTATTTCAAGTATTAATGCAACACACGCGGCTTCAGCTAAAAAACTGTGCAGCTTTGCCATTTACAATGGAGAGACTCCTGCTGTTCCTATTGCTGCTCAAGCTATAGTTTTAAAGAAAATCACCAATGCACTACCAAGTACGTCCTTTTCGGATATCGATCCTTCTGAACTAAAAGGTTTTAATCTTGCCGATCCCGCCTTCAATTCATCTGCTCAGATAGATTTGCTCATTGGTGCGGATTTATATCCCTCCATCGTTCGTAATGGCTTGCAACGAGTTTGTGAAACTCTAGTTGCTCAGAATACTGTGTTCGGTTGGGTTCTTTCAGGCCCTCTTCCAAAAACGGTAAACACATTCACTACTTTTGTTACGGAACAACAAACAGATTCGTTAGAGGAGCAAATAAAACGTTTCTGGGAATTGGAGGAGGTACAAGACGGTAAACGAATTTTGTCAGCTGAAGATCAGTTTTGTGAAGATTTCTATGAAAAAACTACTTTCCAAAGGCCAAACGGACAATATGTCGTGCGCTTACCATTTAAGCCAAATTTGTCCACCCCACTAGGTACGTCTAGAGGTATTGCCCTCAAACAATTTCTACGAAGTGAATTAAATCTCACGCGAAAACCTGACCTGCAACTTCAATATTCAAATGTTATATCTGAATATTTAAACCTCGGACATATGCGGAAGGTAAGCAATGTTGAAAAGGTAAAGGATGGAATTATTTCCTCCTTTTATCTCCCACACCATGCTGTTCTGAAGCCTGAGAGTGCTTCTACCAAGGTTCGTGTGGTATTTAATGCCTCTAGTTCATCTACCAGCGGCGTGAGTTTAAATGATCTTCTTTACACAGGCCCAGTACTACAACGTGATCTTGCCTCTTTAATTATCCGATGGAGATTTTTCAAATTCGTATTTAACGCCGACATTGAAAAAATGTACCGGCAAATCGCCATTCATCCAGATGATACCGCGTTTCAAAGAATTCTTTTCAGATTTCCTTCCTCATCTACCGTGACTGATTATGAGTTATTAACAGTGACATTCGGCGTAAATTGTGCGCCCTATCTAGCTATTAGAACCCTTTTACAGCTAGCTAAAGATAAATGCACTGATTATCCTCTCGCTTCACACATTATATCTTCAGAATGTTATGTCGATGATATTCTTTCTGGTGCCCATGACCTGTTAACAGCTCAGCAGGCCCAAAAGGAGTTAATTGCACTTCTCGCTTCTGGTGGATTTCCTCTCCGCAAATGGACGTCCAATACGGCTTCTCTTCTGGATCATTTGCCTCCGAGCCACGTTTTAAACGAAAATTTTCTTAAGCTAGACAAGGAGAGCACCACAAAGACACTCGGCATTCGATGGAATGCCAATGAAGATTATTTCTATTTCACAACTCCTTCATTTAAACTTTCACAAACTCCGAGCAAGAGAGAAGTTTTTTCACAGATTGCTCAATTATTTGATCCTGCGGGATGGTTGGCACCCATCATAGTTAGAGCAAAAATGCTTATGCAGCGAATTTGGGTAGAAGCAACACAGTGGGATAATGTTATCCAAAACGATACCTATACAATATGGGAATCCTTTGTCGAAACACTTTCCGACATCCGAGAACTTAAGATTCCACGCTGGTTGGAGTATTCTCCGTTGGATGAAGTGCAGTTTCATGGTTTCTGTGATTCTTCCGAGAAGGCCTACGCAGCGGCTTTGTATGTACGAGTTCAGAAACCTGATGGATCGATTAGTTCGCACTTGATTTGTGCTAAATCTAAAGTTGTCCCAATAAAACCCGTGTCGTTGCCGCGTCTTGAGCTCTGTGGTGCCGTTCTCCTTTCAAAACTCGTTAAAGCTCATCTTCTTAACTTCCCAGTCTCGTCGTATCAAACTTATTTTTGGACTGATTCATCCATAGTGCTTGCGTGGCTCAATAAGCATCCAAGCACTTGGAAGACATTCGTCGCTAACCGGACTAGCGAAATAATCGGTAATGTAGGAAACACTAACTGGAATCATGTCAGATCAGGGGAAAATCCAGCCGATCTTGCTACTAGGGGACTTTCTCCGAAGGAGCTACAGTTCAACAATCTATGGTGGCACAGACCTAATTGGCTTCAAGAGCCTCAAATGCTTTGGCCAAGTACTCAGCCTGAACCGCTTCTTCACGACCAGTTAGAACAAAAGGCTGTTTGCTTTGTACAGCAAACCCAATCCAATGAAATCTTAGAGCGCTTCTCTTCCCTTCCACGTGCTTTGCGAGTCTTAACTTATCTTTTCCGCTTCCGCTACAATTCTGCTCCCGCTGCTAAAACCACCGTTTTTCGCCACAAAACCACAAATATTACACAACAAGAAATGAATTTCGTAAGAACGCGCCTTATATCACTAAGTCAACAGTCCTTTTATCCTCGCGAATACGAAGCTTTATTGAAAAACAAGCCTTTGTCACCTAAAAGCAGTATCTTGACTCTCAATCCTCGTTTGGATTCCAATAAACTTCTTCGCGTCAACGGCAGACTTACGAATTCTGATCTGTCTTATGGTGAAAAATATCCCATTATTATTCCTTATGCTTCTCAATTTTCCAAATTACTTGTACACTTCATCCACGATTTAACTCTTCATGGTGGTAACGCACTTATGCTCTCGGTTATAAGACGCATGTTTTGGATTCCAAAGCTTAACAATCTTGTAAAGTTTTGCATTCGGCAATGTAAAACCTGCGTTATTCATAAAAAACAACTTCGCTCTCAAATTATGGCAGCTCTTCCACTGGAACGGTGTACGTTTTCACCTCCTTTCACCTATACAGGTGTGGATTTCGCTGGACCATTCCTTATTAAAAGTTATCTAGGTCGAAGTTGTCGAATAACAAAGGGCTATGCTTGTTTATTTGTTTGCTTTGCAACCAAAGCAATCCACCTTGAGGCAGCTAGTGACCTGTCTTCTCAAGTATTCCTTGCGGCCTTTGCCAGATTTGTTGCTCGACGGGGATTACCAAAAGAGATGTTTTCGGACCATGGCACAAATTTTACTGGGGCAAACGTAATGTTGCAACGTGAGTTTAGGAAATTTTTAGCTTCATCCTCGAATGAGACGCGTTTAAAATATGGGGTTCAGGGGTTAGAGTGGAATTTTATCCCACCTGGGGCTCCTCACATGGGTGGCCTTTGGGAGGCTGGGGTAAAGAGCCTTAAAACACATCTTAGAAAACTGGGTGATACCACTAAATTTACTTTTGAGGAGTTCTCGACCGTCCTCGCTCGTATCGAGGCATGTCTTAATTCGCGGCCAATTTCGCCGATGTCTCATGATCCGTTAGATCCGTTAGCTTTGACTCCAGGACATTTTTTGCGCGGTAGCCCTTTATTGACGTTTCCCGAACCATACTGTAATGAAAATTCCCTTTCTCTTATAAATCGATGGGAAAAGCTAAAATGCCTTCAGCAACAATTTTGTCAGCGCTGGAAAGAGGAATATTTGAAGGAGTTACATAAACGTTTCAAGTGGCAATTCCCTGAAGAAAATGTAAAAGTCAATGACCTTGTTGTCGTCAAACAAGAGAATTTGCCTTGTAATGAATGGCGAATCGGACGAGTTATTAAAGTGTGCCCGGGAATAGACGGAATGGTAAGAGTTGCCACAGTGAAGACACAACAGGGCGAAATTACTCGACCTGTTGTGAAACTTTGCGTCTTGCCAAATATTTAGTCGGTTGAGATCATAAATTTAAATATCGTACCACCAAAATAAATTGCTTCCTTTATTATCAATGCCATTTTTTAAATCTCAATAACTTAATTTATCTTAGAGTATATAAACTCGAAGCTTGAGTATATGTTATCCATTAAATTCTTTATCTGAGTTAAATAAATTGAATTATCCTTAACGCACTGTATTTATGGTTCCCATAGTTATAAGTTATCTTAAGTTATTGTAGTTCTTTATTTTGTTGGCGCAATGCGTCAAGGGGGGCGGTAATGTTAACGCCATCTATGAGTGAAGCAAAATTGTAGCTCACTACAATTTTGCTTCACTCATCGAACATACCCTTTTCATATTTCTCATAATCAAGAAAATGTCTGCCCTTCCGGCCTCATGATTATTCTTCACTTTTACTTTGTCACTTGGCCTGTCTGGCAGAAAATTAACATTGTCTAAAAGTCCCCTTAACGTGAACTTGAACCCAGTTGTGTATTAAATTAAATAAAAAGAACAGTTAAACAAAATCAAAAAAGAAATCTGCGTGTTTTATTAAAAACAAGAAAACGAAGACGACGGAGAATTAAAAACCAAGAATCAAAAAAAAAAAAAGGGGTTAACACTTCAAGATTGGTGTTCTGTGGTTGCTGTTTGTGGGTCAATCTTGTGCTGGCCCTAAAAGTGTTGAGTGGAATGAACCGTGGCAGAGCATCGTTCCGCGTTCATCAAGCTGTTGGCCACATTTTGGCCGCTTCACCTTTCGTTTGATGTATATCTCGGTGGGATTGGTGAACTTCGAAAAAATAATGATTTTTAAAGACAAGTGGTTAGTCCATGATTTTTCCCAAAATTGATAAAAAAATAAATTTTTGAGTTTGGCACATACATGAAAAGGTGTGTTAATTCTCTATTCAGAATTGAAAACTACAACCCGTTACGAGCCTTGGTTGCGGAAATATCTCCATCCGCATCCGATGACTTTTTAAGATTTGGGTCAATTTTCAGTAAAATCACTTTGGGTGGCCATATTTCGATAACCAGGCCTCGCAGAACCTTCTGGTTTTCATCCGTGAATAGCTCTTGCACAATTGACTAGAAATTTTGAAAACCGCAACCTTTTACAAGGCCTGCTTTCGGAAATATCGCCACCCAAACACATTGTTCAGGATTTTTAAAGACAAGTGGTTAGTCCATGATTTTTCCCAAAATTGATAAAAAAATAAATTTTTGAGTTTGGCACATACATGAAAAGGTGTGTTAATTCTCTATTCAGAATTGAAAACTGCAACCCGTTACGAGCCTTGGTTGCGGAAATATCTCCATCCGCATCCGATGACTTTTTAAGATTTGGGTCAATTTTCAGTAAAATCACTTTGGGTGGCCATATTTCGATAACCAGGCATCGCAGAACCTTCTGGTTTTCACCCGTGAATAGCTCTTGCACAATTGACTAGAAATTTTGAAAACCGCAACCTTTTACAAGGCCTGCTTTCGGAAATATCGCCACCCAAACACATTGTTAGGTACTCGTAGTTAAAGCTCAAAAATCTGTGGAAACAGTGAAATCACTTTGGATGGCCATATTTCGATAACCAGACCACGCAGGACGATTTGGCTTGCACGTGTGTGTAGGTATTGAATAGACCTTTCGTTTGATGTATATCTCGGTGGGATTGGTGAACTTCGAAAAAATAATGATTTTTAAAGACAAGTGGTTAGTCCATGATTTTTCCCAAAATTGATAAAAAAATAAATTTTTGAGTTTGGCACATACATGAAAAGGTGTGTTAATTCTCTATTCAGAATTGAAAACTACAACCCGTTACGAGCCTTGGTTGCGGAAATATCTCCATCCGCATCCGATGACTTTTTAAGATTTGGGTCAATTTTCAGTAAAATCATTTTGGGTGGCCATATTTCGATAACCAGGCCTCGCAGAACCTTCTGGTTTTCATCCGTGAATAGCTCTTGCACAATTGACTAGAAATTTTGAAAACCGCAACCTTTTACAAGGCCTGCTTTCGGAAATATCGCCACCCAAACACATTGTTCAGGATTTTTAAAGACAAGTGGTTAGTCCATGATTTTTCCCAAAATTGATAAAAAAATAAATTTTTGAGTTTGGCACATCCATGGAAAGGTGTGTTAATTCTCTATTCAGAATTGAAAACTGCAACCCGTTACGAGCCTTGGTTGCGGAAATATCTCCATCCGCATCCGATGACTTTTTAAGATTTGGGTCAATTTTCAGTAAAATCACTTTGGGTGGCCATATTTCGATAACCAGGCATCGCAGAACCTTCTGGTTTTCACCCGTGAATAGCTCTTGCACAATTGACTAGAAATTTTGAAAACCGCAACCTTTTACAAGGCCTGCTTTCGGAAATATCGCCACCCAAACACATTGTTAGGTACTCGTAGTTAAAGCTCAAAAATCTGTGGAAACAGTGAAATCACTTTGGATGGCCATATTTCGATAACCAGACCACGCAGGACGATTTGGCTTGCACGTGTGTGTAGGTATTGAATAGACCTTTCGTTTGATGTATATCTCGGTGGGATTGGTGAACTTCGAAAAAATAATGATTTTTAAAGACAAGTGGTTAGTCCATGATTTTTCCCAAAATTGATAAAAAAATAAATTTTTGAGTTTGGCACATACATGAAAAGGTGTGTTAATTCTCTATTCAGAATTGAAAACTACAACCCGTTACGAGCCTTGGTTGCGGAAATATCTCCATCCGCATCCGATGACTTTTTAAGATTTGGGTCAATTTTCAGTAAAATCACTTTGGGTGGCCATATTTCGATAACCAGGCATCGCAGAACCTTCTGGTTTTCACCCGTGAATAGCTCTTGCACAATTGACTAGAAATTATGAAAACCGCAACCTTTTACAAGGCCTGCTTTCGGAAATATCGCCACCCAAACACATTGTTAGGTAGTTAAAGCCCAAAAATCTGTGGAAACAGTGAAATCACTTTGGATGGCCATATTTCGATAACCAGACCACGCAGGACGATTTGGCTTGCACGTGTGTGTAGGTATTGAATAGACCTTTCGTTTGATGTATATCTCGGTGGGATTGGTGAACTTCGAAAAAATAATGATTTTTAAAGACAAGTGGTTAGTCCATGATTTTTCCCAAAATTGATAAAAAATAAATTTTTGAGTTTGGCACATACATGAAAAGGTGTGTTAATTCTCTATTCAGAATTGAAAACTACAACCCGTTACGAGCCTTGGTTGCGGAAATATCTCCATCCGCATCCGATGACTTTTTAAGATTTGGGTCAATTTTCAGTAAAATCACTTTGGGTGGCCATATTTCGATAACCAGGCATCGCAGAACCTTCTGGTTTTCACCCGTGAATAGCTCTTGCACAATTGACTAGAAATTTTGAAAACCGCAACCTTTTACAAGGCCTGCTTTCGGAAATATCGCCACCCAAACACATTGTTCAGGATTTTTAAAGACAAGTGGTTAGTCCATGATTTTTCCCAAAATTGATAAAAAATAAATTTTTGAGTTTGGCACATCCATGGAAAGGTGTGTTAATTCTCTATTCAGAATTGAAAACTGCAACCCGTTACGAGCCTTGGTTGCGGAAATATCTCCATCCGCATCCGATGACTTTTTAAGATTTGGGTCAATTTTCAGTAAAATCACTTTGGGTGGCCATATTTCGATAACCAGGCATCGCAGAACCTTCTGGTTTTCACCCGTGAATAGCTCTTGCACAATTGACTAGAAATTTTGAAAACCGCAACCTTTTACAAGGCCTGCTTTCGGAAATATCGCCACCCAAACACATTGTTAGGTACTCGTAGTTAAAGCTCAAAAATCTGTGGAAACAGTGAAATCACTTTGGATGGCCATATTTCGATAACCAGACCACGCAGGACGATTTGGCTTGCACGTGTGTGTAGGTATTGAATAGACCTTTCGTTTGATGTATATCTCGGTGGGATTGGTGAACTTCGAAAAAATAATGATTTTTAAAGACAAGTGGTTAGTCCATGATTTTTCCCAAAATTGATAAAAAATAAATTTTTGAGTTTGGCACATACATGAAAAGGTGTGTTAATTCTCTATTCAGAATTGAAAACTACAACCCGTTACGAGCCTTGGTTGCGGAAATATCTCCATCCGCATCCGATGACTTTTTAAGATTTGGGTCAATTTTCAGTAAAATCACTTTGGGTGGCCATATTTCGATAACCAGGCCTCGCAGAACCTTCTGGTTTTCATCCGTGAATAGCTCTTGCACAATTGACTAGAAATTTTGAAAACCGCAACCTTTTACAAGGCCTGCTTTCGGAAATATCGCCACCCAAACACATTGTTCAGGATTTTTAAAGACAAGTGGTTAGTCCATGATTTTTCCCAAAATTGATAAAAAAATAAATTTTTGAGTTTGGCACATCCATGGAAAGGTGTGTTAATTCTCTATTCAGAATTGAAAACTGCAACCCGTTACGAGCCTTGGTTGCGGAAATATCTCCATCCGCATCCGATGACTTTTTAAGATTTGGGTCAATTTTCAGTAAAATCACTTTGGGTGGCCATATTTCGATAACCAGGCATCGCAGAACCTTCTGGTTTTCACCCGTGAATAGCTCTTGCACAATTGACTAGAAATTTTGAAAACCGCAACCTTTTACAAGGCCTGCTTTCGGAAATATCGCCACCCAAACACATTGTTAGGTACTCGTAGTTAAAGCTCAAAAATCTGTGGAAACAGTGAAATCACTTTGGATGGCCATATTTCGATAACCAGACCACGCAGGACGATTTGGCTTGCACGTGTGTGTAGGTATTGAATAGACCTTTCGTTTGATGTATATCTCGGTGGGATTGGTGAACTTCGAAAAAATAATGATTTTTAAAGACAAGTGGTTATAGTCCATGATTTTTCCCAAAATTGATAAAAAAATAAATTTTTGAGTTTGGCACATACATGAAAAGGTGTGTTAATTCTCTATTCAGAATTGAAAACTACAACCCGTTACGAGCCTTGGTTGCGGAAATATCTCCATCCGCATCCGATGACTTTTTAAGATTTGGGTCAATTTTCAGTAAAATCACTTTGGGTGGCCATATTTCGATAACCAGGCCTCGCAGAACCTTCTGGTTTTCATCCGTGAATAGCTCTTGCACAATTGACTAGAAATTTTGAAAACCGCAACCTTTTACAAGGCCTGCTTTCGGAAATATCGCCACCCAAACACATTGTTCAGGATTTTTAAAGACAAGTGGTTAGTCCATGATTTTTCCCAAAATTGATAAAAAAATAAATTTTTGAGTTTGGCACATACATGAAAAGGTGTGTTAATTCTCTATTCAGAATTGAAAACTACAACCCGTTACGAGCCTTGGTTGCGGAAATATCTCCATCCGCATCCGATGACTTTTTAAGATTTGGGTCAATTTTCAGTAAAATCACTTTGGGTGGCCATATTTCGATAACCAGGCCTCGCAGAACCTTCTGGTTTTCATCCGTGAATAGCTCTTGCACAATTGACTAGAAATTTTGAAAACCGCAACCTTTTACAAGGCCTGCTTTCGGAAATATCGCCACCCAAACACATTGTTCAGGATTTTTAAAGACAAGTGGTTAGTCCATGATTTTTCCCAAAATTGATAAAAAATAAATTTTTGAGTTTGGCACATACATGAAAAGGTGTGTTAATTCTCTATTCAGAATTGAAAACTACAACCCGTTACGAGCCTTGGTTGCGGAAATATCTCCATCCGCATCCGATGACTTTTTAAGATTTGGGTCAATTTTCAGTAAAATCACTTTGGGTGGCCATATTTCGATAACCAGGCCTCGCAGAACCTTCTGGTTTTCATCCGTGAATAGCTCTTGCACAATTGACTAGAAATTTTGAAAACCGCAACCTTTTACAAGGCCTGCTTTCGGAAATATCGCCACCCAAACACATTGTTCAGGATTTTTAAAGACAAGTGGTTAGTCCATGATTTTTCCCAAAATTGATAAAAAAATAAATTTTTGAGTTTGGCACATCCATGGAAAGGTGTGTTAATTCTCTATTCAGAATTGAAAACTGCAACCCGTTACGAGCCTTGGTTGCGGAAATATCTCCATCCGCATCCGATGACTTTTTAAGATTTGGGTCAATTTTCAGTAAAATCACTTTGGGTGGCCATATTTCGATAACCAGGCATCGCAGAACCTTCTGGTTTTCAGCCGTGAATAGCTCTTGCACAATTGACTAGAAATTTTGAAAACCGCAACCTTTTACAAGGCCTGCTTTCGGAAATATCGCCACCCAAACACATTGTTAGGTACTCGTAGTTAAAGCTCAAAAATCTGTGGAAACAGTGAAATCACTTTGGATGGCCATATTTCGATAACCAGACCACGCAGGACGATTTGGCTTGCACGTGTGTGTAGGTATTGAATAGACCTTTCGTTTGATGTATATCTCGGTGGGATTGGTGAACTTCGAAAAAATAATGATTTTTAAAGACAAGTGGTTAGTCCATGATTTTTCCCAAAATTGATAAAAAAATAAATTTTTGAGTTTGGCACATCCATGGAAAGGTGTGTTAATTCTCTATTCAGAATTGAAAACTGCAACCCGTTACGAGCCTTGGTTGCGGAAATATCTCCATCCGCATCCGATGACTTTTTAAGATTTGGGTCAATTTTCAGTAAAATCACTTTGGGTGGCCATATTTCGATAACCAGGGGCCGAATTACCGCATCAGTTATCGAGTCATACGTGACTGAATTATGTAAATTTGGCATTACCGCTCACGTTATCGAGCAGTCTAGTACAATAATTTGACATTCTCTCATCAGTTATCGAACTGAATTTTATTCGTCAGATGAGAAGCCGACTGATAGAACGTACATATTTTATTTGAATTCCGGATTAAAATGTAAGAATTATTGTATTTATTGTTTTTCATTTTATTTTCACGAAATTTATCTTATGTAGGTCTAATTTAAACAAAATAAATCAACAACAAAAAATTATAATGGCAGAATTTATGTCAAAACATAATGATTTGGCAAAAAACATAGCTTCTTCATCTTCTGGTTGATGTGAATTAAATGTTAGTTATTATGTACATACATACAGTGATCCACAAAAGTCTGCGTACAAGGAAGATATTTTTTAAAAATTGCTGTTATTCACAAATATAAAGTGAATTATTTTAAAAAAAAGGTATTTTTCATTAAAAAAAATTCACTACGTTTTTATTTTCAACAAAAAAAAATACAAAAAAAATATTCGTATCACAAAAAATTAATAAAAACAAAATGAACCTCTGAAATTCTTCCACAAAAGTCTGCGTACAGGTGAATATTTCTTGCATTACACTCTCTTTAAGTATCGATAAATTTGTTTTTGCATAATATGATTGTTTGTTTATTTTTAATCGTTCTAAACGCGTATTGCAAATCATTGTCTTTGGTTTTTTTTTGTTTTTAAAGCAAAAAATGGCAAATAAAGAGTTAAGTTTGAGTGAGCGGCAGTTGTGTTTATTAATCTTTACGTTAAACAAAAAAAGTCGTATGGTGAAATATCAAAAATAACCTGAAGAGCTCGGTCAACGATACAGAGAACGGTAGATCGCTTTAGAAACGCAGGACAGATTAAATCGGAGACAAGATAAGGCCGACCTTCGAAGCTCTCCGAAAGGGATAAGCGTGTGATCAAGCGAATGGTGGAGCAAGATCACTTTATAACGGCTAAGACGATAAGCACACGGCTCGAAATATATAACAACAATACAGTGCATCCAGAAACGGTAAGAAGAGCTATTGTTCAAGAGGGGTTTAAGTCACACACACCCAGGAAAAAACCATTGGTCAGTAAAATAAAGAGAAAGAAACGGCTAGCATTTGCAAAAGAGTATGTTAACAAGCCTCCGGACTTCTGGCGTAAGGTTATATTCTCCAGCGAATCAAAATACAACATTTTTGGTTCTGACGGTCGTTTGAGGGTGTGGCGACGAGCAAACGATGCTCCTAATCCGAGATGCACGATTAAGACTGCCAAGCACGGTGGTGAGGTGTTATGATTTGGGGCTGTATGGCGTCTTCAAAAGTCAGTAAGCTGGAAGTAATAGAAGGATCAATGGATCAATATGTATACATCGTTATCCTCAAAAGAAATTTGAAAACAAGTGCTGAAATTCTGGGTATATCCAATGACTATTACTTCTAGCAAGATAATGACCCCAAACATACCGCCCATAATCGCGCATGTGGCTGGCATATAACACTCCCCACCTGCTACGAACCCCACCACAGAGTCCAGATATTAACCCTATCGAGCACTGCTGGGATGAATTGGAAAAAAAGATCCGAACCCACGATATCCGCAAAAAGTCGCAGTTAAAAGAAGCCTTCTTGCTTGAATGGAGTAAGATCAATAGTTCTTATACAGAAAAACTGGTAGGGTCAATGCAAAACCGTTTGAAAGAAGTTATAAGGCTAAAAGGGTATCCGACCAAATATTAACAGCGAAAGTAGTACACAAAAATAATTATTTGTCTTTATTAACTAACTTTTTTCAATTTCTGTTACAGCTGTACGCAGACTTTTGTGGAAGAATTTCAGAGGTTTATTTTGTTGTTATTAATTTCTTCTTGTTATGAATAATTGTTTTAATTTTTTTTTGTTGAAAATAAAAACCTTGTACATTTCTTTATTAAAAAATATTTTTTTTTTAAACAAATAACTTTAAATTTGTGAATAACAGCAGTTTTTAAAAATATTTCTTCCTTGTACGCAGACTTTTGTGGATCACTGTATGTATGTACGTATAAAAATATTTTTTAAATCCTTACCATCTGAATCGCTTGATAAAAAGAAATAATCCATTTTTAGTGGATATTTAGAAATATCCTCAAATCCTTGTAATAAAAACTGGAAACTCGCGAAAAATTTGTTGTTTTTACAAAAAAATGAAATTTGTTTGTCCAAAAATAAATTAAATGAATACAAATTTCATCTGTCAAACAAGAAAGAATCGATAAAAATCAATAGAGACTCGATGTAGTAGAATAGAATTACTACAATTGAAAATAGTTACACGATACGTTAGTTACGAATGCCATCATGCCAAAGTGCTCACTAGTTCATTCGATAACTGATGAGACTCACTCACTCGATCACGGAAGCGGTGATTTGGCCCCTGGGGCGAATGAACTAGTGAGCACTTTGGCATGATGGCATTCGTAGACTAACGTATCGTGTAACTATTTTAAATTGTAGTAATTCTATTCTACTACATCGAGTCTCTATTGATTTTTATCGAGTCTTTCTTGTTTGACAGATGAAATTTGTATTCATTTAATTTATTTTTGGACAAACAAATTTCATTTTTTTGTAAAAACAACAAATTTTTCGCGAGTTTCCAGTTTTTATTACAAGGATTTGAGGATATTTCTAAATATCCACTAAAAATGGATTATTTCTTTTTATCAAGCGATTCAGATGGTAAGGATTTAAAAAATATTTTTATACGTACATACATATGTATGTACATAATAACTAACATTTAATTCACATCAACCAGAAGATGAAGAAGCTATGTTTTTTGCCAAATCATTATGTTTTGACATAAATTCTGCCATTATAATTTTTTGTTGTTGATTTATTTTGTTTAAATTAGACCTACATAAGATAAATTTCGTGAAAATAAAATGAAAAACAATAAATACAACAATTCTTACATTTTAATCCGGAATTCAAATAAAATATGTACGTTCTATCAGTCGGCTTCTCATCTGACGAATAAAATTCAGTTCGATAACTGATGAGAGAATGTCAAATTATTGTACTAGACTGCTCGATAACGTGAGCGGTAATGCCAAATTTACATAATTCAGTCACGTATGACTCGATAACTGATGCGGTAATTCGGCCCCAGGCCTCGCAGAACCTTCTGGTTTTCATCCGTGAATAGCTCTTGCAAAATTGACTAGAAATTTTGAAAACCGCAACCTTTTACAAGGCCTGATTTCGGAAATATCGCCACCCAAACACATTGTTAGGTAGTTAAAGCCCAAAAATCTGTGGAAACAGTGAAATCACTTTGGATGGCCATATTTCGATAACCAGACCACGCAGGACGATTTGGCTTGCACGTGTGTGTAGGTATTGAATAGACCTTTCGTTTGATGTATATCTCGGTGGGATTGGTGAACTTCGAAAAAATAATGATTTTTAAAGACGTCCATGATTTTCTCAAAAATAAAAAAAAAAAACTTTGTTTGCGAAATTTCCAAAGATTGGCTTATCCATGGAAAGGTATGTTCACTCCCTATTCAGTATTGAAATCCGCAAGGTGAAAAATGTGATATCTTTATTCGTTTAAATGCTTTGTGTTGCAACCAAAAAAGTCAATATGAGCCACAGTGTGACGGCTTTTTGAACGAAATCATTACACATACAATGGATTCGATAGGCATTTGAAATATAACAAAAAATATTCGTCGATTTCTAACAACCAGCTTGTTATATATAATTTTAACATCGACCCGTCCCTATTGGACAGCCCTTTACAAGATCGTTAACATGTGTCAGGACTCAAGAAAAGTGTATTCGCCATAAATCGAAAATCCACAATTTCACAATGGCCTTTCAACCAACACAAAAATGTTATATATCTTCGAATTCATAGTTTTAAAATGCTATACTTTTAAAAATAAAACTGCTGTCAAAGGATGCTGCTTGGCCTTTATATGCATGTTTGTTATCCTGGACCAGCACTGCATTGTGTCTGCAATGAGTTGATACTTACTTTCTAATTTAAGGGTTTCATCATCTGGATCCTAACTCTTTTACAGAAAACTCCAGAAACATTTAAATCCAATAGCAAATAAAACTATGTAATATTACATTGTTTTTTTTGCATTTAAATAATTATTTTTTGTTTTATTTGTCAAAAAATTGTAAATTTGCTTCATTTTGTTTTTGTATAATACTCATACATATAAATTAAAAAAAAAAAAAGAATGTCGGGCATTTTTCGAAGATATATTCGTATTTATATTTTATATATTAATTATAATATACGTAATTTTTGTATTTTTGTAAATACTTGTGTATAGTAACATTTAGAAAGCATTTGTTTTTTTTTTCTGAATTGTTTTGTTTATATTATTTTATTTTTATTTATATTTATATTTATAAAAAAAGGTTTACAATTTATTTATATGCTTATTATTTCGTAGTCATTTTTTTTTCTAGTAAAAATGTATTTATTTTTATTTGTGTTTTTTTTTTCTTCTTATATTTATTTTGCCAGCACATATAGAGATTTTAATTTATTAGCAACATAGTGGCAAAAAATGCGTGTCTTTCAGAAAAACATATTTTTTAACACAAACAATATTATAATAATAATTCACATTAAGGAAGATTAATTTTAAAAAATACGCAATAGTATAGGACGAAATAAAATTATACAAAAATAAAAACAGAAAAACATTTATATATAAATACATGTACGATGATTTTTTTCACTACACTAGTATTAAATTTTTATATATTTATATTTATATATTATATTATAATGCATTTATAAATTACTAATTTTTGACACTACCGATGTCTTTTGAATCTAAAAATTTAATTAGAATAATTTTTTATACGATCTTGTATTTATTTGTATTATTAACTTAAGTATGTAGTAGTTTATTTATTTTTTTGTTTTTTTTTTTTTTTTTTTAATTTTCAATATTTTTTGTTTATGTTGTTGTTTACAGCAATATTCGTATTCCTTAAAGTTGATTTGATTTTTTTTTCTTGTTTATTTTATATTTGAATTAATAACATACATATTTGATTTATTTAATTTTTGTTTTATTAATTTTATGTTTTATAGCGAATTAATATAATTTCAGTTCATTGTTTTCGTGTTTTTACTATGTTATCTTTTTTTGTTTGTTTTAATTATTTTAATAATATGTATAACTTAAATTTAAAATTTATATAAAAACTTGTAATTTTAGGTTTCTTTAGTGTATGTGTGTGTGTGTTTTGTTTTTGTTGTTCTTTCTGACCAACGGGCATTGCTCTTACCTCCGATTAAATTCCGATTTTATTGCTGAAGAGAAAATTAAATTATTTTTGTTTATTGTATTATTTAATGTTTTAATGATAAAAAAAAATAGTAAACATTTACCATCTATGATTTCCTGTTTTGCTTTTTGGATTTCTAATCGCATTTCTCGAACAATTTCAGCTTTTAAACTATCTAGATCAGCTGACAACGCTAGGGAGAGTCCTTCACCATTTACTTGCTGCGCAATTTAAAAAAAAAATGAATTTTAGAATTAAACGCAAAGAATAAGTCGTGCAGTGCAGAGAATCAAATCCACATGAATCGGTTCAACATGGGAATTTACTCCATAGTTAAAAAACTCGTTGAATGGATTTCTACTTAAAGGGGAAATTATTCCACGCTTAATTATTTAGAAAAGTTGGCGCCTAAAATTTGAGATACAGATATGTATGTATAGATGTATGTAGGATTTAGTTTTAAATCTCATTTTGGTAAGACGCTTCCGAATGATATTTTTAATGTTTTTTTTCTGGGTATTTCAGGGTGGGAAAACTCATCGTTTTTTGTATCACATATAAAACTGCAAAGATTCCTTACACTGTCACAGATACCGCCCTCTGTTTGAATGGTGGTCGCCAAGTTTGATAGATGTAAGAGTTGTTTTCTTCGAAAAATTATCAGCCACGTTTCAGAAATCGAGTGAAATCGAAATGAAAACGAATTTCAAAATCATGTGCTTCGTTGGGACACAAATTAAGTTTCAACGCTATTCTATAATAGATGAGGATATTTTTTCACTTTTTTCATATTTTTCTTTTGAAAATTTCACAATAAATAATTAATTCACATAACTAGATCTGATCGAATTTAAATCACCCGAAAATCGAGAAAATCAAAATCTGAAACACGGAAATTCGCATCAATTTCACTTCGAAATTTTATTTTTAATCGAAATCGGTGAAAAGTGCAGAATCCCATTTTTGTATCGATTTTAATTCCATTCCTAATGAAATTGAAATGTAGAACCTGTGGTCTATTTCACCAAATTACAATTATAATCACAAATTTGTAATTGTAAACTACAATTACAAATTTGTAAACTGATTTTCTGTTTCGCAAACTACAAACATAATTCCAAAAAATTTTTAAGAAAAGAGACAAAAAATAGGGGAAATTGTAGTTAACAATTACAACGTTTAATTTTCAGACTTGTAGACTACAATTTTTTTCACAAATTTGTAAGTCGGCCGATAAAGAACATCAACAGCTATGAATGAGCAAAATAAAATTGCGGCATCGGTTTCAATGAAAAGTTTTTGACAGTCTCATTTTCAATCCGTGGTCCAATTTATCCTATTATTTCCTCTGCCTTAACACGTTTCAAGCGAAACTTTTCGTTGAATGTAAAAGTATCAGAAATTTCGTAATTTATACGCGGTCGATAAATTTGTCTTCGTCTATTAAGCACGAAATGGTCACTTATATCACAATCGGTGCTACTATGCCTACGACGCGACGTAACGAAATTCTTAAACTGGAAACAAGATTCTTATTGAAAATTACAAATTGTAATAAAATCTACACATCATCTTTCTATTGTAAGAAATTTTCATAAACTGAACAAAATTGTAAAGTTATTTCATTTGGTGAAACACAAACTTACAAAAAAAAATAATATTTTACAAATTTGTATTTGAAAACTACAAAAAGAAAATAGTTTTGGTGAAACGAAAATAATGAAATTTCTACAAATTCCCTTTGTAATCTACAACTAAAATTTTGTAAAACAATTTATCTCGTGAAACAGAATTAATCAATTTTCTACAAATTTGTTAAAAAAGCACTTGTAATTTACAATATGTAAGTTGGTGAAATAGACCACTGGTTGTACAGTGAACATTGGAAAACGTGAACTAATTAAAACCGAGGGTGTTCATGTTTTTGAGATTGTTCATGTTTTGGGATGTAACATTTTATGATTAAAATAGTATTCCTACCGTATTGTCTTACTACTGCTCTTAAAATAAAACATATTTTCT
This sequence comes from Philhelius festivus, assembly GCA_963931855.1. Classification (NCBI taxonomy): domain Eukaryota; kingdom Metazoa; phylum Arthropoda; class Insecta; order Diptera; family Syrphidae; genus Philhelius; species Philhelius festivus. Next base: position 44,231,357 of record OZ007557.1, read on the forward strand.
TTCATTTTATCTTCTTTTTGCTTGCAGTAGTATAGATTATTGAATATTTTTACATATTTACACATACTGGTAGGGGTTATTAAAAAAATTGATTAGATTTCATTTTTAAATTAGAACGTTTTACAAATAAAAGTTTTATTTAACAAGCAAAATTTGTAATTTTTGTCTGTTCTATTTTTGCCAACATTTTAACAACTAAAATTTCTCTTAGGCGTTTATGTCGTTTTGGTCAAAGCCTTCATCTGAACACCATTCCAAAGCCTTTTTAAATATTTCGTACTACGCATTGTCAATAATATGGGGACCCCCGAAGTTTTAAAAAAAAATAATTCAGTGCATTTTTATGTAGAAATGTTGAAAAAATTTCTGTTCACGTTTTAGAGCTTTTCGATTTGTTCACGTTTTAGAGCAGTCAATGTAAAAATTACAGTCTTCACGTTTTCGGGGTTCACGTTTTCCAATGTTCACTGTATGTTCTCTTTTCAAAAACTCACACACATAAATTTTGTCCATTTTTTTTTACAAGATTTTGGATTCTTTGATAAAAATTGGTCAAAAATAAAAATGGTACAAAATTATATAGAAATCGTTTGACCAACTTTAAGAGAAAAAAAAATTGAGCGTACACGAATAAAAAATCAGTACGTTTCCAATTTTTTATTTTATTTTTATTTAAATATTTCAGAACTGATTTTTGAAAAAAAAAAACTATTAAACAATAAACAAAACAAAGTAACAATTGAAATACTAAAAAAAGGCATTATTTCTACTCACAAAGTTGAGCGTACATTTATACAAAATTTAAAAAGAAAATTACAAATGCAGATGCCTTTAGCATCGATCACTGCTCTTAAGCGACGAGGCATGGATTCCACCATTTTTTTAGTGAATAATGAAGAAACACTTCCTGACACATCCTTCACCTTTGCTTTCACATTGTTTTTATTATTAAGTTTTTTTCTTTTATTTCTTCTCACAAAATGTCAATGAGATTGACGTTCGTTGATTCAGATAAGAGTCAAAAGCTGATTCTTTGCGTTTAAAGCCACCATTTAATTACAACAAGCGATGTGTGCTTGGGGTCGTTGTCCTGTTGGAAATAGAACTCTGATGGTAGACTCAATATGTTTCTTTTGAGGATGTCAAGAAACATTTATCCATAGTGGTTTCTATAAACGCGACCACTAGCAGCCATTAAACTCCACAACATGCCGCAACTACTCGTACCTTCATGTTTAACGGAGGGTATACATTTTTTTTAATTCTGTGTTTGGCTCCCTCTATGGGATCTGCCTGCCATCAGAACCAAAGAAGTTTATTTTCGTTTCTTCAGCAAACAAAACACTCTCCCAGAAGCTTTGTGGATTATTAATATGCTTTGTAGCGAACTCTTATCGTTTACTTTGATTGCTCAACGAAATGAAAGGTTTTTTCCGCCAAACGGTTTCGGTTCTTTTTATGATTTTCGCAATTTCCGACGCTAAATTTGTACATCATCGTATTGAGACAGACATTTTTTTCGACATCTGCCAACGCTATTAAGTAGCATACCTTCAAAAAGATATTTGTTAACTATCTTTTGAACAGTCGAATGTGTTCGCTCGACGATTTCAAAGTTTTTCTTTTGGAATGGAAAATGGATTATAAGTTTTCTTGTAGAATTGTCAGTTTATTTTCTTCTTTCTGTCATTTTCACAAGTTACTAAAAAAATTAATAACTGTCGGCTTAAATGTCGCGAGGAAAGCTAGAATACGTTCTAATATATTGCAAAGTAAAATAGTAAATTTTGGATCATACGGATTATACAATGCTTGCTAACAGGGTGTACGCTCATTTTTTGTGAGTAGAAATAGTGCATTTTTTAGTATTTTAATTATTATTTTGTTTTGTTTATTATTTTAATAATTTTTTTTTAATAACAGTTTTAAATATTTAAATACAAAAAAAAATAAAAAAACTCATTGAAAATTAATATATGTTCATTAAAAGAGCAAGAATAAAAATTTTTTGTTGTTGTACACTCAATTTTGAGAGTAACTGTATTTAAATTTTGCTAATTTTGTTCCGTTTTTGAATTTCAATTGGTCGTTAATCGAATGCTTTCGTTGTTTTCTCTTTCTGTTTGTATTTTTCATAACATCGAGTAAACTTTTTTTAAATAACTATTGTAATATTTTTACTAGGTTCGTTAAATAAAATGTATTACTCTTTTTAGTATTTTTTCTTTATTTACACTTTCCAAATCAAAACAATAAATCTCAATTTATAATCAACTCAAACAGTTTTATTCAAATTTAAATCACACTTGTTTAATAACACTTTCCACAATCCAATGAGCAAAGCTTTTGCACACTTTCATAATCAAAAAATCAACTGACCTGTGCTCACAGTGACCACTCCCTTATATACTAAAATTGGTTGTTCTCAAAACAAATTCGCGAAGGTTCTCGTGTTGGAATGTTCTAGATGGTTGGAATAAGGGGAAATACATATGACATTTGAAAAGAGCTTTTTTTCCTTCTATAAAGTATATATACAATTTTTAAACAGATGGCGCTGTAGAAGTATAAAGCTCTGTGTCGGTGTTGTGCGTAACAATATGTTCCAATTAGGTTATTCGTTTTCGTTAAGTTTTTACGTTTTTCTTATCTAATTTCGAATAGATATGTTTATGAACATTTTGAATTGTTTTAATGGATATGGGAAAATTTAGAATTTCAACAAATTTGTTACATTTCCCTTAATGAAAATGTAGTTCAAGCTAGACAATGAACGGATAATGTACTACATATCGTGCCTTTAATGCCAGAAGCATGAATGTGAAAATTAATTTTTTTAAGAGATTAATTTTTTTGAAATTTTGTTCGGCATTAAACGTTGCGGATATCGATGAAAAACATAATATATTAAATTAACAGTTCATTAGATTATTGAAGACTTTGTTGTCATCTAGAAGAACATTCAAATTCGATTTCGGAGAATTTTCCATATTCATGCTTCTGACTTAAGGAGGACGATTTGTAGTTTGTATATTATCCATTCAGGCTCTAGCTTAATATACAGAGAGATAGAAACGGACAAAAAACAGCATGGGAGTTTATTTATAAAATATACCCCGTAAAAGATTCCAATGGATGATCTGTATTAATTGCTATTTTTCGTTATTTGACTTACTTACAAATACAATGATACTTGTAACGTCGCAAGTCGATTTCGGAGTAATCATGAAAAAACTAGAGCTCCTGCTTTATTTCAAAGAATTATGCTCCATCTAAAACAGTTCTTCTATAATGATCCTAGCGACCTGGCAAATAAAGACATTAGTAGTCTCGTATACTTTGTAAAGAGCTAAGAGCTCAAAGTGGTTTCACGAGTAGAGAGAAATTTTACTTCATTCATGTGGTATCACAATGGACCAACTTGTTGTCTAAGTGTGTCAGGCTGACAGCCACGCTAACCTAACCTAACCTAATCCCAATTATTTTCCCCAAAATTTCTAATATTTGGTTGAGTCTAGCATAATTTTGTTATAAGACAAAGTAAAAAACATCGCAATAAATAAAAGCTTCTGTATGAGTAATACAGAATAGAATGTTTTGTGAAGCTTTTTAATAAATCTAAATACAAGAAACATAGAGAGTGTCGCAATTTAGTTTTGTTACAAAGAAAGCCAAGAGTGAAAGCGACAAATTCAACGCAGATAATTTAGAAAAAAAAAAATCCATTTGAATATTATGCACATATGTGTATGTACATAAAATTTTGTACACCTTTTTTCATCGGACTACCTTCATCACTCTGCGGTGAAACTTCAGCATTTTAACTATGTCATAAATTCGTCCATTAGTATTTTTATTTTGAAAGTTCTTGTTTTTTTTTAAATAAAAGTTTGGGACAATATATCCGTTTGCTCACATTTTCGGCAAGAAGACTAGTATTAAACTGAGACGCTTTTATGTTGAAGTTATTAGATTAGCATTTAATAAAATATTTAAATTTTTTAGTTTCATTTAGAATGAAAATACTCGAATTTATTACTTTTGAGTTAGGTATCACAAAGGTTCCAAATAAAACAAAAAATAAATGGCAATTCTAAAATTGTTCGATTTTCGTCATTGTAACTTGTTACTTTTGCGAATTCGAAATTCAAACATTTCATAAATTACATACATAATCATAAATATTCAAAAAGTGTAACACCCATGGGCAGTTAATGTATGTTTTTGACATGCGCCAAGTCGATAGAGCGAGATATCTTTAAGCCAAGGGTACTATCAAGTGGTAGTTAGTTGCAAAGGCTAAATATAAAGAAGAAGTTCTGCTGATATTAATATGGGTAACCTGCTCTGATCACAAGAAAGGAGATGCTCTGACGTGTGCCAATTACAGAGGTATAAGTCTCCTCAACGTCGCATACAAAATCCGCTCGTCTTTACTGTGTGAGCGCCTAAAACCGTTTGTCAACGTGCTGATCGGTCCCTATTAGGGTGGTTTTAGGCCCGGCAAATCTACCCTGGAACAGATGTTCACACTTCGGCAGATTTTGGAAAAAACCCAGGAGTTCCAAATCGATATACACCACCTTTTTATCGATTTCAAAGTCGCGTATGATAGCGTCGACAGAGAACAACTATATAGAGCCATGTCTCATCTCGGGATCCCTGCCAAGCTCGTCCGCTTGTGCAAGATGACGATGGCGAAATATAGCCGCTCCGTCAAGGTCAGTTAGAACACCACCGAACCCTTTGATGTCGAGAAATGTCTGAGGCAAGGCGACGCGCTATCATGCAACCTATTTAAATTCGCTCTTGAAGCAATTGCACGATACTCAAACGACAACAATAGAGGTACAATTTTTCAAAAGTCAGTTCAACTGCTTGCTTATGCGGATGATATTAATATCATTGGGAGGACGAAGCGAGCTGTTACCGGTGCGTTTCCAAGTATTGAACTGGAGGCGGCGAAAATGGGTTTGGCTTTTAATGAGGACAAGAAGTATATGCTATCATCGAGAAAAAAAATCTCAACATCGTGGACTCGGGCAAAACGTCACGATGGATAGGTATAACTTCGAAGTCATCAAAGACTTTGTCTACCTGGGCTCCACTATAACATCGCAAAACGAGATCAGTGCAGAGATCAAGCGAAGAATTATTCTTGCCAACCGCTGTTTCTTCGGGCTAAGAAGGCATTTGAGTATTAAAGCCCTATCTCAAAGAACCAAGGAGACCTTGTATAAGACCCTCATCATCCCGGTCCTGCTGTATGGGGCAGAAGCCTAAAGTCTAAAATGGATGAAAATCTTGGGTGCTTTGAAAGAAAAGTTCTTCGTTTGATCTTCGGTCCAGTCTGTATCGATGGAGTATGGAGGAGAAGGTTCAACAACGAGCTGTGCGGGCTTTACAGCGACGTTGATCTAGTCAAGAAGCTAAAAATACAACGGCTCAGATGACTGGGACACGTGGAGTGTACATATGGACACCGACGCACCAGCCCGTCGAATCTTCGAATCCACTCCTGATGATCTGCGCAGCAGAGGAAGACCCCACCTCAGGTGGCGCGCACAAGTGGAGAGCGACCTCCACCAACTTGGAGTGCGTAACTGGAGGCAGCTAGCTAGGGAGCTAGCTGGAGGGGCTTGTTGTTTGAGGCCATAGTCCACCCTGGACTGTGAGCGCCATCTAAAGTAAAGTAAGTAAGTAAGTAACCTGCTCTGATCGCGTACCCCATTATATTCATAGCATCCAATATCAAATAATATTTATTGACAGTATTTTGGACGATAATATTACCTAGTATACGGGCTGTATGATAAAAATTTGACATTTCAACGCCACAATGAGGTATTTAAAATTCAATAATTATGATATTGCTCTTTTAGTGCAACAATATAATAATCAATATCACAATTTAAAAAAATGAACAATAAGATAAGATTATCAAGATAAAATTTTCAAGAAGAACACCGAGTTTTTCGATGGTTTAAGTTGCGTCCGGAACACTCTCAAGAACTTGTGTAAAGTTTGTATGAGATTTTTAAACTTTTCCTCTAAAATCACATATTACTACTTCAAAGGAACTTACCTTAAGTATCGTTTCTTCGCTGGCGCTACCAAATCGTTTTCTAATTGGTCGGGGAGATTCACTTCCGCTATTTGAAGAATTGTTATTTCCCGAATTTGAATTTCCATTAGAATTCGATCCTCCCAGCTTGTGTGGCAAAGTATTTGATTTCTCCCATGGCCGTTGTTTGGCGTTTTGTGCTTCTTCTGCTGGATCCGGCTATAGTAAAAATAATTTCAATTTAATGTTATGAACTTAAAAAAAAAGAAGAGAGAAAAATTAAACCTCTTTTCTTTCAGCTACAGCCCTTCGCCGAGCCAATGTTTTGGCCATTTCATCCATCATGGAAGCCATTCCCTTTGAGCTACGACCAATCGTTCCGTAGTTTCCACTGCCACCGCTTGATGTGCTGCTACCGCTATTCTCAGCCGGTGGGGGTGCAGTCTTGTAAAAACAAAAAAAGAACAGTTAGATATTTCATATGATTATAATCACGACTTACCTTGTTCTTTTTGAGTCGTGCTTGTTGTAATTGTGCTGCCAAGGAACCCATCAAATCGGCGGCTGGGTCATCTTTCTTTTGCATTAAGCCACCCATAGGTGGAGGTGGTGGTGGAGGTGGTGCTCCTGGACCGCCTGGCCCACTTGATCCACCTGGTCCTCCACCGCCACCAGCACCCGTCATTGGTGGTGCAGGTGGAGCAGCTGGAGGTTGAGGTGGCGGTGGTATTCCACCTGCCGTCGGTCCCCCGTGTGTGTTGCCACTATTAAACATTGGTCCACCACCGCCAAACGCTGGTGGTGGAGGTGGAGCTGCTGGGGCTCCTCCACCAGGAATAGCAGCTCTATTCATCATCGGTGGTGGCATAGGAATACCATTGTGAGAGCCAGCCATGGATGGCAACATAGGCGGTGCCATTGGAATCTGACTGTAGAGATTTTCGGTAACAGCAATACTTGGCCCATTCGTCTGGCCATACTGTCCACCACTTGAAGAATCTAGCATTGGAAGATGTGGTGGCTGTTGTGGTGGTTGCGGTGGCTGTGGGGGCGCCTGCTGCAGCTGTTGTGGCGGCTGTTGCTGTTGCAGCTGTTGGCTAGCATACACAACACTATTGGAACTCGCCGACGATGGAATGCCTTGACTTTGTGACGACGACACATAAATAGGACCGTTTGGCATTGATTGCTGTGACGGCTGTTGCTGTTGTTGGTTTTGTGGAGGCAAAGGAGGTAAGCTTCCTCTGTCCATACCAATACTTCCGCCGCCACCTCCGCCGACAATGTTCTGTTGTGAGTATTGATGATGATTTAGATTTGGATTAGAACTAGATGACACATAGATGGGTTGCTGATACTGTATGTCATAATGGAAGGACACAAAAAACACATAGCATGGCATTCGAGTTGATTAATGAAAAACAATAAAAAGTTATTTGTGATAAAAAACACTGAAGGGTCGAAAATTCGTTCCAAAGGTTTTCAAATATTTAAATGCAAGGTCATAAAAGGACTCGCTATAATGTTTCCAGCTTACTCATGAATAAGAATGTTGGTGGGTTGCTTACCTGATTTTGTTGCTGGTATGAGTTGTTTATCATCTGTTGGGATGAATACACGGGATGTTGATGATGCTGTTGTGCGAGTTGTTGTGGAGATTGATACTGATTTTGTTGTTGTTGATTAGATTGTAACTGTTGATGTTGTTGCTGTTGCGATTGCTGTGGTTGTTGTTGTTGTTGTTGCTGCTGCTGTGGTGGAATGCCTCCTTGTGAATTTGGTGGCGCTTGTGGCGGTTGCATCATACCAGAATTTACACCACCACCACCACCACCTACACTACCACCGCCGCCTCCGATAATACCATTCTGCTGCAGGATACCATTGGCAGTTACTTGGCTTTGACCATAAATCTGTTGTGGCATCGACATTGGAGGTGGTTGTGGAGCCGGTGGTGCACTAAGGGAATTTCTTTAATTCGTTATGTTTCGATTCAAAGTTTTTTTTTTGTATGAGGCGGTGATGATGAAAGTGAATTTCATAATTGAGGAATCAAAAGGATCGAGCATTGGGAAATGTGCAAAAGGATCATGATGATGATGAGAGAAAAAGAGAACAAGAACAAAAAAAAATGTTTAAAAATAAAAAAAATTACTTTATGTATTACTGGGTGTGATTGTGTGTGTGTATATAGGATTAATTAAAGAAAACAATTTAATTTTGTCTTTGATAAAATTTGCTTAATTACTAAGGTGTAAGATTAATTGTTGTGATGGTGTGAGGAGAAAATTGTGGAGAATAATATTGTTAGTTGCATTAATATTTAAAAAGTTACATTTTTTTAATGGAAAGTTGCTTGGTCTTTTTGGGAAGGTTGCATTTGATTCATTTTATCAATTTCTATCTTGTAGAAATTAAGGAACGCTTTTAAAAGGACGTTTTTTTGGAGAAAATGATTGGTTTTCAAATATTTTATTCGATAAGTAAATAAGATAAGATGAAACGAGAAGTACTTGGAAAAAAATTAAGATAGGTTGCTCGGACCGACGATTTACGACTTTGAATTCTGTTTCGTTTTTGTTCTGAGAACGCGGAGCACTTTATTTTCTTCACTGAATAAGTTAAGACGTGTTCTAAAAGATGCGAACTTTCAGTTAAGATCTTATCATTTCAAAAACAAATAACCTAAAACTCCAGACACAAGAATGTTTTGCAACGCTGAATGCTGCTAATGTTTACCATCACAATATATAGATTCTTCTCAGCAACTGTTTCAATAAATAATTGAAGAAATCAAATAAAAAGTTCGCATATAGCCGGCCTCAATCGAGAACTTAACTTTCTTTGTTCATGACATTGCTGACAGAATAAGGTAATGAGACTCCAAACAACTTAACATAAAAAAATTATAAATAAAAAAAAAAACAGATCGAATTTCATTCCAATTACGAGTACACAGACTATAATCAAGTCCCTAATCAAACTTATATCACATCCAATATGATGACAAACCTGCTTGTGCGGTGATGGCCCTGTGGCGTCGGTGGGCTCTGTGGTATGTTGTTTTGATTATTTGTTTGTGAGGTTGGTGTTTGTGCCGAGGGCGTTACATTTCCCGACATATTCTGTTGCTGTTGTAATATTGCTGCGTCCTCACGTGTCATCGTTCGATAGCCCATATCCTCCTCGTAGCCGTTGCCATTTGTTGGCATTGCTGGTGTATTGGCAGCTACACGACCGCTTAGCACCTACGAAAAAAAAAGTTGGAAGAACATTCTCACCAAAAAAAAAAAAAATCACCTCAAGCGAATGCATCATAACACGAGCAAACGCTTCCGCATCCTGCTGGCTGGAAAAGTTTAGACCATAAACGCACTTTGAATCTCGCCATTGATGAAATGTCGCTGTTGCTTGATTGTATTTCAATCCCTTGAGTATGGAACAGTTAATGACCACTTCGTGATCCTGCAGCTTGCGGCCCACCACACGAAATGTGTTATTTTGTTGATGATGATAGATTTGCACTTTGCTGAGACCAGATGAAGAGCCCGATGGTACCCATTTCTTTTGGGTATCATCATAGACCATGACTGAGGCACGAGCCCCAATAATACTTTGTTCACTGCAAAGAGAAAAAATATAAAAGACATAAGTTAATTGTTTTTGCTCCTAAGCTTGTGTAGATATAAAGATATAGATAAATAATGATTTTATTTTTTTATTTCACGGGAAAAGGGAAAAAGCTCGAAAACTGATACTTAGATTTTGTGAAATAAGTAATTAATATAGTATTTCAAAATCTCAATGATGGGACCTCTTTTAGAGCAGGAGATTTGAGATTTTAAGAACAGAAGGGCAAGAAAAAATGTTTATTCTCCTTTTTTCGTCCCTTGTCTAAAAAGAGTCATAGACTAGGCAACGGGTTGTTATTACACAGGATGTACATTAATAAATGATCTGGACTAAAATTCGTCAAAAGAATTCGAAAAACTCAACGAAGACAATGTCAAAATTCAAAAGATTTTATTTTTGGTCTTAAGTTTGAGTAAAGTACTCATTTCCCATGAAAAAAAAAACAAAACCATACCTACATACTAGGATTCAATTTATATTCTTAATTTCATATTGTGTGTATGGCCTGGTGGGAGATGCTGAAATTTTACAAGTTTATCCCGGAAGGAAAGAAGGTTTTCATATTCAAAAAAATCGACAGTTTTGATACTTGGCAAATTTTTTTTGGTGAACTAAAAACAAACCACGTCAATCAGAGGTGTGGTCTATAGCGATTGAAGGTTATTGAGGATGGTTCTACATCTTGCGGGAAAGTTATGGACATGACTGGTTGTTGTAATATTGTCACTGCATATGGTTCATTTGAAAACAGTAAATCTAAATAAAAAAAAAAAAAAAGATTTTCATTTATCCATAAATATATGGTTCGCATTTAAAGTCACACAATGAAACGAATGCAAAGTTCTTTCCTACGGTTTGACAACATTTTTTTTTTGGTATCCGCTTCTTCAATTGCTGGTAGTTGAGCAATTACCGTTTTGACGTTATTCACTGCTTCCAAGACTAAGCGTTTCTGATTCAAGTTTAGAAAGCTATGTTTAACAGGTGCTCGGTACAATTATAGCAACATTTTATTTCCTAGCCTCCTTAGAAGTGATTGGAGCCTTGACAATATTGCTAACAATCCCACTTCGGTTTTTATTATACTTTTCCGCCTTGATACCGAAGTGTTCATAAATAGTTTTTTCAACAGGGAAGGATTGATGTTGACAGTCTGTCGCGGCTATGTTATCTTGGCTACAGACTGATTTAATTCAATACGTAAAATGCCAACGATAACATTACAAAACTTACTTATGTTTATACAACTAAATTTTTATATATTTATATATTTATGTACAGCTGCTTACATTTACAGCAAAGAAATTATACTTAAAGCTTTTAGTTTTGAGTTTGTCATTTTTGTAGAAGCGAATAGATTAGAGAATTTATTAAAAATACCGATTAGCTGATTAAGAGGACTGTAAGCGCAGCAGTTTGATCTGCTAAAAATATTGCAAAAAGGTAAATTTCTTCTTAAACTTGAACAAATCGTATTTAATCGACAAATATCCGATGGAGATGAAATAGACCAATTCATTAATCCAGTTATGAAACAGAACTGAAAGTAATGTCTGTGAACTGAAAGTGATGGGAGGTTTATCAACTGTATTCTTTGAGTGTGTGTGAAGTTAATAGAATTCTATGTAACTAAGGAAAAAAAGTAGAAAAAATCTTAAAAATAGTTTCATTTCTGTTTACGTGAATGGACTAGTATGCCGCCCATACAACACATCCGTATTCAAGAATTGGTCTAACAAAAGTAACATAGAGAATTTTAATAACACATGAATCACGGAACTCACGGGAAAACCTTTTGACGAACTGTTTTTAACAATATAATAATATGATAATTTTAAGTCAAATAAGATTCCAAGATCAGAAATACTAGACAGTCTACACAAATGCGACGAATTTAATAGATAGTCATATCATAAGTAAATAAATTACATTTTCGTGTAAAAGACATTGTCTTACACTTGTCAATTTTTAAAAACAAACGGATATAATTGCATCAGTCCCAAAATCTATGAAGATCTTCTTGCAGTTGTTTACAATCCGCAATGGATAACTCCAATCGAATCTGCTTCTTGCTTCTCTAAACATCTTGTAAGAGGCACATTTAACCCATAATTCTATGAAAGGGTTCACAGAAAATATTTTTTATTCTCAAGTTTCTTGAGGGAGCATAGAACTTAATTAAAGCTAAAAGAAAGGGGCAGTTGATGTGATTATATAATAGGTCTCTTACAAATAATATATATTTTTACGTCATCAGCCTAATAAATGACATTGAATGTTGTAATACAGATTGAAGATCATTTATGAATAAACTAAACAGCAAAGGGCCAAGATCACTTCCCTGAGGTACACCAGAATTAAATTTTAATTGACATGAGCTATTATTTTTGAACACATCTATCTTTAATGTATGAAGATATCCACAAAACAAAATGATCATTAAATACAAGTTTGTTTTAAATTTATTTCTTGACTGAACTTGTCAAAATCTGTACTAAAGTCTGTAAAGATGCAATCGACCTGCGAGTGACTTTCAAAGGCCTCTAAGTTGGAATAAAATAGTGACTGTGGATTGACTGATGAAGAAAAATTAAAAGAAAGCATGTCACAGACAAGAGACTTAAACCGTTAAGGAATAGCAGATAGGATTATTTCCAAAGATAAGGAAATTTTGAATATTTAAGAAACTCATTGATAAAAACAATTAACGGATTAGACACATTTTTTTTAACATAAATGACGGAACACTATCCGGGCCAGGACTAAAACTTTCATCAAGGTTTAAAATGTTATCATATAAAGAATTTTCAAAAATTAAAAAGTTTACTTTATTAGACTTGCGTATTTTTGGCATTTAGAAGAGTGTAACCCTTTCCTTGGGGAAATACTTGTTGAAGAAAAGTCTTCAAATGCACTTTTAAAAAAACTCACCAAACGTATTAGATATCACTTCTGGATGATGACTCAAAAAATTATTATAATTCAAGCTTGCTGGGATACCTTCAAAATTACGTTTATTGTTAACATATTTTCAAAAATTATTCGGCTTCAGTTAAAGCTCTCTTTAAGTTTTTCCGAAATAAATTTGAAGTGTGGAAAATTTGAATATGCTATTAACTAGATTTGGCTCTTTTCAATTCTATTGTTTATTAAGTCGCTATTCATTCATTCACTGATGCCAAATCACCAGGAAAAGTCCCAAGATTCAACAGCACGTAAATGATGAACTTTAGTTTTCAGCATAAGTTTTCATTATTCCAAAAGATTTTGTTGAAGTCAATTGACGTCAACAGTGAGCTCTACAGACCAATTTCTTTGGCCAAAATTGAATGGTTTGAACGTCGAACATGTGATTCTAGCACAACGGAACTCCATAGCACACAGCCAAAGCCACAATAGACATTCTGCATGAGTGATTTCAAGGTAGAGTTATCTTTCTCGAATATTAGTTGAATTGGACACTAAGATCCTTTGATATGACTCCATTAGACTTTTTTATGTGGAGTTTCATGGAATCGTAGGTTAGACAAAATATGGCGACGTAATTGAAGACTTTGTAGCTGCCAAAGCAAGAAAGTGAGATTTTTAATAATTAAGTTCTTAATGAATTGAGATTTGTTCATTATAGACCCTTAAAGAAATTGGAACCATACCATTAGAGATACTCAGGAAGCCTTTGCGTAGAAGTGTTAGAATGAAAAGCTGTACATTTGTCACGATGATTTCATATTTTTTTGTCAGCTTTAATTCTCGCTTTTTGTTTAATCCTTCGAGTTAGGGAACGAACATAAAGAATACACCACGTCAGAAATTCATGTCGTAAGAGTTGACTCAGAACATCCATTCCTATACTGAGCTTAATCTACATATAAATACATATGTAATAAACAATATATTATTCATGCAACGCTTATCTACGTAAGTGCAATTAAACGACAAAAAAAAAAAACAAATTTACCCTCAACTTGACATAAAAACTCTGCAAAGATAAAAATGTATCTTTTTTCCATTAACTGACGGCAATTTAAAACAATAATCATACCTCAAAATTTTTATTTTAAAACCAGTTCTTATGTAATTGTTTTGAATTTACATTGAAAAGCCATAATACGAGAATAATTTGTACCCACTGTTACACAATTATTATTATTTTACTTGCCTTTGCCAAGCACAAAAGTAACAGGGGTACAGTATCTACGGCAAAATCATTACCATTGTCAGTAAAATGGCAAACCACCACACAGGTTTCTTAACTTGTGACTCATACTGTCTGTTATGGAAGGTTTTACTTTCCTTTCAACGATGATAAAAAGTGCGAGTGGTACCTACCTACAAACTGCTGAAGCTGATGGGTGTTGCATGCACAACTGGTTATTTGCCTTAAACAACCTGAAGCTATACTACCTTAACTTAGATCCCACTTTCAAGACACGCGCACATGTCATACAGGCTGATGCGTTTATATAATGCATCATCATTTCGCTTGTAATTATCCTCCTCTAAGCTAAATAAGTCTATTAACTCTACCTATTGTCTCTGTGACGACTGCTAAGCATCCCTGTTGGAAACATGGAAGTAGAACGAACCTTCTTTTGAGAGATTGTTTTTTTATTTTATAATGATTTCCCAAGGCGTATTTTATTCGTTTTGGAAGTTGGTGCGAATGTAGAACAAACAATGATGTCCTCATTAGACTGTGTTAAGGATTATATTGAAGGAAAAGATTTGTGTTTAAATTAACGGGGCCTCGAATGTATTGAAAGATTTTTCTATGATTGGAGAGTGGCCGATGCAAAAACCAAATGTATCTTCCGAATCAATTCTTTTAACATGATTTTTAAGACTTTTTTAATTTTCGCGAACTAAAGAGGTTTTGACTACCCTTAAAATGTTTGAACACATTGCGAGTGTTTAAGTCAGTTGGACAGGATTTAAAAATGAGATACCGATGCACTTTGGTTTTGAATGTCTGGGTATCGTAATGAGAGGGAAATATTGAGCCGGGTAAAGTCCACATTCGTGTAGTGCGGCTAAAGAAAGAATTTCATGAATTTAACAGAACGTCCGAATTTGGACTGAAGGATAAACTGATGGGCATTCCTTGATGCGCAGGCATTAAGCTAAGTGTACACGATTGGTAGATCTTACAATATTGTCAGACCTGACAATTTCTGACAATTATCTACCAATGAGCTGACAATTAAGTTGTTGATAGAAAATCTATCAATCTCTTACAATTTATTGTAAGAAGTTGGCTGACAATTTATTTTCAGATAGCTGGCTAAATACCTACCAATTAATTGTAAGAGATTTGTAGATTTTTCTACCAACCGTGTACACACACACAACTAATTCTCAGTTTTTGTTGGTCGGAAACTGCTTCATTTGAACTTTGGCTGCACATTGTCTGACAATGAAATAAAATGCAAGACTGGGTAGCACGAACTTGCTCCTATGTAATAGACTAGGAATTTTAAAAACGAATGTTATTAAAGAAAACTGTTCATAAGGATGAATTTTTTTTAAAAACAGAATGCTATGCAAAATTGCCTTTATGCAAGAGCAAAAATTATAAGTCGTTGTAGTGGTTCCTTAAAAAATAAGCTTTTATGTACAAATTTTTTAAAACATTTTTAAGAAAAAATTTTGGTACGCCAACTTTAAGTTTTTATTATTGTACGAATGAGAGTTAAATTTCCAACAAAAATATAAAGGCGTTTTTGAGATATCGCATTTCCCAAAAAAAAAATTACTTTTTTAAATTTTTTTTTTTAAGTTTTGAAATGCAATGTTTTTTTAACTTTTTATGAGCTTCTTTATAAATTTTTTCTATTAAAATCCGTTATGCCGATAACGAGAAATTCAAAATTCGAAAAAATCGTTTTACGGTAGGTACAGTCAGTAATATCTTGTTTTTATTAAATTAAAGATCGTAAAAATTAATCGAAAGAAAAAAAACTTTAGCAAAATTCTCGGAACCGTTTTCGAGAAAAATACGATTTTCGAAAACCATTTTTTAACATTTGTATGGAGGGTACCTACCGTTATTTTTAGGTAAAATAATTTCTTTTTTCTCATATCTTGTAGGTTATATTAAGAAACTTTCATTTGTCAATTCTTAAAAAAATTGAGCTTGGGGTTTTCGAAATATTGAGTTTTCAACAAAAAAAAATTGAAGTTTTTTTTTTAAATCCAAAACAAAATTTTGAAAATTTGAATACACAATAATATTGAAACTGCTGGGGAGCCTTAAAATAAAAAAAAAATATCAAAATACCCCCCCCAAGGGGGTTCAAAAAATAACCATTTTTTGGAAAATTTGTTCAACCATTAACTAGCTTTAACTAAATGAAATTTTTTGATTTTTTTTTAATCTGTGGGACAGTTTTTGAGAAAAAAAAATATTTATAAAATTTCGAAAAAAATTCGTATGGCAGGTCAATGTCAACTTAGATCAAAATCTCGAGTTCGATTTTTTTACGAATGCATAACTTGCCTTATAGTACCTATAAGTCGCAAGTAAAAATTGTATGATGCTAAAAAACGTGCATCTTACAATTTCTTCATTGTCAGAAAGGTCAGACAACGATAAAAATTGGCAGACCTGACAATAAATTGTGTGTGTGCACGATTATCAAATACCTCACAATTTACCGTCTTAAAATCACTTGTCAAATACATTTTCTGACAATTAATTGCAAGATTACAAGTTGAAATAAATAGAACGTTGGAGAAAAATATAAGACCCGATTCAATAAACAGAACAGAACAAAATGAATTTTTTAGATGAAAATAATTTGACAAACTTAAAAAATATTACCACCTACTATATATGTAAATATTTTGATTTCTTACAATTAATTGTCAGACAATGATCTAACAATTAATTGTCAGATACATTTTTTGAGAATTAATTGTAAGACTAGACGGTTGTAAGACATTGCAAGCATGTTTTTCACTGACAGAACTGGCAATATTTTAAGATCTACCAATCGTGTACACTTAGCTTTACGGTTGAATTGTTTAAAGTGAGTTATTGGAGACCTGCCCAATTATGGTAATTGTTCTCGAGCTTTGGACGTAAATAGGCTTTATAAATTACAGCCAGATCAGAAGGGGCGAAACATTTCTTGCATCGTCGAAGGTAGGGATAGGAACCGGTTTAAACCGAAACCAGTTATTTTGTTTCAATTAACCGGTTTTCATCGGAGATTTTTTTATCTCCGTTAAAACCGGTGTTTTTTCTAAAATCTAATAACCGGGAAACCGGTTCAGTGTAGTGGTAGGAAGGTGAAATCAAAAAATTTTTATATAAAAACCGAAAACTGGTTATTAAAAAAACCGGTTTTTTCGTCCGGTTAAAACCGTCAGGTTTAATTGCGAGGGAAAAAACCGGAAAAACCGAAAATCGTTTAATTGGGAATTACCGCCATCCCTAGTAGAAGGAAACCTAAGCATTTAACTGCGTTTTTGGCGTCGTTGTCGAATATTTGGTCATTCCACACAACGAAAGCTATTATGTTTCCTCAATACAAGGATCGCTTATGTATAGCGGCATGGGGGCTGGGTTCCATGTTGACAAAAATTACGATTTTTGAAACAAAAACGGACTTTTCATACTTACTTTTTTAACATTTATAAATAAAATAAATACAAAATAATTAAAAAAAATAAATGCAGAACTGGGGCGCATAAGCTTGTTCTTATGTTCTCGAGAGTTGAATTAAAAACAAGATCTGTTATTGGAGAATAATGTTCGCAAGCAATAAATTAATTTTTTTTAATTGCTTAAACAAATCTTCTAACAAAAGATTGAGCTCCTCGTTTTTTGAACAAATATGAATTTAGCTAAACAAATAATTTAAATCGTTGGAACTTTTTTCTTCAATTAAATCGATCATGTGGTTTTCGAAAATTTGAGCTTTTTTAAATCCAAAAAGCATTTTTTTTTTGACAATTTTGGTACACAATACTATTTAATTTTTTTTAGAAAATTCTGTATAAATGAATTGATTAAAATCAGTTTATAGAACGGGGAAACGGGCCACTTTCTCACAAAGCCAAGTGCTGAGTTTCCTTGAAGAATAATCTCTTCAATATATGTGAGTAAATTCAGCTCTCTGTCACATAAAACACCAATGTCATAAACGGACTAAGCGATGAATATGGATTTATGGGTTTCCATAAAAAGGTAACTGATATTCATTTGGCAATTGTAAGCTCCGCGAAATTTCTAAGGCACCAGACCGAGACACTGTCGAGATCAAGTTGAAGAAGAGTAGAATCATCTGTCGAAGAAATGGTCTTAAAAAAGTTGGTATCATCCGCGTAGAATGAGATGATATGAGAATATCTATTAAATGATCATTTCAATATCTTTTTCAGATAAGAGGAATTCCATCTCTTGATGTTCTTGTATGTTCAAATCCGAAGGAAGCAAGTTTGAAAAGAATAAATAAGCCCATGGAAAATTTTGTCAAAGTTCTCATAAAAAATAGGTTAAGACAGCGTCGTTCTTTAAAGCTGCGAGGTTAAATGATATGAATTCAACCAGTTTAGTCGTTGTGGACCTAAATTTGAAAAATCCATGTTATCTAGGAGCAATTAGAGACTTGCAACGAAAGCTCAAAATACCGTACAAAATTCTTTGAACGATTTTGGGAATATGCGACAGTTTAGCAATGGGGCGACAGTCTGTATCTTCACACTCAGATGTATACAAAAATTACTTTTTGCGAAATCAATTTTGTTTTCTTGTGAATTAAATGTTGGTCATAATCTGAGGGTATTTTCACATTTCATAAAAAATGGGTGTTCGGTTTCGGTGGCACAGAAGATTTGATCTGATGGTGTAGTTGGTTTTCAGAACATCTCTTTTTAAATATATGTATATCTAGTATATCCCCTTTTTTGTTACCGATCTTTTTTACTATTTCTTTTTTGATAAATTCTTCGTTTATTCTGTTTTTGCGTCCTCTTTTTATCCTCTATCTTTTTTTTTTCATAGGGTAGGTGTAGGTTTCGTGTGGAAAAATAAATTATAGAGGTATCAATGGAACTTAACCTACGGTGACCGAAAAGTCAAACAAAATTATTATTTTCGACGTACCGTCTTTCGATCTGTTTGTCTGTGTGTCGGTCAGTTTGTACGTGCACTGCACATCAAGCTATATCTTAAATGGAAGGACTTTTTTTTTTTTTTTTTTTGCAAATTTGGAGCATTTTTATGTGATTCACTACATAGAAATAATTTTTGTTTACATCTAGAATGGGCAGCCGGTTAACAAAAATTTTTATTAATTTCTTCGAAAAACTGTCTAAAAATTTTTATTAAACTATGTAATTGTAATTGATAAACTTTTTTTCTGGGGAAAAATTCAAACACTGAAAATAGAATTTTGGAATTTATTGCCTTGAAATCTAAGTGCAAGTTCATGCGATCCAATCGCCGTAAAAAATCGAACTCGAGATTAAGACCAGTCTTGAAATTAAGTTGATATTTTTTTTATCAAAAACTCTTCCACAGATTTTTTTTAATTCAATAAATGTCTTTGAGTAAAGGCGAGGTAATGCTTGAAAAATAATTATTAATAATACCCCCCCCACCATCGTTTTTATTTTGTTTTTCATTTTCTAAAAAACGATGCAAGCGATTTTGTTCATTTTGTTTATGATAAGGCTCCGCAAAAAATTAAAGTATTCAAATTTTCAAAAAAAAAAATTTTTTTTGATTTCTTAAAAAAAATTTCCAAAAATTTAAAATTTCATTTTTAAAAATTTTTATCTTTTACTAAGTGGAAGTTCTTACGATCCAGTCGTGCAATTTATTTTATTTAACTAAGTTTTATAACTGTATTAATATATCTGCCTTCTATAGGCAAATAACTTTAAATTGGCATCACTGTTTTCTGGGACAGTGGATTTGAAAGTTGTCGGTTCTTGTTTAAGATCTATTACAATTCTTATCCGAAACTTTAGTTATCTATCCACTGTAATTTTGTATATTTGGCAACGCCTACATTTCATTTAATCTTGAAATAGCTTGTCAATTATTAAAAGACTTACGCTCTTTCACTTTAGCAGCATACCGCATCGGGTTTAGTTCGTCTTTCTTTCCATTATTAATATTCAATAAACTTTAGATTTTTTATTTCAATATCTTGATTCTTTTTCATTTTAATTAATAATATTTTTCGAGCTATCGAACATTTATGGTCCTTCGAGCCGGATTTATTTAATTAATATATTTTCGCAATAATTTCGTTAAATTTATAGTTATCTCGCGATAATATTTTTTTTTTTTTTACAATTTTTTTTTTTTGCCTTGTTCACAAAAAGTACACGCAGTACACGGACAATTATTTTGCGTGGCGGTATTGGTATATTGGTTT
The DNA here is from genome assembly GCA_963931855.1 of Philhelius festivus. Taxonomy (NCBI): domain Eukaryota; kingdom Metazoa; phylum Arthropoda; class Insecta; order Diptera; family Syrphidae; genus Philhelius; species Philhelius festivus. The sequence goes on from OZ007557.1 coordinate 44,251,445, forward strand.
GATTAAAATTAAATAAAATTAATTAATTTTAAATTTCTTTAATTTTACAGCAAATTACATAATACCTAATCATTATATTATTTTTCACAGCCTTTTTCTCATTACCAATTCCATTATTTGTTGAGTTTAGAAGTGCATCATCTTGCGATTAATTAAATTTCATATGTACAACAAAAGTACACGGAGTGAAACTTTTGCAATATGATTAGTGAAATAAATTAGTTTGAAGTCAAACAATTTCGTTGTGCTACGTCATATTAATCAAACCTAATTTCAATTAATTTAATTAAACGTAAATTCATATACATACATACATAATATGTACTTACTTTGAACGGCACATATAATACGGTAAAATACCTATAACAGTTTTATTATTGTGCGGTACTTTTTCAGTTATTTTAAAGCACGAATATTTCTTCTGACTTTAAAATATTTGCTAATATTTGATGTTGATCAGAATATCAACTTGAAAAATATTTCATTTGTTCTGATTAATTTATCAGCATTTTCTAAAAAATTTAAAACATTTTTTTTCGGAGTGCATACATTCAACAGCTTATCGCTTATTTGGTCAGTGATTTTTATCGCAAATCAATGTTTGAAACCAGTGCTGTCAGCAGTAGTATACCATAATTAATTTTCGGTACTTTTTAGTTCTTTTTTTTTTTTAAACGAATTATATGCAGTACTGTTTTCTCTTATTAGATGAGTTGATTTCAATTGAAAGCAAAGATAAAGATATTATCACCAATTTATGTGCGCTTTTGATAAATTTTATGAGTTTTAGTATATAATAAAATATATCACTGCTGTGGTTTTCTACCTCTACTAAAATTTTTCTTATAAAATTTAATTCATTTTAATCGTCATTGCTTGGTTCTTTAAGCTTCCTGTATTCCGCAGGCAAAAATTATTTGCTTTCATTCTGTTTCATTAACTTATTCAAGTTATATTTCCTTTTGCTAAAACATGGAACAAATCAAAGCCTTAATTGAAGAACAACGCTTAACTGAAGCAGATTTAACTAGTTTTCAATCTAATTTTACTGAGTCCAGTATAGAAAATCTATCAAAAATGGGCTATTTACGTACTAGATTAGAACAGTGTGAAGGATATATGACACTTTATAGAAGTAATCATTTAAAGATTTTTGGCATGCTTAAAGGTGTCAAGAAAAGCAAAAACGATTTCAGTTATTTCTCTGATTCAGAGTATGAAAAATTCGAACAAAGATTTATCGATACAAAAGGTGATATTTTAGATAAAATTCTTTTTCTCGAAGCATCTGTTTCAAAAGAATCTAATGTGAGCTTAGTAAATCAAACTTTATTTGATCATACTTTTCGTGAAGAAAACGAAATTCATCTTCCAAAAGTAAAACTCCCAGAGTTCGATGGAACGTACGAAAACTGGTCAACGTTTCATGATCTATACACAAGTATGATTCATATAAAAACCAATATATCTAACGCTCAAAAGCTCTATTTTCTTAAAAAGTGTTTAACTGGTGATGCTGAATCTCTTATTCGCTCTATAAAGTGCACAAATGTTAACTATGCTACTGCATGGAAGACACTTTGTGATCGCTATGACAATAAACGTTTCATTATCGATTCTCATTTAAAAATTCTATGCGAGCAACCAGATATGCAAAAAGAATCATCTTATTCGATTCATAAACTTTTGTATACAACAAAAGAGTGTTTAAATTCAATAAGTAATCTGGGTGTTTCAACAGATTCTTGGGATCTTTTCATTATTTTTTTTATTTCACAAAAATTGGATAAATCTTCGCGACGAAACTGGGAAAACTTTTTGGCACAGAAAAATTCTAGTGCCAACAACAAAACAAATGAGTTACCAAAACTTGAAGATTTTTTTACATTTCTTGAAGACTCGTTTCGTTCCTTGGAAGCTGTAGAGACCAAGGTCTCATTGCACAGCAAGGAAAAAGTTCCAATGTTAAACAAAGCTCAAAGTTATTCCAGATCATTGCATACTTCAAAGCGCATTTGTAAAAATATGTTGTGTATCTGTTGTCAGGAAACACATTACTTATATCTTTGTCCGAAGTTCAAAGCTTTCTCTTCTGACAAGAAAATTGAGTTTGCAAAAAGCAATAATCTTTGTATTAACTGTCTTGTCCAAGGGCATACGGTTTCTCAGTGTAATACTAAATACAACTGTCGTATATGTAACAAACGTCACCATACTCTTATGCACATTAATAACTCTTTCAATGTACCTAGTTGTTCCAACAATCTTTCATCTAAAACAGCTACACAATCACTTGTGTGCACTGATTCCACTGCCATTGCAGTTCCTCAAATTCTTCTTGCTACAGCAAAGGTAATAATTTCTACTGCTTCTGGCGATCATATTCTGAGGGCACTTGTAGATCAAGGATCTCAAACTTCATTCATTACAGAAAGATGTGTTCAACGTCTTAAACTTAAAAAACACCCTTTCAACTGTGTAGTCAGTGGAATAGGTTCTTCAGTTTCAAAAGTCTGCAATAGTTTTGCAGAGTTTCTCTTAAAATCTTGCACAAATACTTATTTCAAAATAACAGTAAAAGCTCTTGTAATGTCATCAATTAGTAACTATCTGAATAAATATTCAGTTGCTTCTACTTTACCAAGAGAATTCAAAAATATTACTCTTGCTGATCCATGCTTTTCTAAGCCTGGTTATGTTGACATGCTTATAGGAGCAGACATTTTCCACGAAATAATCCTCGACGGCATTATTAGAACCAAAAACGGACCTTTAGCTCAGCGAACAGAGTTGGGTTGGATACTTTCTGGTCCTATTAATTCAAATAACAATCATTCTTCCATTCAAAACACAAGTTCTCTTCATACACAAGTCAATAAAATTGATAATTCCCTTCGAAAGTTCTGGGAAACAGAAGAAGTTTCCGTTAATAGAATTTCTACTCCAGAAGAGACAGCTTGTGAAGAATACTTTAGAGATACATTTTCTCGCTCCTCATCAGGAAGATACATAGTAAGACTTCCATTCAAATCCAAAGTCCTCAATCAAGACTATCCAGTTTTTCAAAATTCTTTGGTTAATGCTCAAAAACGTTTCAATAATCTTGAACTAAGAGTATTTCCAAAACATCCAACTCTCAAAGAAGAATATTCCAAATTCATGAATGAGTACATAAATCTCAGTCATATGAAATTAATGTGCGATCTTCAAGATCTACCTGTTTCTGAAAATGGTTTCATATTGCCACATCATGGAATATGGAGAGAAAGCAGTTCCACAACTAAGTTAAGAGTTGTTTTTGATGGATCTTCGAAACCACTTAATTCAACTTCTCTTAATCAAGAACTTCTTCCTGGTCCTAGCTTACAAAATGATTTAACTTCAATTCTTTTAAAATGGCGTAAATTTCTCTTTGTTTTCACATCGGACATTGAGAAAATGTTCCGCCAGATCATTGTTCATCCGGAAGAAACAAAGTTCCAAAGGATCCTGTGGCGTTCAGATACATCCATTCCATTACAACTCTATGAACTGCAAACAGTTACTTATGGTACAACTTGTGCACCGTATCTTTCAATTAAAGTTCTGCAACAACTGGCGAATGATGAAGCAGTAAATTTTCCTCAAGCAACTGAAATTCTAAAGAAAGACATCTATGTAGATGATATTATTTCTGGTGCTGACGATATTAGTTCAGCAAAAATTATTCAAAAAGAGCTTAAGGCCCTTTTAACTTCCGGAGGGTTTAATCTGAGAAAATGGACATCAAACTGTCCTGAACTCCTCTCTGATTTACAACCAGAGGATTGTGAGTTCTCATTCGATTCTGATTCCGATTCAGCTGTTAAAGCATTGGGGTTATTTTGGAATCCCAAAGATGACCATTTCTTCTTTAAAATTATGCTTCCAGTATGTAATATTTACACGAAAAGAACATTACTTTCAGATGCATCGAAACTTTTCGATCCACTTGGGTTACTTGCACCTACTATAGTTCTTGCTAAAATGTATTTTCAACAGCTTTGGCTGGAAGGTATTGGATGGGATAATCCACTTCCATCAAAACTATGTTCGGAATGGAAATATTATAGAAATAATCTTATATTATTACAATCTATTAAAATACCTAGATGGCTAGGTACTGTAAGTTCTTCTTTCGTTGAAATTCATGGGTTTTCTGATGCCTCAAACCATGCCTATTCTGCAGTTCTGTATTGTAGAACTCAAAGACCTGATGGGCAGATATTTGTTAATATTATCGCGGCAAAAACTAAAGTTGCCCCAATTAAACAGATTTCTTTGCCACGACTCGAGTTGTGTGGTGCAGTTCTCTTGGCAAGACTTTTTAGAAAATTTGTATCTGCTACTGAAATTGTGACTTCTCAGTTGGAATCATATTTTTGGACCGATTCAACTATAGTTATTGGTTGGATACATGGTTTACCTAATCGTTGGAAAACATTTGTTGCCAACCGTGTAAGTGAAATACAACAAACTACAAATTTAAATCAATGGTTTCATGTGAATTCAGAAGACAATCCAGCTGATTGTGCTTCACGAGGAGTGCAACCTCAAGACTTAGCAAATCATTGGCTCTGGTGGAATGGTCCTCGATGGCTTAGTTGTCCTAAATCCGACTGGCCCCGACAAGATACATCTATATTTCATACTGATCTTGAACAGAAAACGAAAACGTTTACATGTTGTACTAATGTACTTATCAGATTTTCAACTAATCTCTTAAGCAGATTCAGTTCACTTAACCGTTTACTTCGAGTGACATCCTACATTTTAAGAATTCGTCCTAAACGAAAGATGATGTTTAGTGGTTGTCTAAAAGCTGAAGAAATTCAAATAACGTTGATACATCTTATCAAACTTTCTCAATCATTATCATTTCCAGAAGAAATAAAAAGTCTTACATCTAAAAAAGAAATTTCTTCTAAAAGTAAAATTCAGGATTTACATCCCTTCATCGATAAAAATAATCAACTACGTGTTGGTGGTCGTCTTCGTTTTGCAAATTTGGACGAAGATTCAAAACATCCTCTTATTCTATCAGGTTCTTGTTACTTGTCCAAGCTTTTAGTTGCCGATGCACACCTAAAGACCTTACATGGTGGACCTCAATTAATTATGTCGTATATTCTTACTAAATATTGGATCACAAACTTAAGAAGTATTGCAAGAGCAGCGTTCCATTCATGTGTACTCTGCACTCGCTTTAACAGAAGGCGTACTTCGCAACTAATGGGTTCACTCCCTAAGGTAAGAGTTAATGAGAGCAGAGCATTTAGACACAGTGGCGTGGATTATGCTGGCCCATTCGACCTAAAGTTATCCAAAGGGAGATCACTAAAAACCTACAAAGGTTTTATTTGCATTTTCATCTGCCTCGTCACGAAAGCTATTCATATCGAGCTCGTCTCAGATATGACTTCCGAAGGGTTCTTGGCGGCTTTCCGGAGATTCGTTGGACGAAGAGGAAGCTGTAGTCACTTGTATAGTGATAATGGGACCAACTTTGTGGGAGCCAACAAGGAACTAATAAAGATGAACAGCCAATTTCTTGAACTTTGCTCACTTGATGTATGCGCCCAGATGGAAAACGAGGGCACCTCCTGGAGCTTTATTCCTCCTGCCTCGCCACACTTTGGTGGGTTATGGGAGGCAGGAGTAAAATCAGTTAAGTACCATCTTAAACGTATTCTTTTAAATAAAATTCATTCATACGAAGAAATGTATACCCTTCTAGTTCAAATTGAGTCATCTCTAAATTCCAGACCTCTCTGCCCACTTACTGATGATCCAACGGACTTAAGCGTGCTGACTCCAGCACATTTTCTGATAGGAGAGCCTACAAACATCATCCCAGAACCATCCTTATTGGATATGAAGACCAATCGACTGAATAGATGGCAGCATATCCAACAGATGTTCCAGCACTTTTGGGATAGATGGCACAAAGACTATCTGTCAAGACTTCAACAACGTCCGAAGTGGACGCAATCAAAGAGGAATTTCCAAGTCAACGATATAGTCATCATCACGGATGAAAGATATCCTCCAGCCAAGTGGCCACTGGCTAGAGTGGTCGAAGTACATCCAGGATCAGATGGCATATGCAGGGTCGTTACTGTGTATGCGAATGGGAAACAATTCAAACGTCCCATAACGAAGTTACGTTTACTTCCTGATGTCAACATCCCAGACTCATATGATAACGCAAATAATACATAATCATCATTTATCTTCAACTTTACACCAATCAATATCTCACCAATACAATTCATCATTCTTCAACAACATTAGCGAGTATCAGGCGCTACAAATCCTGATCCCACGTTCAACATTCATCATATATGAGAGGAAATGCTCATATACAATTTTTTTTTATCTTTTATTGTATCTTTTATTTAAGAACAGTCGTTCTTCCCCGGCGGTATGTTTAAGATCTATTACAATTCTTATCCGAAACTTTAGTTATCTATCCACTGTAATTTTGTATATTTGGCAACGCCTACATTTCATTTAATCTTGAACTCAAATCAATAGCTTGTCAATTATTAAAAGACTTACGCTCTTTCACTTTAGCAGCATACCGCATCGGGTTTAGTTCGTCTTTCTTTCCATTATTAATATTCAATAAACTTTAGATTTTTTATTTCAATATCTTGATTCTTTTTCATTTTAATTAATAATATTTTTCGAGCTATCGAACAGTTCTTTTGAGGGAATTCATCATGAATATACTCACGCTGGCGCAACTTTTGAAAATTGTTCGAATTTATTTTGAAAGATCTGGTTCACTTCCGGAATTCGATCCTAATTGTCCATCAGAGCGAACAATTCGAGAAACTATAGATCGTTTTCGCAGCACGTTGATGAATTGAAGTAACGCTCGCTACGAGAAGACCCAGTGCCAAGATTCTCCTCAATATCTTCGAGCATGGTGTCATTTTGTTGGATGCCATGTAGCAAGATCTTGTAGAAACTACAGTTTGGATTTGATTTGTCGACCTCTGGCTGCAGAAAGTCGGTTATAATCGCTCTTTACCCAAAACCATTGAAGGTAACGTTGAACGAAATAAGGTCCAACGACACTGCCAAGCCATAAACTGCGCCAAACAGTCAATATTTGTGTATGTGATGTACTCATGCTTGGTCGAACAAACTTATGATCGTTCGGATAAAATGACAAACCTTACTGAATATTTTGACAGCTAGATGCCATTGGTAACTTTCACAGCTGCCAAAGCATAACAATTGGAAAAACTAGCATTGCTATCTAGTAACCCTTTGTTTCATGGTACAAAATTTCAACAACTTAAGTGATTTTTTGAGATTTTTCAAGTAAATATTCAATTCAAGTTGCGGTAACACTGGCGTTCCTGGAAAGCTTTATTTCTGTAACAAAAACAATCGGAATTTATAGAACTTCACGGCACTGATTAGCTATTTCTGAATTAAATAAAATGCACGACTGGGTCGCACGAACTTGCGCCTATGTAATAGAATAAGAATTTCAAAAATGAATGCTATTAGAGAAAAACTGTTCATAAGCATAAAATTCATTTTTTAAATGACTAAAACAACTTACTTAGTAATTGGAGCTAAAAATAGGATGCCATTGGATTAAAGCAAATATAGGTTTATGCAAGAACAAAAATTATAAGCCTTTGTAGTGGTTTCTTAAAAAATAAGCTTTTATATAAAAAATTTTTAAAACATTTTTAAGAAAAATTTTAGTACGCCATTGTAAACTTTTTATTATTGTTCGAATACAAAAAAAATATCGAGCCGTTTTCGAGATATTGAATTTTCCAAAAAAAAAATTTTTTTTTTCAAAATTCAAAAAAAAACACATTTTTCTTAAAGTTTTGAAATGTAATGTTTTACAAACTTTTTAGAAGCTTTAAAAATTTCATTAAAATCCGTTATGCCGATAATGAGAAATTCAAAATTTTTAAAAATTTTAATATCTTGTTTTCGAATTTTTTTTTATTAAATTATATATCTTAAAAATTACATAATCGAAAGAAAAAAAATTCAAGCAAAATTCTCGGAACCGTTGTCGAGCAAAATACGATTTTCGAAAACCATTTTTTAACATTTGTATGGAGGGTACCGTTATTTTTAGGTAAACTATTTTTTTTTCTCATATCTTGTAGATTATTTTAAGAAACTTTTACTTATCAAGTTTTAAAAAAATCGAGCATGGGGTTTTCGATATATTTAGTTTTCAAAAAAAAAAATTTTTTTTTGAATTTTTTTTAAATTTAAAAAAAAAAAAATTTAAATTTTTTTTTAAATTTAAAAAAAAAAATTTTTTTTAATTTTTTTTTTTTTTTGAAAATTTTAATAGACAATAATATTGAAACTGCTGGGGAGACTTAACACAAAAAAAAAAATGATCAAAATCGTATGACCGATTTTGAGAAAATCAAAAACAAACAAATGGTTCCAAGGGGGGTACCAAAAATAATAACTTTTTGGATTTTTTTTTCAACCATTACCTAGCTTTAAGTAAATTAAATTTTTTTGATTTTTTTTTAAATCTGTAGGACAGTTTTTGAGAAAAAAAAAATATTTATAAAATTTAGAAAAAAATTCGTATGGCAAGTGCCGTTATTTTTGATCGTAATGTCAACTTTGATCAAAATCTCGAGTTCGATTTTTTTTTTTCGAATGCATAACTTGGCTTATAGTGCCTATAAGTCGCCAGTAAAAAATCAAAATTATTTTGACTACCTACACAAAAGAAGTGATAATGAAATCCGCACCTGGTAATACTGTTTTTTATCATTGCTTGGAGTTAGTCCCCGAAAATATACCGACCTGTATCAAATTAGTCGATGTTGAATTTGATATGCAAATCGATCAGCCCTTGTCTCGTACTTTCTATCTTCGAAACAACACACCTCCTCATGAATCTATTTTCTTTTTTTTTTTCAAACACATTATGCACACAAGTCCGATAAATTCAATAAGATTTAAGTTTGATTTTGAGTGAAAAAAACTCTTACATATAAATAAGACAAAAGAAATTAGTATACCACTTTAGTTCCGTAAAATCCTTCCTCGGTCGTGAACTGCCGAAAGAGCTTGTTCGATTGAAGGCATTCCTAGGCATTGTCTGATGCCTTCGCCTTTCATTAAAGTTCGATGCATCATTATAGAATTCATCCTGCGATTGCCTATTCACCATCTTCAACATCCCACCAGCATAGAAGTTCGGCACAAATGGATCGTTGTTTTTTCGGAGCGAAATTTTTACTGGCAACGAGTACAATGCAGTGACTTCTTCTTCTTTCATTTTCGACGTCATCTTCATCGACAACTCATCGACACCAGCAACAGCTTCTGGAGTAGGAGTAGGAGCAGGAGCAGCAACACAACTATCGCTTACGGTCGTTGACCAATCATCCTTACAAGTCGTCTTCGGGGCCAATGACTCAGTTCTTGAAGTAGAGTAGTTGTTGGTATCTTTTGCATTACCAGTTGTTTCCAATTCCGAAATGGCATAGTAGAGATGCTCATCAGGAGGAGCGTCTATAGTTGGTGCCATTGACGCCGCAACAGCACCACTGCCACAACTACTCGTATCATCATCATCATGACTGGCTCTTCCTATTGTATCCATTATTACATCTGAACTCTTATTGCAATTAGTTGTTCCGATTGCATTGTTGTTGGCAATCGAGCAGGACACAGATGATGATGCCTCGGATTCGGACGACACTGCCAACGACGTAGATTCTGCATCCTTGTATCCAATCGTTGTGGTTACACGATTCTGTGAGGGCTTCTCTTTGTTTCGTGATGGTTTCAATTTTTTGCCAAGCTTTTTCATTTTATTTTTCTGTCCGAATAAGGAAGGGATTTCTACTCAGTCTATGAGAATCTGTAAAATGATGCCATTTAAAGATGGAAGACCGTATCGACCGTCCGAACAGGGTTACAATGTAACTAACTTGATTATAGTTTCCTTCGTTCACCGAACAAACTTAAATCCTATTTTTAAAAAATATCCAACAATTAAAAATCAAGTGAAACTATGGAGTCCTACGGCTCTCAATTGAAAAGATCGGCGTATAAAACCGAACTGGAGATGGAATTCATTTCGGATTCAGTTTTTTGCTGGAAATGTCCATTGCATTATAACAAAAAAAAAAATTAAAAAAATATCCAAGAGGAATGTGCGTTTTGAAGTTCTTTTGTGTTTTTTTTTTTTTTTGTTTGTATTTATATTTTGTTATCAAATTGGGCAGCGAACGACTATGAGTCTGGACAAAAAGCTAGCGACACATATCGCTTATGAATAAAAGAATATCAAATCTGCCTTGTGGTTATAGCTACAGCTATGTGGCATTATGTGGAATTGACATTGGGTGGTGGGGTGAAACTGATTGTATAATATTGTAACCGTCTAGGGAATTAATCATGATAATAATAATTCATAGAGAGGCATATGTGCACTTTATGGTTGCAATCTGCGAGCTCCGACTGAGAAATATTTAATTGTTTGTGTTTTTTTTGCGCAATGAACTTTAAATGTGTCAGTTTATGCTTTGGAAAAGCTTAATCGCCTTTACTGACTTTGATAGTTGTTTAAACAAAAATGCTGACCTACACTGCAAGTTGATTAAAAGTTGTGTATGGCTTTTAAAAAAAATTGTTGAAATTACATAAAATGATTTCGAAATTAAATATTAAATTAATTAAATCGGGAATCAAGAACCGTGTAGAATTAAATACTTCAAAATTTCAATGATGTCTTCTGTCTTTGAAGCGAAGTTCACATCTACTTTCGGTCCCCGGTGTATCACAGATCATATTTTCGTGTCTAAATTTTCTTCGACGGTGCAAGAAATTTTGCGTTCCCGCCTTAGACAATGTCACCTTCTAGATATTCACCTCAGTTTCCCTTGTGCTCAAGTTCGGATGGTCTGTCAAGTATAGATATTTTTTCTTAAGTTGAACTTCACGAATGTAGAATGCTTTAAATGACTATATTTTTCGCTTCCATTTTTATATTTAGAGATTCAAAACCAATGTATCTCCTCTTCAATACTTCCATATTTTACGAAGGCCCACACTGTATTTAATCATTTTAAGAGGTGTGAAAACCCCTTAGGTATAGTATGCCCCATACATAAGAAGTGAGATGTCACAACGTGCAGCAATTGTAGAGGTATCACGTTGTTGAGTACCGCCTATAAGATACTCTCCTCTATCCTACAAGACCGGATTACCCCATACGCTAAAACCATCATCGGACAATATCAGTGTGGTTTCATTTCAGGCAAATCAACAATTGATCAGATCTTTACCCTTAGGCAGGCGATGGAAAAATGTCTAGAATTTAACATCCCAACATACCATCTGTTTATAGACTTTAAGGCCGCCTATGATAGCATAGCCAGGGTAGAACTTAACAAAGCCATGAGAGAATTCGGCATCCCAAATAAATTGACACGAATATGTAGGTTGACCATGACCAACGTAACAAGCCAAGTAAAAATAGCCGGATTGCTATCCAGACCAATCAACATCTTTAATGGACTCCGACAAGGAGACGGTTTGGCCTGCCTCCTCTTCAACCTGGCGTTGGAGAAAGCAATCCGTGACTCTGGCACGGCAACAAGAGGGACCATCGTCAACAGGTCCAGCCAGTTACTGGCTTACGCAGACGACATTGACATCTTCGGAAGAACCGAACAAGCTGTACACGATTCCTTCATCCAGATCGAGCAGGCGGCACAAAATCTGGGGCTGCACATTAATGAAGGTAAAACAAAGTACATGGTGGCGTCGAATGCGAGAGGAACAGTTGGTCAAACAATCAAGATAGCGGAGCACGAATTTGAAGTGGTGCAATCCTTTAAATACCTTGGGTCAATAGTAGCAGCCGATAACAATATAGAAGAAGAAATACGCGGGCGGCTTCTCAAATCTAACAGAGCCTACTATAGTCTGTCAAAGCTCTTCAAATCCAGAAATCTCACCATAACTTCAAAACTGCTGCTGTACAGGACCATGGTCCTGCCAGTACTCACATATGGATCCGAGACTTGGGTGCTTAGCAAAAGGCACTCCGACCTCTTAGCTGCGTTCGAGAGAAAAGTCTTAAGGAGAATTGTTGGGCCCATGTGTGAGGAAGGACGATTCCGGAGACGGTACAATCATGAATTGTACGCAATCTACCTTAAAGCAGATATCGTGACAAAAATTAAGCTCGGTAGACTCCGGTGGGCAGGGCACCTAGCTCGTATGAGCGCGAAGAGGAACCTGCTCGGAAAGTTCTTTGCGGTACATTCTATGGTAGACGACAGCGTGGTAGACAATGCTTGCCCTGCCAAAACCTACCTTTCCTAGGACTCCATTGACTTTAGATTTTTTTCTTACTAACCTCTAATTTTATTTATTTAATTCGAGGAATTAGCAACTATTCTTGCTCAATCTTACCCAGTGACTCAGACCATGAAGATCTGAGAACTACGTCAACTACAGGAGACTGGATATTGAGAAACTCCAGAAGGACATAGAAGACAACATCTCAATACCAAAATCGAACAGGAACCTAAGAAACGAGGAAATTGACAGTGCCATCTACCCGCCTGGAGTCAGCTGTCTTCAGTAACCTTGAAGCCCAAAAAGTGCCCAAGACGTCCAAAGATAGGTACGAACACCTCCCGGAGTATGTGCGGAAGCTCTATTGCCACAGACAAAGGTTGAGGAAACGGCTTCAAAGCATACATCAAAGAGAGCTCAACACAACCAACAACGACTACCAGGCAGTGAAAAGCGAACTCCAATGTGTAAACATAATGTTCCGGAACTCGATCCAGCACCACAACAATATGCGATTCTAGAATAGACTGCAGGCTACCAACCAGGACCAAACGCATTCAGCGAAATAAACAACTGTCTAGGGAAAACCCAACTTATGCCTAACGTCATCATCAGCAACAACATTGAGGTGACAACAACAGCTGACAAAGTGGAAGTTTTCGCGAATCACTTCGAGGAAAACTTCACACCTAACCCATCAACGGACCTTGTGTTCTTGGATGAAATCAGGATATCCGTCCAGCTGACTTTACAGCCAAATTTGGAAGGAGTGGAGTTTGACGACAATCTTTCAGCTAGTTGCCAACATGCAGTTTGGCTTTCGTGAAGGGCATTCAACACTGCATCCGTTACTTAAGTTCCAGTCTGGCGTCTCCTCAGCACTCAACAGCCATCGTGCCACCGTAGGATGCTTTCTGGATGTTGAGAAAGCATTCGACAGCGTATGGATAGAAGCTCTTATCCATAAGCTTCGAGTACTTGGATTACCTTCGCCACTAAGAAAAATATTATTTTCATTTCTCTCTTTCAGGAAATTCCTCCTTCAACTGGACAGCTGCAATCTTCAACCAAATCCATTAAAGATCGAAGCTGGGTCGCTTCCTATATAACCGGATGACGTCTGATCAACCTGTGTCAACTGATTGCGAGATCCTGCTTTTTGCTGACGACTCACTTACCTACGCCTCATCGATAGCGCCAACAATTGCAGCTCGGAGAGTGGAAGCTCACGTCTCCAGACTCTACGAGTATTACAGAAACTGGGGATTCCGAACCAACGCTGCCAAATCTGAGCTTGTGTGTTTCAGAAGACCCTCCACCAATGGCAGCCGCTTTCGTTCTGCAGCCACTTGCAGAAATCTGACCGTGAAGTTCCCCGATGGATCGACGATAGCAGCCAAAAGAAATGTAAAATATCTCGGAGTCCACTTCAACGAGCTGTCCAAATTCAACCCTCACTCAAGGCAGGTACTAAGGAAGGCCATCTTCGCGTTTCGTCGTTTGCACCCATTGCTAGCCAGAAGAACCGGACTAAGCCAGCCAATGAAACTACTTATATAAAAGCAGCTAATCAGACCTGTCATCAGCTATAATTTTCCTGCATGGTACACCACTTCGAAGACAGCAATGCAGAAGATCCAACTCTTCGAAAGGAAAATTCTGAGGATAACCACCGGACTAATCTTCGATCGACAGCAACAGAAGCACTACAGCAACGAAGGAATCTACGAAGAAGCCAAGATCACTGGACCAGTTTCTCGTCCAGTTGAACGAAGAATAGCTTTTGCTTCAACGACAATAGAGATAGCATTGAGTTTTTGAAGCAATGCTGTAAAGATTGGAGTTTAATGAGCTTATCATATTTACATTCCACTACCGAAGGAGATGGACGTGAATTTGAGAAAGAGTATGAGAAGCTGAAAGTAGAGTCGTTGGCAAAACAAAGAAGTGAATAAGAAGTTTAATATAAAATATATCTAATTTATAAAAATGAGGAAGAGTGTCGGAGACTAAACGGAGCCCTGGGGAACATCAGCATTTATTTTATGACGATCAGACTTAAAACCCTCCAATACAACATTATTCAGTTTAGGTATTGTTAAGCTCTGGCAGGAGAAATGTTCCTCAAGATAATACATAATGTAGACTTTAATCGATAAGAGATTGATACTAAAAAGTTTTTAAGTGTTACATTTGTTATATTTTAACATTTTTGTCGAAATAACAACTGTTATATTAGTAAACTACTACATATTCTTTTCAGATTTGTTGTTAACTAACTGTATAAACTGTACTGTAAAGAACAATTTTCTAAAGCACCCTTTCCAAGCTGAAGTAAGAAACTCTCACTTTTGCTTCCTCTAAGAAACCGTGTGCCACAGGGATCAATTTTTGGACCTTTATTATTTTCTTTATTACATGATTTACCGCTCGCCTTAAAATTTTAAAAAATAAGTTTTCACATGGAAAAAATTTGTTAGAGGCTGCCATTCTTTGAATAGCTATAACTTGTAACGGTGAATGCTACGGGTGACGTAACGGTATTCGGATCGGTAAGGGTTCCATTACCAATGCTCATGTCAAATCTAAGCTTCTAATTATTTTGTTTCTTTAGTGTTTTGTTTTCTATTCTTGCTGGATTAATTAGAGCTTCTTAATAGACATGTCGTCTATTTTTCCCAAAATCAATAAGGGTGTATTTTTTACTTTTCCCTATTATTACACTCAGTATACCTATTCATTCAAAATAAACTTCGCTCTATTTGCTGACAAGTGGCAACGCGTATCTGAGTTCACAATACTATTTAACTATTAATAGCTCACTAGTCTACCTCCATTTGGTTGATAGAATTCATCGAACCTTCTCGATAAGATTGAAGTTGAAGAGCTTTTCAATTCAATTGAATGGAAATTTTATGGGTATAGGTAGGGTATATGTAGGTACCTACAGAAAATACAACAAAAAAAAAACTGCAGCTTGCTGCCTATTCCCTCGGCTATTATACTGGATGCCTTTTCATAAATATTGAACTGCCCCCTGAGAAAAATGTTGAATGAAGTTGGCAATTATAATTGTACGCTCAAGTGATTGCTTTCATTTATCATCATTTATCTGTTATCATTTGAAGTGGATGAGTTTTGAAGCAAGAGAATTTGAAAGGTTTTTTTTTTTTTTTTGATTTTATTAAGGGGTCAATATTTAAGAGGAATTGGGGCTGTACAAGCGTATATCAATATTCAAAAGATAACAAGTTAGAAATTGAGATTCATGTTGAATTGGGACATCAAATCATGACTAACAATATGCAAAGAGGTTTTTATCAGTCTCATAAAACTTGTAGACTACGATGAAAGAAGAAACAAAATGTACGATTAAGTCGCACGAACTTGCTCTTATCTTTATGGGACTAGGGATTTAAAAAATAAAATGCACGACTGGGTCGCACGAACTTGCTCCTATGTAATAGACTAGGAATTCTAAAAACGAATGTTATTAGAAAAAACTGTTCATAAGGATAAAATTATCATCATTTTTTAAATTCTTTTAGTGGTAAGAGACAAAAACAGAATCCTATGAAAATATGAATTTATGCAAGAAAAAAAATTATTATTCGTTGTAGTGGTTCCTTAAAAAAAAATAAGTGGTACGCCAACTTCAAGTTTTGAATGAGTGTGTGTATGTGTGAGTGAACGAGGAGGCCAAAAGAGAAAGAAAGGCTAAATGGTTAAACCAATTCTTGGCTAATTAGCGAAGCCGATAGGCGATTTGTGAAATTTTGAAGAGAAAGGAAAAGAAAATATAAAAAGTTGAAGAAAATAGAAAGTGGTGAGAAAAGTAAAATAATAGTTTTTGAAAAAAAATAGTCTAGATTCGAAAGAGGAGTTTTTAATTGGAAAGGTTAAGAATCGCCAGAACGGGGCGATTGGAATCTTGGAGGAAGAAGAAGGAAGGAAAATAAACAGGATATAAAAGATAAGTAGAGTGCTAGTTGTGCAAAATAAATTCGGTTGGCCTTTGATTTCGATTCTATAATCTCCAATTTGTTAGACGCGCGCCCCTTTACCGTAGTTTTGATTATCTGTTTATTTCGGGACCGAGTGATTGCGATCCATTCTTGTGGTCTGGTTTTTTTTTAAATCCCCTTTGTTTCATTGTATATAAATTTTCAATTTTATTTTCATTTTATTCTTTAATAATTTCTTTTATTTTCAATTGGTTTCATCCAATTAAATCCATATTTGTATTCTATTTGTATTTGAAAAAATTCTGGGTTTTATTCCAGGCGAAAGCCACGGTTTCCCAGATTATTTTAAATAAAATATTCTTACTCCCCATTGGAAATATAAAATTGTGTTTCCTTCATATTTTTGAAGAATAACTTACAGCATCCCGGTTAAGGCAAACGACCCTAAACAGTTTCCTGGCGCCCACCCTACAACGTAAGTACGCCCCTGTACTTGCATTGATTAAATTAAATTCGCTTAACACCCAAATTCTTCTTTTTTTTATTCCCTCTAAACCCTCCCCCAGCTGACTAGCCGGTTAACTGCGTCGTTTCCCATCACAGTATATTGTTGTAATATTTTATTGTCTCTGTCTTCTCTACTTCGTTGATCATTTTGACAGGTCGTCAATTCGATCTTATCTCTCGCGTGTGCCGGTTGCACAATTTAATAATAATTAATTCGTTTGCTCTTTTTTTTATTATAATTATAATTGGATTCGTATAATCCAAAGTCGCGGTTTTAAAGTTCTAGTCATCCTAATCGTCATATAAATTCTTCCTAACAATCGGTATCAAATATTGCAACACGATCTTGGGGTTTTCGAAATATTGAGTTTCCAAAAAAAAAATTTGGAGCTTTAGCATAAAAAAAATTATTTAAATCGGCTGTACCGTTTTCGAGAAAATCAAAAACAAAACAAAAATGGACCCAGGAAGGCTACCAAAAATAACAATGTTTTAGAAAATTTTTTTCAACCATTACCTAGTTTTAACTAAATGAAATTTTTCAAATTTTTTTAAAAAATTCTGTGGGACAGTTTTTGAGAAAAAAAAAATATTTATAAAATTTCGAAACCGTATGGTAGGTATCATTATTTTTGGTCTTAAAAAAAAAAAAAAAAAAAACGTGGGGGGAAAAATCAAAACCCATATCTACCAAGTTTGAAGAAAATCGGCCGAGCCGTTTAGGCTGTAGTCGAATCGACAGACAGGTGGACAGACAGAATTGCGAGACCCACTTTTTTGGTCTTCGCTATCATCATTTTCCGAATGCATAACTTGCCTATAGTACCTATAAGTCGCAACTAAAAATGATGGATAAGGCAAAGATTAAAGTAAATTTGATTTTGTTCAAGGTGAACGCAAGTTGGTGGCAAGAGAGGCACATGCTGTCCCATGACTGACGCTTGTCCATTCTACTCTATCAGTAATTCTTTAAGTTTTTTCTTGAAAAGTTTTAAAAATACAAGAATTTGTAAGTGTTTTGCTATGATAGCCTAGCTATGATTCATAAAAGGTTCCTTCGATATTCTACATAAATTCGCTATGTGTATTATCCCCACTCCTGAAAAAGTCATGCACGAACCTATGAACTTTAGTCTTCTTTTCTTTGAGAAGAATATTTTTTGTCATAAAGCTGAGGGGGGTTCAAAATGAATTAAATGTGGAGTGAAAGCGATTTAAATGCAACAAACTGGGGCTCGAAAAAGTCTCTTCGTGGGTTATATGTCATTGCTCAAAATGATTTCTTGTATGTAAATGCAAAACAAATTCTAAGTATATTTGCGGGTTCCTTAAAGGTGGGGCTAAAGTGTTATGTCTTATGTGCAAACTGTAATGGAGAAAATTGTGAAAACGTCACTGAAATTCGACAATTACTAGGTTAGAAGAACACAGTCGAATATAACAATCCTGTGAAATCATTATCACACACCGACAACACGGAGTGGTGTTACCACCACTAACAAAGATATTAAAATACCATTGAAGGAAATTAAACTCGTGGATAAGGCATACAGGGGAAATTACGTCAAAAAACCACCTAGTACTCTACCTCTATGGTGGTGCGGGAAAAATTTGAACCTTTTTAATGCTGATGGCCAAGTGACTCGTGAAACAATTTTTTATACAATTTCATTACAAGTGAACAGATTTTTTTTTTAAATTAAGAAGTAAGAACTTCACAGAGAAAAAATATTAAAACTTAAGCTCATGGGCGCCCGTAGAATTATTTTTGGTAGGGATGAGGTGTCCCTCTTGTCCCCAACTTGCTCACGCCTGTTTTAAAGTTGCACATAATCAAATTTACTTTCAGGTTTGCCCTAACTTTTGTCAAAAGTGAAAAATGGTTAAGTTTTTCACTAATAACTAATTGTTCTTCAAATCCAAGACGACGGGTAAATGTCCAGCAAGATTTTCCCGATCATCATCAAAAAATAAACTCCTAACGACCCTCTCCGAAGAATTCTGAAAGAAAGGTGTACAAAACATTTTTTTTTACTTCCAAATGTTTATTCCTACTGGACTAGGGGTATGATCTCAATTGAGGCCTACCGATCTTTATATCCATTTCAAATGCTAAGGTTTATCTTCATATAATTGCGAAAGTAGTCTGAAATTCTTTTCAGTAAACCAGTGATTTTTTTTTATTATTATTTTTATTTTAGTTAAACACTTCCGTAAACTTTGCAACATCTGTATTGTGAAATGAAACCATTTGTGTAAAATAAAGGCATATTTGCTGCTTGATTGCACACATTTATTGATAAGAAGTCAAGCTTAAAGAAACACTTTAAATATTTTTTTTAAATAATGAAAAAATATCTAACAGGAAAACTATTATTTTTTATCAAATTACAGTCTAAGTCAAATGAATAGGGACATAATCTCTGTTTGCTATTTTATTCTTAATTTGTCTGTTTGTTTGGGGGTAAGTAAACAGTTGATTTTTGTGCGACTTCACATAGAATAAATAAAATTATTCGTCATGGTAGAAGAAAAGTTTCATCTCGTATGTGATTTATGCTCGATGTTCGTACGAAGTTCGACTGGTAAAAGACGGCTTTTCACATGGTTGTTCGACATGTTAATAATCACAACGGACCCACTTTCTTTTCTTTCTAGAGAATCCATTTTGTAAAACTTTTTCAGCAAGAAAGAACAAGAAGAGCCTAGTGGGGTGGCTATGGCGCGATGGTTGTGTGCTCGCCTGTCAACCTCATGATCACAGGTTCGATACCTGCCGTCGTCTATGTCGTCTTTAATTCCATTAAAAACCTTCTTAAAATTGTCATCAATGGGTTGCTGGTTTATTCACTGCATGTTGTTTGCCCAACAAGTATGAATACGAATAAAATAATGCGAATTATAAGGGACATAGAAATAAGACATGGCATTTCTCCGCTTTAGTTAAGCCGCCATCCCTGGAGATAAAAAATCTGAGACAACCACCTTCAGTCTCAAAACATCGTGCCATACATCTTTACTTTCCTTTCGTAGCTTCACGCCCGCGTTATGTTGAAACATTTAAAGGGTAATCATAATCCCTTGAGCGTAAGTATATTATAAAAAAAAAAAACATCGCGTTTCCACATCTGAGATGTAGAACTCAAATATCTTATTAAACGTTAAACATCACGGTAGAACGTACGGATAAATTTGAGCACAATTTTGAGTCGCAACTAAATAAGTCAAGAACTGGAAGTACCCCTTGGCATAATGGTTAGTGCGTTGGACTGTCACGCAGAAGGTCTTGGGTTCGATTCTCAGGCACTGCAAAAACTTTTCTCCAGGGGTTTACTGCCTCTTGTGAGGAATTGACAAATCCTCCAAGAGTATCTCTTGTTATGAAAAGTGCCGGCAGAAAATTGTAGGTCCCTTTCATTCCTGATAACACGCACACAGGAATGTTTGAGAGTTGTAAGCCACTAAGTCCTGGTTCTCTTCGAGCTGATCCACCACCAAATTTATTTATTTTCTATTTGTCAGAAATACCACAAGATTATAAATGGTCCACTCCAAGAACTTGGTGAAAAATAAAAACAAGATTGTTTTTTTTTTTTTTTTGTGTTATAATTCACACGCACTCAAGGTTTTATTGTGAGACTAATAATGTTAAACATAAACATAGCACGACAGAAGGTGAAGTTAGGGCTGACAGAAAGGGGGTATCGATGAACATTGATTTTGAATGTTTGCAAATGTAAGAGAAGACCGTGCCGGACAGATTATTCCATAATCGTGTTGTGCAACTAAAAAACCGAATCTTTACATTTGATGCTACGTCTAAAATTAGACTCGAGGTTGAACTGATGGATATTCTTAGTGGACTGATTGAGGGTAAGAATGCAGCTAGCTACTCGCTCGAGTGGATTTACTTGTGAAAAAAGCGATAAAACAAGGAAAGACATGGAACATCCTAACTGAATAGGTCCACAAGAAACGACAAATAGTAACCTTGAGTTAGAACACTTAGTTAATGAGTTTAGCGGGGCCATAAATGAGGCCTATGAACTCAGTTGTCCCCTTAAACCCATTAAAAGGCAGAAGGATGCTCCATGGTGGAACAATAATCTGTCAAAACTAAGATCCAAGGTAAGAAAGCTCTTCAATAAAGCAAAGAGTACTGGAGAGTGGCATAACTACTCTGCAGAATTGACCAAATATAATGAGGAAATAAGGAGAGCTAAGAGAAATAGTTTTGCAAATTTCTGTGAGGGCATTTCGTCGACACCTGCAGCAGCAAGATTACACAAGGCTCTAGCCAAAGATAACACATTAACCTCTTTGGCACTTCGTTACGCCGATGGTAGCTTCACTGAAAACGAGGAGCAAAGGTCAACCCTACTGCTAAATACTCATTTTCCAGGCAGCTTACCAATAGTAGGAAATATAATAGAGAGAATACCTCTAAGGCCTATCCGGGAAGACTGGAAGATAGCTTCGACTATCTGTTCAGGCAATAGGATTGAATGGGCGTTAAGTACCTTTCAACCTTTCAAATCACCGGGCGTAGATGGCATCTTTCCTGCGCTCTTGCAGAAAGGTAAAGAGGAACTGATGCCCTATCTTATTAGACTGCTTCGAAGTAGTATTGCACTTGGGTACATACCAAGTCTATGGAGAAGAGCAAAGGTAATTTTCATCCCCAAAGTGGGGAAAAAAGATACCACACATCCAAAGTCATTCAGGCCAATAAGCCTAACATCCTTCTTACGAAAACTTTGGAAAAGGTAATTGATAACTTCATTAGATCGGAAGTATTAGTATACATGCCCCTAAATCACCGTCAGCATGCTTACAGAGCGGGTAGATCCACAGAAACCGCTCTGTATGAACTAACGAATATAATACAGAGAGCTTTAGATATTAAAGAAACGGCATTATGCGCCTTCCTTGATATTGAGGGGAGCCTTCGACAACACCTCTCACGAAGCAGTTCATTCGGCTCTAGAAAGGAAGAGTGTTCCTAGCACTATAGTCAGATGGATAAGTAAAATGCTTAGTACAAGAACGGCGGAAGCATACGCAGGACTAAACGTCCAGAAAGTCATCACAACAAGAGGCTGTCCGCAGGGAGGGGTATTATCACCCTTGCTGTGGAGTCTTGTAGTTGATGAATTACTAGAAAGTCTAACCTCCCAAGGGATTCGATGTATTGGCTTTGCTGATGACATCGTTATAACGGCACTGGGGAAGATGTAATCGACACCCAGAGGGAGGTCAAATATTTAGGAGTTACACTAGATAGCAAACTCCTCTGGAACAAGCATGTCGAAATAACTGTCGGGAAAGCCACTAAGGCCCTCATGATATGCAAGAGACTTGCAGGTAAATCATGGGGCTGCAAATCAAACATCATAAGATGGATGTACACCATGATGGTAAGACCCATCATTACCTATGGGGCAATTGCATGGCATAAAATAACCGAACTAAACACAACTAGGAAATCACTAGACAAATTGCAAAGGCTTGCATGTATATGCATAACAGGAGCAATGAGAACATGCCCTACAGCAGCGATGGAAACCATCCTTCATCTGACGCCACTACACGTGGTCATTGAAAATGCTGCTAAGGGAGCCATAATGAGATTTGCCAAGGAGGGTACTGGGACGGGTAAAATTATTGGAAACAGGGAAAAAGATTCGATAATTCGGTCCTCAGTAACAAACCTCATTGACATCCCAAGAGATGGTATGATCAAAAGATATAACTTCGAAAAACATTTCAAAACGGAGTTAAGTTGCAAAAAAGACTGGCTAGGCGAAACAATAAACTATAGTCTTAAAGAAAATACCATCAAATGGTACACAGATGGATCGAGGACGGCTGAAGGGACTGGTGCTGGAGTTTTTGGGCCTAGAACTAAACTCTCCTTACCGATGGGACAGTCCACTAGCATATTCCAGGCAGAAGTAAATGCCATAGGCATATGTGCTGGAAGAAACCTCGATAGAAAATATAAAAACCAAAACATTGCCATCATGTCAGACAGTCAGGCTGCACTAAAAGCACTAAGCTCCTACACCATCAGCTCCAAACTTGTTTGGGAATGCGTGATTAAGCTTAATAAACTGGGCAAGAATAACACTGTCACGCTTCATTGGGTACCAGGCCACGTTGGTGTCCAGGGCAACGAAGTGGCAGACTCCTTAGCAAAAATAGGTGCATCGACACCTCTTACAGGGCCAGAGCCCTACTGCGGAATAGGAGAAAACGTGATCAAAAACAAAATCAAAACAGAAGAGGAGACAAAAAGATCAAAGATCTGGAAAGAACTCCCTAAGCTAAGACAGGCAAAACTACTACTCGGGGACTACAACCGAGAGCGTTTTCTAACCTGCATTAGCTAAAGTAGGAACAACCTCAGGAAAATCACGGGGCTTCTCACAGGCCACTGTAGGTTGAGAAGACACCTCAACATCCTTGGCTTAGTGAGCAACGCGACTTGCAGATTCTGCAACACTCACGAAGAGACACCTGACCACATACTGGGGAAATGTGATGCACTCGTGCATCAAAGGCACAGGTATCTGGGCAAGCACCACATAAGGGAGAGCGAATTATCATCCCTTAAAATACTCCAAATACTTCGATTCCTCAGAGGAGCAGATTTGGAGGAAGAACTGTAGTAATGAGCCAACCTCATCCAGTTCTAGATGGGGGACACAATAGATCTTCAGGTCGCAGTGTTTTTATACCCCAATTTATTCATTCATTCATTCAACATCCTAACGGTGTTCAAGAGATGGGAATGATTTCATAATAGTTCTGTTTCCTTTCAATTTTAATGCTCTGTTCTGGGTTCTATCTAATAAATTAATAGAAGTTTGCGCTGCACCTTCACAAAGATGTGAGTTATACTCGAATTGTAGATAGATCAGAAGGGGTGACAAATTTCTTACATCGTAGATATAAATCCTAACCATTTAGCAGCGTTTTAGGTGGTCTCGAGAATGTGGTCATTCCAACGAAGATCTTCGTTGACACATATACCGAGTAGATTACTAACAGCTTTTCAGCCTTTGTCATATCATAAGATATTGGCTTCCGAAGGAGATGGACGAGAATTTGAGAACGAGTATGAGAAGCTGTGGGTGAAGTCTTTAGCAAAACAATGTAGTGGATTAGTAGTTTAAGAGAAGAAATCATTTATAAAAATGAGGAAGAGTATCCGAGACAAAACGGAGCCTTAGGGAATACCAGCATTTATTTTGTGAAGATCAGAAATGAAACCATAAAATCCAACATGTATTGAACGATCCAGAAGGTAATTTCTAATCCAAAAAATAAGGGTTTCGTTGATACTAAACGCACGCAATTTCTATAAGGGAGCTTTGTGCCAAACTCTATCAAATGACTTGGAAATATCAAGTGCAATAATCTTACTTTCTCCATAACAATGTAAAGATTTGTTCAACTCTTCGGTGAGATATGCGATCAGAACACCAGTGAAACGAGACCCGTACTGCCGGTCATTCAAAAGCTTTCGATCTTCGATATATCTCTGGAACTGATGAATGATCAGCTATTCCATGAGCTTTGAAAGAAGGGACGTAAATGCCATTGGTCGGCAGTAGGGGAGGAAACGTAACCTTTTTGGAAACGGTTTGACAAACTTTTGTGTTAAATTCTTTTTTTGGAATCTGGGGCCAAATTACCGCTTCAG
The DNA here is from genome assembly GCA_963931855.1 of Philhelius festivus. Classification (NCBI taxonomy): domain Eukaryota; kingdom Metazoa; phylum Arthropoda; class Insecta; order Diptera; family Syrphidae; genus Philhelius; species Philhelius festivus. The sequence goes on from OZ007557.1 coordinate 44,275,979, forward strand.
TGACCGAGTGAGTGAGTCCCATCAGTGATCGAATGAAAATGTCAAATTAGGGTAATCGATTGCTCGATGACGTAAGCGGTAATCTCACATAATTCAGTCACGTATTACTCGAATACTGATGCGGTAATTTGTTACTGTTTTTAAGTTCTGTCATTCGAACATGATTCTTAAGCATACCGACAGTTAAATTTGGGGCGCAACAGCCCGTAGAAATCAAAAGTTTATCAACTTATGTAGATGTCTCCACCATCAATATGTTTTTGATATCGGCATTAATTTAAAAAAAGAACTACAATTTTTTACGAATCCAAACGGTTTAGTCGAGAAGCACTTTTCTTAGAGATTTTATCACTTCGTCGCAACAGGCAGTACCCCTAAAAAAAACACTTTTTTCTTCTTTAAGCTGAACTAGATGCTTAAGTGTCAGAGCAAATATTCTTCCTTTTCTTAAGGATTGAACCATCAATTCAGCACGAAGAACTGAATTTTTTGAAAAATACTCTACAAAACACAGTTCTTAAATGAACATTTCATAGAATTTGAAACACAACTATTGTTCCTTTAAAATTAATAGATGAGAAGAGAAATATCTGCTCATTCATTTGAACCAGACTGTACGTTTACATGCGATTGCTTACACTCGTTCATTTAACAAAGACAACCAATTAAAAACAATTAGATCCAGTTTTACAAAATTACAATTTTGAAAGTGTGACATGAAACTCAAGGTCTCCCATGATATTACCTCTACTCCCTACTTGTGTATAAGTTTAATTAATGCGATGTCATCCAAGCGAGAAAGTTGTCTCATCCACCATTCAGATGGCAGTAGTAAATGTATCTATGGCTCGATTTAATAGGAATCACACAAAGTTCAAAGAAAACAACTCAATTAGGGTTTGAGATTCAATTATAGTATTGCTACACCACACGTATTTTGAGCGCCTATTTTCGTTGCACGAGAGTGAAGTTTAATTGATTTTTGTAAACAAAAAAAATAATTCCTCCCAATATATAAATGGGGGAAGGTTGTTTGTAAATTGTTCAAGCTCTTATAACTCATTTATTTATTACCATTAGATATTGGATGGTCTTTTTTAAGAGCCGAAAGTTTAGGCAATAAATTAATAATACGGAAGTTTGATTTATGACATCCATGTAACCGAACCACATTGTGAATTACAAAATACAAGAAGGATACACTTGTATAATATAGGGTAGCCCACATTTGTTTAAAATTTTGTATATTTGGTATACAATTACTAAATTATTTAATTGCTGATAGGTGAGAGGGGGAACTGGTGCTTTAAATAAGTTTATGTTTTTGACAAATTGGGGGAGAAGCAAGTTTTGAACGGAATATTTTTAGAAGGTTCAAAAATAAAATCTTAAAAAATTCATATTCAGTTCAATCCAAAAGGCTTAAAGTCCAAAAACGCTTTAAGATGAATACATACGATCACACAGTCCGTTACATTTGAATAGCCTTACACATAAATGTAGTTTTTTGCAACATTCTTTTTTTTTTTTTTTTTGAACTTCTTCGATTTGTGGCAAGGTAACACTGAGTTTCTTTTTTGAGATTTAAGACATTTTTATCGATACATTTGTACAGGGTCGCTTGTTTTCGATGACGTCAAATAATCGATCTTTTAAGGTTTTAAAAGATCTTAAGAAATTTTGGATTGGACAACAGGTTCCACCTTCATAAACCGTGCTTGCTAATCAACCGCACACATTTTCAATGATGTTCATATGTGGGGAGTAGGGTGGTCAGGAAAGTTCTTGACAATTTTGGTCTTGTAAACATTTAAGATATAGAGAGATAAGAAATCCCCTGTTCAAAATGCCAATTTATTTTGGCAATTTCCGTTACAGTTAATGAATTACTTCTGCTCGTTTTAACGAATGAAAAGAGGAAACCAAAACCATTTAAAAACCGTTTCTCATTTCCCGAAAGCTATCCAATACTAATTCTGAAAAATTTTCGCCTTAACTTTATAACAAAGTCAATTGAGGCTATACAACTGTTACGAACTGTATGGCGTTTGGAATATGTTTTAACATAGATACTTTAAAGTATTTCAACAACGTTTTTGCAAGACCACTTAGAGATGTGCTCGAAGCGAATACCTCCATTTCTATGTTCTTAAAAAAAAGCTAATACCGAGGCCTGTCCGCTGTGTACTGTTTTCTGCCGTTAAAATACTCGTAGCAAAATAATTGGAAATTTTGTTTAATCTCTAAAACACAAGGCAACACAAGGCAACACAAGTTGTGTTTTTTTTTTTAATGTAATATGTGCCCCGTTAATTCATAGACTGTTAGTCGGGGTGTAAGTTGACTAATTTCTGAGTTAGTTAACTTTTTTACCTCCGGATCTCCGACCAACATTTCAAGCCGACAAGGTTGTTGTTTATGGTCGACAGGATCAACGAAAAGAACCGTTCAGCTTTGTGAGTTCTCTTCTCCGTCCAATCTATACAGAACAGAAAAGGTGTTGAGGTTAAACAACGAATAGAGGATTGATTTTATCTTAAATGTTATTTTTAACAATTTTCGAAAACGTCAATCTGGTCATCAGATGATCATAATTTTTTGACACAGTTATTGATATTATTGCTGCGCGTAAAATGATAAAAAAAAAAAAAATATCGTCAAATATGCAATCGTTCAGCTTGAACTATCTGTTTGATTAAAGTCAATAAATTTTGTTATAAACGCGTTTGACGTTTACGAACACGCTTTCTGGTTTATCAATATTATTGTTATCGAACATAGGTGTATGTATGTCTTAAACAAACTGCGTTATCGAAAATAAGCTTTTTCGAACATCTTGCAATTGCATTTTGATGGAAATTACATTTTCGAAAAAGGCCTTAATAACGTGTTTGTGTGTGTATTTTGAAATTTTAGGACAACTTTCTCGGGTGTTTTAAATTTTGCAGATTAGAATCCGACCATTCTATGGATTACGGTAAATTATTGTATCGGAAATGAAGACCAAATTGTAATGGAAGACAAATTATGCAATCCAAGTATTCGTTTTCTCATGAAAAGTAAAGTAAATAAAATTCAGTACTAGGTCACATGAACTCCGTATTAAAATTTTATTTCATACCGGATGTGGATTATGAGAAAGTAAAAAGTTAAAAAATAAAATGCACGACTGGGTCGCACGAACTTGCTCCTATGTAATTTGACGGTACGACCAAAGTTAGGCTCAAGGGTGAACTGATGAGTATTCCTAGCGAAGCGGGTATCACGGGTGAATTGGTAAAGGGGAGGAATGCGGCTGGCTACTTCGAGTGAACATTGCTTGTGAAAGAAGCGATAAAACAGGGAAATACATGAAACATTCCGACGGTGTTCAAGAGATTGGAATGAATCCATTATAGCTCTGTTTCCAATCAGTTTTAACGCTCTGTTTTGAATTCTATCCAATAAATGGAGAGAAGATTGAGCAGCGCCTGCCCAAAGGTGTGAGTTATACTCGAGTTTTGGACGTATATGTGCCTTATAAATGGTAGCCAGATCAGAAGGGGTGAAAAATTTCTTACATCGATATAGAAATCCTAAGCATGTGATCATTCCAACGAAAATCGTCGTTAACACACATACCGAATACTGAGAGCTTTTCGGTTTCTTCGATGCAAGTGCCATTTAAGGACAATGGCATAGGGGGTATATTTTGCTTCAACGACAATAGACAGCATTGAGTTTTGTTTGAATAAAAATTAAATTTAAAGAAAAAAAAAATATTAAACTGTTTTCTTTTTCTTTTCTTAAAGTTTTGAAATGCAATATTTTTTTAAACTTTTTAGGAGCTTCTCTATACAAAATTTCATTAAAATCCTTTATGCCGATAATAAGACATTCAAAATTCGAAAAAATCGTTCTATGGTAGGTACAGTCAGTAATATATTGTTTTGAAAATGTTTCTTATTATAGATCGTAAGAATTAACCGAAAGAAAAAAAAAATTTGCAAAATTTTCGGAACCGTTTTCAGGAAAAATACGATTTTCGAAAACCATTTTTTAACATTTGTATGGAGGGTAACGTTATTTTTAGGTAAAATAATTTTTTTTTCATATTTTGTAGATTACATTAAGAAACTTTTATTTATCAAGTTTTAATAAAATCGAGCATGGATTTTTAGAAATATTGAGTTTTCGAAAAAAAAATTTTGAATTGTTTTTTAAATCCAAAAAAAAATGTTTCTGAAAATTTGAAAACACAATAATATTGAAACTGCTGGGGAGCCTTAACATAAAAAAACAAAATCTGTCGTTCTTGAGAAAATCAAAAACAAAAAAAAAAATGTTCCAAGGGGGGTACCAAAAATAACCATTTTTTGAAAAAAAAAAAAAAATTCAACCATTACCTAGCTTCACCTAAATGAAATTTTTTGAATTTTTTTTTTAAATCTGTGGGACAGTTTTTAAAAACAAATATTTATAAGATTTCGAAAAAAATTCGTATGGCACGTACCGTTATTTTTGGTCTTAAAAAAAAAAGAAAAAAAAACTTGTGGGGGAAAAAATTAAAAACCATGTCTACCAAGTTTGAAGAAAATCGCCCGAACCGTCCAGGCTGTAGTTGAACAGACAGACAGACAGAATTGTGCGACCCACTTTTTTAGTCTTCGCTACCATCGTAATGTCAACTTTGTCCAACTTTATCTTTAAAACACGTTAGACAACTCTTCTAACTAATGTGGGTTTTACAACAGAAACTAAGCGAATTTACGTTGAATAACCCTTGACTTGACAGATAAAGACTACAAAAAAAATTAAGATGAACACAAACATAATAAACTCAATTTTGTCGTTGCAAGGTGAAAATTCATTTGGCAATATATGTACATGCATACGTATGTATGTAATGTACTCTTGTAGGTACTGATTTGTCTGTCCATCGCCCGCCACAATATTGCAAAATTAAATATCGTAAAGTACTTTTGTACGATTGTTCCGCATTTCTAATATTCAGTTTATAACAAATTTATATTATTTGTTGTTTTGCTCTGGGCAAGGGTTTTTCTTCCAAATTCTTCTTTTTCCGTTCAAAAACAAAACAGTGTTTTTTATATAATATACTTTAGTTGAAAATCTTTATTTGTTTGTATTCGTATATAAATGTCTATGTATGTATAAGTATAATAGCAGTACGAGTGAAAATAGAATATTGTTTTATCCTCCACCGCAGGATATGCGAAACGACGCAGTACCCCGCTGAATGGGCGATAGCACAATGATTTTAAAAAAACTAAAAAAATTTTATCAAACCAATGAGAGAGTTAACTCCGTCAATGGGATTTAATTTAATTTAGCGTTAGATACTCAGTCCTCTTTTTGTACAAGCTTGACAAAATCAAAAGGCGGTAGTGTACCACCGAATTGTTTCCTCAAGAGAGCACAAACAGAAGTGATTCACATTTGTTTTGCGCGGCCTTTTATACTCTCTGCTTGGGAAGTTAATTATATTGTATAGAATTGAATTATTTGTTTAGAATTTAATTATTTGTATAGAATACTTGTTTAGAATGAATGAAAAGGAAAATACAATATTGTTTGCAAGTTTTTTACAGTATTTTACAGTATGTCTTAAAAGTAAATTTATATTTAATTGAAAATGAGTAAAAAAATTAATTGAAAAAATATAAATATAAAATGTTGATAGATGATGTTGTTAATTGTTGTTGATGTTACAAGTTTAGTTACAAAGCACATCTTTTAAAGAATCAAATAAAACATCAATACACATTTTTACTTTAATTTGCTTTGGTATGAAATGACCATTGTCAATATGGATAAAGTATACTTTTAGAAATAAAGTAGCTATTTGCTACTGTTTAAGTTAGACCAGCTCTTTAACGTTTAAGTATAGTTTATGTCGTTCAAAATTAACAAAAAGACGGTTCTCGTTCTAAACTAATTACTTAGAGTCGACTCACATTCTAAAATTGATTAAGAGCAGGTATTAAATCTTTAAAATTTTTCGCACGTAAAAATTGAAGGATTAAAGAAGAAAAGATTAAAACAGATCAGACTGCAATATCATTCGACAAGACATAAGATTCCGTATACAAGATTGCTCCGTTTATCCTCTAAAGATATTGCATCCGGACAGGAAGACCTGTTACCAAAATCTTTAAAAACGATGATAAGGACTATTGTAAGAAAAAGAAGTATGTCTCGAAGCATCTCTTTGGTGTCGTAACAAAGCGTGGTGTTTGTGCTGCGTACAAGGAAAGTATTAACTTCTAAACATGAGTAGGTCAGAAAAGACCCCCGAAGGTAGGCAATGATTCTTATGAACAGTTTGTTTTCACGCAGACCGCATTGACGGGCAAAGAATTTTTCAAGCTATAGGTGGAACGTCAAAGCACTTGATTCTGTACCTCCTTCATTACGATCACAACTATCAGAAGCAACCAGCTACCGCTAGGAAAGCTGCCGATGAAACTTTATCAGTGACTTTAAAAATCGGGGACATATTTCTTCAAGAGGGAAGACGTCAGCTCATAGTCATTTCTGAACCTAAAAGTCATTAAAAAGCCCGTCTTGTCGATATACTGTGGCTCCGCAAATTCAAGTCCAGGTGGAAGTAGACAGATTTTTGCTGAGACTTTAGCAGCTATTCCATTATTGTTACTATTCAACTGATCGTCTTCAAATCCAACGACAAATCACATTTGCCTTCTTTAAGTAACGAAACAGAGTAGCAGAATCATGTATTGTTAATTTCGGCCAACCTCCCTTTGCAAAAGCTGGAGATAGTCATTTCGGCTAAGGAAGGTAGTGCCATATCCAATAAAATATGCATGCGACAAGCTCTTACCAAATGGATGAAAGTTTCATTGCTGTTCTTTGTTATCTTCAAAGGCCTAGGAATACCCCACAACTCCATTTTGATAAAACTTTTAATTTTTTAATTTAATTTTTACCCTGTGTATATAAATTTGAGTTATAAAACTTATCATAAGTAAAGTTTTTAGTTGATAACAAATTATAAATAATTTTTTAAAGTCATTAAATTTAGAACAATAGCCTCTAGACGCCCCTAATTCATTAAAATTGTGTTAACCTGATTTCAGTAGTCAAATCGATCAATATCACTCTTGAATGACCTCCCTAGAATAATTAGTTGACAAAATACAGCTAAAACCAGACAAATCCAAGATAGAGACGTTTTTTTTTTCAAGATGCCGATCAAACTTGCAACTTGAAACGTTCGTTTTGATATAATAAAGTTCACTTTACTAAACAATATCCAACAAAACTCAGATTGCAAGAACTTTTGCCTTGGTCAATGCCTCAGCTAAATTCTATCTACTTAGCCTTAAGAATAGACATTCGTGTTTTCAGAGTTTTCAATTGTTAAACTTCTCAAAGGCCTTATCGATGCTTGCCACCCCTTTTCATTAATTTCAATGTGGTCAAAACGTAATCGGAGAAGTCTTTGTCGAAGAAAACTTTATGATTTGTCAGAAATATAAACTTGCCTAATTTTGGGTTTGTTTGATTTTGCGAAGTCAACATTAATTTTACATTTATATTCCTATTTCCTGTCAAAATTATGCAAACTAAGCCCATTCCCATCCCAGGCATTTCATTAAAATATTAAAAACAAGCTTAATGTAACACCAACGTGCTTTTAGATTAATTCTTAAAAGCAAAACACTTTGACAAAAACCACACACATCCCTTAGCCTCACCCAACATAGAACTAGTTGTGGTGTGCACCAAAGCATCAACCAAACAAACAAACAAACAGGTTGATCCTCGAGAGAGCAGGAGCAGGTAGAGCAGGCATACATTTTAGATGTTAGTTTACTTTTCGGAGTGTAATCGTTCCCTTAAGTCTTAAGGGCGTTTTTGCTGCTTCTCGGGTTCTCCAATGGGCGTTGACTTCATTATTATTTTGTTTATGTAATACAGAGACACAGTTTTCTTTTTTCTTCCTTCACTCATTTTGTTTCATTAGGGTGCGGCGGCGGGTGGTTGGAAATATTTCGTATTTTCTGTAGTTTTAATGAAATTAAAAGCAGTTTCCTTATAAAAGCGAGGAGTGCTTCCTGTTATGTTTTGGTTAAGTTTTTTTTTTTTTGTTTTTTTTTTTTTTTTGCCATTAAAGGAAAATGATGACAAATCTAGGTCAAAAGGATTCGGCCTCAGTCTGAGTATAGTTTCAATTCGGTTTTGTTATTAATTTAAATTTTATTTTAAGGATTCCGAAGAAGGGTATTTATTTGATAGAATGCAATTAAAAGTCATTGAGGAGGTTAAGATATAAAATTCGACTCTAGGTTCTTTAGTCCTTTTTTAAAGATTTATCAACGTCTCTTAGAAAAAAATAAAATGAACGACTGGATCGCACGAACTTGCTCTTATGTAAAAGTACTTTGGAATTTAAGATACATTTTATAAATATAAAACATGAATTTAAAATGAAATTGCCGTCTGATTTCTAGAAAAGTATGAATTTATGCAAACAAACTTTAAAATATCGTTTTATTATTAAATAAATAAATTTTTTATATAAGAAATTTCTTTAAAATTTTTCAAGAAAAAAATGAGGGATGCGAATTTTAAGTATTTAATAATATTGATTTTTGGAAATAATTTCAAAAAATAATCGTTCATAGGTTTTGAAGATATTGAATTTTCAAAAAAAAAAAATTTCAAAAAAACCCAACAAATAATAATTTTTCGAATATTTTTATATACAATATTATTTTAAACTTAGGGGGACTCCTGCAGAAAATTTTTGGTTAAAATCGTTAGAGCCGTTAATGAGAAAGTCGAAAATAAAAAAAAAACGGTTCTATGACAGGTACCGTTAATAACATTTTGCCCAAATTTTTTTTTTACCAAAACGTAGTCCATGTCCATAATATCAAACCTAATTTTTTTGTATCAAAATCGCTAGAGCCGTTTTCGAGGTAAATAAGATTTTGCATTACGGGTGTATGGGGGGTACCGTTAGTTTTAGAGCTAAAAAAAAAATTTCAATTTCCCCTCTAGGGAATCACCGAAGACCCATAACTACCGAGTTTGAAGAAAATAGGTCCAGTGGCTTAGGCTCTAGATCGAGGTACAGACATACAGACAGACATACAGCCGGACCCACTTTATATGTACGTCTTTGCTATCATCGTAATGTCAACTTTGATCAAAATCTCGAGTTCGATTTTTTTTTCAAATGCAGAACTTGCCCTATAGTACCTATATCGCAAGTAAAAAGTAAAAACAAAAGTAAATAATTGCATTTTTCATTTAAGTTGATATACATTTGTGTTTTCAAAAACGCGAATAACGAACTCCTCCTTGTTTTGTAATAACGGCTTTTGAAAAGTTGACACCAATCGATAGCTTGAGACCAAACATTTTAAAGGTTTCTATATTTTTTAAGATACTTTGTTAAGAAAATATCACCTTTCGGACCCATTTTTGACCGAGACCTTTTTTTTATAATTGACAAGCGTTCAAGGGTTTATTGTGAGACCCTTATAATGATCAACATAAACAAAGCACGAACGAGCGGGAGATTAGGCGTGGAGAGAAAGGAGGTGTCGATGAAAATTGGTCTTCAATGTTTGCAAATTTAAATGGCAAGGAAAAACCGTTCCGGGTGTCATAATCGTGGAATAGCAGGAATGCAACTTGCTACTCGAGTGCGAAATGCTTGTGAAAAAAGCGACGAAAGACATGAAGCATTCTACTGTGTTCAACAGATGGGAATGATTCTATGATAGCTCTGTTTCCTTTCAGTATAAACACTCTGTTCTGGATTTTATCTGATAAATGAAGGGAAGTGTGTGCTGCATCTGCCCAAATATGTAAGCTGTACTCGAGTTTTGGACGTTTAAGCGCCTAACCAATTGTAGCAAGCTCAGAAGGAAAAAAAATTTTCTTTGTGGCTACGGGGCTTCATGCTTAATTTCTGACATCATCTGGGTCTTCGAAACATGGCTTAAACCTGAATTTTTAAATCCTGCCATTTACAAACTATAAACTCTTTCGAACGGATCGAGTCAGGGTGTGGGATTAGTGTCGATATTTACGTCCGTTTCTTTAAACTTTCCTGAGGTTGCTTCTGGCTATGCGATTCGGGAGTTCTTGTTGGGTCAAGGCTACACCTTAACTAGAAATGCTTTAGGATTTCATTATTTTGGAATAACTATAAGAGTTCGTAAATAAACGGTTATGGGTGGTCATCAATTCATCTCAAATCTGTTAGAATATTATGACACCATTTAGTTCTACCTTCACACATATAATAGGACAAATTATGTCACCAACATTTTAATTTTTGCGAAAAAAAGGCGAAAGTCTAGTAACTTTCCTTTCAAAAGATGCCAAAAAGTTAATGCTTAAACAGATTATTTATTAATTTCTTACGACTTTTTGACAGAAACGAGCAAGTCAGGTTTCCGGCCAAGATATAATTGTGCGACTGTCCTTCTCAAAAAAAAAAATAATTCCATGATAGGTCACTGGAAGAGGATATGCTGCCTTCTCGTTATGCTTGATTTTTCTAAGGCGTTCGTTTTCTTAATTTAAGATTTTAACACCAACCTGCTAAATTTATCCTCAATTAACTTTTGAGACAGAAAACAATTTGTGATTTGAGGTGTTAAAATGTCTCCCTTCGTTGCTTAGTATTCTGGTGTTCCGCAAGGATACATATAAGGTCCTATACTATTCTGCATGTACATAAATGATATTTTCAATTGTGTAACATACAGCGAGATAGATCTTTGCTGCAATCAATTATGGTAACCTTCATTTTATTCATCAGTGGTTCTATAACAACTCATTAGATTTGTATCCTCCTTAATCTTTATGTAAGTTTTCTACCATATCTTGAGATTAATAGATATAAATTCTAATATTACTTGATCGGCCAAAAAATCTTAAATATAGAGTAGTAAACCTAGATATTGTATAAACAATGAATGGTGTTTGCAAGTTTGAAGTCGCAGTCTCAAAGTTATCAATGAATGCGATCTTTTAATTGAATTAAATGAATGATTGTTAGAGATTGTATTCACAAGAGATTGCATTCTTTCACAAATCCTAGGTCGTTTAAGCCACCCGACTTTGCTAGTGTTTTTCAAGCTGAATTACTGGCTATCAGGAAAACATGCAAGGTTCTCAAATAAGATCCAAACCAGAACTGGAATAAGGCTTTTATCACAGGCAGTCAGGCGGCTGTTAAATCCATTAATTCTAGTACATTATCCTATAAATGGAAAAATGAGCATTTTAGCATCAGCATTAACCACAATGTCACTTTTATCTGTTTTCAGGGTCATCGTGGCATTGAAGGGAATAAACGGGCGGACGAGCTGGCTAGGCAAGTAACAGCCTTTCATAACTCACTTGAAGAATCAAAATTCTGCCCGGAGGCATAAAGGGCAATATTTTCTCAATTTTTGTTAGCGAATCAAACCGAAGGTGGAGCAGTTTGACTAACTGTATTATATGTAGAAAGATTTGGCTCGCCTATAATAAATCATGAACGCTTGATCTGATGTGCAGAACCAGGCAAGATATAGCTAGGATCGTAGGTATCTGTAGCGGACACTGGCCAATAGGAAAGTGTTCCTCACAACACTCAGTAATAGCTTGGAGACCAGCGGGGAAGGGAAACAGTCCTCCATTTGCTCTACAAATGCCCTGATCTGGACAAATTTAGAGCACAATTGAAGGAAGGGCATTTTTTGACAACATTGACGAACTTTCGCAAATGAAGATCAAAGACTTAATCTCTTTTCTCAACACAACGAAATGGCTCTAGGACGAACTTCGGAAACTTCTGTGCCGTGCCCCCTGCTTGAATCTTTAAATTCCGAGCTAGCGGACTGAGGGTTTGGACGGAGGTTTACGGTGCGGAGGGCCGGATGATCACACAATCCGATTGGCTACTATTTCAGCACCAGTGTAGATGGTGCCGGATGAGTGTGGTGGTCCGGTTGAGTGAGTGATCGAATTTCCGTATGATTGTGCTAAGGCAAATGCACAATATTTCCCTCGGAGTTTTTCCCCTCTTTTCGAAAGTTAAAAACGACCAAACTTCTACACTGTTAATTGTAATTTATGAAACTGAATTCCCAATATCAATAAATTCCAATGGAAACTTTCGACATTATTCAAGTAGACAATTTTGAAAGTTGTGAAAAATTCCGAGGGAAATTTTATTCACTATAGCCCCCAATAGGAGGCATCAATACCTATTAGATCCTTTTATATTTTTGAATTTAATCCAAATTGGATGACTCCGTGAGAATGTACAAAATTTCTAATATCATTTAAATCTACAGGTTCATACGAGTTATGGTATCAAAATGGCGCAGTTCAGCGCTAGCCACAGGGCTAGACTGCCAGTGTTTGCTATTTCTACCTACCTTCACAATACTGCTTATCAATAGCAAATTGTTTGTATTGAGTTCATCATAAAAAAATACTTTGACAAAAAATTAACCACTATATCTGGTTGGCTACAAGAGGTGACAGGTGAGATCACTGTTAGGAAATGTCAATTTTTGTGGACTTAAGGCCATTTAAAGCTAATAAATTAAACTAGTCCAATTTAAAAGTGAAGTTTTCTAGTTGGCTGATTTATTTCAGAATTTGTATTATACAAAAAATAAAATGAGAGACTGGGTCGCACGAAGTTGCTCCTATGTAAAACGCTAAGAATTTCAAAAATTAATTTTATTAGAGAAAAACTGTTCATAAACATAAAATTCATTTTTTAAATGCATAAAACAACTTTTTAGTAGTTGGAGCTGAAAACAGGATGTCTACTGATTTCTCAAGCAAATTTTAATTTATGCAAGAACAAAAATTATAAGTCGTTGTAGTGGTTTCTTAAAAAAGAACAAGCTTTTATATACAACGTTTTTAAGAAAAACATTAGGTACGCCAATTTAAAGTTTTTATTATTATTCGAATAAAAATTATAATTAAAGATTTTGTTTTTCAAAATTCAAGAAAATATTTTGTTTTTAAAGTTTAGAAATGCTGTTTTTTAAACTTTTAAGGAGCTTCTCTATAAAAAATTAAAATCCGTTATGCCGATAATGAGAAATTCAAAACTCGAAAAAATATTTGTATAGAGGGTACCGTCTCAAATCTTGTAGATTATATAAAGAAACTTTTATTTATCAAGTTTGAAAAAATCGAGCAAGGGGTTTTCGAAATATTGAGTTTTAAAAAAAAATTTTTTTTTTTTTGAAAATTTGAATACACAATAATATTGAAACTGCTGGGGAGCTTTAACATAAAAAAAAAGATCAAAATCGGTGGTGCCGTTTTTAAGAAAATCAAAAACAAACCAAATGGTTCCAAGGCGGGTACCAAAAATAACCATTTTTTGTAAACAAAATTTTCAACCATTTCTTAGCTTTAACTAAATGAAATTTATTTTTAATCTGTGGGACAGTTTATGAAAAAAAAATATTTATAAAATTATGAAAAAAAAATCGTATGGCAGATACTGTTATTGTTGGTCTTAAAAAAAAAAGAAAAAAACGTGTGGGGTAAAAAAATTAAAAACGATATCTACCAAATTTGAGGAAAATCGGCCAAGCCGTTTAGGCTGTAGTCGAACAGAGAGACAGACAGACAGAATTGCGATACCCACTTTGTTAGTCTTCGCTATCATCGTAATGTCAACTTTGATCAAAATCTCGAGTTCGATTTTTTTACGAATGCATAACTTGCCTTATAGTACCTATAAGTCTTTTAAATCTTTATTTATTATATTTATCAAAGGGCACGGTAGTGCCCAGCCAAGTTCTGGCACTACACCCTTTTTACAGGAACAAACTCAGGCGACTTTTGACCCCTCCCTATCTTCAGTACCAATCAAGTCAGAAACTTGAAATTCCGAATATTTGCTAAGCTAGTCAGGCACATGCGCCTGACCAAATTTCAATTTTCTAGCATAAGCGGTTCCTGAGATATAAGGCCTCAAAAATCACAAAAACCGTAACTGACTGACTGACTGACTGACTGACTGACTGACTGACTGACTGACTGACTGACTGACTGACTGACTGACAGATCATCAAAATTATGGAGCACTTCCCGACATCGTAGAATCTTGTAATTTTGCACAACGGTAGGTATTGTCATGTAAGCAGAGGAAAAAATCGAAAAATTGAAATTTTCCATTCAGGGGGCGTGGTATCCGTCCACTTTATCCGAATTGGTGTTGGTTGAATGGAGCACTTGCTGCTGCTGTAAAACGATGAAATTTGGTGAACCGGTAGGGCTTATATTGCATATAAAAAACCAAAAATAAACACCAAGATTTTCCTATCGGGGGGCGTGGTATCCGCCCACTTTCTCCGAATTGGTGTTGGTTGAATGGAGCACTTCCAACTACTGTAAAACGATAAAATTTGGTAAAGTGGTAGGGCTCAAATTGCATTCGAAGAAAAAAATATAAAATTAGCGGTTTTTTATTCAGGGGCGTGGTATCCGCCCACTTCCTCAGAACTGATGTAAATCATATATGGCGCACTTCCAATTGCAGTAGAACAATGAAATTTGGTAGAACGGTAGGGCTCAAGTCGCATATAAAGGACCAAAAATAAAAATTGATGTTTTCCATTCAGGGGCGTGGTATCCGCCCACTTCCTCAGAACTGATGTAAATTATATATGGCGCACTTCCAATTGCAGTAGAACAATGAAATTTGGTAGAACGGTATGGCTCAAATTGCATATAAAGGACCGAAAATAAAAATCGAGGTTTTCCATTCAGGGGCGTGGTATCCGCCCACTTCCTCAGAACTGATGTAAATTATATATGGCGCACTTCCAATTGCAGTAGAACAATGAAATTTGGTAGAACGGTAGGGCTCAAATTGCATATAAAGGACCGAAAATAAAAATCGAGGTTTTCCATTCAGGGGCGTGGTATCCGCCCACTTCCTCAGAACTGATGTAAATTATATATGGCGCACTTCCAATTGCAGTAAAACAATGAAATTTGGTAGAACGGTAGGGCTCAAGTCGTATATAAAGGACCAACAATAAAAATTGAGGTTTTCCATTCAGGGGGCGTGGTATGTTTAATTTATATGGAGCACTTCCGATTGCTGTAATTATGGTAGGTATGTTAGTGTTATGTATCTTGCCAGGATAAGAAGAAATAATTGAAGCGCAAATTAAAACAACCAATAACAAAAAAAAATATACCAAAAGAAATAGGAAGCTATAAACTAAGTTGATTTTAGTAGGAAGAGTCCACCCTTCTATCTTTCCTTATCTTTCGAGATTTTGACATGGCAAAATATTTAAATCTTTGCAAAAAGGATTGAGATCAGACCAAAAACATAAATGTTAAAAAAAGAGCCAAGTTCTTCTATACAAAAACCTTTGTGTAACAAGTCAGCCGTGAAAAGTAATGAGATCTAAAACTGCGCCAAGTTCTTACTTCATGAAGATTTAATACCGAATATTTAAAGTAGAATAATATTGAAACAGCTACAATGTAATAGAGAAATTTTATTATTTAATGATTACTGAGTAAAATTTGATGGGCTTACTTGGCAAGTTTTTTTTTTATGCCCAATTCAAACGGTTTTAAAAACTTGACCAGTAAGCCCATCAAATTTTACTCAGTAATCATTAAATAATAAAATTTCTCTATTACATTGTAGCTGTTTCAATATTATTCTACTTTAAATATTCGGTATTAAATATTCATGAAGTAAGAACTTGGCGCAGTTTTAGATCTCATTACTTTTCACGGCTGACTTGTTACACAAAGGTTTTTGTATAGAAGAACTTGGCTCTTTTTTTAACATTTATGTTTTTGGTCTGATTTATTTATATCATGAAAAACCTATGAATATTAAGACGTAAGGTCTTATAACCTAGACATAGGCTTTGATTTGATATAATTATTAATTTATAAAAGTTAGGATTTGACAATTCTGTGCAAAAAGAAAAAAAAACATTGGAAAAATGTATACCTAATTTGTAAATTTAAAAATGAAAAGGAATTGAATACAAGAAAGAGCAAAAAGAAGAAAAAGAAAATGAAACAAAAAAGCAATAAGTTTGTGCCAAAAGGTGGCAAATTATCGTGAGAAGTGTAATTTTATTCTGGCCTTTAAATTCGATACGTCCTGTATTTCTCTTAAATTACGCGAAAGAGAATTCCATAAGCGGATGCAATATACAAAAAATTGAAGTTCGGATGTAAGTGAGGCACAGCGCGGATTAATGAGCATTCGTGTCCTTTGCGAGGATGACATGGTGATCATATCACAGAGGTATTCAGGATTCTGATTGAGGAGAATCTTTGAGAGTAAGCTTAGTGCTCGGTACTTGAGGAAACTTTCAAATGTCATGTTTAATAGGAGTTTGGAAAAATTAGATACTCCATCATATATGGAGGGCTCACAGCTGTACCGAACCAAGTCATTTTAAAGAAATCCAAAACTAACGCCAGGATTTCCGCAAAATTGACCTCTATTTAGAGCTGTAATGAACTACATAGTTCATTTAGAGCTACATAGTTCTATTTAGATCTGTAATGAACTATACATGGTTCATTACAGCTCTAAATAGAGGTCAAATTTGCGGAGATTTTGGCGTTGGTTTTGGATTTTTTTAAAATGACTTGGTTCGGTACAGCTGTGAGCCCTCCATATGTTCGAAGACCAAAAATATAGCGTATTAGGTTATTAAATGCAACGTTAAGCTTTCTTTTGCTAACAGAATCGCAGTGCAGTGTTTTCGCTAATGACATCCGCACTTGTATGGTGGTAAAGGATTTTGTTACCCACATGGTTCGAAGGATTCCATATGTTTTACACACCACAGTGTTTATGTGATTGTTCCAGGTAAAAGTTCGATTAAACACCATTCCAAAATTTTCAGCCGTGTCAACATATTTAATCGGAGAATTATGCAGGAGAACAGAAGGAAAGTAGGAAAGATCAACAATTTTCTTAGAAATCACAAGACACAGATTTCTTAGGATTTAATAAAAGACCATTTCTTTGTGACCAACATGTTATTTTTTCCAAGTCTTCATTAATATTGTTCACTCAGTTTTCGATAAGGCCTAACAGGCAACTAAAATTCATTTGCACCGCATCAGCATACATGTGGATTGAACTGTTTTTTACTATGGACGGCAATTCATTTACATATGGAGAATAATAAAGGACCCAAAATTCAACCTTGTGGAACACCGCGTGAAGTTGGAAGGAGGTCTGAGAGATTGTTTTTTAATTGAACTGCCTGCATTCAATCTTTTAAGTAGGATAGCAGAAGTTTTACTGCACAAAATGAGAAGTTAAACTGTTGAAAAAGTTTTTCGGATAAAACAGAGCAGTCAACCATATGGAAGGCTTTCGAGAAATCGAGGAGGATAAGAAAATTAAGATTACACTTATCTAAAACTTGTCGCATATCTTCTGTAACTTTAATCAGGGTTTAGTTGTCATTAAATTAGTAGAACCGAGATACGCGGTGATTTGGTTCTGCAAAATTCTTTCGAAGACTTTGGACAAGAAGGGTAAAATTGCGATCGGTCTAAATTCTTTACAACGAGAGTTTTTAGGAACTTGTAAGATTTTAGCTTTTTTGCACTGTTCCGGATGTTTACCTCTTGTTAAAATAGTGTTAAATATGTATATTACGAAAGGTAAGACAATGGGTAGTATTAACTTGAGAAACTTTGGATGCATCTCATCAAGTCCAACAGAATTTGATTTAATTGATAAAATACTAGCAACTACTTCAGAACTATCAACTGATCTAAAAGTAAAATTAGAGTTATCATTTATAGGAGCTGCAGTATGGTAGGTAGGTAGGTAGGTATGGAAAGAGCTGAAAGCGATACAAATTGTCTGTTGAGTTCATTGCAATCCTTATCATCGACACAACGATTTTTGCATTTGGCAACACTTAGTCGAAGATTTTTCCACAACTGTCGCCCGCTTAATGAAGGATTTATTTCCATTTTGACTTAGTTCCGTAATAATTTGTAAGTACAGAAATGTTCATTTAAACGAAAGCGTTTCCAACGTCTGTAAGCAATGTCACGATGAAGCATGAGAGACCGAATAATGATGGAAAAACCAAGGTTTCACTAAAGGTGTAATAATTCTCGTCACCAATGGGACATGCCTGTTAAAAAGGGTGAGAGTGTATTTATTGACAAATTGGACTTGTTCACCCGACGATGGTAAATATTAAATTGTATCCCAGTTAATTCTTCTGACCTGCTAGGTCGCAAGCAAAAATGAACAATAGTTTTCTAAGCAAAATATCGTTTGTAAGAAAAATTTCTCATAATTCATTTTCGTTTTTATTTAAACCTCAAAAATTATTCCGAAACTTCCTTCCTATTTATGGATAACTAGAGTGCAAAGCTTATTAAGCAATTTTCTAAGTATTTTTTTCCTCGAAAAAAAAAAAAAAAAAAAAACAATATGCGCACCCAACCGCTTCTTCTTGCTCATACTGTTGTTGTTGTCTTCGATGCATTTTGAAGAAGCGTTTCAAATTTATTATTCATTGAAACTCATCCGTTGGATATGCATTATATGCACTTTTTTATGAGTTATCTAGCGATTAATGTTGCTTGGGTTTTTTAACACTTATTTTGTTAGTGTGTTTGAGCACACATGCCGCCAACGTCGTCGTCGTCGTCGCCGGCTGACCGCTCCGGCCGGGTATGATTAATATGCTAATTTACCGGCCTTAATTGAGTGAACGCAGTCAACATCAACATCATACTCATCGCATTGCATTGCCTGCAAGTGCATTCCATCGGCGATTATTTTTTTATTATCACAATCAAATGCAGCGATGAGAAACGATTAAGCGAATGAGATGATGAAGTTGATGAACCACATCACCGACAGCCACTTAGAGTCGAGAAATAGTC
Source organism: Philhelius festivus (assembly GCA_963931855.1). Taxonomy (NCBI): domain Eukaryota; kingdom Metazoa; phylum Arthropoda; class Insecta; order Diptera; family Syrphidae; genus Philhelius; species Philhelius festivus. The sequence goes on from OZ007557.1 coordinate 44,294,912, forward strand.
AAATGCATCCGAATATCACAAACTAGATATCAGACATAAGAAAAAAAAAAAAAAGTTCACCAACGTAAATTGAATTGTACAATGGATGGCAGTTACTCTAATATAAGGCAATGTAGAAAAGGAATGTAATTTTTTTATTGGTCATATTATGAGATACATTCCTATCTGTTTGCGATATGAAGGTGAACCTACTATAAGGGCAGGTTAGCTAAGGCTTTTATATACATATAAAAAAAAATAAAAAACAACTGAGCATTTCTATTACCATAATTGACCAAAGGAAGTCAAGTTGACAGACACCTGCTGTAAATATAACAGGTTAGACCGAATCAACCAAATTTGGGCCCTACAATTCGAGAAAAAAAAAACGGAATTTAAACTCTAATTCCAAACTTGACAATATCATTTTTGTCAAATATGTAATGTTAAAGGTCTTTTTAGATCTTAAGGCCGTTTTTCAATTGATTGGACTTAAAAAAAAAACAAATGTTGCCCATGGATTTTTCAATAGACGAAACATTTTCACTCTAGCTTAGTTATAAGATTAACACGATACTACTTAGTGACGATTATTGTAAAAATAAACTTAAAAAAAAAAACGTTGTAAACTTTTACAAATGTCAAAGGGCCATGTCTTAAAAGGTAGAACAGGTATTCTATGATTTGAAACTTAAAAATTTTTTGGATTATTATCATTCTAAATTCGGTTAAAAATTGCTAAATCATCAAGTGTCACACTAAAATTGTTTAAAGATCAATCAAATTGGACTATGACCAGATTCACTCTATAGGATCGATATGGATACAATCGCGATACGTTAAAATGAGTATACATTCACACTATCGATAACGGATACGATCCCGATCCTCTCATTGTTTCTTTAGTAAAATGAAGTAGCGAGAGCGTATCGAGATCGACACCACAGTGTGAATTTGGGCTGGAAGTTCAATGTTATGTCGATCAAGGATTGTCAATTATTTTTCATCAATTAATATATTTAAATGTTTTTTTAATTTTGTACTTACGTCATTTTGTATAAAAAGCAATATCAAAGTTAAGATGATATTCGTTGAATGTTTTTGAAGAAATGCGTTTTTTGGTTAAAAAGTAATTTTTTTTTTCCAAAAATGTTTCACATTCGATTGAAGTTTCTGAAGCCTACTGGAAGATATAAAGTGTTGATAGTTGCTGAAATATAGAAAAAGAAAAATATTATTATTTATATTGCGATATGCTCGTGTATTTCGGTTCGAAAATTTATTTAAAATGTATAAAAAGATTAATAAGAAATATATTAAACATATAATCAAATTGCTCTGCGTTGAGAACCGAGAAAAGGGCCAATGTTGTTAAAAAAAATATTTGTTTAATTTTTTCTTTACGTACTAAATTCGAAAGAATAATTCAAATGGTGTCCTTTGAAATAAAATCATAAAAAAATGACCCGTTTTTCAGATATCGAGTTTTCAAGAAAACAAATTTTGATTTTTTTTTTAATCCTAGAAAACAAATGTTATACCAGAAATGAGGAAGTCAAAACTCGAAAAAATGCCGTTTTCGAGAAAAATGTGAAAACCATTTTTTAACATTTGTATGGTGGGTATCGTTATCTTAGGTAAAATACATTTTTACTTGCGACTTATAAGTACTATAAGGCAAGTTATGCATTCGTAAAAAAAATCGAACACGATTTGTCTGTCTGTCTGTTCGACTACAGCTAAAAGGCCCGGCCGATTTTCTTCAAACTTGGTAGATATGGGTTTTAATTTTTACCCCCGGATGTTTTTTTCTTTTTTTTTTTTAAGACTAAAAATAACGGTACCTGCCATACGAATTTTTTACGAAATTTTATAAATATTTTTTTTTTTAAAACTGTCCCACAGATTTTTTTTAAATTCATAAAATTTGAGTTAGTTAAACCTAGGTAGTGGTTGAAAAAAAATTTCAAAAAATTATTATTTTTGGTACCCCTCTTGAAACCATTTTTTCTTGTTTCAGATTTTCTCAAAAACGGTACGACCGATTTTGATAATTTTTTTTTTATGTTAAGGCTCCCCAGCAGTTTCAATATTATTTTGTATTCAAGTTTTCAAACAAGCTTTTTTTGGATTTTTAAAAAAAATTTTTTTTGAAAACTCAATATTTTGAAAACCCTATAGTCGATTTTTTTAAAACTTGATAAATAAAAGTTTCTTAAAATAATCTACAAAATATGAGAAAAAATGTATTTTACGTAAAAATAACGGTACCCTCAATACAGATGTTAAAAAATGGTTTTCGAAAATCGTATTTTTCTCGATAACGGTTCCGAGAATTTTGCTTACATTTTTTTCTTCTTTCGATTAATTTTTAAGATCTATAATTTAATAAAAAAAAAATGAAAACAAGATATTACTGACTGGTACCTACCATAGAACGATTTTTTAAAATTTTGAATTTCTGATTATGAATGAAACTTTTTTGAGAGAAGCTTCTAAAAAGTTTAAAAAGCATTGCATTTCAAAACTTTAAGAAAAATATTTTTTTTTAATTTTGAAAAAAAAAACTATTTGTTTTTTGAAAATTCAATATCTCGAAAACAGCTCAATTTTTTTTTTTGTAAATTCAATTTTTATTTTTTCTTAAAAATGTTTTAAAAAATTTGTATATAAAAGCTTATTTTTTTGAGAAACCACTACAAAAACTTATAATTTTTGTTCTTGCATAAACCTATATTTGTTTGAATCACATGGCATCCTATTTTAACCTTCAACTACTAAAGAAGTTGTTTTAATCATTTAAAAAATTAAATTTTATACTTATGAACAGTTTTTCTCTAATAACATTTATTTTCGAAATTCTAAGTTTATTACATAGGAGCAAGTTGGTGCGACCCAGTCGTGCATTTTAATTTTCTCACATCTTGTAGACTATATTAAGAAACTTTTTTTAAATCCAAAAGAAAATTATTTTTTTTTTAATTTTAATACACAATAATATTCAAACTTTTGGACAGATTTATAATAAGAATAATGACCAAAATCGGTTGTACCGTTTTTGAGAAAATCGAAAACAAAAAAAATGGTTCCAAGGAAGGTACCATTAATAACCACTTTTCGGAAAATTTGTTTCAACTATTGCCTAGATTTAACTATTTTTTTTTTCAATTTTAGAAAAAAAAATTATTATAAGATTTCTAAAAATAAAAGAAAAAAACGTGTGGGGGGAATTTTTAATTTAAGGATAAATTTCTAACAAATTGTTTTAATTGTCAATCTCATAGACAGGCTAAAAAGATTTTTTGTATAAATAAAAATTGAATGAACAAATAAAAAATTAAAAAAAAAAAATGCCAAAAATATCGTCAGCCGTTTTCTCGAGCAATGGTTTCCCATTTTAAACAAACTCATTAGTCATTACTAATCAAATATGTATCAAAATTCCATTTCTGAATGATTCATCTAACATTTTTTTATTTGCGTTTTTTCGATTTAAACCGGTCCATTTTACCGACTCCAAATTTGATGGGTTAAGGCTTATGCCAATAAGCAACGAAAAATCGAAAAATCTTAATACAAATATTCGAGAATAAGCGGGGGTCTTGTCAGCTGAAATTTTTTGTTTGATAAATGTTGAACAGCTTTGGTTGACCGTTTTCGGAAAAATTTTTACGAGCTAAATTATTTTAACATAATCGAAAAAATCTTCCACAAATCGCAAACAAGATCCATATGCAACTTCAATTGTTTGTAGACTATATTACGAGTAGCATTTTTTTTTTTTCAGAAAATCACTCTCGAATCATCATCAGTATCACTGCCCGAGACCTATTCCAGCAATACTGATGGCAAAGAGGAAACTTGTTAAAAGCACCTCAAGAAGTCCACAAATATATCCTTACATTTTTCTTTTATTTTTATATTCTTATCTCAAGTCAATTCCATTTGTTTCTCATTTGTGGCTTTAGTGGGAAGGAAGGACTGTTGTCAACGTCAGCTTTGACGTTTACTTTTTTATGTCCACTTGGATTTTTTGTTCTTCATCTCCTGGTGTAGTATTCTTGTAATTTTTTTTTACTTGAGATTCATAAAGGTAGGCTAAAGCGCTGGCAAAAAAAAACATACCAATGGGATTTTAATCACACATAATATACATTTATAGCATTCATGACATACGATGATAGACAAGTCCATAAAGGGTGTAAATTTATAAGCTTAAAAGGCTCATGTAAGTTACCTTAGAAAATTGTCTCATTTAAATAGTTCAAAACTACAATAATAAAACGTCATGTTCCTCTATATAAATATTTGAGATCTTTATTGGGATATCCGTGTTTTATGGCAAACATTTAGTACATAATGACAGAAAATATCACGATTTGACATTCAAGCAAATTTCTAAATGCCTTAACTTGCCTTTTCTTGAAAATCACTTTCAACAATGCATATCATGTTTAATTGGAAAGCTAGGACAGCAAAATTCTGCACATAAATTCGATAAACCTAACACAGGGTAGTGACCAATGTGAACATAAAACTGAACGTAAGTCTTGACATCTTCGAGAGGTAGATGGCTCTGAAATCAGACTCAAGATTTAATCGCACAAAAAGAATTAGAAACGAATATAAAAAGCTTATGATACTGTCGTCTACAAACCCATTTAATAGACTAAAAGCTTCAGGCAAAAGATCATCATTACATACGAGTAAACGGAAGAGAATCGGACATAAAACGTAGCCCTGTGGCACACCATCACTTATTTTGTGATTTTCAAACTTGAAACCGTCCAATTCGATTTATCTTTCAAATTGCTCAAATTATATTGAGCAATCTGAAAGGTAATTTATATTACCACAAAGAAAAATGGTATCGATACCAAATAGTTGTATCTTTGATAAAAGAGCTTGAATCAAAACTCTATCCAACCCTTTTGAATTATTAAACGAAGTATTTGTACTTTCTCCAAAGCGCTGTAGATTGGTTCTACAGTTTGGCCGGCGAGAAGTGGGATAGCATCAGATCACGAGCACGTCGTACTGCTGGTCGTTAAGGAGCTTTCGTTCTTCGAGATATGACTTTTAAAAGAAGGGACCTAAAAGCAATTGGTAGAAAGTTTTAGGGTGAAGAAGATTCTAGCGATTTATAAATACCTCCGACCCAGCGATAAGCAATTTATAAACAGTTCTGATCATTCATATTGATCTATAGCATCGCGAATTATAGGACTTCGGGACTACAGCCTACACCAACACGAATATCCAGCTGACCCATGAGATCAAAGTTCATGACCATAGACAATAACATTTGTTCGCTGAATTGGTTTCGAAGCGTTTGGAAGAGGACCCCAATTTTGGCCTGAAAATCATCTTTAGCAAAGACTCGCCAACCCACACGAAAATGCATCTTCATAAAGTTATTGTTTGGATTGATTGGTGAGGCTGTCTCCTCAAATGGCGAAGCGCTACAGAACGATGAAAACTAAAGTTTATGGGAGCCATTTTGTTTCAGGTAAATAATGTCCGTGTTTTTTTTATTTATTCTTTTAGAAAATGAAGGCAAAACACCATTGCGACTCACAGCCCCGAGCAACACGAGAAAATGATAGCTGACTTCTGAAGCAGTTGGAAACGGACACCGATTTTAGAAACAAAAAAAATATTCAGCAAATAGGCCCGTTTTTAGATGAACGGTTACGTTCAAGCTAGATTGCCGGATTTGGAACGATTCTAAAAAACACGAGATCCAACAAATGGCAATGGAAATATCTGTTTGGTATGGATAGTAGATTCTTCTTCGAAAACGACGACAATCAATAGAGAAAGCTACTAATTGATCATAACCAATTTCTATTTCCCCAAATTGGAATATAAATGGATGTGAACGACTTGTGATTCCAACAGAACGGCGGCGTTACGTGCCACTTAGCTGAAGCCAAAATGTGCATTCTGCACGAGCGATTTAAAGACAAGATTATTTCAATCAAAGGGGAATGTGAAAAGACCATAGAGATTGTGCGGTTTTCTTAAGAGTTTTAAGAGTTAAGTACTAAGGCTTGGATTATATCCGAGGTTTTTCGCATGGAAAAATTGGACTTTAAAGAAGTGTGATATTGAACATTTCTCATACCTTCATTATGTTTATGCAAATCAGTTCAAATGAAGACATTTAAACAAAGAAATTTTAAGGGACCTTAAACACCCTTCTCTCATCAAACTTCATTGTATAAACACTTGTCAGTTGATGGTTCTTAAAAAAGATACGTCTAAAGTGCTTTCAATTTTAAGCAAGTCCATAAAACCCAGTCGTGCTTTTAACTATGTATTAATTCTTCAATGCGACAAAAAGGCTAGCGAAGATTCGCTGTAGCAACAACTGCGCGAAACAGCAAAGAATGAATGAATGAGGTTAATGTCTTATGATAATAGAGACACAGAGAGTTCGCCTTTTCTACAATCTTTTTACACCCTGTGAGTTCACATCCGAATGTGCTTCAACTTCAACGCCAACATCATTATTCGAATGGCAAACAAATTATATAATAAAAGAAGAAAAAAAAAATAATAATACATAGACGGGGCCCGACGAACACAACGATGGCGGATGGAATAGTTAGTGCCTGTGGCAGTGGTGGTGCTGCTCTGGAAGCGACACAGAAATCAGGTTATTGCCCCAAAACACATCATTCGCACCATCACAAACAATCCCAACAAGGATTGAAAAGGATATCCCTGATGATGGATACACCACCATAAGCAAGGGTCGGAAATGGAGCGCGAGGTTTGTTGTGGTCCCACAGCTGGAAACCCACCCCAAATTATAATCTGAAAAAGGATTTAGTGATACGCCAACATATGTACAGCGTCGCCTTTCACTCCTCTGATTCTTGTTATTTATCGACTTTTCATCATCATAATCATCATCATCAACAACAACATGGACAATTTCCTTGTTGGTCAAAAAAACGTGGGCAGATTGTGTTTTGAGGCAAGCGGAAAACAGTTTAGGCGTGTTGTAACTCATCGCGATAGATTCCAATTTGGGATATTTCCAATTTCAAATTGGTTTTCGGAATAAGTTCGTCTTTTCCAAATTAAAGGAGTATTTTAAAAAAAGCTTTTACCCTTCCAGCCTTCACCATTCACCATTCACTTTCAATGGAAATCAAATTCAGTGAAATCGATATTTGGCAACGATGCCCCATGAGTGTGTCTGTGTATGTTCTTATACTTATAAATAGCCGTTAAGGGTGAAAAGAATCATGTTTTCGGGAACTTTTCGATACCGGAAAGTTAAACAATAAGAAAGAACGAAATATACCTAGGTCTGCAGGCGTGTCCTATAAATAAAGAAGATAAGAAAAGAGAAGTGATGGTGTTTTTTTTTATGACACGATGACTCTTAAAATTCGATTTATCTTTATTTTTATTTGAATGAAAATAAGGGTATCATAATGGATAATGACCCGAAATTTTCAGGATGATAAATTATTTAATACCAGTATTCCTATATATGTATTTCTTGGGTAGGAGTTTCGCTATGTATTGACAGAAGTATCTAAGTGATTATTTTAGAACTTTACTTGCAATTTTGGGTGTGTTTTCATTTGTGAATTATGACCTTTAGTGTTCAAGCTCAATGTCACATAACTCGAACTATTAAAGAATAAATTGCAAAAACAAATTTTGCAGAACTTTAAATCAACTTAAAACAACTTTCCAAACTCTCTAAGCTTTATGCCAGAAAAGCGTTAATTTATTTTATGTAGTATTATACAAGGTGTCCCACAGTCACCGCCCCAAAAGAAAACCATGGATTCCTGAGGTCATTTTAAGTCGAAAAACTTAAGAGGTCATTTTCTCGTTTTCGTCCCGTTTTCGAGTTATAACGGTTTTTATGATTTTTCCCTTAACTGGCTTTATCTTTGCCAAACTACGTCCGATTCGTAAATTTTTTTTATAACCAATCAAGAATTTGTTACAGTTTTAGTTTGTCCAGAGACTTTTTTTTCTGCGGACAACCCTTTCTCCGCAATTTTGCATCAAACCCAATTTTTTCGTTTTTAAAGTAGTTTTTTCACTTTGATATCATTTTATTCAAAAAAACACGTTAATGAGTATTAATTTTTTTCACTTATTATTAAAGCCCAGTTTATCTTCTTAAAAAAATTATTTTTTTTCCTTAAAAAGAATACTAAATGTTATTAACAAAAAATAAACAAACTGAGTGAATTTAAAAAAAAAAATAATTTTTAAATACAAAATTAACTTTTTCTGAGCTATTGTGGTTAAGAAAAGGACAAAAAGATAAAGTTAATCGTCCCATTTTAGGGTATATTAATAACATTTCCAGATATTCTTGATTAGTGTAATCCATTGTTCGCAAATAATTGAAAAAAAAACTACAACTTGAATGTAATGTAACTTGAATAACAAATCCAAAATGGAGTATCAAGTGAAAGAACACGACGCGGACACTAGATCACTAGATCACCTTCATAATCACATCATAATGCAAATCTTTAGTGCTTACATTAGTTAACGGTCTTACTAACTAACTTTATCTATTTGCCCTTTTCTTAACCACAATAGCTCAGAAAAAGTTAATTTTGTATTTAAAAATTTTTTTTTTTTTTAAATTCACTCTGTTTGTTTATTTTTTGTTAATTACATTTAGTATTCTTTTTAAAGAAAAAAAAAATAATTTTTTTAAGAAAATGAACTGGGCTTTAAAAATAATTGAACAAAATTAATACTCATTAACGTGTTTTTTTTTGAATAAAATGATATCAAAATGAAAAAACTACTTAAAAAACGAAAAAATTGGGTTTGATGCAAAATTGCGGAGAAAAGGTTGTCCGCAGAAAAAAAGTCTCTGGACAAACTAAAACTGTAATAAATTCTTGATTGGTTATAAAAAAAATTTTACGAATCGCACGTAGTTTGGCAAAGATAAAGCCAGTTAAGGGAAAAATCATAAAAACCGTTATAAATCGAAAACGGGACGAAAACGAGAAAATGACCTCTTAAGTTTTTCGACTTAAAATGACCTCAGGAATCCATGGTTTTCATTTGGGGCGGTGACTGTGGGACACCCTGTATATTTTCACTTGCGACTTATAGGAACTATGAGGCAAGTTATGCATTCGTAAAAAAAATCGAACTCGAGATTTAGATCAAAGTTGACATTACGATGACAGCGAAGACGAAAAAAGTGGGTCTCACAAATCTGTCTGTCTGTTCGACTACAGTCTAAAAGGCTCAGCCGATTTTCTTCAAACTTGGTAGACATGGATTTTGATTTTTCCCCCCATGTTTTTTTTTTTTTTTTTAAGACCAAAAATAACGAAACTGTCCCACAGATTAAAAAAAAATATTCAAAAAATTTAATTTGGTTAAAGCTAGGTAATGGTTGAACAAAAATTTCCAAAAAATGGTTATTTTTTTGGTTCTAAAAATACTGCATCTTTGAGTCCTTGTTATTTGAAAATTAAAGAGTGTACATAAAAAAATGTTTTATATATATAAAAGAGGCTATAATTTTCTATACACAAATAGAAAATATTTCCAAGAATGAAAAAACAAATCACCGAATGTCCGGAATTTTGTACTAGACGTTCCACTGTGCGGCTGCGCCTAGAATTTTGATAAATTATTATTTTTTCTCTCAATTAATTTTTACGATTTATAAGTAAAAAGAAAAACGAATTTTTAAAATTAAGGTATTACTGACTGTACCTACCATAAAACCATTTTTTCGAATTTCTCGTTATAGGCATAACAGATTTTAATGACTTTTTTTTAAGATTCGATATCTCAAAAAATAAGTAAATATTTTTTTGGAAACTTAATTTTTATTCGTAAAAGAATGAAAACTGTTGGCGTACCAATTTTTTTTCTTAAAAATTTTTTTAAGATTTTCTATATAAAAGTTTAATTTTTTAAAAGAGTAAAAAATGAATTGTATGCATTTTATTTTTTAGGTAAACCTGGTAAAGTCTGCACGTGTGTTAAGGGTCGTAGTCCTTTTGAATCACGAATCTTAGTCCAGAGATCAAAGCGGCATTCAACTATAAACCTCCGTATTGTGTCAAATACCTCGAATTTAGATTAATCGCTCCATAAGACTGTTAAAATCTTCTTCCGCACAGTCTCTATGGTTTTTGGCCTATTACATACTTGTTTTTGAGATATCGAATTTTTAAAATGCAATGGCGCAAAATTTTAATTGTATAATTAGTACGATGCTAAAGCTTTTTTAGTATGATACTATACTCTGTCCAACAAAAATTGTCAGTACATGCCTTATGGGAGAGCTTTTTCTAAAGCAGTGGCGCCTGATGCACCCTCAATACAATGCGTTAGGAAAAATGCCACTAAAAAAAGAGCAAGCCACTGACTTTTCTTAAGTAATTGTCGTCGTATCCCACTGCTGATGGGATACTGTCAAGATCAAGGCAAGAGTGTCAAGTGTGAAGTGTCACTCAATACGATCGTGAGCTCTTTATCTACATCAAAACAGAGTTACCATTATCATTCTCAATTGCAAGCAAAGAGCTTTTTCAGTGGTTTTTATTAAGGAGCTTTTGGGATTTGAAGCTTTTGAGAACACATTTTAAGAAGATGAGTATGTTGAGTGTTGTTGTATTGCTTTTCAACTTAAAAAAAAACGCGCCTATTATCTTACCGCTTGGCGTTGTGGAAAAAGGTAAATTGAATATTGTTTTCAGTCGTTTTGAATCGGCAGACGGTAGCCCTACGCGTTTTTTACTTTCATTTGCGGCGATTTATAATTTAAACTACGGAATCCCTGTGAGAGCTTTAAAAGGCGACACACTTATGCATGGCAATGCAACCAGAATAAGAGACAAACGTCCTATCTTCCCTGTACTGACAATTTTTGTTGGACAGAATATAGGTTAAAACAACGAATTTGCAAATTTTAACCGAATATAGCATCATACTTTCTCTACCCTTTTATTAAAGTTAAAATCATCAAATACCTACTTTATTTTTTTTAGTATCGTGCTAGCTTCATATGACTCTTTGACACTTGCAAACATCAAAAAAGGTTCGTGTACTTACTTTTTACACGAAATGTCTTTATTTTAGGTGTGTTCAGAAGCATTTTTTTAAGAAAATTCTTTTCGTACGATACTAGTCAGAAAATGTTTAAAATTAAGAATGAGTTAGTAAACTACTATAAAGTTAGCAAGTTGTTAAGTAGTATCATATTGATACCTTAATATGTAATACGCTGTTTAAAATTTTGCGCCAATGTTATTAGAGAAAACTGTTCATAAGGATAAATTTTACATTTTAAACTCTTTTAGTAAATAGTAAGAGATAGAAACAGAATGCTATGCGAATACGAACTTATGCAAGAACTAAAATTATAAGCCGTTGTAGAAAAATAAGCTTTTATATAAAAAAATTTAAAACATTTTTAAGAAAAAATTTTTATACGCCAGTTTAAACTTTTTATTATTGTTCGAATAAAAATTAAATTTACAAAAAAACTATTGGGCCGTTTTTGAGATATTGAATTTTCGAAAAAAAAAAAAAATTTTTTTTAATTCAAAAAAATTGATTTTTTTTTTCAAAATTGAAAAAAAAAATATTTTTCTTAAAGTTCTAATATGCAAAGTTTTTTTTAAACTTTATAGAAGCTTCTCTCTAAGAAAATTCATTAAAATCCGTTATGCCGATGATGAGAAATTCAAAATTCGAAAAAATCGTTTTATGGTAGGTACAGTCAGTAATATCTTGTTTTCAATTTTTTTTTTATTAAATTAAAGATCATAAGAATCAATCAAAAGAAAAAAAAATTTTCGAAAAAAAAAACGATTTTCGAAAACCATTTTTTAACATTTGTATGGAGGGTACCGTTATTCTTAGGTTAAATAATTTTTTTTCTTATATCTTGCAGATTATTTTAAGAAACTTTTATTTATCAAGTTTTAAAAAAATCGAGCATGGGATTTTCGAAATATTGAGTTTTCAAACAAAAAATTTGAAATTTTTTTAAAAATCTATAAATATTTTTTTTTTTGAAAATTTTAATACGCAATAATATTAACTTCTGGGGAGATTAAACATAAAAAATGATAAAAATTGGTCGTATCGTTTTTGGGAAAATCAAAAAAAAAAAAAAGACGCATTTTTGTGATTTATTTTTTCTCCGACCCGTTTTATATTTTCTTTTCGAAATAAATTTTGTAGGTATGAAATTGGTTCACTTAAGCTTAACAATTAAAAAAATCCTTGAAACAAAGTTGTTTTAGCTTTAAAAGAAAACTTCTTTTTGTGAGTATTTTGAAAAAATCCTAATTTCAGATTTGAAGAAGATTTTTAAAAAATGCTCGGTTTTTTGGGTAGTCTTAAATGAATTTTGTACTTATTTGGAGCCATAGGGGCATTTTTGTATTATAAATAATAATAACTAATATGAAGAAATCTAAAAGTATGAAACAGCGCCATACATGAAACAAAAAAGGAGGGGGGATTTTCCTTTTTTTCAATTAAATCTTACTTACTCTGGTTAAAGAGATTTTTTTTTTTTTATAATCTACACGCGCTCAAGGGATTTTGAGTACCCTTTAAATATATCAACACAGCGCGGGCGTGAAGTTAAGGAAGAGAAAGAAGGATAGGAAAGATGTGTTGCACGATGTTCTGAGACTAAAGGTGGTTGTCTCAGATTTTTTTTTATCTCCAGGGATGGCGGCTGAACTAATGCGGAGAAAATGCTGTGTCTTATTTTTATGTCCCTTATAATTCGCATTATTTTATTCGTTTTTCATATTTCATGGGCATACTAGTTTTACTCAATCACATGTTGTTAGTGTTATGCATGAACAACATGCAATGAGCAAACCAGCAACCCAGTGATGACTTTATAAGGTTTTTATGGCCGATTTCATAAACAAACACTAAAAGCACTTTTATCAAAAATCCTCTTAAATTTTATCAGGCTCTTAAAAATTTTTAGTTTCACCAATCTATAAAAGGGACATTTTGGGGAAATTTTTGTTAAAATTGAGTTCTCTTCACATCCCTGGGAAAAATAAATTGCTTTTTTCTTTCTAACAAGCGAAATGTATGAGAAGAAATGAGAAAGCGTTATGTGTTCAAACAAATGCCAAGAAATAAAAAAAAAAAGAAATGCACACAAAATATTTGGAAAGATTCTGATTCTGACATTCTGTGGCATAAAATCGTTAAGTAATAACCACTTAATTTATTTTTATTGCATTGTTGGGTTTGTTTTGGTTCCAAATGAAGACCTAAGACCAAACATATTCAACAAACTCATCCACAGATGCGTTGGAAAGTCGGAACTACATTTTGAAGTCATTTATAAAGTATTTCTGTGAACCGGGAATATTCTTTCTCAGCGAATAACTTTGTATTGCACTTTATTATTGGATGAAGACGATCAATATTTTTTATCGAAATAAAGAAACAAATCATTTAAATATTTAGTATTAATTTATTTATTTTGTATCTTCAAAAATTGAACACTAAATCCTTACAGAACGATAATTTCAGCTGCTATACCTATAACCAATTGTTGTTATCTACACCTGATGACATTTCAATGACACTTTTAAAATTTAATGAGCCAAAAATGGGCATTTAGTTTATAAGGGTGTTTAAAAGCTTGTTTAATTTAAAAGCGCTTGGTGAAACCAAAACATCTCATTTTAAGGTTTAGAAGCCTGTTAAATGTTTAAAAGTCCTTCGTGAAATCGGGCATTAATGAAATTAAGAAGACATAAACGACAGCAGGGATCGAACCTGTGATGATGAGGTTGACAGGCGAGCACAAACCATCGCGCCACGGCCACCCTTGTTATAGACTGAATGGCAAAACAAAGTATGTCTGCCAACTTCTATTTTTTCTCTCTTGAAGCCATTTTGTTTATTTACTTACAAACAAAATGTAATATTCCAGAAGAAGCTTTAAAATTAAGTGAATTACCGCAAGAATTATCAAGCGAAGGATCATTTTCTAACGAAAACACTGAAGAATGAAGATGTCGATACTTACATTTTATTATTATTTTGTTTTTTAATATGAATTGTTTTTTAATTGTTGAAAAAAAAAATGTATTTCGTTTTTTTTTTGGCAAAATCTCTGAAATGTTTTTTTTTTATATTTCAATTTTGTTTACCTAATCTTATTAACTAGATTAATGTTCAATATAAATAACATTCAATTTAAATTGTGAACGATGTCTCGAAATACATGTTTAAAAAAAAGTGAAAAAATTCACGTGAAACTTGTAACATAAAAGAGTAATAAAGGGTGGTTAAACTTTAGGGGCCGATGTTGAATGTGAACCACACCTAAACTTCAAGTTTTTTTCTGCATTTCATTTGACATTTCTCAATTTCAGGCTAACTCAATTTGAACCATGGAAAGATACACAATCGAGCAACGCGTTAAAGTTACTCAGGCTTATTATGAAAATGGGCGTTCAAATCAAAATGCATATTGTGCACTTCGTAATTTTTTCAGTCAATATAATCGTCCAAATGTGCGTACAATCGGTAAAATCGTGCAAAAATTTGAGCAAACCGGCACTGTAGAAGATGTGAAAACAGCAGTGCATGCTCGTACAGCTCGTACTGCAGAAAATATTGCTGCTGTTCGCGATAGTGTGGCTGAAGAGCCGTCCACCTCAACTCGTCGTCTTGCCCAACAATTGCACCTCTCACGCTCGTCGTTGATGAACATTATGCATAAAGACTTGCATTTACACGCTTACAAGGTGCAATTGACTCAATAGTCCGGGAGGCAGCGACAGAAATTTCCGTCTCATTTTCGCAAGCCTTATATTTTGTGTATGAGTCATTCAAGTGGTAAGTTATAGTTACATAGACGTCTTCCACCGCACCTTTACAACGGGGGGTTGCAGGAGTGTTTCAAACCCCGCAAAAAAATCATGAAAAAAATTCATAGCCACAAACGTGAAACTTTTTCGACGCATTATCTGACACATAAGAAGTTTGAAAAATATAGTCTTCCACCTGTATCCCACAACAAAATACGTCTTCCACCCACGCAAAAACCGCAAAACTTTTTTGAAAAAAATTCATTCCCGCGAAGATGAAATTTCTATATATGCTAACTCTTAATGTAATAAACATAAAATAAATAGTCTTCCACCTATAACATACAACAAAAGTCGTCTTCCAAGGCTTCAAAGTTGCACACTGCACTTTGGTCTTTTTTTCTTATTTTTAAATGCAACCCTCGGGGAGAGTACGATAACTTGGCCGCCAAGATTTGATAACGGGTTTTTGTAGAGGGGTCAAAAACAAGCACTTTTTACTATGGGAGGGGGGTCTATCTCCCCCCGTTTAGGAGGTAGGGGCACTTTTAGAAAAAATAATTTAAATTGAAAAAAATATTAAAAAACAACGGCAATACTTACAATAAAGTGCTATACTGCATTTGAAGGCCGGAAATTTGTTCTATAATCGTGCATTTAAATTAAATTACTTATACCAATGGTTTTTGAAAAATTCGCATTTAAAGTCCAAATTTTGATAAAAAAAAAAACGTGAAAAAAAACTTTAGACCGATTGTTTTCAAAATTTTGAAATCAAATTGTAAATTAACTAATATGTGATCCATGTAAATATCAGTTCTTAATCGAACACAAAACACCGCATGGTTCTATGTCTTCTAGTTTTTGAGAAAATCGAAAATTACCAAAACTACTTTTTTTGATTTTGGTGGTGACGGTGATTCCATTTTAAAGATTAATGTTAAGATAGATAGATAGATACATTTTATTGTTTGAAAGAAAATTACAAAGTTTACAATATTTTTAAGTCATTGCACAGCACAGAGATATGATAACAAATTTTATCTTACTACTGAAAATCAATACTAGGTTTCTGAAATGCATATATTTTAATATTTTTAAATTTGAAGGAAAATAATATTTTTGTTTTAATAAGGTTTCTGATAAGAGAGTTTTAACTTAATTCACATTTTCTAAAAAAAATTTCATTAAGAACTTCAATTTTGCGGTTTATTTTTAATGCTTTTGCTTGTTGATGTAAATCATGTGTTGAAAAATGCCATGGGACCTTAAGCATCATTCTTAAAATTTTGTTTTGTAAAATTTGCAATTTTTTTTTATGCATTTCAGCACAATCTCCCCAAACGGGTGATCCGTATAATATTATCGCTTGAAAAACGACTTTAAAAATTATTAGTTTGTTGTGTTTACTCAGTAATGACTTCCGGTTAATAAGCGGGTATAACAATTTAATACCAATATTTATTTTATTTGTTGTCATTTTTGTGTGTTCCTTAAAGGTCAACTTGCTGTCTAAATGAACACCTAAGTACTTGACAGAGTTGACCCATGGGATATCACAGCTATTTATATTTAAGTTGTGGCTGGGTAAAAACACTCCTTTCTTTTTCTTGTAAAAAAGATAGCTTGACTCTTTTCAGCATTTATTTCGCCAGTGTTTATAATATTCAAAAATAACAACAAGAGCATTTTGAATATTGCTTATTATATTCATAGGATTTTCGTCGGATGAGTATATTGCAAGGTCATCAGCGTACATACCAAAATCACAACTTTGTAAGACTGGGAAATCCGCTGTAAAAATATTGAATAAGGTAGGAGATAAAACTGATCCTTGGGGGACACCCGCAGGAATAATTTTAGAGACGGAAATTGTTCCGTTTAGTGAAACTATGAACTGTCTTTCGCTTAAATAATTTTGTATTATCTTGATTAAAAATTCTGGACATTTATTCATAATGAGTTTGTGTATGAGTGCATTGTGCCACACCGTATCAAAAGCTTTTTCTACATCTAGTAGAACTAATCCTGTAGATTTTTTTTCTGTAAAATTTTCTTTCACGTGTTTACTGATTCTAAGAACTTGGTGTGACGTGTTATGTTCTTTTCTGAAACCAAATTGCTGCATCGGTATAATATTCTTATCATTTATGAAAGTTTCTAATTCAATTCGAATTAACTTTTCAAGGATCTTGCTAATACTACTCAGTAGGCTAATAGGCCTGTAACTCACTGGATCATTACGGGGTTTTCCTGGCTTCAATATTGGAACCAAATAAATCAAATAAATAAATCCACTGATGGGAAGTTGTTTAAGGAATTGATTTTGTATGCCATCAATTCCCGGAGATTTTTGATTTTTCAGATCACATATCAAATACTCTATATCTTCCACGGTAACTTGTTCATCATCGGGGGAAACTTATTATTGTCCTATTAAATTCACAGATAGATGTATCTACAATATTAGTCGAAACTGGGTTAAGATTTACAGAAGCAACATGATTATTAGTAAAAGTATTTGCGAGAGCATTTGCTTTAGCTTCATTCGAAGTAAAAACTATCCCTGATAACTCGAGTGGTGGTATTTGCGTATTTTTCTTTTTAATAATTTTGTAAATATTCCAAAACGGCTTACAACTAGGATGTAAGGAACAAAGTTTATTATTCCACTCTTTGTTTCGGAACACCAAAATTGATTCTGTTATTAATTTATTAAGATGGTTCATTTCTTGAAAATCATATTGCTGTCTGAATCTTTGCCATTTTCGTCTGCACATATTTCTCCTTTTAATAAGATCTAGGATTGAACGAGGAAGGACAATCGTTCGTTTGTTAACTGATTTCTTAGGGACTGAAAGATTGATACTATCTTTTATGGTTTTTTCAAAATACTCAACACAGGCATCTACATCTTGACAACATGTAACGGTTTCAAAACGATTTTGAGATTGACGAATTTTTGAATTAAAGTGGGAACGATAAAGGTGCCAATTGGCATTCTAAAAATCTAAATATTGTAGATATAATAAATTTGGCATAAGTGCAGTATCACAGCAGACAGGAAGATGATCCGAACTAAGAGCATTCGCTGTAAAAGGGGTCATAAAGCAATGAGGAATATTTGAAATAAATAAATCTATTGTAGATGGTGAAGATCTCCTTGAGGCAGGGATATACGTTGGACCGTTTGGGTACATTAGAGTGATGGGATATCTCATCGTGAAATCTAGCAAATCATTACCCCACGAGTTTGCCCTAAGACAACCCCATTCTCGGTGTTTACAATTAAAGTCTCCGCCTATTATAAATTGGTCATTACTTATTAATTTCTTTAAATCATTCTTAAAATGTCGCTTTTTAATATTATTGGATCTACCGCCGGGAAAGTAGATGGAATAAATTTTGAGTTTATTCGAACTTTCAAGTACTAATTCGATTCCAATTGCTTCAATAATATTAGTATTAATTTTCGGTAGTACAACGTGTTTTATTTCCTTTTTAAGGAGGATGGCTACATCGCCGCCCAAACTCTCTCTATCTAATCTATGACATATATAGTGTGCCCAAGCAGGGGGGTTGCAGGGGGGCAGCATGCCACCCCATAGATACTTTACTGTTTATATATTGTAATGTTGGAAGCTAGCACTGATTTATTTATGTAAGCAAGCAAAAAATATCAAACATTTTATAGAAAAGTAGTTTTAGTTAATTTCAATTTTTTCAAAAACTAGAAGCCATAGAACCATGCGGTTTTTTGTGTTCGATTAAGAACTGATAGGTACATGGAACGCATATAAGCTTATTTACAATTTCATTTCACAATTTTGAAAACAATCGGTCTAAACTTTTTTTTTCACGTTTTTTATCAAAATTTGGACTTTGAATGCAAATTTCTCAAAAACCATTGGCATAAGTAAATTAATTTAAAAGGAGAATTATAGAACAAACTTTTGGCTCTCAAATGCAGTACAGCACTTTATTGTAAGTGATGCCGTTGTTTTTTAATATTTTTTTTTTTCAATTTAAATTATTTTTTCTAAAAGTGCCCCTACCTCCTAAACGGGGGGAGATAGACCCCCCCTCCCAAAGTAAAAATTGCTTGGTTTTTACCCCTCTACAAAAACCCGTTATCAAATCTTGGCGGCCAAGTTATCGTACTCTCCCCGAGGGTTGCATTTAAAAATAAGAAAAAAAGACCAAAGTGCAGTGTGCAACTTTGAAGCCTTGGAAGACGACTTTTGTTGTATGTTATAGGTGGAAGACTATTTATTTTATGTTTATTACATTAAGAGTTAGCATATATAGAAATTTCATCTTCGCGGGAATGAATTTTTTTCAAAAAAGTTTTGCGGTTTTTGCGTGGGTGGAAGACGTATTTTGTTGTGGGATACAGGTGGAAGACTATATTTTTCAAACTTCTTATGTGTCAGATAATGCGCCGAAAAAGTTTCACGTTTGCGGCTATGAATTTTTTTCATGATTTTTTTGCGGGGTTTGAAACACTCCTGTAACCCCCCGTTGTACTCTTGAGATGGAAGACCATGAAATTATTGTTAGTTATAACACGAATAACTCATATACGAAAAATTAAGCTGGCGAAAATGGTGTAATGAAATCTGTCGCTGCCTCCCGGACTACAAGAACTAAAGCCTCTTGACCATTTCAAGCGTCGTCAATGGTCAGAATGGTGGCAAGAAATGGCAACAGTGGATGATTAATTTTCGAAGAAAATCATCTTCAGTGATGAGGCACATTTTCACCTCAGTGGATTCGTCAATAAGCAGAATTGCCGCATTCCGGCGAATGACAATCCAAGAGTGATTGTCGAAAAACAAATGCACCCACAAAGAGTGACTGTTTGGTGCCGTATTTTTTTCCAAAATGAGGCCGGTCAGGCAGTTACTGTGAATGGTGTTCGCTATCGTGAGATGATAACGAACTTTTTATGGCCCGAATTGGAAGATATGGATGTGGACGATATGTGGTTTCAACAGGACGGTGCCAATTGCCACACAGCTATCGAAACAATGGCTCTTTGGCCGTGTTATCTCACGTGGTGGCGATGTCAATTGGCCGCCAAGATCATGTGATTTGACACCGTTGGACTTCTTTCTTTGGGGTTATTTGAAAAAAAAAAACGTGTACGTCGATAGGCCAGCAACAATTCAAGAGCTAAAGGATGATATAATTCGGCACATTAACGGCATAGAACCTCAATTATACCTCAGCGTCATCGCAAATTTGGACCATCGGGTGGAGGTGTGCCGCCGAGGTCGCGGCGTCCATTTTGCCAATATTTTGTTCCATACATAATTGAACCATACCATATTATCATAATAAAAAGAAATGACAATAATTTCCTAAATAATTTGTGTTTTATTCAAAATCAACATCGGCCCTTAAAATTTAACCACCCTTTAAATATTAATTGTTTTTCTTCTATAAAATTAATTTTATTTGCCTAAAACTAAAATTCGGAAAATTCTTAATTTCAAAGGATAATGTTAAAAATATTTTTTTTTTTTTTTGAAAATTGCTTATTTTTCAGATTTCTTAAATAAAGTATGAAACTATAATGTTTTAAGTAGAAAAAAGTGAAAACCGTTTCAAAATCCATCTATTATTTTAAAATTTACAGCCCGATGACCACTTTTTCATGTTTTCGTTCCACTGTGCGCCACCGTTTTAGAGCAAAATACAATTTTCGGAAACCCTTTTTTAACATTTGTATGGGGAGTACCGTTATTTTTTTATTTGTCAAGTTTAGAAAAAAATCGAGTATAGATTTTTCGAAATATTGAGTTTTGAAAAAAAAAAATTCAAACTTTCTTAAAAATCCGATTTTTTTTTTTAATATTAAAATACAATACCATACTATTTAAATTTTTGGGAGCTTTAGCATAAAAAATGATCAAAATCGGGGTACCATCAATAGCCAATTTTCGGAAAAACTTTTACAGCTAATTTCCTAGCTTTGACTTTGAAATTTTTAGAATTAAAAAAAAAATCTGTCGAACAGTTTTTGAGAAAAAAAAATATTTATTAAATTTCGAACAAAAATCGTCTTAAAAAAAATAAATAAAATGCACGACTGGATCGCACGTACTTACTCTTATGTAAAAGTACTCGTACTTTGGAATTTAAAATACATTTTATAAATATAAAACATAGATTAAAATGAGATAAAAATTGGATTTTTTTTTATTTTTCGAAAATTTGTATATAAAATATTATTTTTATGAGAAAGTCGAAAATCAAAAAAAGGTTATATGACAGGTTAATATCTACCGTTAAGAACAGTTTTTCCCAAACATTTTTTTAGTCAAAATGTAGCCCATGTCCATATTAGCACACCTATTTTCTTTATCAAAATCGTTTGAGCGGTTTTCGAGATAAATGTATTACGGGTGTATGTAGGGCAACCGTTAGTTTTGAAGCTAAAAAAATGCAATTTCCCCTTTATGGAATCACCGAAGACCCTTAAGTTCGATTTTGAAGAAAATAAGAAAATACCTCCAGTGGTTTAGGCTGTAGATCGAGGTACAGACATACAGACACAGAATTGTCGGACTCACTTTTTTCGTCTTCGCTATCATCCTAGTGTCAACTTTTCCAAATGCAGAACTTGCCCTATAGTACTTATATTGTACCTACTATATAAATTAAAGATATGAAATAATTTTGTTAAACCATATCTATTGTTAGCCTTTTAATTATTTATTAAGAAACCATTTGTTTATAATTTTTATTATTTTTTTAAAAATTCAAACTGTTTTAATCGATCTTAATATACGACTATCTTTATCTCCTAGCACAATTCACACAACCAGTATCAATAATTTATGCAGGCCTTCGGTACCTTTTAAGACTTTCTTAAGAGAGTAATCTTATCGAACCTTAACTTTTAAATCCTCAAGTGACCAATAAAACTTAAGAATCAATAACTATAAAGAAAACTTCGATGAATATAGCACAACTTTTGCACTTAACTACTTTCGTAAACCTTTAAACATTCAACTTAAGTCTCGAAAAAAAATCCCTCGATACGCCCACAAAAAGGCTTATCCTAAATTTATGTGCAAATTTCCCTTTTTATGTTTTGAAAAATATTCGAATAAAAGAACAGAAACTCCCAAACTTGAAGTTTGCATGTGTTACCTCGATAAGAGGACATTAGGATATAACTAACCTGAGGTTCCTGAAAAACAAAAAAAAAACCATTACAAAACTTTTCGTGTTAAATTTCTCAGCTCTTATCATTTTTTAATAGGCAAACGAATTCCGCATAGAAATTGGAGGTGGATTTATGTGTTCTATGCATGATGCAAGATGTGTTGAATATTTTATCACACTATCCTAGGATAAGGCACATGCTATACTCACTACTCAGTGTTGGACTTGAGCGAGTCAATGTTACAGGCTCCGATTAGCGGCAGTGTTCAAAAAATTATATTCTAATTGATAAATTCTAAAATAAGTCGAAAATATATTATCAAAGAATTTTTGAACTGAAGCTTCTAACGCAGCGTTGTTGAGGGCAATTCACATAGAAAATTTAACGAGCCGGAAGTCACTTCACACCATGTTTCACTGAGGAGTTAAAAACGGGATGAAAATCGCGAACAAATAATTATCTGTTTCGTGCTTTGCCAAAACGTTTTCAATAAATACACCCTTAGTGATATTTAATTGAAATTAAACATCCCATTTTACAATTTTGCGCTTCGCACTTACTCAGTTCACATCCAGTTTCGGGAGCAAATATACGATGGACATAGAAAACGTCTTAATTGTCTTTGAATCTCGTCCAAAGGTGGCTGGATTCCAATCTTGTGTTACAGGAAAGGGTTCCGATCAGAAATTTCCCCGGATTGCGAGGTATGGACACAAATTTCCTATAAGGATTTCGCCTAGACTTTTTTAAAATTCCCCGAAAAAGAAAGGAAAAAGAAGGAAAAGATTACTCGAAAAAGATTCACCGAGAGCGTTCTGACCTAGATTACATGCTAGGGATAAGGGTTTCCTTAAAGAATTCCCCCCATTTAGTACCAAAAGTTCCAGACCTATTAGTCCATCATCATTCCTTCTCAAAAATTTTGAGCGACTGATTAATATTCATTCAAAAAAGATTGACACTAGACTTCAGTCTACAGCTCAGCACGAGTATTATAAAGGGAAATCGGTGGAAACAGCTTATACACTGGTAAGAAACATCGAATACTTCTTCCATCATAAATACTATACTTTGGTTGCCTTCCTTGATATGCAGGGCGCTTTTAACAAATCTCTGAATGTAGAAAGTTCGCTTGGAGAATTGATCAATCAAATTCTAAATAGCAGGATTATTAATTCATAGCTGGGCGGGTTGTCTGCGAGAAGATGTGTCAGAAGAAGACACCGCAAGCCCGTGTCCTATCTCCTCTTCTTTAGAACTTGGTAGCGAATAAGCTGAGATATCTGAAAGCGGAAAGTTACAGAGTGCTTGCCTAAAACTATCCCGATCAGTGTGGACTGGCTGGGTGTTAACCCTCACAAAACATATCTTGTCCTCTTCTCCAAGAAATATAAAATTCCCCATATGCCCTTCCATTAAAGGTATACCATTTGCATTCTCCGAAGAAGCAAAATACTTGGGTCTTTTTTAGATAAGAAGTTTAGTTGGAAACGGAGCATTCAAGAAAGGGTTAAAAAGCCCATAGTTGCACTCTTCTCATCCAAAAAAGACATTGGGAATAAATGGGGGCTCCAACCCCGCATTTCTCACTGGCTATACAGCTCGGTAATCAGACCTATTCTAACTTACGGCGGAGTGGCAGTATAGTGGACAGTTTTAGACATTGTTTAATACTAAGCAAGGTCCACCGGTCAGCTTTGCTTTGCATGAGCAAATTACTTCGCATGACTCCCTCCGCTACACTGGACATTCTGTTTATTCTTATACTCCTCGATAAAAGCCTCCTTGTACGGGATCAATAATGAAATTGATCACTCCATAATTCTGAACTCATTCGGTTCACTTCCAAGTAGCATCGATTGCACCATCATCCCTGAGATTCTATTTGATAAAAACTTTCAGGAGGACATGACATTCTTGGCAGATGATTCAGCCCATTCTTGGTGGAGGTGTATATTCAGACAGTTTCAGACAGATTCAGTCTCTGTTTTTTGTCTTCCCAATCTCTGTAGCTTGTTCCAGGTGGCCAAAATGGCAATCAAAGAAGTCCTGTCTTGGCTTAAAGAAAACATGATATCAATCAAAGATATTCGTACTTCTCGGACAGGTAAGCAGCCATTAAATCTCTTGATTCTGTAACAGCCCTTAACTGCCGATCATCTCTGATGGCGATGGCACTGCAGTTGGCTACCGGCCCACACGGACATTTCGCATTTCATTCTAAAGCTGATGAACTCGCCAAAAGTGGAACAATGATACTTTTATTGCCAAAACCAATTATAGGTACTTTCATCGCTACGTTTAAAGTTATGCTAAAGCAAGAGGCTAATGCTGGATTTGAAGCGTTCCAAAGGTTTAATACCTTTAACCAGTGGCATATAGGCTCCCTTATAGGTGTTATTACAAGACTCTCGTTTGATAAGCCAGCACGGAACGGGCTATGCAGAAGCTGCATAGAAAAAGAAGAGGAGGAATCGATTCCTCACCCTCTTTGTAGATATCCTGCTTTATCCCAAAGACGTAGACTTCACCTGGGATACTTCTACTACAATAATCTTAGTGATCTTGCAAATATAGATATTGGCAATCTCGTTCGGTTCATAAGGAGCTCCGATTGGTTTAACGATTAGGGAGATAGTCTCCAAGATTCAATGAGGTTTTACTTTGGACAAACTAATGGTCTAAGAGTTTCGACTCTCCTGCTGACCGCCACGTCAACCTTACCGAAATACTCCCGCCAGCACCTCTTATATGCAAACACTTCAAGGCTTCTTTGGACGAGGTTTCTCGAAAGGCTTTCTACCAGACCTTTCCCTAGATTTCATTCTATGGACCAGGATTTCCTGTAAGAATTTTCCCCATCATTTCCCTTTTTAATTGTCTCCTCTTACCAGACTTTTCCCTTGATTGCATGCTAGAGTTAAGAATTTCCATTAATTTCCGCCAGTATATTACCCAGACGACGACCTGACTTTTTGACACAAGGTTCATTGAGAGGGTTCTTCGAGAAAGTTCTGATCAGACCTATCCCTTGATCAATTGCTAGAGATAAGGAGATTAAGTATTCCCGCCAGTACTTTCTCTAGACAGCTTCCTCAGGGTGTCTTTGGACAAGGTTTCCCGAAAGCCTTCCGACCAGGCCTTTCCCTAGATTATATTCTAGGCACCAGGATTTCGTAAAAGGATTTTCCCCACTCCTTACTTATTTATTATTATAAGCTTAATACAAGCAATTAAACATACTTAGACAGACCCTTTTGTTGAGACCTTTTCCTTAACTGAACTGCATGCTACGGTTAAGATTTAACTTTAAGGATTTTCGTTAGTACATTGCTTAGATGGCGATTGGAAGGCTTCTTTGAACATCGTTTTTCGGGATGATTCCCCCAAAGGGCTCCCCTAGAGGGTTCTGTACAGACCCACTGTCTCTAGATGGCTTGCTCGGAATAAAGACTGCTTTTAAGAATTTCTTCTTGTATTTCCTAGCCAGCCTCTTCTGGGCTTCTTTGGACAAGGTTTCTCGAAAGGCTTTCGACCAGGCCTTTCCCTAGATTGCCTTCTAGGGACCAGGATTTTCTGAAAAAAATTTCCCCACTCTTTACTTAGACAGACCCTTCTGACCAGACCTTTCGCTTGATTGCATGCTGTGGTAAACACTTAACTTTAAGGATTTTCGCTAGTACATTGACCAGATGGCAACTGAAAGGCCTCTTTGAACATCTTCGGGATGATTTTTCCCAAAAGGTCTCCCCTAGAGAATTTTGAACAGACCTGCTATATCTAGATGGCTTGCTAGGAATAAGGACTGCTTTTTAGAATTTTTTCTTGCACTTTACCTACGCAGCCTCTTCTAGGCTTCTTTGGACAAAATTTCTCGAAAAGCTTCCGTAGATTACTTGCTAGGGTTAAGAACTTCTTTTAAGAATTTTTTCCAGTTCATTCTTTAGCCGAAGACTTAAAGACATCTTTGGAGGTGCCTCCCAAATCTTTACGTAGGCCTCTTCAAGACCTTAACTTTAAAAGCAGCAGCTAAAGTGACCTTAAATGACCTCAAAAGCCACACTGAATAAAACATTTTTTAACGCAAATCTTTAACTTGAAGTATACTTAATGAATCTTATGCGAAATTGCGCCCCCCGAAAACATGATGTATTAAGCTTCTTCTTAGTCGATTATCTGGAAAAATCCAGCCCTGACAATGTTATCTTCTCGTGCTCACTGACCTATTTCTTCTTCGTTTATATCTTCGTCGCTAGATACTAAAAACTATAAAGCACAAAAACAAAAAACAACAACAACAAGGCAGAAATCGTAGATTAGAGCTGGATTTCTATATTAGAATACCATTCTCTACACGCACACTCTCGGGTGGAATCTCTGCGAATATGCCTCAGCAGAGCGGAAATTTAAGACATTGTCAGCATTGCACCACTATTCCGGAAGAAGTCTCAAATGCTCCAATTTCGAATGCTTTCCCATTGTCTATGCGATGAAGGAAAACACATAAGAATTCACCCAAATTCAAAAATGGGAAATATTTTAAATGGCTAAAAGGGGCGGGGTGCTTATATGTCGACACACGAATATACTCCCCATAGAAACACACAGAGGACATTGAATATCCGCATAAGGCATAAATGTACTCAGCTTAAATTGGAATTTCCACACTTACATACGTAATGTGTAATGTACCAGCAGTTTTCTTATAGTCTGCGATGAAGCGTTGCAAATAAAGACGATTTAATGTGGGTATATATTGATTTTGGTGTACGAAATAGTCCTCATCAAGTCTTTACAAATTTGACTCAGAAACGACACTAACAAGAGGTCGTGAGAGCCTCGTATTTTGGAAGGGATTTTCTCATATGTGCTTCCCAAACTGTAACTGATCTTCGCAGACTGTTTACGGCACTTTGGAATGTTCTTCGTCGCTTATTCGTATACAAAAACAGGACACATACGTTCCCACACCATCGCGAGGATTGGCAATTTATACGTACTGGAGTTTGATTTGGTTCACTTCACTAACATTTTTTTTGTTTTGTTTTTGGGTTCAGCACTTGAAATTTTGAGAAATCTAAAATTCACCCTATGTAATCTACACGTACACGTCTTGCAGTTGTCCCTACTTGAAGTTCCTGATATGTTTGCAAAATATTTTAACACCCCCGGGCGAGAGAGGGGTAGAAAAAGAAATCGAACAAATTCGAGAGAGAGAAAGGGTCGACTTTGAGCGTGCAGTTCGCTGCGAAAACATTTCTTCGGCTTAATGAGATTTGTTTTATTTACTAGTTAATGCAGGACTTAGCTTTATAGTCCCCATTCTAGCTGTGTACACACTTACAATCCCTACCCCTTCCAGTCCTTCATCAAGGACACAGCAGGTACCTATTAAAATTCGTATATTTATTTCTCTACACTCGCCCTCAACTCCATATTGAGTGGGTTTTATTGTTTGGATTTTGGTGTAGAGTTTTAGGAAATTTTTAATGATTCTAAGTGTTGAACTTAGGAAAATGAAAACGAAAAAAAAAAACACTGGTAACCCCACCCATTTCAAAACATTTTAAGGGTCGCATAGGTTGAGAGGGTGGTTGATACGGGCACAGGAAGTTTATTGTACGAAAATGTTCAGTGTGTGGTGTTTAGAAAAAACAAAACAGGTTGACGTCTTTCGGTACTAATGGCCCATGGGTGAATACAAAAATAATGTAAAATAAACAAGAAGCCGTATATGACGTATTGATGTTAAAGTGAATTTGTCGACGACACGACAACGACACAGGGATAATTAGCTCTCGGATGTTTGCACAATTTAATGTTGGATTTTTTTTTTTTTTTTTTGAAGTACTCGTATCTATGTACCTTGTAGCTACAACGGACTCAAATTACACTGAATTCACTTATTTGAGTCATTAGAAAGTTTAAATTGGTTGACACGATTAGGTTGGGAGAGAGACAAATAAAATGGACGACTGGGTCGCAAGAACTTGCTCCTATGTAATAGACTAGGAATTTTAAAAACGAATGTTATTAGAGAAAACTGTTCATAAGGATAAAATTAATTTTTTAAATTCTTTTAGTAGTAAGAGACAAAAACAGAATGCTATGCAAATATGAATATATGCCAGAACAAAAATTATAAGTCCTTGTAGTGGTTTCTTAAAAAAAAGCTTTTATATACAAATTTTTTAAAAGATTTTTAAGAAAAAAGTTTGGTATGCCTACTTTAAGTTTTGATTACTGTACGAGTGAAAACTAAATTTCCAAAAAAAATATATTGAGCCGTTTTTGAAATATCGAATTTTCAAAAAAAAATGTTTTTTTTTTTTTTTTCAAAGTTCAAAAAATATTGTTTTTAAGTTTTGAAATGCAATGGTTTTAGACTTTTTAGAAGCATCTCTACATTTTTTATTTCATTAAAATCTGTTATTTCGATAATAAGTAATCCAAAATTTGAAAAAATGGTTATGTGGTAGGTACAAGCTGTAAATATCTTAATTTCAATTTTTTTTATAATAATTAAGATCGTTAAAATTAATTGAAATAAAAGAAAATTTATCAAAATTCTAAGCACCGTTTTCGATAAGAATTTGATTTTTGAAAACCATTTTTTAAAATTTGTATGGTCGGTACCTTTATTTTTAGGTAAAGTAAATTTTTTTTCATATTGAGTTTAAAAAAAAAATGAATTTCTTTTTAAAATTCAAATTTTTTTTTTTTTTTTGAAAATTTGAATACACAATTCTATTTAAGTTTTTGGAGAGCTTTAGCAAAAAAAATGATTAAAATCCGTGGTACCGTTTTTGAGAAAATCAAAACCAAAAAAAATGGTTTTTTGGGGACTACCCTCAATAACCAGTTTAAATGAAATTTGTTGTATCTTATTTTTTAAATCTGTCGAACAGTCTTTGAGAAAAAAAAAAATATTTACAAAATTTCGAAAAAAATCGTATGGCAGGTACCGTTATTTTTAGTCTTTAAAAAAAAAGAAAGAAACGTGTGGGGGGGGGGGAAATTAAAAATGATATCTACCAACTTTGAAGAAAATCGGTCGAGCCGCTTAGGCTGTAGTCGAACCGACAGACAGACCGACAGATAGACACACAGAATTGTGAGACCCACTTTTTTAGTCTTTGCTATCATCGTAATGTCAACTTTGATCAAAATCTCGAGTTCGATTTTTTTTTAAGAATGCATAACTTGCCTTATAGTACCTAAGTCGCAAGTAAAAAAATTAACACTGGCAGTTCAGCACAGACATTTCTTAGAAAATCCGGTCGATAAGTCTTCTTCCAAGTATCAATAAGGTATTCGAAAAACTTATCAATAGAGCTCTTTTCAAATATGGGCGGAGGACAACAGCATCATACCGGATACTCAGTTCGGTTTTAAGGCCGGACATATGAAACCTATCCAGTTGGCCGGTGAAGTAATTGAAATGCAGCGGGAGGTAAAATATCTAGGAATTATACTAGATAGTAAACTCCTCTGGATCAAACACTTAAATGCTATAGTCGGGAAAGCCACAAAAGCCCTAAAGACTTGCAGGCAAGTCATGGTGATGCAAACCGAACATCCATAGGTGGATGTACACTATGATGGTAAGACCCATCACTACCTATGGTGCGGTTGGTTGGCACAAGAAAACCGAATAAACAAAAACTAGGAAAGCCCTAGAAAAAGTCTAAAGGCTCGCATGTATCTGTATTACAGGAGCAATGATAACCTGCTATACCGCAGCTATGGAGGTCCTCTATTTATCCCCTCTACACGAGGTCATTAAAAGTGCTGGAGGAACTGGGACAGGCAAAATTATTGGTCTCAGAGAAAGGTACTTAATTGACAGGTCCACAATAACAAACCTTATTGACATCCCAAGAGATGGAATGATCAAAACACATAATTTCGAGAAAAACTTTTTTACACAGCTAAGAAACAAAAAAAATATTGGTAGGAGAGGAAAAAAACTACACACTCGAAACGAATACCATCAAATGGTAAACTGATGGGTCGAGCGAAGGACTGGTGCAGGAATCTTTGGACCAAGAACCAAATTTTTCATACCACCAGCATCTTCAAGCGGAGGTAAACGCCATAGGGAATACGTGGATCGTAATCTCGAAAAGAATTATCGTAACAAGAACATTACCATCATGTCAGACACTCAAGGCACTAAGCTCATACACCATCAGCACTAAATTGGTGTGGGAGTACATAAGCAGGCTAAATGAACTTGGCAACCAGAACAGGGTCACACTTTACTGGAAACGAAAAGGCAGATTCCCTAGCAAAAATAGACGCATCAACCCCTTTGACAGGGCCTATTGCGGAATAGCAGAAAATGTCATCAAAACTGAGGCAGGCGAAACTACTACTGGGCAATTACAACCAGCAACGTTTCGAAAACTGCATTAACTTAAGTAGGAATAACCTAAGAATAATAACAGGTATTCTAAGTGGACACTGCAAACTTAGAAGACACCTAAGTTTACTTGGTGTGGTAAGCAAGCAGTGCCAAATGTAGATTCTGCAACATGCATGAGGAAGCACCAGATCATATACTGGAAAAGTGTTGTCCACTCATGCACCAAAGAACATCTGGGACAATACTAGGTAGAAGAGAGCAACCTATTCTCTCTAAAAGTGCCACAAATACTAAAATTCTTAAAAGCAATAGGTTTGGAGGAGGAACTATAGGATGAGCAAGCTCATCTTTTTTTTAAGCAGGGGCACAATAGATCTACAGGTCGCAGGGCAATAACCCCCAATACAAATTTATTCATTCATTCAAGGCCGGACATGAAACAATTCATGCCTCGTCTAAACTAGTCTCTGATATCCAATGGTATCCAAATATATAGGGAATCTATTTAAAGCTGACCAGACTCGGCATAAGTAGATCACTATTGTATGTGCTTTATGACATGCTCAATGGTTGAAAGTTTGTTGTCCAAAGTGGCAATGTAATTTCTACCGCTATCTTCGATATCAAGAATGGTATGCAGAAGGGAGCGGTAAACTCGACAATTCTATTCAGCATTCACACCAGCGATCTGACAGGTAGGCTAGCTTAGGCAATTGCGTATGCCGACGACCTAATAGTGTACAGAACAGCTCCCCAAGTCGAGGTCATCAGAATTCTTTTGCAGCGTGACTTCAAAAAGTTGCATTACTCTCAAATGGAAAAGAATCGGGTGTTTGAGATGCAGTGTCTTAGATATTTCCTTCGATTAAACAGGACAAAAGACATTAATACTCCAACCAGGTTCTATACAACACAGACAACACACAAAACAGAATTG
This sequence comes from Philhelius festivus, assembly GCA_963931855.1. NCBI lineage: Eukaryota > Metazoa > Arthropoda > Insecta > Diptera > Syrphidae > Philhelius > Philhelius festivus. The sequence goes on from OZ007557.1 coordinate 44,326,210, forward strand.
ATAATTTGTGTACGTCTGAACGGCTTCCTACGGCTGATGCATTCCTCTACTTAGACAGTCGAGGGCTGGTTCATGATAAAATGGCGATTCCACTAATCTACAAAATAGGCCGTAGGACTCTGGATAGGCGTCTCCTTTATGGTCGAGACTTCTTAGAGCAAGACGGAAAAGATGGATTCAATAGGACTGTATCCCATCGGGACATGGTAAGACAGGGAGCACCAGTTCTGGTGGTTGTCTGATGATAGGGAATGTTGACTAGAGCATATAGGGCCAGTAAGTTAGTTGTAAGAATTTGATAAGAAGGCTAGTTTTTTATGAATTTTTGTCTAGCTCTAAGAAAGTTATAAGATTAATGTTAAAAAGTAAAATCCTCAGAAAATATATGTAAGAATAAGAATAAATTAATAAAATAAATAAAAAAAATAAGTTTAAATCCATATCTTCTATCGAAATGTGGGTGGAGGTGTGAATGGCAGCGTGAGTAGCAGTGTAAGCGGCTTGTAGCTGGCAGTGAAAGTTGCAGTGTGAGTGAGAGTGTGAGTGGCAGTGTGAGTGGCAATGTGAGTGGCAGTGTGAGTGGCAGTATGAGTGGCAATTTGAGTGGCAGTGTGAGTGGCAGTATGAGTGGCAGTGTGAGTAGTAGTATGAATGGCAATGTGAGTGGCGGTGTGAATGGCAATGAAGTGGCGGTGTGAGTGGCAGTGTGAACGGCTTGTAACTGGCAGTGAAAGTTGCAGTGTGAGTGGCAGAGTGAATGGCAATGTGAGTGGCGGTGTGAGTAGCAGTGTGAATGGCAATGTAAATGGCGGTGTGAATGTAAGTGTGACGTGTTGTAACTGGTAGTGAAAGTGGCAGTGTGAGTGGTAGTGTGAGTGACACAGTGAATGGCAATGTGAGTGGCGGTTTGAGTAGCAGTGTGAGTGGCTTGTAACTGGCAGTGTAGGTGGCAGTGTGAGTGGCTTGTATCTGGCAGTGTAAGTGGGAGAGTGAATGGCAATGTGAGAGGCGGTTTGAGTGGCAATGTGAGAGGCGGTTTGAGTGGCAGTGTGAGTGGCTTGTAACTGGCAGTGTAAGTGGCAGTGTGAGTGGCAGTGTGGGTAATAGTGTTAGTGACAGCGGGAGTGGCTAAGGGCGTGCCAGTAGGCGAATTTCGAAAAGTTATATGTCATGCTTTAGAATAAAGAATTAATTTCCACGCACAGAAATCGTTACTACAGGCCCTTTCAGTTATCATAAATTTCCTGGTTTTCGATAATCTGGGCAGAATTCAATCGAAGGAAGAAGGTATATAGAGAGTGGAACCATTGAACCCAATTTGTGATCGAATCAACAATAATAACTTATATGGAACATTCATTCTGCTGCTGTGCTTGATGTGTTTATTAGATTTGATCTTGAAAATAAACTGTAAGTGTATTTTCAAATTTAGTCATGTCCGAGTACTGCATCATAACAGAAAATTTCTCATGCTCCACTTACCCAGTTAAAGAAAAAAAATCAGAGGACCGTCTGACAATATGAAAAAACCTTTTTCTCGGAAATAGCTCCTAACACTTTATTCATAATTAAAATTTAGGCTGATATAGCAGTTATCGCCCGATTCCGTGTTTCCAACTTCAAATTGACAGTGCTTATCGATGACAGCGATAATCGTTGATTCAAATTTGAAATTTTTAGGGGATTCGTTTTGTAATAAAATGGAAACCAATTAATAGGTAAGGCAACTTGTAGCACCCTAATAACTATCTCTTCTAATTGAATATTTGAATATGTTGCAACTTAGAGAACACATATTTGCGCTGATTATTTCCACTTTTAATATGACATTCATTTGACATTTGTTTATCTGAAAATTATATTATCAAAATCGACTAATTCAAACTGCCAAAATCTTAATTATCATCGGATTAAATCGATACAAACATCATAAAACATTCAAACATTATAAACCTTTACCGTGCCAATTGAGTAAATATCCCAAACATTTTCAACAAGCAATCAAACTTCAAATATATTTACTTTGACAGAAGAATATTTATGGTTTGAAGTTGAAGAATTCTCAGTCATATGCAGAGATACACATCTTTTTTTTTTGTGATAAAATTACAAACTTATCGCCCTTAACACAAGAAAAAAAAAAAAACAAGCAGCACAAACTGTACAAATATTGGTCACTAACACAGGTAGTAAGTAAGTAGTTCCTTTATAGTAAACTCTTTATATGTCAATTCGGTGAAAGACAAACTCATGCCTCACTGCAGATACCGCCACCATAAAATGTATATGTATATGTAGGTTGTCCAAGATAAACCAAGAACCAACAGAAGAATCAACAACAACATCTGTTCAAATATGGGCCTTTTTCAGATGTGCTAATCTTGAATTTCGCATCGTCCCTTTCGTTGTTTTTTTTTTCTTTGTCTAGGGTAAAGTTGGGTGAAAAGGTGCATTATTTAATTTCAAGTTATTGATGAACGAAGGTAATTTAAAAAAAAAAAGCAGTAGTAAAGTACGTTCCTTGGGTTTATACCACCTTAACGTGATTCCTATTTGTCAACTGAGAAGCTTCCCAAATCTTCATATGCTAGATTTACAGATTTATAACTGTGTACAGATCTCTTGTGAGACACTAAGGTCTAGTGACTTAAAATCTCAACCAATCCCGGGTGTATATTTTTCGGCGCCAGAAATAAAGATAGCCTACAATTGTCGGCCGAAACTGAACGGCTACGATGAGAGACACTTTATCATGATAAGACATATTCTTGGAAGATTTGTCACTTATTCGCAAAAGGCAGTACCCCTAAACTTACATAAATGAAACTAACGGACCATTACGAGAAGGGGTACAAGACAATGGACTTGGATAACGATTTGTATCAGACCCAGGATCATCTGATATTAACTGAAGAAGGAACAATTAACACGAAAAAGGCAGTAAGAATGATATCTCAAATTACCGTCCCATATCTTGATTGATAACAAAAAATAATTAGCATAATTAGTGGGAGCAATAAATGGTTGTTCAACGACTTATCAATTAGTTTCCACGACCCTTAATGCTTTGGAAAAAGGAAACGATGTCGATGCAGTCACCACAGGCTTCAATAAATTCAATAAAGAATTCAGGGTTGCAAAAGCTTAAGTCACTTGTTAGCTTAAGCTTGGCTTTAATTCACAAGCTAGTGAGTGACTTATGAATTAAAAAAAATATAATTCAGCAGCTAGGAACTGACTTATGAATTAAAAAAAATTTAATGACTTGTGAATTAAAAAAAATTAAATCATAAGCTTCTTAGTGACTTATGAATTAAAAAAAATTAATTCAGAATCTACTAAGTGACTTATGGATTAAAAAAATTTAAGTCATGGGCAAGTAAGTGACTTATGAATTAAAAAAATTTAATTCCCAACCTACTAAGTGACTTAGGAATTAAAAAAATTCAAGTCATGAGCAAGTAAGTGACTTATGAATTAAAAAAATTCAAATCATCAGCAAGTAAGTGACTTATGAATTAAAAAATTTAATTCAAAACCAACTTAGTGACTTATGAATTAAAAAAAATTTAATTCATAAGTTAATGGATAAATGCTGATTAGAAAAATTATGAAATGGATAATTTATAAGCTAGCGTGATAATCTTATGATTTAAAAACTAGATTTGAAAGATTTCGTTAATAATTAAATAATTATGTAGTCAAAACAAGCTTAAAAATTTCCAATCTACCAACTAACTTATGAATTAAATTTTTTTTTAATTCACAAGTCACCACCTGACTTGTGAATTAAATTTTTTTTAATTCATAAGTCACTTACTCCCTGATGACTTGATTTTTTTTTAATTCATAAGTCACTTAGTAGGTGGCGAATTATTTTTTTTTTAATTCAGAAGTCACTTTGTTGCTCATGATTTGAAATTTTTTAATTCATAAGTCGCTTACTCCCTGATGACTTAATTTTTTTTAATTCATAAGTCTCTTGGTAGCTGGTGAATTAAATTTTTTTTAATTCATAAGTCACTTAGTAGCTTAGGATTTAAATTTTTTTTAATTCATAAGTCACTTTGGGGTTGTGAATTAAATTTTTTTTTAATTCATAAGTCACCAAATATCTTATGAATTAAATTTTTTTAATTCACAAGTCATCTATAGACTTATGACTTAAGGATTTTTTAATTCAAAAATTCGCAACCCTGAAAGAATTTGATAAAATCTATAACCAAATTATTTACTTTCTAAAAGTGTTTGGTTTTCCACCATTATTCATTCAATGGGTTATATCCTACTTAGAGAACCGCTTATAAGAGATTATGTTCGGATGCTCTGAGCTTGAAACCATTTACGCCAACTCAGGCGTTCCTCAGGGAAGCCATCTTGACCCACTTCTGTTTTTTTCCTGCCATTCATGATCTTGATTTAATTACTTTCCATTCTTACCTTTCTATGTATGCCGATGACATACAAATTTTAAAAGTAATATAAAACTCTTTTGATTCTTCCCTACTTTAGCAAGATTAATACTTTTTTCTTGCTTGGTGCGATATAAAATTCCTAGAACTCATTGAAAGAAAATGTCAATCCATGACCTTTTCTAGGAAACGCCTCTACTTACGCCCTCAAATTTACGAGTATCACTTCTGCTATGACTCTGTTCCGAGATCTTGACATAATATGCGATAAAGAGCTCAATTTCCGTACGCACATTGACCATATTATAGCAAAAGCGAATTCTGGCATAGGACGTACTGTTAAACTCAGAGATTCCTTGTTTAGCCGCACTACACGAATGTGGAATGCTTTAACCGACTGAATATTTCCCTTCCAATGAGAAGTAGACATTCAAAACAAACTAATGTGCATCTGTATCTCCTATTAAATCTTCTCCAACTTTCCTAAAACGCTCGCACGCTTGTCAAGCATTTTAAGGATAGTTCAAATCCTTTTAGTCGCATGTATGTATGGTATCTACTGATAACTGAATATAGTCAGTTACTATAACACAGTCAGTGCACAGTTAAAATGCTCCAATCACCATCATTATTGTGTACATTTCACGTTCATGTAGTCCGACAGAAGAAAGAATCTCTCCACTTTACAGTACGTCCGAAATTGAGCTCGATATTTTTTAAATTTTCTCATGCATTTTTTATATTTCTACTATAGCTATGTCCCCGGAGAAGGCTTTATTAAATATTGTGGGTATGTTGGACGTATTCAAAATTGCAGAGGCCAATCGGAGAAGTTTCAGTGCTTCCAATGATCAACAGACTTCAGTTCCTGATTGAATTTCACCTTGCTTCGAATATTGCGTTATCTCACTGGCAGAAAAATATAGGTAAGCAAGTTGACTCGAATTTATCCACTATACGCACAGACTTCTCTTAAATAAATAAATAAGGACATAATGACCTAAACTTACTTACAACTCTCAACTATTCCTGTATGCGTGTTATCAGGAATGGAGGAGACCTACAATTTTCCGTGAGCAGCACTTTTCATGACAACAGATACTCTTGGAGGATTTATCACTTGCTTGCAAGAGGCATTACAACTCCGAAAAATATTTATCCAGCGTCTGAGAATCGAACCCAAGACCCCATGCATGACAGTTCAATGCACTAGCCATTATACTAAGAGGTACTACAAGTCAACAGTCTTCTCTGGCAGGACCTAAAATTGTTGTAAACAGCACGACCACGACTCAAAATTTGGGCAGTAGTAATTTACTAAAATTGTTATGCCTCCATTAAACAATCCATTAAAATTCGTCTCCTTTCGAGACGGCAGCATAAGACCTTCTTCATACTTTCAATTTTTATATTTGACAAATTAGTGGAAATGCACTTCTCATCACTCCAGAAAGCCTTCAGAATCATGCTTTTGATTAGGACCAATAATCATAATAGCCTTCATTAATTTCAACCTCCAAAATTTGTAAGACGAAAAGTTGTGGTTTGTAGTACCCCATGGTACAATGGTAAGTGCGTTGCTCCATCACGTCGAAGGTATTAGATCGATTCCCATCCGTTGTCACCTAAAAAACAACAATTTTGTTTTTCTTTTTTTTTTGTCAGGGATACTGCCTTTTGTGAGTTAGTGACAAATCCTTTAAGAATATCTCTTGTGAAAAGTGCTTCTCAGAAAAATGTAAGTAGCCTCAATTCTTGCAGAAACACACAAAAAACACTGACTAACTGAGATCTTATTTCGGTGAGTTAAAAAATAAAATGCACGACTGGGTCGCACGAACTTGCTCCTATGTAATAGACTAGGACTTTTAAAAACGAATGTTATTAAAGAAAACTTTTCATAAGGATAAAATGAATTTTTTAAATTCTTTTAGTAGCAAGACATAAAAACAGAATGCTATGCAAATATGAATTTATGCAAGAACAAAAATTATAAATCGTTGTAGTGGTTTCTTAAAAAAATAAGCTTTTATGTACAAAATTTTTTTTAAAACATTTTTAAGAAAAAATGATGGTACGCCAACTTTAAGTTTTTATTATTGTACGAATAAGAGTTAAATTTCCAAGAAAAATATTAAGCCGTTCTTGAGATATCGAATTTTCCAAAAAAAAAAAAAAAAAAAACACTTTTTTTCTAAAAATTTTTCTAAAAATTTAAAAAATTTAAAACAACGTAGTCTCCGAAAACATCACGTACGATATGTTGTAAAAAGTAACGTAGTTATCCCGATTAAAAGAAATTGTTTCGAATAAACAACAAAAGAATGTTAGCTTAATCAAAAAACTTAGTCACATTAATTGAGAAACAGGACTAAAATTCAAAATTTCTATGATTGTTTATTTTAACCGAGTATCGTGTTTAAATCAAATAACTGCACTAAATTAGTAGATTTAATGTAACACATTTCCTATTTAATAATCAACGATCTTCTTTTTACTTGCGATATACATATGTATGTAGGTACTATAGGGCAAGTTTTGGAAGAAAAAACGAACTCGAGATTTTGATCAAAGTTGACATAACGATGATAGCGAAGACGAATAAAATGGGTCCGACTATTCCGTCTGTCTCTCTGTATGTCTGTATGGCTGTATGTCTGTGTGTCTGTATGTCTGAAACCACGATCAACAGCCTAAGCCACTGGAGCTATTTTCTTCAAACTCGGTACTTAAGGGTCTTCGGTGATTCCCTATAGGCAAAATTGAATTTTATTTAGCTGCAAAACTAACGGTACCCCCCTCACACCCGCAATGCAAAATCCTATTTATCTCGAAAACGGCTTTAACGATTTTGACAAAAAAAATAGGTGTGATATTATAGACATGGACTACATTCAAGTGAAAAAAAAATTTTCAGGCAAAATGTTATTAACGGTACCTGAAATAGAACCGTTTTTTTATTTTCGAGTTTATCATCAACGGCTCTAACGATTTTAATCAAAAATTTTCAGCGGGAGCCCCCTTAAGTTTAAAATAATATTGTATATAAATTTCTTTATGAAAAATCAATATCTTTAAAACGTGCGAACGATTATTTTTTGAAATTATTTCCTAAAATCTATACTACTAAATTCTTAAAATTGGGATTCCAAATTTTGTTAAAAAAAAAATTTAAAAGAAATTTGTTATATAAAAAATTAATTTAATAATAAAACGATTTTTAAACTTTGTTTGCATAACAGGGTTATAATTCGCAATTTCCAAAATTGTTTATTTTAACCGAGTATCGTGTTTAAATAAATATATTCAATCAAATTAATCTAATTTAACACATTTCCTATTTAATAATAAAAAATCATCTTTTTATTGAATTAGGCTGTTTTCGAAAACGTCAAATAACCGTCAATTTGATCGTCATTTTTTTAACACATATACTGATATCGTCAATTATGATATCGTCCTGCTTACACAAAATTCGTTTGATCAACGTCAGTCAATTTTCTTACAAACGCATTTACAAAAACGCTCTTTGACTTATCAGTATTTTTGGCGTCAACTCGATTTTTTTACTGCGGAGTTTCGCCGAAAATAACTTTATCGAAGATATGACTTTCGCGAACTCCGTTATAATGAAAATAATGCTTTTGCATACAAATTTCGTTTGGGTTTACACAAACAGTTAATTTTTGCAGTTTGCTTTTAAGAACATCTTGAAATTGTATTTTTGAGTCAATTGACGTTTTCGAAGACGGCTCTTAACTAATAGTTATGTTGTTTAAATTAATCAAATATTTAGGTTTAAATAATTTATCATGCTTATTAAACCTTACTAAGTAAATTAGTTAAAATTCTATAAACGAAATATCTTCTCGGTTGATTTAACCGATTGCTAATGTTCAAAATAATAAATCCAATTTGTTATTGTAAAATATTGCATACCAACTTGGTTAAATCAATCAATCAGATTTATTATTTATTATTTAACCGAGGTGACTCGTGCAATTTTAACCGGGTAAGTTTGCAGGTTGTATATTTGCAGTCTCGTTAGTTTAATTTTACACGAGTTTTACTTTGTTTTTAACTGATAAATTTTCTACGTGCAGGACCTAGTTTTCTAAGAAAATTCCTAACAAACTATTTAAGAACTGGAAACATCATTCAATAACCCATGCACACGTACTTGTCAACCCCACTTCACCCTACATCTGTTTTTTTTTTGTTGCCTGCTTTTTGTGGGCAGTCGATGGTTTGCAGTGGTGGCTCCTCGGATTACTGGTTGTCATTGTGCAGTCACAGCTGGGTAAATTTTACAATTTTATTTAAGGCAAAGACAAGTTAAAGAAGAAGAAACAAAATACAACTAAAAATAAGAAAACTAAACTTGGCACTATACTATACTACATATAATGATCTCCAAGTGTTAGAAAGTACGAGTATTAATTTATCAATTTCAACGCCAGTAGAGATGGGTTGGTAAGGAAAAAAAGTCCCCAAGTAATTAGATGGGACTGTCTTCGAAGTTTTATTGTGCGTTGCAGAAAATCAGGTCACATTTTAAGTTGACATTTTTCCTGCAGCACAACAAAAGCAGCAAAACGAGCTTATAGCCGGTTTTGTCTGCCTAAAAGCTTATACATCGGTTACCGGCCGGTTTTTCATTTGTATTTGTTGCTGTCTCGGTTTACCTTCTTCTTTATATTTCAAGTCTCCATTGTGTACGAGTATCATCGTTCATCGCATCAGTGAATCATTTCTTTATTTTTATTTTGTATGTTTGAATGCATGGCATGTGGCATGACACAGTAATTTTCATCTATTGTTTCATTTACCTGCTGACTGGGGGGAGTTGGGTGTTTTTTTTTTATTGGAACAAAAAATCGTTTATACTGACTTTTGCGTGATATAGTAATTATTTTGTTATTTATGGTAAAATGGCCGTAAATGCTGATTAATTTAAATTTAAATTGAAAAACTTACATATATGCATTTGCATACTCGAAAGTCGACCATAAAATAAGTCAAGGTCCAGTGGTAGAAAAGATGTTTTTTTTTCGTGTTGTTGTTGTTGTTTTTCTGTTTTGAAACAAATGCCAACACCCTATAATTATTATTAAATTAATTTGAGAAGGTCGTTCTATTTGAAATTGCTGTTGCTGTTGGTATGAAGATATAGAGAGCAGAACGGTTAAGGACATTTTAAAGTTTTAATTACAAATAAGTGAGAAAGCTTTTTTGAATCTGTGCCAAATAGCAATGGTTGGAAGAACTACGACAACAATATATAGAGTACAACAAACCCGAATGGAAAAATAGTTATGAAATTGCCATTGTTCTTGACACTACAATAATTTCAGGTTCTAACAGAATGGTAAGCACAAAATAATTGTGAGAGAAGAGTTTAATGTGACGTGAAGAAAGGAATTTTGTTAGTCAAAACTTTAAGATACAACGTGGGCTACCGATAAACAGGACAATTAATTTACGAGTTAAATCGTGCTGTTATTGCATAAAATGTAAGGGGATATTTTCCTAATGTGAAATTGAAGCAACCAATAAGGATATGTACAGTAGGTGGCCATACTATTAGGGACATTTTGGATTTTCAAGTTTGGCAAAAAAAAAATTAAAAAAAAAAAAAAAAATTAAAAAAAAAAATTAAAAAAAAAAAAATTAAAAAAAAAAAAAAAAATTAAAAAAAAAAAAAAAAAATTAAAAAAAAAAAAAAAAAATTAAAAAAAAAAAAATAAAAAAATAAAAACAAAAAAAATAAAAACAAAAAAAATAAAAACAAAAAAAAATAAAAACAAAAAAAAAATAAAAACAAAAAAATAAAAACAAAAAAAATAAAAACAAAAAAAAAATAGTATTTGTATTTTATTGGGATAGTAAAAATAACAAAAAATGTATGTAATCTTCTTGGTGGAGCAATAATCTGTCATCAAAACTAAGATACAAGGTAAGAAAGCTCTTCAATAAAGCGAAGAGTACTGGAGAGTGGCATAACTACTCTGCAGAGTTGACCAAATATAACGGGGAAATAAGGAGAGCTAAGAGGAATAGTTTTGCGAATTTCTATGAGGGCATTTAGTCGATACCTGCAGCAGCAAGATTACACAAGGCTTTAGCCAAAGATAACACATTAACCTCTTTGGTACTTCGTTACGCCGATGGTAGTTTCACTGAAAACGAGGAGCAAAGGTCAATCATATTACTAAATACTCATTTTCCAGGCAGCTTACCAATGGTAGGAAATACGATAGAGAGAATACCTCTAAAGCCTAATAAGGAAGACTTGAAGATAGCTTCGACTATCTGTTCAGGCAACAGGATTGAATGGACGTTAAGTACCTTTCAAATCACCGGGCGTAGATGGCATCTTTCCTGCACTTTTGCAGAAAGGTAAAGAAAAACTAATGCCCTATATTATTATACTCTGTTCAATTTATATTTGAAGTACAGGGAAGAAAGGATATTTGCCTTTCAGTCTGACCATTATGGATTTCAATAAGCTGTCTTTAATTTAAAGCTCTTACAGGATTACCGTATGACTGTAGGAGCATTAAAAATTGCCCGCAAATCTTAGAAAAATATTTGCTACTAAAAGCTCGAAAAAGCTTAAATCCTGAAAGTTACATAGCACAAACCAAAGAAAATGCCATATGAATTTCTATCAACTCGGCAATGGTAACTCTGATTCAGTGTTTTTTTTTTAATAAACACAATAAGGGTTGGTTGCAACTTGGTGATCAGTCTCGTTTCACCCATGGAGCAGATAGGTCATGATGGGCTGTACGTGAGCTCAAAGAAGATTACACAAACAATTTTTATGTAACTCAGTGATTCTCTTTCTTATTTCAGTGGCAATTTCTTAAGTTAAGGTGCCGTGCAAATAGCAGCAGGCACCAGTGTTTCTGAAAAAGCTCTCCCATAAGGCCTGTACTGCAAATATAAATTGAACAGAGTATAGATTACTTCGAAGTAGTATTGCACTTGGCTACATACCAAGTCTGTGGAGAAGAGCAAAGGTAATATTTATCCCCAAAGTTGTGAAAAAAGATACCACACATCCTAAGTCATTCAGGCCAATAAGCTTAACATCCTTTTTACTGAAAACTTTGGAAAAGGTAAAACTTCATTAGATCGGAAGTATTAGTAAACATGCCCCCTAATCACCGTCAGCATGCTTACAGAGCGGGTAGATCCACAGAAACAGCTCTGTACGAACTAACTAATATAATACAGAGAGCTTTAGATATTAAAGAAACGGCATTATGCGCCTTCCTTGATATTGAGGGGGCCTTCGACAACACCTCTCACGAAGCAGTTAATTCGGCTCTAGAAAGGAAGAGAGTTCCTATCACTATAGTCAGATGGATAAGTAACATGCTTAGTACAAGAACGGCGGAAGCATACGCAGGACTAAACGTCCAGAACCCAGAGGGAGGTCAAATATTTAAGAGTTACACTAGACTGTCGGGAAAGCCACAAAGGCCCTTATGATATGCAAGAGACTTACAGGGAAATCATGGGGCTGCAAACCAAGCATCATAAGATGGATGTACACCATGATGGTAAGACCCATCATTACCTATGGGGCGATTGCATGGCATTCTTGACATCCCAAGAGATGGTACGATCAAAAGATATAACTTCGAAAAACATTTCAAAACGGAGTTAAGTTGCAAAAAAAAGACTGGCTAGGCGAAACAGTAAACTACAGTCTTAAAAAAAAATGCCATCAAATGGTATGTACACTTATGGATCGAGAATAGCTGAAGGGACTGGTGCTGGAGTTTTGGGCCTAGAACTAAACTCTCCGATGGGACAGTCCACTAGCATATTCCAGGCAGAAGTAAATGCCATAGGCATATGTGCTGGAAGAAACCTCGATAGAAAATATAAAAACCAAAACATTGCCATCATGTCAGATAGCCAGGCTGCACTAAAAGGACTAAGCTCCTAGGCCATTAGTTCCAATCTTGTTTGTGAGTGCATGATTAAGCTTAATGAACTGGGCAAGAATAACACTGTCACACTTCATTGGGTACCAGGCCACTTTGGTGTCCAGGGCAACGAAGAGGCTGATCCTTAGCAAAAATAGGCGCAACGACACCCCTTACAGGGCCAGAGCCCTACTGCGGAATAGGAGAGAACGTGATTAAAAATAAAATCAAAACAGAAGGGGAGACAAAAAGATAAAAAATCTGGAAAGAACTCCCTAAGCTCAGACAGGCCAAAATTCTACTCGGAGACTACAACCGATAGCGTTTTCCAACCTGCATTAGCTTAATTAAGAACAACCTCAGGAAAATCAGAGGGATTCTCACAGGCCACTGTAAGTTGAGAAGACACCTTAACATCCTTGGGCTAGTGTCTTGCAGATTCTGCAACATTCACGAAGACACCTGACAACATACTGGGGAAATGTGATGCACTCGTGCATCAAAGACATAGGTATCTGGGCAAGCACCACATAAAAGAGAGTGAATTATCCTCCCTTAAAATACTTCAAATGAGTCTATTCCTCAAAGGAACAAACTTGGAGGAAGAACTGTAATAATGAGCTAACCTCATCCAGTTCTAGATAAGGGGCACAATAGATATTTAGGTCGCAGTGTTTTTATACCCCAATTTATTCATTCGTTCATTCATGTAAGTATTAACTATTTAATTGTTTTATAAAGCAGTAACGAATTTCATTATTTGGTGATTCCACCCTTTACTGCAATCACAGCTTATATGCCATGAAAGAAGAAGAAAATACAACACTTGGATTCAAGGAATTGTTCAACAGTGCATCCTAGGACAAGTTGATGGTATTGCGAAACATGGTTAAATCTTGGCAAGCCAAAAATGTACCTTATTATATCATTAACAGCAACAAGCATTTTACGTAGTGATTGGGAATACAGTTTATGGTAAACTACTGAAACATAGTCAATAAGTGGTAAAAGCAACGATTTGCTAATTCTCAATTTAGTTTCAACCGGTGTTAGATTAGAGAACATATTCAACTTTCGAAGACATCCATAGATACGTTAAAATGGTCGACGGCTGAAAAAGAGCGATTTATGTTAAGGCCTAGACTTAAAACAGTACTCGAAGAATCAATTTGAATTTGTGCTAGAAAAACAGATGGTAGATTGCTCGTATCACATTTTCGTCTAGAGATGGCAACAATTTGGGATTTCGCGGGTTATAGCGTAAGGCCATTACACAGCGACTAATTGTGAATCTCATTCAGATCTTCATCTATCCGGCAAGTTAGATCTTCCAATAAGTAAAAGGTCAAGAAAAATAAATTTAAGCATCATCTGCGTAGAGATGTAACATGACATTTTTACAAACAAGTGTTAAGTCATTTATAAACATGCAGAACGAAATAGGACTTAAGATGGAACCCTGTGGGACGCCAGCAAGCAATTCAATTGAATCAGAAACATTATTGTTAACTTTAACCTTTTGAGTTCCATGACTTAAATAGTCTTGTATAAGACGAACCGACTTGTCAATGAAGCCAAAGTAAAGATTTAGTTTCTTGCACAGAATACTGTGATTAACTCGGTCAAACGCTTTTGTTAAATCCAGCTAACATAGAAGGGTTAACATGTCTTGGTCATCCTGAATTCGAATATCTTCAAGGACCTTAACCATACCCGGAGAGCAGCTGTGAACTGTTCGAAATCCTGACTGCACCGGAAAAAATAAGTTACGAGCCCGCATGAGGTTTGAAATCTGGTTTGACAAAACTTTTTAAACAGGCAAGGCAGTATAGTTATAGGCCGAAAATCTGATGTAATTGACGGATTTTTTTTCTTAGACACAGGAATTGCCTTTGCATGCTTTCAACATTTTGGAAAGGAAGAGGTCATACATGACCAATTCATTATCAAAAACGACTTCAAATTTAGATTCAGAAGGAGGTTCATAAATATGTAGCTGAATTGTTAATTGTAAAGCTAGATGACTGTAAGTTGTTATCGACAAAGCCTTGGAGCCGAAAAATTGCCAACCATTTCCTTTCTACCAATAGTAAATAAAAGCAGGCTACTCCAAAACGTACGTGAGGTTTGATCAGGGCTTCCTTTTGAAATGAGGCTACTTGTTCTGTGGCCTAATTAATCCAATTCGGGCACAAGAAGGGGGACATATTGCCCCATATAGGTCACTAGTAACTGTTACACTATTGCCTATGGCATCGTCTTAGAAAAATGGCCCAATCACACCACCACCGGCCCAAATGGCGCTCCAAACAGTTACTCTACGCGAGTGTAGGGGTATTTGGTGTGTCAATCGAGTGTTTTCAATGTCCTAATAGCGGCTATTCTGTTAATTATCAAAGGCAGGCAAGTCGAAATATTCTTTGCCGCTCATAATCATTTACAATTTAAAATTAATTTAACAATTATTTGAATAAAATGTTTTAGTGAATTCAATCCCTTTTTTATTGCGGCGTTAGAAGTTTGCAGTTTTGGCTATCTTTGTCTGATTTATCGGCCATACTGTGACAAAAAGACTAATGAACATAAAAGTAGTAGGATCAAACTCTTATTAGGAAAACATTTATATATTGGAAAAAAAAAAATAACAGCCAATCCACCCCAAATACCAAAAATTCCCTATTGAATAATAAAATTTACCTTAGTTTCTGGTTTTATTGGGAAATACTTACTTCCGACATTTAATCTTCATACTCAAAGGACCTTTTTCCATAGCCACCCTCTCTGCTCTCTCTATCCACCAAACAATGAAACATACTATATTATGCACCTTTTCAAATCCACACAACCCGACAAAGTATCTAGGTCACTGCCGTTTTAGAACATAACAATTCAAAGAAACAAGTAAAGTACTACATACTTAGGATTTCTACAAAAATATTGTGAGCTTTACAAGGAAGAGGAACGACGGATCAGAAGAAACACGTCCGTCGTCGGTTCGAAAATAATCAAAAAGGAAACCTCTGTCAGTCACATCAGAAACTAAATTGAAGCATCCGCAACAGAGAAATGTAATGGTCGTGTTCCTTCGTCCACTTTCCGTTTCCCTTATGTCTCCCTTCTCATTTTCATTCTTATATTTTTTTCCTGTTATTGCATTTTATTCTCTTTCTCTTTGTTCCCATTGCCATTCAAAAATTACTTTAACATTCAACATTGTCCATTCGACACCATACTCTAGTCCATACACGAGGAGGGAGGATTTGAGTTTAGGAAAAATAAGGGAACGAAAATCGATGTATGGATTTTTCTGATTGCGCTTTGGAAAAATGTAGGGAGCTAGTGGCAAATATTTTTGACGATTAAGACAATTTTTTTTAATTTTCAAAATTAAACAAAATGACGAAAGAAGAATTTAAAATATGAACTGTGGGAAAGTGGGATAAGTACTTGAGCAACAAAAGACTCCTTATTCATGAACAGTCAAGAGTAACTATCAAAGTCGTTGATTCGAATAGCACATCATATTGAGCACAACAAATTGAACATGCGGATTATGTGACTTTGAAGTCAGTTTTAGTCACAGCTTTTAATTTCGAGATAATCTTTATGTTTTGGATTAGAAATTCTTAATAGTTTGATACACGTTGTCTTGAACTGTTGCAAGTCTGATTTTCACAAGATAAGTGCTGGTGTTCCTCAGGGCTCCGTTTTGTCTCCGACTCTCTTTTTCATTTTTATAACTTCACTTCATTGTTTTGCCGACAACTCTAACCTCAACTTCTCATACTCGTACTCAAATTCACGTCCATCTCCTTTAGAATCGGAATTGCAACGGTATCGTATGATAAGCTCAATAAACTCCGATCTTTACAGCATTGTTAAATGGGGTCTAAGAAATAATGTGGAGTTTAATGCTTCGAAAACTCAATGCTGTTTAATGTCATTGAAGCAAAATGTACCCCTTATGCCATTGTCCTTGAATGGCACTTTCATAGAAGAAACCGAAAAGATCTCAGTACTCAGTATGTGTGTCAACGACGATCTTCGTTAGAATGATCACATTCTTAAGACCGCCAAAAATGCTACTAAACGCTTAGGGTTTTTATATTTATGTAAGAAATGTTTCACCCCTTCTGATCTGTACACAATTTATAAGGCGGTTTTAGGTGCAAAACTCGAGTATAACTCATGTCTTTGGGCAGGTGCATTTATTGGATAGAATACAGAACACAGGGTTAAAAATTATAGGAAACAGAAATACCATGGCCTAATCCCCTATTATTGGAATGAAGAGATTCACTTTTTAGTAGCACCACACGATTATGGAATAATGTACCCGGCACCATTTTCCCTTGTCATTTCAGTTTGCAAATTTTCAAAACCAATGTTCATCAACACCTCCTTCCTCTCCCTCTCTAATTTCCCCATCGCTCGTGCGCGTTAGAATTGATAAAAATAATATCGGGGTTAAGAGACAAAATTTGGTGCTTTAACACCGAAAGAAGGGTATATGTTCATAGGGGAATTGAGTTAAAACGACAGGTTGACGAACTGGCCAGACAAGGATCAGCCTTGGTTGCGGAACGATTCAAATTATAAATACGGAAATAAAAATACTGCTCGCAAAGAACCTGAACTTAGTGCCTTTCAACTCTCAACCATTCTTCTATTCGTGTTGTCAGTAGAGATAGGTGGAACCTAACATAGAATTACATGACAAGAGGTACAAACTGGAGGATTTGTGACTGCCTCGGAAAAGGCAGCACCCCTGAAAAACGTTTTTTTTGTTTTGTACCTGACAGCGGTTTGGGAAACGCACATACCCCCCGACATGACAGTCCAACGCACTAACCACTATGCCAAAGGGTACTACGAATGTACTAAATACAAGGTCGAAAGGTTTTATTAACTCCATCTGCGCAAAATTTTAAACGATTTAGTAAAATGCTAAGCCTTGTAAGTTACTTAGTTAAAAAGAAGATTTTGCAAATCTTAAAAGCATCATACAATCTCTTAACATTTTATTCAAATTAAAATCACAAAATGGCTACTTTAACTTTTAGTAACTTGCTACATCCATTTACTCGTACGTAACATCTACCTTTTCCTCGACAAAAATTCCTTGACAATTTTATATAGAAATAAAATAATATAAAATGTTTTCGGAAGACGAAGATTTCCATATGTTTTAAGACACAGCTTTGCACAGAAAAGTACGACGTTTCAAGTTCCGAGCAAATCCTTTTGAAGAGCTGGACGATGGAGAATTTTACTCCAGGTGCAGGTTTGACAAGACAGCAGCTCGGTTCTTGTCCGAAAACCTAAGCATCCAAGAGTGGATTACAAACCTTGGGCTTCAATGGTCCGCTAGTAGGAAATTCCACTGGTCTCTAACCTTAATCCTATTGATTTTATCATCATCATCCACACTGACGTTAGTTTGGTAGCCGGGATAAAGCTGATCGGCCCCTCAGTTTCTTAATGGTTTTCCAATACGAGTAGGAAGATTTTGACAATTCTTGGCGCTAATATGCTGTTATAGTTGTTGTTATTCATCTTGTTCTTTTTTAAAACACTTAGACCACAAATAACCAAGCTGCCTTCTTTTTAAAACAGTTGGAAGTAAACCCCAAGTTCAGAAAAAGCAATCATACGAGTATATAATGACGAGGCCCATTTTTTAAAAGGAAAGGTACATCAGCAAGCTAAATTGATTGAATTGGAACAATGCCACAATCCACAACCCGAAGTTCAACAACTGAGAACACATCTGCAGAAAGCACAAGTTGTTGTGGAAAGTGGACTTCTTCGAAAACGATAAACATCAACGGAGCCCTACCGATCGATTATAACAAAGTAGTTCGAGTAGTTCGAACAGGACAGCGCTACGTGCCATAGAGCTGATGCTAAAATTGACATTTTCCATGAGCGTGTGGGCTTTTTTTTAGGTCGAATTTATATTTTAACTAGAGATGCATTCCGCCTTATCCATACGCCAAAGTAATCGAAAATTATCAGATTTGGATGAACCGTCATTTGAACGATTTCATATTGACAGGTCTTTAAAACGAAACAAAAAATTCTTTGACATCTGTTAGTCCTTTCTTGAAAAACCTTTTAAACCTGTTATACCTTAAAATCAAAAGTAAGAAGGGGCTTCAGCTCGTTCTTTGGTAACTGCCATCAAAGGTGCACTCATGATTGTTTGCAATTCTTCCATTTGTGCATGCAAAATTAAGACCCATACAATAGATACTCGGACTTTTATTCTTTGAATTGAATTCTTTGATTATAATTGCTATGGAAGTTTTCACACTTGTCGTGCTTCGAAAGACGGCAGCTGGTTGTCCTAATTTTAATACCCTTCTGCCAAAGCAGCAAACTGGTTCTCAAATCAGTAGTAGACACACAAAATCAAATTGCGTCTTCAAACTTAGCCGACTTTTATAACCTGATTCATAGTGGGAACGTGGTGTGGACAACTTAAAACAAGCTGGCCAATTGCGATTGCAGACCTAAAGCTAAGTGTACACGATTGGTAGATCTTACAATATTGTCAGATCTGTCAGTGAAAAACATGCTTACAATGTCTTACAATCGTGTAGTCTTACAATTAATTGTCAGAAAATTTGTCTGACAATTAATTGTTAGATCATTGTCTGACAATTAATTGTAAGAAACCTGACAATCGTGTGTACGCTAGCTGACAATCGTGTAATCTTCCAATTAATTGTCAGAAAATGTATCTGACAATTAATTGTAAGACGGTAAATTGTAAGGTATTTGATAATCGTGTACACACACAATTTATTGTCAGGCCTGCCAATTTTTATCGTTGTCTGACGTTTCTGACAATGAAGAAATTGTAAGATGTTCGTTTTTTAGCATCATACAATTTTTTCATTGTCAGAAAATTTGCAGCCAAGGTTTAATTGTCAGTTTCCATAACCAACAAAAACTGACAATTAATTTTGTGTGTACACGGTTGGTAGAAAATCTACCAATCTCTTACAATTAATTGGTAGGTATTAAGCGGACTATCTGAAAATGAATTGTCAGCCAACTTCTGACAATTAATTGTAAGAGATTGGTAGATTTTGTACCAACCGTGTACACACACAACTTATTTGTCAGCTCATTGGTAGATAATTGTCAGACATTGTAAGATCTTACAATATTGTAAGATCTACCAATCGTGTACACTTAGCTTAAGGCAATTTACAAACATTGTCGACTTCCCGAGCGCAATTGATTGAAAGCAATTTTTTTTTTTTTTTTTTTTTTTGAGAAAACGGGTTACCGGTCCCAGCTATCTATAGATGCCGTAAGCAGTACTAAGATTATAAAAAAAAATTCATCGAGAGTTATTTTTCGTTCGAATTCTACACGTGTTGGTTTTTGAGATTTTTTAGGATTTAAATTTTTAGAATTTTTAACATAAACCTGATTTTGGTTGACTTCAGCCATTTTAATTACTAGTTAGTTTATTTATTTATTTCTTAAATTTATTATTTCTTTATTAACTATTAAATTCTTGCTTTGAATAAGTGCTTATGGTTGCAGAAGAGTATTTTGTGTTGAAACAGTTTTCATCGGTACTCAAATGGTGGTTTAAGTTTTATATACATTAACCTGGAACTTCACATTGAGGCTATTGTTAAATGTTGGTGGTATTTTTTTGCATCTACTTTAGAGATAATTCTTGCGACTATATCCTTCCAATCACTTACATTTTTTTCTTAAAAAAAAAATAGATAACTATTGTGAGACAGCTTCAATTGATTTCATTCTCTGAAGAGAGAAGAGTTAGAATTTGATAATCTAACCATAATTGTAAATATACGAAAACTTAACGGCCTTACCGTGATTATTTATTTGAATAAAAATTATATTTGGTACTTATTGCACGAAGTTTTGACAGGGTTTCAATTGTCGTGGTCACAGGTTTGACTCTTACTGTTCTGTATGTGCATATGAGGCAGATCAGACCCCACATGTATTGTATATGTTTGTACTGAGTTGGGCAATCGAAATAGTCGTTTGAAGAAATACTTTTGAACGGCTTCAAATTATTATTCGAAGGGACAAACTCCAAATGCTTGCAGTCGCATTAAACACGATAGAAAGTCAACTTTTTGACTGGCATACGATTTTGGCCACATCATATTAAGTGACATCTTAGCTTCATAGCTTTTTTTCTTTGGCATGTTTACTAAAGCTCAAGTTAGATGACAAGATCACACCAAGATACATAATGTCACGAACTATTTCAATTCGCTCATTCTTCAGAGATTCAGATTCTTGCTTTTACTTACTCGTATTATGATGGAGAGATCCCATGTGTCGCAAATATCTTGTAACTTGTTAATTTGGAGTGAAAGCTTAAAAGGATTTTCAGCAAAACTAAATCTTCACGGTAGAAGAGGACTTAGATGATATTTCCAGCAAATGATACACTCCCTTGTAGAATATCGTAAATATCATCGATGAATAAAGCAAACAGAATCGGACATAAAATGCATCCTTGTGGGACTCCGGCAGACGTTTCAAACCATTCCCATATTTGTAGTTGCCCTTGATGACGACAGAAAGATTTGTTAAAGTCGAATTAATTTTGTAGATAATTCGAGCAAAGCTTATTTATGCCAGCCTATCTCTATCAAAGGAAGCTTTGAAATCCACAAAGTACACATATAGTTTCTTGTTCAAATTAATGTACTCGTATCTCCTAGCGATGCTAGTCAAAGCAAAGATGTGGTCTCTGTTGTTAAAAAACTCGATTGAAACCCCGCTTGAAATATATTGACATTGAGGTAAACATTGACTTCAAACAAGTTAGAAATTCTTACGTAGAGAATCAAAATCGCTCTATAGTTAAGAATCGCAGAAATGAATAATCTATTGAAACTTGAAGGTATGCAAGTAGAGTTATAAATAAGATTAAGGAACTTTACATTGTTATTTTCAAACTGAACAGTTCCATTTTTATAAAACTCATCTGGAACTCCATCACTTCCTGGAACTTTGTTATTCGTCATTTTTAAAAGTGCATTTTCGAGTTGCCTCACTGATATTCCGGTATTCAATCTTAGCTTAAGCTTTGAAGAGATTTCTCCGATAACAGTAAAATTTTGAATGGGTTGGGTTCGATGTCCCGCTTTTTAAAATTCCGTTTCTTGAAAAATCCTGCAGGATTCCCAAACGCTCCCTTTTGAAATGTATTGCAAATGTCTCGGCTTCGAGAGAAACTTTTATACTACAGTGTTGTCTACCGTGCATTACTCCCAAATTCCTTAGCGTATAAAATTACTATATCTTCATATGTATGGAACCTTAAATCAAACTTTGATTATCAAACGAATGCTCCTAGGTCAAACAAATTCTTCTTAGTCTTTAAAATTCAAAAAAATTGTATATCAAAATTATGCGACCATATGCATTTGATTTGTCCTTGAACTGCAAACATTGCCATCAGCTCCCTAATAGCAAGGACTTTATTATAATCAGTGTAAGGTTGACACATGCCTTAACCATAAAGAGGGTGGTGCAACGATTAATTCAACTGGGCACAGCAGGGGTGTTCTAACTATTCCTATGTAATATTTTCAGAAATAATTGAATCTAATCAATAAATCTTTGTTAGGGAACTCATTGCATTTGACCCTGGCTGAAGGTCAATTTACAGAGGGTACGTACATATACTGATGTGTTGGTGGTAATGGAATTTTTCATTACCAATTGTTCTTGAAAAGTCCATTATAGTTGGCGTTGGCTGACGACTGACGAACGACTATTACAACGTCGTGGTCGTATGACTTAAAAGTAATGAAAGTTTTGGATTTAATATTGTCGCACCATCAGCAAATAGATTAATGGTATTTTTTCTTTTTTTTGCTTGTAGCAATCACATTAGAACTGAACTATACGAAACAAAGGCAAAGCTATAAAGTAATGTAAGGTGTTTCAAAGGAATAACAAAAGCACACGCCAACAAACTTGTTGTGAGTTTAATGATGGCAGACTTATAATGTCAGCGAAATTAGACTTACGTCTTTCGCTCACTTAATATACACTGACACTAAAAATAATGGTAAATGACGGCCGTATAGAGTAAAGGGCGTGGCTGGGTTTGTTGGAGTCAAAATAGCTGTCGGGTAATTAAAAATGTTATTGCAATTTCGCATCGCAAAGACCGAGTATATACATGCCGATGCCATGCAATCAATGGTAATAATGTTGAGGTAAAGTACCTGGTGTGATGAGCTTTATGGAAGTAATTTCTTCGTATGTTAAGTCGTCTATGGGTTCATGACCTGTTGTTGCGTACAGCTTTTTAATGGATATATGTAGGATTTTTGATTCAAAATAGCTTTGTTTGGCCTTTAGTTCACAAACATTGGCGTTTCATTCCGGCCATCTCAGTTAAATGGTGAGGAGTTTTGATTGAAACATTTAAAAAAATCACAGCGAGAATATCTTCGGTATTGAAAAAGTAGAATTATACCTTCGATCAGATCACTGATAACACCCTGAACTTGAACTAAGTAATTGTAAGTTACGTCAGATGTGACATCATTTCACCGAAATCAGGACTTTAAGGTATCTATCCCTTCAAACATATCGTTTATTAAATAAACGAGAAAAATATTTTTAGTCTTATTTTAAAAATTTAGCTTTATTAATTTTATTATATTTTGCCATGGACAGCAAAGTTTATTTTTGAGGAATTCAATCTTTTGTTCATTGAATTCTATTAAAAGATTGCATTCATTGACTTCACATTGAGACTTCGAATTGATTAAAAAGCTTGCAATCATTTTTCATCCATTTATGGATTAGTTGAATTCTTTTGTCCTTCATACACCTTTGTTGTCAATTCACTGAAGAAAAACTTTAATGGGGGGACGCGCCACGTAACCTTTACGGAAGACAAAAGCATTGGAAAAACGAGAAAGAATGCAAATAATGCAAAGAATTCAAAAAATGCAAGGAATGTAGAGAATATAAGAGAATCCAAGGAATGAATAAATTCTCAAAAGATTGCATTCAATTGAATGAATGGTAGAAAAATGCTTGCAATTTTTTTAATGTCAAATAAAGGGTGATTGTAGAATTTGAAGCCATCAAATGCTTACAGTAGGTAATTAATTCAAACTTTCAATTCATTAAAGATTGCATTCATTAAAGATTTTATTCATGAAAGATACCATTCCTTTACAAACTTAACAACAGGTTTTTAAACCGATAAAAATCAAGAAAAATTTTATATTTCCGAAATATGACCCTTTATGGTTTCTATCGTGTGAAAAAAGTAACAGTTGTGCGAAAAAGTCACTAATCCATAGAATATTCTATATTTTAAAATTTGCTGGATAGGATTTTCCATTTTAAGAATACGTGAAATAGTTTAACCTTGAACAAATTTTGCATCGAACTTTTTAGACAGTTATTCTGTAGAAAATAAAGATAATTGTGTTAAGCTAAACATTAAAACCCCATGTCATACAATTTTTAGCTTTACTCAATGTAAATTACAGACCCTAACTCGAGAACTAAAAATTATTATTGTTTTTAATTTTGTAAATACAAATTTGAAAAGCCTTTATCTCATCCACCCAATCTTAAAACATAAAACTTCAAGAATCCAAATTTAATAAACGAAAGTTCAACAATTTTTAAGCAAATAAGAATTTTAAAAATTAATGTTATTAAAAAACAAAACTGTTCATAAACACAAAATTAATTTTTTTAAATGACTAAAACAACTCATTTAGCAGTTGGAGCTAAAAACAGGATGCCATGTGATTCAAGCAAATATTAGTTTATGTAAGAACAAAAATTATAAGTCGTTGTAGTGGTTTCTTAAAAAAATAAGCTTTTATATACAAAATTTTTAAAACATTTTTAAGAAAAAATGTTGGCACGCCAACTTTAAGTTTTTATTATTGTACGAATAAAAAAAAAGTTCGAAAGAAAATATTGACAAGTTTTTTGAGATATCGCATTTTCCAAAAATTCTAAAATTGAAAAATAATTCTTTTCAATTCATTAAAATCCGTTACGTCGATACTGAGAAATTCAAAATGTGAGAAAATGGTTATTTATGGTAGGTACAGTCAGTAATATCTTGATTTCAAAATTTTTACTGATATACATAATATGTATGTAGGTATACTACAGGGCAAGTTCTGCATTTGGAAAAATTGAAATCGAGATTTTGATCAAAGTTGACATTACGATGATAGCGAAGACGAAAACAAGTGGATCCGTAAATTCCGTCTGCATGTCTGTACCTCGATCTACAGCTTAAACTACTGTAGGTATTTTCTTTAAACTCGGTATGTAAGGGTCTTCGGTGCTTCCTTAGAGCGGAAATTAAAATTTGTTTCTCCAAGACTAACGGTTTCCCGCATACATCCGTAATGCAAAATCTTATGTATCTCGAAAACGGCTCTAACGATAAAAATAAAACGCACGCCTGGGTCGCACGAACTTGCTCCTATGTAATAGACTAGGAATTTTAAAAACGAATGTTATTAGAGAAAACTGTAAGAAACAAAAACAGAATGCTATGCAAACATGAATTTATGCAAGAACAAAAATTATAAGTTGTTTTAGTGGTTTCTTAAAAAAAGCTTTTATATAGATACTAAATTTTTAAAAGATTTTTAAAAAATTTTGGTTTTTATTATTGTTCGAATAAAAATTAAATCTACAAAAAAAATATTGAGCCGTTTCTGATATCGAATTTTCAAAAAAAGAAAAAATAGTTTTTTTTTTCAAAAATTCAAAACAAGTTTTTTTAAATTTTTGAAATGCAATGGCGCAAAATTTTAAACAACCTTTTATTAAGGACTTAAGGACTTAACAATTTACTAGTTAGCAACTTGTTAAACTTTTAGTAATTTACTAACTCTTCGAAAATTTTAAACCTTTCTTTTCGTTTTACTATCTAGTAAATTACTAATTGCCTTTTATTAAAAATGGTGCATCTGAACACTTCCAAACAATGACAGTTCGTGAAAAAATACAAATCAAACAAAACTAAATCTGATGATTTGTCAGAAGTCAAAGTGACAACCTACAATTTATTTTGTGGTTCTTATATTTATCGTGAGAATTTTGTCGTTCGCTGTGGTTCGTTGTGCCGTCCAAGTGGGCAAATAAAATTTTGTTCAGAATAATCTCCCTACTATCACCGTTTATATTGTGTTTTGGATTTGAATATTGGATTAATAAAAAAAAAGAGAAAATATATTCAATGGAATTCCTTAAATGGAAAACTTCCTAAAACAACCTTTTGTGTGGTGTTCTCTGAAATATTGATTTCAAAATCGACACTGACGAATCAAGGACATAACAACTCTTTAATACATGTAGACTGAAAGACTTCATCCTGAGAAGAAGTGAGGCAATAATGTCCAGAAGGAGGCAGTCAGATTCGAAACCATTACTCCAAAGTGAATGCCAAGCCATTGCGGAAGATATGACTGTGGAAAGAGAAACAAAAGATCTAAGCCCAAGCGATTTGAATGAGCAAACCGATCCAGTGGCTTCGGCTGCCATTGATCTATCAGCCCAACCAACAACAGAATCCTTAATGAAGGAAGAAAATTGTCCTGCTTCGAGTTCGCCTAGAACCCTATCACCGCCCTCAGAACCAGAAGTTGATGAACGAAATTCACCTTCAGTTCAATCAGATCTCAGATCGGAAGCAAATTCACCCTCAGAACCAGACGACTCCTCATTAATAGTTCCTGCTGTTGCGGTAAACGTGATTCCTAAACTTTGACTGAATGCACTATTAGAGTCTGATCCTGCTCTCCACTCGGATGCGAGAAATTTAAAAATACTTCACGAGGAATCAACAAAGAATCGCCATCAGTTGGAGGAAACTTTACTTTCACCTGCCGATCAGAAGACTTCTGCTAAGAGCCAAATTCCAGCGGCTGTACATAATTCACAGCATGTGAAAGTTTTCATGTGTCTTCCCTGCGGAATTGGATTCTCGTCAAGATCGACTTAGGAAGCGCATTAAGGTTCCTACTGTTCACACAGTAGGTACTTATAGGTACTATAAGGCAAGTTATGCATTCTTAAAAAAAATCGAACTCGAGATTTTGATCAAAGTTGACATTACGATGATAGCGAAGACTAAAAAAGTGGGTCTCGCAATTCTGTCTGTCTGTTCGACTACAGCCTAAACGACTCGGCCGATTTTCGTCAAACTTGCTAGATATCACTTTTAATTTCTTTCCTCCCACATGTTTTTTTCTTTTTTTTTTGTAAGACCAAAAATAACGGTACCTGCTTACGATTTTTTTTTTCAAAATTTTATAAATATTTTTTTTCTCAAAAACTGTTCGACAGGTTTAAAAATAAAAATAGAAAAAAAATTCATTTAGTTAAAGCTATGTAGGTAATGGTTAAAAAAAAAATTACGAAAAATGGTTATTGAGGGTACCCCCCATGGAACCATTTTTTTTTGTTTTTGATTTTCTCAAAAACGGTAAAACCGATTTCGATAATTTTTTTTTGCTAAAGCTCCCCAAAAACATAAATGGAATTGTGTACTCAAATTTTCAAAAAAAATTTTTTGGATTTTTAAAAAAAAGCTTCAAAAAATTTTTTTTTTTAAAACTCAGTATTTCGAAAACCCCATGCTAATTTTTTTTGAAACTTGACAAATAAAAGTTTCTTAATATAATTTACAAGATGTAATAAAAAAAATTTATTTTACCTAAAAATAAAAGTATGTACATAAAAGTATGTATGTATATACCTCCATACAAATGCTAAAAAATTAAAAAAAAAATGGTTTTCAAAAATCGTATTTTTCTCGAAAACGGCGCCTAGAAGTTTGATAAAATTTTGTTTTTTCCAATCAATTTGAACGATCTTTAATTTAATAAAAAACATTTTGAAATTAAGATATTACAGCTTGTACCTACCATAGAACCATTTTTTCGAATTTTGAATTTCTCATTATCCACATAACGGATCTTAATGAAATTTTTTATAGAGAAGCTTCTAAAAAGTCTAAAACACATTGCATTTAAAAACTTTAAGATAAATATTTTTTGAATTTTCGAAAAAAAAAAAATCTATCATTTCTTTTTTTTTGAAAATTCGATACCTCCGAAACGGCTCAATATTTTTTTTGTAAATTTAATTTTTATTCGAACAATAATAAAAACTTTAAATTGGCGTAGCAAAATTTTTTCTTAAAACCCTTCTAAAAAGTTTGTACATAAAAGCTTTTTTTTTAAGAAACCACTAAAACGACTTATGATTTTTGTTCTTGCATAAATTCATAGTTGCATAGCATTCTGCTTTTGTCTGTTACTACTAAAAGAATTTAAAAAAATAATTTTATCCTTATGAACAGTTTTCTCTAATAACATTCGTTTTTAAAATTCCTAGTCTATTACATAGGAGCAAGTTCGTGCGACCCAGTCGTGCATTTTATTTCTCTTGTTAGGGGAATAATTTACTATTATTTATCTAGACAAATTTAAATGTTTTGAATGCACCAGTAGTCAAGAGTGTCTGTTGCAAGTTGTGTAGGTACACTTTACATTGGTATGCTTTATGTTATGATGTTTTTTTGTATCAGTTTGTGTAATGGCACCTAAACAAAAAGAGCATCGATTTTTATCGATAAAGAGGAACTGAAAACAGCTACAGTAATGTGAATCCCTCTAAAATCCGAAATAGCCTTGTTTTATTTAGTTCACATTATCGGGAGACTACTGTATAACGATTTTTGAACTTTGTTTGCATAAATTCATACTTTTCTGAAAATGAGGAGTCAATTTCATATATACATACATGTATATTTGAACATTTTTATCTCATGTTTTATATTTATTAAATTCCAAAGTAATTTTATATAAGAGCAAGTTCGTGCGATCCATTATTTTATTTTTATTAAATTAAAGATCGTAAGAATTAATCAAAAAAAAAAATTATCAAATTTTTTTTGCCACATCTTGTTAATTGTATTATTATGTTTTAGGTTTTGAAAAAAAAAAATATTTAAAAATACAAAAATTTGAATACAAATCAAAATCAGTTGTACCGTTTTTTAGAAAATCAAATACTAAAAAATGGTTCCAAGGGTAACATTAATAAACATTTTTTTGGAAATTGTTTTTCAACCATTAAAATGACATTTTTTGATTTTTCTTAAAAAAATCTGTGGAACAATTTTTGAGAAAAAAAAATTATTGACATTACGATGATAGAGAATACAAAAAAAGTGGGTCTCGCAATTCTGTCCATCTGTCTTTTCGACAGATATCATTTATAATTTCTAAATTTCTTACCTTAACATTTTTTTTCTTTTTTTTTTAAGACCGAAAATAACGGTACCTGCGAATTCTTTTTCAAAATTTTATAAAATATTAATTAATTTTTTTTTTTTTTCAAAGCCAGCCCGAAGATTTTGAAAGAAAAAAAAGCAAATCAAATTTTTTTATTAAATTCGAGTTAGGTAATCATCGAAAACAAAAATGTCCGAAAAATGGTTATTAATGGTACTCCCCATACATTTTTTGTATGTTAAAGCTTCCTATAAGTTTAGACAGTATTGTGTTCAAATTTTCAAAAAAAAAAAAAAAAAATGTCAATATTTCGAAAACCCCATGCTCGATTTTTTTTAACTTGACAATTGAAAGTTTCTTTACCTAAAAATAATGGTACCTACCATATACAAATGGTCGAAAATCGTATTTTTCTAGAATACGGCTCCTAGAATTTTGATACAATTATCTTATGATCTATAATTGAATGAAAAAGAATTTAATTAAGATATTAGGCACTGACTGTACCTCCCACAGAACCATTTTTTTTTTTCGAATTTTGAATTTCCCATTATCGGAATAATGGATTTTAATGAATTTTTGTATAGAAAAGTTTCTAAAAAGACTGAAAAACTGCATTTCATAACTTAAAAAATAAAAATTTATTTTTGAAAATATAAACCTTTAACTAAACTGTCTCGAATAACAGTTCAATTTGATGTATGAGATTGAAACAGGGATGTCAAATACAGAGCATGAATTGAATGACCCAATATTTTTTCTTCTCAAATCTGTTCTTTTTATGTTTCGTTATATTTTTGTGCTTAACAGTTTTTTTTTTTTTTTTTGAGCAATTGCAATTTTTAATGACAACAACAGTTGTCAAAATTCGCAGTTGTCAATGTGACATTCTCAGTTGTTTGTCAATATGAAATAAAATGCACGACTGGATCGCACGAACTTGCTCTTATGTAAAAGTACTTTGGAATTTAAGATACATTTTATAAATATAAAACATGGATTTAATGAGATAATGTTCAAATGCATAAAATTGCCGTCTGGTTTCCGGAAAAGTATGAATTTATGCAAATAAACTTTAAAAAATCGTTTTATTATTAAATACAATTTTTGTATAAGAAATTTCTCTAAAATTTTTCAAGAAAAAAATGTGTGATGCGAATTTTATGTATTTAATAATATTGGTTTTAGGAAATAATTTCAAAAAATAATCGTTCATAGGTTTTGAAGATATTGATTTAATTTTTTTTTTAAACCCAATAAATATTTTTTCGAATATTTTTATATACAATATTATTTTAAACTTAAGGGGACTCCTGCTAAAAATTTTGGGTTAAAATCCTTAGAGCCGTTAATGAGAAAGTCGAAAATCAAAAAAACGGGTCTATGGCAGGTACCCCTAATAACATTTTGGCCAAAAATTTTTTTGACCAAAATGTAGTCCATGTCCATAATATCACACTTAATTTTTTTTATCAAAATCGTTAGAGCCGTTTTTGAGATAAATAAGATTTTGCATTACGGGTGTATGGGGGGTACCCTTAGTTTTGGAGCTAAAAAAAATTAAAAACAGATTTTTCAAAACGAATATCAAATCGCCATCAGTTACGAGTATGTACACTACATTTCTCGACTTTCTATAGCAAATTAAGACTTGAAATGTGTGTTCCATTTAAAATCAGGACCAGAACTAAATTCTATTATCCGTGACATAAGCTGAACCAGCTGAGCTGTAGACAAACCGTCAAATTGCCAACAAATCATGGAAAACTTTTCAAAGCCCACATCAGGTTCGCCGCATGTTCATTACAAAAGTTATCCCTTTTAAAATGTCTCTTTCACTAATCACTCTCCATCCTAGATTTTATTATGGGTTAGCTTCACCCCCAGAGCATATAGCTATACATCTTCCCATCGCCCTATTTTATTGTCAAATATACGACTATAGACGATTTTGTGGAAAATCATGTGTGCAATGCGCTCTGGGAAAGGCTCAACGCTGTTCTTGTTATGCTTCTTCGCAATGGAAAACAAAATAATTCTGTGCGAGATTGGCGGGGGCTGTTAAACTAGGCCAAACAATATGATCAAGAAATAAGAACTTCCCAAGTAAACGAACACCATCAGAAGAATCTCATTAAATCCAACATACAACAGCAATAGAGCGGCAACGTAAAACGAACATGACTCTGGTGATGGCTATGACGATGCCAACGACGACAAAGTTGAAGGAGAAGCTGTGCGAAGCTCTGCTGCGATAATGGTCTTAGTTTTCCAAGCAACCATCATTACTACCGGGAAATCTTCCTGCTTTTAAACCCCTTCCCTCCCCTGTGGTATCAGCAGCATCCTTCAACTTTCGTCCTTGAGTGAACGCGACACAAAGGATTTTTTTTTATTCTAGATCAAAGATACATCAACGCAACGGATAGGAACGGTTGGGATGCCTAGTGAGTTGCTGCTGGATGGGATGCTCCTTAGCGAATGACAACAAAAAAAAGATCTCATGTTGCAAACTTATTGCTGGAGATGCGGTGAGGTAAGTCCCAATAGACACAACTAAGGGATTGAGATAAGAAAACATTGCAGCACGCCACCATATACGAATACAAATCCAGGACCATCATCATCATGGGCGGGGTAACGACTCTTTAAAGATAATGACAGCCCTGCTGAATGCTGATGATGACAAGGCACGGCAAACACGGTATAGGTATAGTTACGTTCGTACGTACGGCGGCGGCGACAACGACAACGGTAAAGAAAACTCGCGGTTATGAATTTTACCGGATTATGCTTCAGAAAATGTGTCTGAGTGAAATGAGTGAGTGAAGGATGTTCTTTACATTATTGACAGGATGTTTGGAGATTTCCCATCTGTGGCAATGGGATTTGAGGATCTTTTTTTTTTTTTGGTTTCAAAAACGAAGAAAAAGGAAGTTGTAAAATTGATAATAAAAGTTGTGTACAGCACTTACCAAGAATATGGATTTTTATAGCAGCGGAGATGTGTAGCGTTTTGGAAGAATTTCTGAAAGACAAAAAATTATGAAAGAAATTAGTTTTAATTATTTTAATCAAATTTAATGGAATTTAATTCAATCAATTTATAATTGTAAAAAAGGGGAATTTGACATAAGGAAACAAATTAATTTAATATTAACAATTTCGTGGTGAAAGGTACCGACGGTCTCTTGATAACAGTTAATTTAATTTACGTTTTTAAATTGCCGTTAACTTACTTACTTACTTACTTAGGTCCTCGGACCTGTTACGTCCGTGTGGTTCCCCTTGCGCACCATCGTGTACCTCAGCTCCCTCCAACTCTTCCCTAGTTGTGCTGATTCCTCTTCGACCGCGTTCTTCGCCAAGTACATCTGGGTCGGCCCACTCCTCTGCCTCGCTGCGTGAGAGGGTTCCATTGTATCGCTTAGCTCGCAATGCACTCGTGGCCTTTTCGAAGCGTATGTCCAATCCATTGCCACTTACGTTTTCGTATTATAGAGTCGATGGGTTCCTGACCTGTCCTCGCATGAAGTTCATCATTGGAGACACGGTTAGGCCAGAAAATCCGCAAGATGTTTCGTAGACATCTATTCACGAACGTTTGCAGCTTTGTTGTGACAGTGGGTTTTACTTTCCAAGTGGTGAATCCATAAAGAAGCACGGATTCTACATTGGAGCGGAACTGTCGTAGCTTAGTCCATATTTTGGGGAGCATTCCGAACGCAGCCTTTGCTTTCCCGATTCGGCTGGTTATATCTAATTCGGTCCCGCCATCAGTAGAGACAATACTCCCAAGGTATTGAAAACTCTCTACCGTCTCTACTGGTTATCCAGAAATATCTATTTGAGTAGATGAGGAAGTTCCAAGGCTGATCCTTTTAGTTTTTGCCGTATTGGTCTTAAGCCCGACGGTTTCGGCTTCTCTCTCCACCCTTGTTGTCATTTGATGGAGATCCATGATCCTATGAGAGAGTAAGCACACGTTATTCGCGTGGTCCAGATGTTTCAAGTGTGATAGCAGATTCCACTGAATTCCTCCATTTAAAGTCGAAAAAGCTGCATGCAGCACATCACTTATTACCAACAGGAACAGTATTGGTGACAGTATACAACACTGTCTAAGACCACTTTGGATTTCAAACTCCTCTGACAATCTTCCTTTATGCAGAACGTGACATTTGGATCCTTCATATGTATCCTTGATAATAGCGACCAATTTATCCGGGATGCCCCTCCTACGCAAGGCAAGCCAAATAAATTCTCTATTGACACTGTCAAGCGCCTTTTCGAAATCGATGAACTGCAGGTGAAGTGGTGACCGATATTCAACGCACTGTTCGATGATGATCCGCAAGGTGTTGATGTGATCCACACAGGAAGATCCACTGCGGAAGCCTGCTTGTTCGGCGTCAAGCGTGTCTTCTAGGTGGTCTTTTATTCGCTCTAAGATGATTCTTGCTATAACCTTCGCTACAGCAGGCAGCACGCAGATTCCTCTCCAGTTTTCGCACTGCATAAGGTCTCTTTTCTTTGGAAGCTTGACAATCATCCCCTTTTTCCACTGATCAGGAAAACTTTGTTTCCCAAGCTCTTTCGATGAGTTGGTGCAGGAGCTCAGACGATGTTGTTGGCGCTGTTCGTAAGAGCTCTGCTGGAATACCGTCAAGTCCAACCGCTTTGTTCTTCTTCAGTGGTCT
The DNA here is from genome assembly GCA_963931855.1 of Philhelius festivus. Lineage (NCBI taxonomy): Eukaryota > Metazoa > Arthropoda > Insecta > Diptera > Syrphidae > Philhelius > Philhelius festivus. The sequence goes on from OZ007557.1 coordinate 44,359,590, forward strand.
GATTGCGGTTAAGATTTCTTCTCTACTGGGGGATACAGTGCGTATTCGGGAATTTGTTACTACGGACGGATCATTGGGTGTTTGGTTGACTTCGCTGGTGAAAACGCGATTTAAAACCGCAGAAAAGTGTTCCTTCCACCTTTTGAGCTGGTACTCATCCGAAACTAGCAGTGATCCGTCTATGTCCTTTACCAGGTGTTGTTTAGAGCTTTGGACACCTGTTAACTCTTTGGTAATTCTGAAGACGGTCCTACTGTCGCACCTACTTGCGGCCTCTTCTGCTTCTGTTGCCAATGCGTTGATATAGTTACGCTTGTCACGTCGCACGCTACGGTGAACTTCTCTCGTCTTCATGCGGTACGCAGACTCTAGCTCGTTTCTGCCTGCTGCTGACGTTGCTGCAATGCGAGCTTTGAGCTGCTTTCTTTCTTCGATCATAGCCCAATTTTTTTCGGAAAGCCAGGCACTATTTCTTCCTTGCGACCGACCGACTATACTTTCAGCACCTTATATGAAAACATTTTTCACAGCACACCAATGGTTTTCGATGGAGGTGGGTTCCGTGGTACTGATTGCTCTCAATCCTTGTGAAAGATGGTCCCCTAGTTGTTGGCGAACTGCGGGATGCTTGAGTCTATCGGTCTTGAACTTGGGCATTCGGGTGTTTTCTTAGGATCTCCGAACTGCAGCTGTGGGTAATCTTGCGGTAGCAACCATCAGATGGTGGTCCCGGGCAATTCCCATGCTGACAAAACGAAACAGAGAAACAGGAACAACCAAAGTATCCGTGTGATTGTTTGTACTTCTCTGGCTTCTCTGTTGCGTGCATACATATAACAATTTTCGTTATGGTCGAATTTCGCTCACTGGGGGTTTATACCGGGTGGGCAATCTAGTGGTTTATTTTTAAATCAGAGGTTATTTTGTGTAGCTCAAACAGTGAGTTTTTTGAAAAGAAGTTTTAGCCGAAATGAAGCACCCACCAAGCATGCTATCTGTGAGACTGTTCGTGAGACTGATATGCTAGTGACGAAACTCATGGTCCCCGTCGTCGTACGGTGCGCACAGACGAAAATGTGGCTGCTGTAGCCGAGAACATCAACTCTCCATCGATCTCAACAGCTCAACATTTCACACACTAGCCTGGCGGAGAATTCTGCACAAATATATCGGATTATTCGCTTACAAGGTCCAATTGACTTCAGCCCATGCAGTCACTTGAATGAGGTTGTGTTCCATAATTAATGGGAATGTTTGCTCTTATTCATAAAGCCATAATACAGAAAAAAATGTCTTTTCGTCCCCTTTCTGCGTTAACCTCGTAACTACATTTTTCGGCAAATTCGTTTTTTTATATAAAAATACTGTCTAGGGATCACAGAATAATAGAGCTAAGTATGAATGTTAAAATGATTCATCTAATCTATTTTACCGTTAATTCTTTTTCCTCGTAACTACTCTCATGTTGTTAAGTTTCGATGAGAACCTCGTATGTACTTGGTGAGGCCTTAGTTTCTTCATTGTTAATCTTTTTTACACAGTTAACGACAAGTCAAAAGTACCATTATTCAGATTTAGCTTTGAGGCAGATAATATTACTATTAATTAGGTACCTTTAGAGTGAATTTAAGCTTTGTATGTGGCGCAAGCTTTTTGAGCATCAGTTTTATATATATTGGATTTGGCTAAGTATTAAGGTTGTAAATTTAATAAAAATATAAAATAAAAAACACAATATGGATCGGTAAATAATATGTGTATGTATGTAAATTAATCTCTTTTTTTTATATAAATACTCTTCAAAATGTTTTCTTTATCGTGTTAAATTAAAAGTCTTAACAATAAATTTTAAACTTTACCAAAAATAATAATATTACTGAACCAGGCTCTTCTAAACCAGCAATTTTAAATAAACATGTTTTGGTGTTAGATGAAGCAAAAGGTAAACTGAAGTTTATCGAATGTGAAGTCGAAGACAATACATTAGACTACGAACACGAAGGCTTCATCCTTGATGATCAGACCGGACTATTTATTGAAACAAACGATAATCAATATTCCATTACTTCTGATTTATCAAGCTGTTGTCAACCCTCATCAAAATCTTCCTTTGTTGATTGTAACAGGTCTAATCGCAGAAACCTTGATCTAGATGAAAATTTCGGTCTTATTTCTAAATAAGAAGGAAGAATGGACAGGGTAGACCGGAGAAATGGAAGAAGAATATAGTCGTAAAAGCACGGCAAAAAGGAAAGCAATACTATAGTGTTAAAAAAGAAAAAGGAAAGATAGTCGGAAAACAAAAAAGACAAAAACGTGGGCTCAAGCCTCGTTGTGATTCCGCTAAGTGTAAAATGAGCAAGCATTTTAAATGTTATGAAATACCTGAATCGCAAAGAAAACAATTATTTAACTCTTTTTGGAAAAACATGTCTTGGAAAGAGCGAAAAGTGATGATTGGAGCTCTTGTAGAAAAGCAGTCCATAGCTCGCCGTACAGGTAGTGATAATTCAAGACAGAATTTCACTTTAAAATATAAGTTAAAAGTTAAAATATTGCTTTACCAGTCTGCAAAAAAATGTTTTTAAATGCATTTAATTTGGGAGAATGGACGGTACGAAATTGGGTTTTAGAAACCAATGACTTTGGAATTACTTTTCAAACAGAAAAGTCGAAAAAGAAAGAATCCGCTATCAACTTAAAAAAAAGAACATGTCAAAGATTTTTTAGCGGGCCTACCTAAGCTTGAATCTCACTATTGTAGGCAAAAAACTGACAAACAATAATATTTTGATTTCAGCTACACATCTTTTAAAGATGTTTACATACATATATGAACATGTATGAACAGTTTGCGAAGGATACAAATATTCCAAATAATGAAAGATCATCGTATTTATCCATTTTGAAGACAGCACATTCTTCTAACATTGGATTGTATAAGCCAAAAAAAGATTAATGTGATGAATGCTATAGTTTTAAGAACGGAAACATTGGCCAAGACATATATAGTGAACATGTTAGCAACAAAAATAAAGCAAGGTTGGAAAAAGATAATGACAAAGAAAAAGCGTTAAAAAATGAAATAAATGCTTATACTTTGGACAGTCAAGCTGTCTAATCGGTACCTTTCATAGCTGCATCAGCTACATAGATACTTTAAGCAAAAGCTCGCTGTGCGTCAGTTTACTTTTTTCAATTTGAAAACATCATTGCTACGTATGGCACGAAGGAGAAGGTGGAATGGATTCTAATGTTTTTGATTCATGTGTTTTTCATGTTTTGGAAAATGTTTGTGATCTTAGTGTTCCAACAGTCCTGTTTAGCGATGGATGTAGCGCACAAAATCGAAACGTCAACTTAGCTAATCTTCTACAATTCGTGGCGATAAAACATAATACAACGATTTATCAAAAGTATTTGACGGTTGGACATATCCAGATGGAATGTGAATCTGTCCATTCAACCATCGAAAGAAAAAAGAAGTCAAAAGAAATGTACGTTTCAGCTGATTTTGATAGAATCATAACAGAGGCAAGAAGATTCCCCGAACCCTATAAAGTGACGTCTTAGAGTCTAAGACTATACTTTTTTTTTAAACTTTTCCAAAATTAGTTTCTATAAATCCATTAGACCAGGCTTTAAAACGGGTGATCCGCAGGTATGTAACAGATGTTAAATGCATAAGATATGATTCCACGGGTATGTATTATAAACTTGATTTCGACAATGATTGGATATTATCTCCGCAAAGGAAAGCAAAAATAGATATTTCAAAAACTATTTTAAAATCACTTTATCTAAATTCCATACCTTTGCCGTTAAAAAAATATAACGACTTACAGAGTTTAAAGAAACTACTTCCAAAAGATTATCACGGCTTTTATGATAACCTTAAATTTAATTCTAATAAAGAATAGAAAGATTTTGAGATTTAATTTTGTTCCCTTTTTTATGAATAAAATCTGTTACTTTTATTGAATATATTTTTTAGTTCATAAGTTATGCTTATAAATTATGTACATAAATAACATACATATGTATTTAAATAACATATCCTTTGAGTTCTATGATGATATTTAATTTAACAAACCATTTCATCAAACATTGAATTCGCTTTTCAAATAATTTTAAAATTTAATATATTTTAGATATAAGATTTTGTATGAATTAACACAACAGTATTTCAGTTTAATCTGTGTATTTTTTTATGCTTCAGCTATTTTTCTAACCTTGAGTTTAAATTTTCAATTATTTGAATTTATTTTAAATAAGAAAAAGAACCTCGTATCTGCATTTCGGTAAATCAAAACATAAGAGACGGATACTCGTATGTAACAAAAACAGTTAAAACAAGTACTTTTGTGATGTCCTAGCAAAATTAAAACTAGGATATATTAACAACTGTAAAATATAAATAGAAAACATATAAAGTTTCGTTATTAGGTTCCAATGACGGAAACTACACGTTTTTTTCGTTTCCTGAAAAATTGTGTTTTTGTAGATACGAGGTTAACGCAGAAAGGGGACGTTTTGTTCATTTTATTGCATTTTTAAAAAAGAAACTTGTGTATTTGGCCCACCTTTTATATCTGTAAATAGACAATTCTATGTTTCTCTCAAAGTCAGAAGCTTTTAGAAGGCTTATCCCAGAGCTAGAATGATATAATTATTAAATCATTTTAAGCTACTTAATGAACCCTCAAAAACAACAGTCAAAAAAACTGTGATTTCATTTCTGAAGTCTGAACGGAACGAAAACCCTTCAAGGCCCAAATACCGGTATAACAATCTCTTGAAAACGAATGAACGATAAGTTTTTGAAATTATGTAGTTCATAAAATGAGTATTATTAAATACTACTTAAAATTGACATCCCAAATTTTTTTTTTAGAAAAATTTCAAAGAAATTTCGTTCCTAAGCGAGAGACGGTCAAAGTGTGAGAGATCAGTGCGAGACCAAAACTCTAGGTTCAATTTCAATTAATCGGTTTCTGGGCAAGCACAAATATTCCCATATGCCTTCAACTCCACAGTTCAGCTGACTTACGTTCTTGTGAATTTTTACTCTTTCTAGGATAGTTCAGTTCTAGCATTGTTCGGATTTTCAAGCCAATTATTTTAAAGCAAAAAATATGTAAAAGTTATTTTATTCCCATACAAAAGTAATACCAAATCATTATCATTACTTTGTTTACTAAACTTTTTACACGGTAACTTGTATCGGGAATGTTCAATTTTCAATTTAAATATGTCAACCAATTCTGACTGTTCTGATTGAACAGTTCGGGATTCAAAAATTTTTTTAAAGGTTTTCCAACTTTTTCCCAAAACATTTGTACTCAGTACATACATAAATAATTTATGTAATGAGTACAAGTAATCTGTATTGGCTACATATATGTAGGTACATCTATTAGCTGTTATGCAGACTATAAATTATTATATAGGTTGATTACATAGGCCATAAAAGAATTCTATGGACTCATAACATATATGTAATGGGTACAATTTCTTCTTTTCAATGAAAAAAAAAATTCAACAGTTCCTCTTTGGTTTCTGTTATCGAAACATAATTTATGCTCAGTTTGTAGATTTAAAATTCTCTACAAAAATATTTTGACACTTGTTTCCAAATGAGCAATAACAAGATATGGGCAAATCTCAGAAACTTTTGACTTTAGACTTTTGAAAACGCGTAAAGAGAAAATAACTAAGCACACCTTTAAAATTAAGTTTATAGCACCATTGTTACATCAGAAAATATAATTGATGGTGTTCCTCTTTTATTAACGAATGCTTAAGAAATTCTCACTCATTTTCCGGCGACGCACTGGGACCAAATGGTGCAAACCATCTCAAAAATTTATAACTTTTTCGTTTCTCAATATTTTTTTTTGAAATTTTGCACACTTATACTTGTATAACTAAGAATTTAAAATATTAAAACGTTTCAGATAGAAATAAATTATTTTATTTTTTTTTTAATAAAATAAAATAACAAATTTGTAGATTTTGTTTCATTTATATGGGAAAAATTTGTTGGAGCAAGAATTATTGCAACAATTTGGATGAAATTTGTTTTCTTCTTTTACCGGTGAAAACATTTGAAAGTAGTTTTTTGTAAAATCCGCCCACTACCATGTTTTTCAGATTTTTGTTATTTTCTTATTTTTAGTGAACAGGAAGCCGAAAATTTGTTTTTAAGGTTTTTTAAACTTAAGACATCGCATGTATATTTTTTCTGCCCACTTTCCCGCCTACTTTCACTCCCTTTATTTTATTTTCAGCTTAAAGTTCATTAAGAGCAGGCATTTTTTAAATTAAGTTTTATATGAAGAAGTGAGTTTATGAAAAGTGTTATTTATTTTTAGTAAAATCCGTGTACTGCCACTGACTTCAAACTCTCACTTCCAATAATTCTAAAAAATAAAAATATCGAAATGTCATTTTTAACGGTAATTTTAGGTACCTAGAACAAAAGTAAGATACAAAAAATTTACTGTGTTAGGAAGAACCTTATTTCTAGTATATAATCCCATCATTAGATTTTTCAAATTACGAAATTCACCAAAACCATTTTTGAGATGGATTTCATCATTTGGTCCCATAGTGCGACGTTGAACTATCGAAACAGTAACACGAAACGACTTTACGTGGCCGAGTCACAAAGACTACTGATACCATAATAACGTTCGACGTAAGTTGTTTATACCTATGTATGTTTATAAGACTGTTATTTATAAGGATAATTTTTTTTCACTTTTCTCACTGCCCTAGCTTGCATTCGTTAATATTTGAACTATAGAAATTATGTGAGCGCAAAATTTTAAATTAATATAGAAATTTTCAATTTTTTATAACAAATGATAAAAATTTAACTTATGATTTATATTTAAGTAAAAGTTTGTTCACTTTTCTAAATATGTACATTTTATAGTGAAGCTTTTAATTAAAAATAACACTTAATTTTACTAAAAAATTTTATCAATAAAATTTTTCTCTGCTTAAAAAGTAATGTATGAAAAATATCAATGATTTTTCTTTGTAATTAACTACTGAATTTTAAAGATCCATAAAATATGTAGTGTCAGCGACAAAACGTACACTTCTTAGTATGATTTAGAAGAAGGAACAATAGTTAAGAACGGGAAATATTGCTTTTTATTAGAGTGCTAACTGAAAACGTCTTGAAAAAAAAAAGTTTCGCACTCTTTTAATTCAGTATAAGCTAATTTTAACCAGGTTGCGATTTTAGCACACACCTCTACCAAAGCTTAATTTATTCATTTTTGTCTATAGAAAATGAATATGTAATTTAGAAATCAGTGCAAAGCATGCTGTGTACATGATAAGAGACGTACCAGATTTTAATGATTTTTTCGGAATTGTACGAGTAGTACCGAAACTTCTGACAAAAACTGTCATAAATCTAAGCAAAGCACATAATTTTTTCATAAAAAATTTTGATTTTCAAAGTCTCTTATGAACCCCATTTGAGTTTAACAAACTAAAATCAGATGCTTCAATCGTAAGAACATTAAACTTTTTAAATATTTTCATAGTAACATATAAAATTTTGTATTTTTCTTATACTTTTTGCCTTTTACTCGTTCTATAGGTAAAAAAAAAATTCTTAATGTGGAAAATAACTTTTTTTATACTGTAATACTATATTTTCGAAAAAATTATCAGAGATAGAGTAAAAAAATATGACTATGAAGTAACTTAATTTCAAAGTTACACGAAAGTACAGCGTGTATCTTTTAACTTATCATCCGAATCAGGCCCTCTTTCAAGAGATGTTTTGTCCAACAGCCCCTCAACCACAAACCCACCAATTTTCAACCCAATGCACCCCCCTACTGTGAAACTCACTACAAGATTAACCGACCACGCACCAACAAACAGTGAACTCGAGGGGCATTATGTTATGGCTAGACTCCGTGATCATAAACTCTTTGAAAATGTTCGTTTGTATCTAGCCTACCTACATGATAAATCTGACTCTGTTTGCATCGACGGCAAAACCAAAACCAACGTTATCGTTCAAATTCAAAAAGAAGGACTCCCTACTGACCCTATAGCCTTGAAAAAAATCTACACCCAATTTCATGAAAACTTTAACATCTCCGTCACAACAGTCAACAAAGACCTTAATACGTATGCCTCTCACATCAGCTCCAAACGTACGTCGTACCTTCAAAGCACGCGTAAAAACTTCAATAACTATTTTCGATCCTAATCCAAATTCTCTTAATGTCCCATCTAAATCAAACCTCCGTCCCATCCCAGACCGTCAAATCCTCCCTCTTACTTTCTACTACCAAAACGTAAGAGGCCTACGTTCCAAAACTCATGCTGTTTTGCAACAAACCCATGCTCTACCCTTTGAAATCTACGCCCTGACTGAAACAAATCTGGTTCCTAGTATTAACAACCAAGAATTGTTTCCTTCCTCTTTCAATGTTTATCGCGATGATGTTCTTAACCAACCTACCGGCGAATGCCCTTGCCGAGGTGTCCTCATAGCTATTCAAAATACACTAGACTCATCCCTTATTGCAATCTCTTCTTCCTCGAATCTTGACTATGTTTCCGTTAAGATAACACTACCTCGCAAGTCACTTTATGTTATATGTTGCTATATTCTGCCGTCACAACCCATCGAATCTTATAAACTCGCCATTGATACGGTTGACCATGTAATAGATGTGTGTGACCCCAACGATGATATCCTTCTTTTCGGTGACTTTAACCTTCCTTATCTAAAATGGGTTTCATCCGAAGATCAGTCTTATTACATAGCTTCCAATCCCACCTCTGCCAAGGAATGTCTATTTATAGATCACCTAGCAGATTCAAGTCTATGCCAAGTTAGTGGTATCCCAAACTATATGGACAGGCAACTAGATCTTATTTTCACAACCGATCCCATTAACTCTACAGTGTCACTCTCTCCCCTTTCCCTATCTACCATCGACAATTATCATCCTCCCCTCTTTCTCTCACTCTATCATGATTCTCCATTACCAACTCAACTGCCAGCAAATAAGTACTCTTATGATTTTCACAAAGCAAACTTCCCTCAAATTAACGAATATCTGAACAGAGTTTCCTTCAATTTTGATAATCTTATTGTGAAAGATGCCGCAGAAATATTTTACACAGAAATATTCAATTCTATTGCACTCCATGTACCCTTTTGTCGCCATAAATCATCGTTCGCTTCACCACCTTTTTATAACCGCAAGCTTCGCTCTTTGCGTAATAAGAGAAACAAGTTGTGGGCAATTTTCCTTCGCACTAACTCTCCCACCGACTACTCTAACTACCTTGGTTCCTATCTTCACTTTACCGAGCTATACAACTCCCTTTACCAACGCTACTTAATTAAAACACAAACCAACCTTATAAATGATCCTAAGTCGTTCTTTCAGTTCGTCAATTTCAAAAGAAAATCCGATGGTTACCCTACCTCTCTTTCCTTCAATACCGAAACTTCAAATAATTCGCATGGTATTGCCAACTTTTTTGCCACCTTTTTCAAGAAATCTTTCACTGACGACTCCTTTGTACCTGATTGTGGTTATTTCGATTATTTGCCAAATTTCTCCCTAGGCCCATCTCTTCCGCTTACCGTTGACCCTTGTCTAATCGAAAATAAGCTAAATCAACTTAATGACGAATTTCTTCCTGGTCCTGATGGCCTCCCTGCAATATTCCTGAAAAAATGCTCTTCAGCCCTCTCTTTTCCCCTCTCTAAAATTTTCAGCTTATCGCTATCTCAAGGAGAATTTCCTCAGGTATGGAAAACCTCTTTCATAACCCTAATACACAAAAAGGGTCCTAAGAGCGATGTTAAAAACTATCGTCCTATTGCCAAACTTTCACATATCCCTAAAATATTTGAAAGTATCTTGTACGAAATTTTAAGTTTCCGCTGTAAGTCTCTGATCTCTCCAAGACAACACGGCTTTCTTAAATGTAGGTCTACAACCACTAACCTTGTATCGTATTCCCTATCTGCCTTAGAGAACGGAAAGGAAGTTGACGCTATATTTACTGACTTTAGCAAGGCTTTTGACAAAATTTCGCATAAGCTAATACTTTTCAAATTATCCGCCCTTGGCTTTGAACCTAATTTTTTGAAATGGATTTCTTCTTATCTAGAAAACCGTTATTACTGTGTTCGTTTCAGATCTGCCCTCTCTAGTCCTTTCTTAGCTACCTCCGGAGTCCCACAAGGCAGCCACTTAGGTCCTCTCCTTTTCATTCTTACCATTAACGATATTGAAAACGTCATCAAACATTCCCATATCTCACTCTACGCTGACGATACTAAGATCTTCAAAACAATTTCTTCAAAACACGACTCTTCCCTTATCCAACAAGATCTCGACAGTTTCTCAGTCTGGTGCCTTAAAAACTGCTTAGAGCTAAATATTGCCAAATGCCAATCAATCACTTTTTCACGTAAACACATAAAATCTCCTCCACGTCTCTACCTTCTACATAACCAACCCATATCAACTGTTGAATCGATCCGCGACCTAGGAATATTATGCGGCCGAGAGCTCAACTTCTTGGCACATATCGATAATATTATTTTAAAAGCCAACTCATCACTTGGTTTCGTTAAACGGTGGTCCAAAGAATTCTCCGACCCCTACGTCACCCGATCCCTTTACATAACGTTTGTTCGTCCTCTACTTGAGTACGCCAGTCAAGTTTGGTCCCCATATCAACAAATCCACATCTCTAGAATCGAGAGCATTCAACGTCGCTTCCTAAGATTTGCCCTTCGCGGCCTGTCTTGGAATAATCCCTTGATCCTGCCCCCCTACCAAAACCGCCTTCAATTAATTAACTTAAATACACTGCAAGAACGGAGAGATATAGCAGAGATTCTCTTCATTCATCGGCTTCTCTCAGGTTCCGTTGACTGTCAAACTCTTTACAACTCTATCTTTTTCAGTACAAACCCTCGCAACCTTAGGAATCCTCGCCTCTTCTATCTCCCCACCCACCGTACTTCCTATGGCTCCAACGAACCTATTACGCGTATGCTGCGGAGGGTTAATTCGAATGAAAACGATTTCGACTTTAACCTCAGCACTCGCTGCCTAAAAAACCTCCTCCGAAACACAATACAATTATAGTTTTAAGTTAGCCTAACCCTAACTGTAAGTTGCCCCCACCAAAATTAAAAATAAATGGGGGTATTGCCCCCACCAAAAAGTCAAAAGTTTCTGAGATTTGCCCATATAGCGGTTTTAAAATGGTAAAAAATACAAGTTTTATAAGTACATAATATAATATTTTGATAAAAAAAAAAGATTGTGTGTACTGACATACGAACGCTAGAAGTGAAACTCCTTTTCCCTCAAGAAAAGCCACTGTAAGATGCTAACACTGCCATACGATTTTTCTTTTTCGAAATTTTATAAATATTTTTTTTTTCTCAAAAGCTGTTCCACAGATTAAAAAAAAAAACAAAAGATACAAAAAAAATTCATTTAGTTAAAGCTAGATAATGGTTGAAAAAAATTTTCCGAAAAGTGGTTATTAATGGTGCCCCCATGGAACCATTTTTTTTTTGTTTTTGATTTTCTCAAAACCAGTACCACCGATTGTGATCATTTTTTTTCTGCTTAGACTCCCAAAAATTTTTATAGAATTGTGTATTAAAATTTTACAAAAATTTTTTTTTTTTGGATTTAAAAAAAAAAAAGTTTAAAAATTTTTTTTTTAAACTACATATTTCATTTCGAAAACCCAATGCTACGAGTAGATTTTTTTTAATCTTGATAAATAAAAGTTTCTCAATTTAATCTAAAAGATGTGAGATAAAAATTTATTTTACCTAAAAATAACGGCACCTACCATACAAATGTTAAAAAATGGTTTTCAAAAATCGTATTTTTCTCGAAAACGATTCCGAGAATTTTTATAAAATTTTTTACCTCTCGTTTAATTTTTACGATCTATAGTTTAATAAAATAAATTTTGAAATTAATATATTAGATACTGGGCGGTAACAACAATCAAATTAAGAGACTTTAATATTTGATATTTGAGTGAAATGAATCATTATGTAATGAGCTCAAAAGCTCTCTCACCACTCCTTTGGGTGCTGGTTATGAACACAATTCTCATTAATCTAAAACACTGGAGTAAAGGTAGTAGCCTATGCTGACGATCTTGCGTTATTAGCTACAGGTAAATTCTTACCCACTATCAGCGAACAGATTGACCCCCCTATTATGGAAGACAACTCAACTATAGTTTAGTTGTAATTCTTAGAATTGGTATTATCGATCACAACCAGTTGACTGTCAAAGCACAACCAGTTGTCGATTAGCAGACAACTAACAAAATGGCCGACTTTTCAGTTGTCTCTTTGTATTATGTAACTAAGTTGAGTTGTGTCTCGGTTGTAATAAGCGTCAAAATCAAACAACTGGTTCGAAGCAGTTGTGTAGACCATTTTAATGAAAGAATCTGCATTCGGATACAAAATATGGACACAAAACAGTAAGTTAAACAACAATTTCAATAAAAATAGAATTTAATGAGTGTATTTTAGTTTGAAAACTACATGGCCATCACAATTTGAACGACTTGTTGCACTATGTTAGTTGAGCATTTATCCATTCTCCACAAATGAGTTCCTTAATCACATTTACCACTTTTTTAATACAACTGACACTACCGATTGAGTCAGTCCTAAATTAAAATCATTGCCACTAAACTTTTGGCAACTTCCTTCATTTATGAAACGAAGAGCAGTAGCAAGTTTAACAATTGGTGGAATCGCTGAGGAACATTGGTTATTTTAGGAAAACTTTATTTCCAACCAAAAAAATGCATACTTTAGAAATAGAACTGTACATAAGTTTATTAAATATACGTTCTTTTTTATTTTGCTACATTAAGGAATTCTCATCTTCAAAATCACCGAAAAACAAATCGAAAGAACTTTTCATCATACAATTTCTTATTTTTGCTTTTGTATTTCATGTTGAGCAGCTGGTTTTGAAATCAAATTGACTCCTAAAAGACGGCAACGTATTTTTTCATTACAACTGATTTTAGTTGACTTGCATAATACGAAAAATTTGTTGTCGTCAACGGCCTTGGCTTTGATGAAAGCATCGCTTCCCATCGATCAGCGAAATCAAGCATCATTGCGCATGGTTAGTACTTGGATGGGGGACCGTTCAAATACCAACCGTGTGCTGTTGACATGTGTTTCTTCTGTTGTTCTTTCTTTCTGTCTGTCTCTCTCTGTTGTGTTGTCTAAGCCGATGGCCTCAGTTGCCAGTGCTTTAAGTGTCTCTACTTCGTAGATTTATCTACGGAGTAGTGTAATATGTAATGTAATGTAATGTAAAAATTTGTTTGGTTGTCTTGGAGTTGAGTTGTGTTGATGACAACTCAACTAAGTTGAGTTGTAATCCATAATAGGCGCATGAATACGCCCTTTCTAAGGTTAGTAGATGGACTAGAAAGTGCGGCCTGATGGTTGACCCGTCAAAAACAGAATTAGTCCTCTTTACAAATAAAAGGAAAATACCAAGCTTCAGAATACCTTCAATTGAGGGCATCCCGCTGAAGATTTCAGATCATGCAAAGTATCTTGGTGGTGCAACAGAATCTTTGGGAAATCCTGGGGAGCTATAGTCCAAAAATTATCTGGTGGATGTATTTGGCGAGAATCAGACCAATACTAACCTATGGTAATTTGGTATGGTGGAATGCAACGGAAAAAAGCACGAACCTCAAAACTCTGACAAAAGTACAGAGACTCGCGTGCATTGGAACTACGGTTGCCATGAGATCCACACCAACTGCAGGGTTGGAGGCGATACTCAACCTGAAACCCCTAGACCTTTTTGTACAAGAATCCGCAGCATATAGCGCCTTAAGGCTAAGCCAGACTAATACCTGGAAAAACAGCGCAATAGGACATGCTCAAATTCTTCAGAAATACTTGGGTGATAGCATCATTACAGATAATACAAGACCCTACACCAGTGAATCAGCGATAGCAATCTATACCGATGGCTCCAAAATGGACACAGGTGTTAGTGCAGGCTTTTTCTCAGAACCTCTTGAGCTACACAACTCACTTAGGCTCCCAGATCATAGCAGTGTCTTCCAAGCGGAGTCCTGGCAGTGACAACAGCTGCTAGACAGGTATCAATGATGGCGATACCACGGGCTGATATCACCTTTTACATTGTCAGCCAAGCGGCAATAAAAGCGATTTCTGCCACTGTGATAAAATCGAAGCTTGTCTCCTGCTGCCGCGAAGAGCTTAAGGTTCTTGGCACGCAGCACAATATTAGACTCTGCTGGGTACCGGGCCACAGAGGCATACCAGGTAATGAAAATGCCGATGAGTTGGCAAGACAGGGATCAGCGCTCGACGCCAGTCAAGCAGAGATGGTAAGCATCCCACTCTGCAACATTAAACAGAAAATTTCAGATATAATCCTAAGGAAATCCAATGAAAGGTGGAGTCTACTTGACACCTGTGATACTACTAGGAAAATATGGCCCTGCTTTAACAAGCAGAGGACTGACAAAATTATGCAACTTAGTAAGAAAATTCAATATCTCAAAAACAGCTCAATTTTGGAAATTCATTTTTTATTGGTATAGTAATAAATACTTTAGGTTGGCGTACCAAATTTTTTTCTTAAAAATGTTTTAAAAATTTTGTATACGAAAGGTTTTTTTAAGAAACCACTACAAGGACTTATAATCTTTGTTCTTGCATAAAATAATATTTGCTTGAACCACATAGCATCCTCTTTTGAGATCCAACTACAAAAGGAGTTGTTTAAGTCATTTAAAAAATAAATTTTATCCTTATGATGAGTTTGCTCTAATATCATTTGTTTTTCAATTCTTAGTCTATTACATAGTCGTTCATTTTATTTTATAATGACATTATGTATTTAATTGTTTTGTTGGTTAATTGTTTTGGTTTTTTTTTACTAAAAGAACATTATTTCTTGGCAAAGAAAGAAAGTGTTTAAATAACCTCGAATACTGTTCGAATAATAATTATAAAAACATGTCGCTGTCTTTGACTGATAACGTGTCGTTTTGGCATGTCACTGACAACTGAATATAACATTTCTTAACCCCAACGCGCGCCGCCGTAAAGAAGTTTTCCTTCAAAAATACAGTTCAAAGTAGTCAATTTTGCAGCAACACACTCTGTTTACACGGTTTTCACTGGTGGTCTTCAAACTTTTAGGTTAAAAAAAAAGCTACTTATAGGTATAAATCGAAGAGCTGCACTATGGTAGTCTTTTTTCAGAAATATCACAAGTAGAGTTCACTAAATTTCTCGAGTTAATTAAATTGAGAGTTAATTAGGGGGTTTTATTCACATTTTCACATTAAAAAAAAAAGTAGAAATCTATTTTTTTAAGTTTGAACAAATTTTTCTTCTTAAAGAACTTACTCCGATTAATTAACTCATTATAACAAATATTTTGTTTTTGGAAAGTTTGACCCTTGTTTTCTTAAGTATCATTTCTTCCAAATTCAAAATCGTTCGAACCCACATTTAAAACTTCCTCAAACTCTACGTCTATTTAACCCACTGAGTTCCCATTTAACAACATTAAGCCCCCGCATCAAATCCGCTTAGAAGTTAAAAAAAATCCCAGAATCTCAAAGATAAATACATAAAAAAAGAAAACCTTTACAAACAACCATAAAGGCCTTAATTACATGATTACAGTGATCTTAAACGATTCAATTGTCCGATGACAATTATCATCAATTTCTTGTTCACGGTTTCACAGTCGTTCGCGACCATTATTCTTCCTCGTTTTCGTTATTCCATATCTCGAAATTCAAGTTTTCATATTTAATACTTTGCTGTGGCATCTCTCTGGAATCATTGTCATGCATTTTGCTTGATTAGATTAATGGCCAGCAGTGATGGTGCATCGTCATCGTCATCGTGTCGTATTGTGCGCCAAGGCAGGCATATAGGCATATACTCGTATGTGTGTCTAATCAATCATTGCTGAGGATAGGTCAGAGATCAGATATCAGAGTCTCTCAAAGCAAAGCCGGACAGAGTCTCCCATCGGATTGATAAGAGAGCCCTTCGATTTAATTTAATTGAATTCAACGTTTTGTGTCACAGTCAGAATGCATTTGGTGATTGGGGGAATATGCATTTTAAAATGTGTAAATTTTGTAATGGGATGACCCTGATGAATAAATGAGTATAAGGTCAAGACTGTAAATGAATGAAGGTCATGTGAGGAAGAAGAAACAAAAACATTAACCAAACGGATTTCCTGCCACGAAAATAAAACAAAAAAAAGGGCTTGAGAATTCATCAACAATTGAACTAACTGCATTTTGGACTCGGAAAGAAAAATAAAATGTATCACTTGCTTGGTCGTACGTACTTGCTCTTAAGATATAATTTTGAAGTATTTAAGCATTGGTGATGTTTGATGTATTGTACGCACATTGGGTTTTATTTTTTTGGTTCTATTTATAAAAAAAAATTGGCCTAAAAGAAGTATAAAGTTCTTACAAACTTTGAACAAAATCAGTCGAAATATTAACGAGAAATTCGGGAATACCAGCACATTTTTACCCAAAAATTTTAAAATTTCAAAAACTGAACAAAACAGATACAGAGATTATTAAAAATCTTAACAGCCGTTTTCGAGAACATACGAGTATATGCAAGGTACCTGTTCTAGACGAACTTAAACTAAAATTCAAATCTTTCCTCTATAAATGAGAAAAATAAGACAAATACAAAAAAAATGTTTTGCAATTTTTTGAAGAATATCATTTCAAAAAAAAATGTGACGATAAAATCTGCAATGTAAACTCTACACAAAAAAATTATACTTTATTCATGGTGGTGATTTTGTTTCTTAATAACTCGTTGGAATTTCATTTTACTTGTAGCATTAGCAAAGAAACCGGACGGAGACATTCGTACCGAGCCGAAGGCGCTCTGCTCGGCATTTTGCGAGGACATCTAAATTATTAGAAGCCGTCTATCCACGGTTTTACGCCCCAAACAACGTGGTAGATTAGCGGAATCATCATTTTGTCCTCGACTGCCCCTTGACTGTCTGAGTGGAAGAATGTGTCAGGCGGGATGAAGCCGCTTAGAGGAACACTCTCATAATACTCATTGTTGGGGTAGTAATCCCCAAATCTAAGACACTGCCTCTCAAACACCCGAATCTTTTCGATTTGAGATGGGGCAATGTTTGTTTTTTATATCATATTTGGCGCGCAATATAGGGATTATGAACACCCTTAAAATGTTCGAGGTCCTCGCGAGCATTTATGAAACTTGGAGACGATTTAAAAGGAGGTTCCTATGAACATTTCTGAATATTATAAAGGGAGGGAAATATTGAGTCGGGTAAAACATTCCACATTCGTGTAGTGCGACTAAAGAAAGAATCTCTTCTGAATTTAACAGTACATCCGAAGTTTGACTCAAGGGCTATCTGATGGACATTCCCTGATGCGCGAGTATTACGTTTAAATTGTTTTAGAGGGGGGGATGCAACTGGCTATTTCACTAGAACACTGTTTATAAAAATAAGGGTAAAATAATGAAGGAAAAAAAAAACAAACGTAGCGGCGGCGCACTGTGGGACCTTCTTGCCAAATTCAATTTCCGCGTGTGCTTAAAATCCAAAACTAATGTATTTACGGGATTAGGAAATATTGGAAGATTCATAAGCCGAAAGAAATTTTAAAATCGGTCGAGGGATTCGAATGATACAGTTAGTCAAAGTTTCAAAGAAAAATATTTGTTTTATGAAAAGTCTCAAAGTTTCAGCGTTAAAATCTAAAAACTTTGTTTAAAAATTATATTTTTTTTATTTGAGCTTGTAAAAATGACCATTTGTATAACAATTATGATCCAATTTTTTTATAATTGTAAAATTTTAAATTTTTCGAAAAGCTGTTTTGGCTCAATTTTTTGACTTTGAGTTGAGTTATAAATCAAATGCACGACTGGGTCGCACGAACTTGTTCTTATGTAAGCGACTAAGAATTTCAAAAATGAATGTTATTAGAGAAAAACTGTTCGTAAGCATAAAATTCATTTTTTAATAGACTAAAACAACTCCTTTAGTAGTTGGAGCTAAAAACAAGATGCCATGTGATTCAAGCAAATATTAGCTTATGCAAGAACAAAATTTATAAGTCTGTACTGGTTTCTTAAGAAAATAAGCTATTATACACAAAATTTTTAAAATATTTATAAGAAAAAATATTGGTACGCCAATTTAAAGTTTTTATTATTTTTCAAACAAAAATTAAATTTACAAACAAAAATATTGAGCCGTTTCTGAGATATCGAATTTTTCAACAAAAAAAAATAGTTTTTTTTTTTCAAAAACTCAAAAATTAGTTGTTTTTTTTTAAGTTTTGAAATGCAATGTTTTTCAAACTTTTTAGAAGCTTCCCTATAAAAAAAATTGATTAAAATCCGTTTTGTCGATAATGAGAAATTCTAAATTTGAAAAAATAGTTCTATGGTAGGTACAGTCAGTAATATCTGCATTTAATTTTTTTTTTATTTGATTATAGATCGTAAATATTAATGAAAAGCAAAATTCACGGAACCGTTTTCGAGAAAAATACGATTTTCGAAAACAATGTTTTTACATTTGTATGGATGGTAGGGGAGAGTGAGTACGAAAGTAACAGTGGTTCGGTTTTAACATTCAATTTTTACGAAAAAATTGAGCTGTAAGCATTCATTTTTAAATGCAGATTTCTTCACAATTAAGTCCTGAATGTACGCACAAAAAACCAAATGTCAAAACACTGAACTGTGCCAAATAAAATTTAAAACGTGAAATTCAATGACAAACGATTTTTTTTTCTTTGGTGAGTTTTGTTTCATATTTCTTGAAAGAATAAGTTATAAATTAAGTGAAAGCACCTTAATCGAAGTTCATTTTGTTCTTAATGCAATAGAGAACATGATTTTCTGATTTGCATTATAGTCTCTTTTTAATTTAATTTTTCATATAAAAAAATAAGTGGTGGACGGTTGTAACATTTTGTGTATTAGCGGTTGTAACATGTTACAATCGTCCACATGAAAAATATTAAGGTATCTGTTCCTGTTTTAATCTTTAATTGATTTCCATAGACACTCTGTTTTTGATTGCATAAAAACAATAGACAAAAGTTTCACTTAAGGCAGCGGAAAATGCCCCGACAAAGAACGAGGAAAACTTCTCGAGGTCTAATCTCAAAATACATCTTCATAAAGGCAGCGGAAGAAGTTCTTAAAAATGACAAATCAGTTAGAGCTGTTTCAAAAGCTTACAAAATCTATCACGTCACTCTTAGTCGTTTTGTTCGAAAAACAAAATCTATTCAAGACTCCTCTGGCGATGCTGTTTACCCAGATGTTGGTTATAGGGCCCATAATAGGGTTTTTAGAGATGATTACGAAGTAGGTTTTTGAGGCTGATTAAAGTACCATTCTAATGGTATTTACTTTTTTTTTTAATAATTTATGTATATATGTTTGTATATGCAATTGACTTTAAATTAAATATGAAGTTAAACCAATATTTTTTTTCTTCTTATATTTATAAGGTGTTACAACCGTCCTTTCATCGTGTTACAACCGGTACACCCGAAAGGACGGTTGTAACATTTGACTTTCACTCCTTTGTCACAGCATACACTCGGAGAAAGGAGAAAGTTGGAAACCAAATTAGTATTTTATGGTAGTTAAATATCAACTTATTAATATAGACTTTGTTTCATTTTGTTATGTTTTTTTAGTTTTCAACTTATAGCACAATATGTAAAAAGAGTTACTTTCGTACTCACTCTCCCCTACCTTTATTTTTAGTTAAAATAATTTTTTTTCTTACATCTTATAATTTATATTAAGAAACTTTTATTTATCAAGTTTTAAAAAAAAAATCGAGCATGGGTTTTTCGAAATATTGAGTTTTCAAAAACAAAATTAAAATATTTTTTTAAAAATCCAAATTTTTTTTTTTTGAAAATTTGAATACATAATAATATTGAAACTACTGGGGAGCCTTCATATAAAAAAATGATCAAAATCGGTCGTGCCGTTTTTGAGAAAATCAAAAACAAAAATATGGTTCCAATGGGGGTACCAAAAATAACCATTTTTTGGAAATTTTTTTTCAACCATTACCTAGCTTTAACTAAATGAAATTTTTTATTTTTTTTTTAAATCTGTGGGACAGTTTTTGAGAGAAAAAATATTTATAAGATTTCGAAAAAAATTCGTATGCCGTTATTTTTGGTCTTACAAAAAAAAAAAACATGCGGGGGGAAAAAATTAAAACCCATATCTACCAAGTTTAAAGAAAATCGGCCGATTCGCTTAGGCTGTAGTCGAAAAGACAGGCAGACAGACAGACAGACAGAATTGCAAGACCCCCTTTTTTGGTCTTCGCTATCGTCGTAATGTCAACTTTGATCAAAATCTCGAGTTCGATTTTTTTTTGACGAATGCAGAACTTGCCTTATAGTACGAGTACCTATAAGTCGCAAGTAAAAAAGAGCCTTTGGCCTAAACTCAACGGAAATTTAATTTTTGACTATCTCTGAAACATTTACTAAGAAAACCAGCTGCCAGTTTTTTCCTATTTGTGGTTGAGAGATTTTTATTAAAGAAGATTATTTTTATTCATTTATGGCTTTTTTTTTATTATATCCTTAAAAATGCAAGTGGTCATAAAAACATTATTTTTACATGTAAAAATGTATTTTTAACTACATATGTATTTTGTGTGCTTTTCTATTTTGAGGTGCCAGTCAGTCTGACAGTTCGTAAGTGTTACCGTAGGTAAAGATAAAGTTATAGTAGGTAGTATTTAGTATTTTACTATAACACTGCTATCAAGGCGGATGCTTTAAAACAACTTTTTCGTCAATGCAAGGGCTTCTCTAGCCCCGATCTGGACCCATGTTCTGTAACTCTCACATCGAGTGAGTTTTCGCATAAACGGTGCGAATCAGAACAAAAACACTGCGGAATGACACAAAATTCTGTTTCTCACACGCAACTGTTTCTGTAACTTTTTTTCACTCGATCAAGAACAAAATGGAAAAAATTATTGGATATATTGGAAAAATGTTAAAAAATACTGTATCTGTAAGTCTGAAGTCGATACAATCTTTCGATTTTTCTGTCAAAATCATTCGACCACTCTAATACAAGTGAGAAGTGAGAACAAGACAATAATAATAAAAATCAAATATGACGGAAAATAAACAAAAGGTAAATAACTTATTTTGTATGTTGTTTGATCAGGAAAATTATTATTTTTATCCGTAGAAAATTCAAAGGATCTCAAAAGATCAAAAAGAAAAATTGGTAGATTACATGGCAACACATTTAGAGTTCGGGAGAGGCCAATTCGGCGGACCAAATTCAAATATTACGTCTGTGAATGCACATCATATTTCTATTGGCACTTTGTTCACTAATTACAAGCACACTTTACATTTTACTTGTTTTAAAAATTTGAATTACTGCAAAATAAAAAACTTGAACACTTCAACCTTTTCAATATAAAAGAAAAAATAATTTTTAGTTAAATGTGAAATAAATTGAGGCTGTCAGTTTAAGGGAAATGTAAACATTTCTTCCATTAGAAACTGGAAACTATGGTTTTCTCACAGGGGTGTTTTCGCATCATGTTATAGACACAGTTCATTTTCCAATATAGAGAAACGATGAAATTTTTCGTTCCACCTCTAATCGACTGCGAAAATACTCGACCGAGTTACAGAACATGGGTCCTGAGTAGGAGTTATAATATGTTTGTCGAAATACAAATACTGACCCAAACAGATGACAAGGTACCTTACTAAACTTTTACTGGCTAGTGGCTGTCCATGTGACCTTACACCCACTAGCTTGCACCAGTTCTCTCTCGTATCTTTTAAAGCTCCATGCAGCGGAGTCCTAATAAGATTTACAATTTCCAGACATCGCAATATCGCTGAATCTTGTTGAAGTCACAATTCAAAAGAATTCTGATGTCCTTGACTTTTAGAGCTGTTGTGTACGGAGTGAAAGTCTAATTTTTCTTTGAAACTACGAAATTACATTTGAATCAAATTCATCCCTTCACTCGATGTATAAATGAACGCACATCCCAACAGTTTTTGGGATAGTGTGCTAAAACCAATTTTGTTTTCACCTTCACAATCGTCATCATGCTTGGTTTAATTTTTGCCAAACCAATACTTGGCCTGTGGATCAAATCAAGTAAAACGATTGGTCAGTTTTATGTGGGAAGTTCAATAGGTAGTAGGCACACTTAATGTCCCATAAAAATTTGGACAAAACATAAAGCTACTAAGTTACGCATCATTTCCGGAATGAATATGGCTTACGGCCGTAAACCATTCAATCATCAATTGAACGTGATTGGCATTCGAAGTGCGATGGCTTGAGGCAGAATGTTATGTAGGTATTTCTTTTCAATATGTAAAGCCAGTTATTTAGTTTGATTGACATTTCTAATGCAGTTAATAAATTTTTTAAGTTTGTCGAATAAATAAATAACAGACATTTAGTAAGAATATTTTATTTATATTTTGCGAGTACTAAAGGGATTATGACTACCATCAAAATGTTTGACCACAGTGCGAGCGTTTAGAAAATTTGGAGAGGATTTGAAAATCAATACTCATGCACATTGATTATAAATACTTGAACAACAAATTGGGAAGGTAAAATTATACCGGGTAGAACATTTGGGTTTCGTTTAGTTTCGAAAAAACCTAAACACTTAGCAGCGTTTTAAACGACCACGAATATGTGGCCCTTCCAAAAAAGGGGCTCCGTGATGCAGCCCATTCCAAGAACTCAAAACTGTTCTGTTTCTTAAATGCAAGTGCAGCTCATGGATAGCGGCATGGGTGGTGGATTGCGCTTTAAGGCCAGAAGATAGCATTGAGTTTTTGTTGCATTAAATTCTAAATTGTTTATGGTTCCTCATTTGACAATACTTTTGAGATCAGAATTTAAAGAGCTTATCATAAGCTGCCGCTCTAAATCTACATCTGAAGAATTAGGACACGCATCTGGAAACGAATATGAGAAGCTGTGAGTAATGTCGTCAGCAACACAATTTAATGGCTATGATGTTTCAGACAAAAGATCATTGATAAATATGAGAAAAAGAGTCGGACACAAAACGGAGACCTGATGTGGCACACCAGTAATTATTTTATGAGTTTCAGGCTTAAAACCGTCTTAAACAACTTTTATTGAGCGGTTCGAAAGGCAGTTTCTAATCCAACGAAGACGAAATTCAACAATACCAATGAACCAGTGGACCTACTGCCAAGAAAGACATACTGTCGGTCATTACGAAGCTTTCGTTCTACAAAATAATTCTTGAACTTATCATTAACAATCTGCTAAAAAAGTATTCCTTTCTGAGTTGTTGTTAAATATCAAAGGTAGTTTCAATAATAAAATAGAATTCTTCTGAACCCTCAAATTATTGGCTTCAACTGTCTTATATCGGAAAGATTTTTTCAAGAAGTGATTAGTAAGTCTATTTTATTCGTTTGACGATGATGCTAAAAATTTAAGGCATTCAAACA
Source organism: Philhelius festivus (assembly GCA_963931855.1). NCBI lineage: Eukaryota > Metazoa > Arthropoda > Insecta > Diptera > Syrphidae > Philhelius > Philhelius festivus. The sequence goes on from OZ007557.1 coordinate 44,383,254, forward strand.
CAACTCCAAACCAAATTTGATATTTTTGGAACCTATTGTTCGGACTGAAAGCTTCAAATCAACTATGAGAAATGTGAAACTGTTTGATTCGAGACGCAATTGGAAAAACTTAAGAATAACGAGTTTAAATGGTCTTCGTATCGACTCGAAATGTGCTATAAAGTATTCAGGAGTATATTTAGACAAGTTTTTGTACAACAATTAATACCCATAAATACTCATTTACAAAAGGCAAGAGCGGCATTTAAGTCTCTCAAAAGTCTGTTCTACTCCAGCTTATTAAGAACTGATGTGAAGATTATTTTTTTATCAAGCATTCATTCGTCTAATTCTGAGTTATGCGAGTCCAGTAAGGTTGAACATTAATCCTGTATGTTATATGGACAAGATCCGAGTATTAGAAAGGAAGTGCTTAAGAGCCTGCATGTATATGTATAGAAGTGCACATTCTGACTTTCGTCGCTATGTCTCAAGAAAAAGACTATTGGGTGCTTCCGGAGTGTTCAGAATTAACAACGTCATACTGGAACTTGGGAGGAATCAATTTTCACGGTCGGCAGACCTTGCAGAAAACGAGTTCATATCTGGACTATTTCATTCGGATCCTGGGCATTTCAGAAATGTTTTTGAAAGTGGATACATACAACCGTAGATATTCCTGTATCTTGATGCAAATGGTTATCTATCAGATTCAATGAACGTGCTTATAATATATTATGCTGCAAGACGAGCAGCGGATAAAAAATCCTTAACGTGCCTTTTGAACCGCGGGACGGGTGATCTGACTTAAGATACTGCCCTAGCAAACCTGTAAGAGATATATAAATAGCTCTAATAGATCGGATTGGGCAAAATATTGGTGGCTTGACTGGGCTGATCTCTGATCTGACAGAAATATGCTTTAAGCTGTGATCCTAAGCTCTATCAACCCGCCGACCACGAGATTGGAAATCGACACTAACCACAGTCGAAAGACATAAAAATGATCCAGAACGACAATGATAGAACGAACGAAAAAGACTGAGGGACGTACGTCTTTCTTGTAGGACCAGCAACAAACGGAGCATAGGCACCTTCTATACACCAGCGTTTGCCACTCCTACTCCTAAACACGAGCGTCAGTGAGATGATGGGGTCACCTCTCCCTAAGATTGGTAAAACCTTCTTGAGTAACGGGGACATCCCCTTCGACTTCTTCAGCAATACTAACCAAACAAACGGACACATATACAGAGTGGGCTGTCTAGTGGTTTCTTTTTAAATCGTAGGTTATTTTGACACTGACAGCTGTTTACCGCTAGAAATCTTGACAGAAAGGCAGTATCATACCTCCGCGGTATGAACAACGTTGGGAAATATTGAAAACTTAATTCCAAAGTAAGTGCTGTGTAGCCCAAACAGTGCGGACAACACTCATGGTCCCCGTCGTCGTACTCTGAGCACAGACGGGAATCGATTTCAACAGCTCAACATTTCACGCACTAGCCCAAGGAGAATTCTGCACAAAGATCTCAGATTATTCTCTTGGACTGACAGAATGCGCTACTGCGATGCCAGTCGAGGCCGTTACTTGAACGACGTTGTGTTCCATAATGGGAATGTTTGATCTTACTAATAGAGCCATAACACATGGATAAAATTTAATGTTGTTCATTTTATTGCATTTTTAAAAAGAAACTTCGTATTTGGCCCACCCTTTATACCAACCACTGACCTATTAAACTCATCTACTAGACGCTGCAAGGAGCCACACTCTCTTACGGGTCTGGTGAAGGGATGATTTCTTAAGTAGCCCTTAAAAGGCTTCTACCGCTCCTCAACCAGGGGTGGAATCGCGTAAGGTGATAGTTGACTATCAATTCGTTGATAGTCGTTTTTGATTATAGCTGTCTTTATCGTATCAATTAAGAATTATAGAGAGAGCGATGGTCAAAACGACAATCAACAAATTGATAATCAACTATCACCTTACGCGATTCCACTCCAGGTGAATTTCCGACGACAGATATTTCTTCAATGACTTAGAAGTACTGACATTTCGGGTCATAGCTTGCTGCAACTCACCAACACTCTTAACGGGCTTGAAATACATAGGATTTATCATAGGTTTCATTACATGGGAGTCACAACCTCTAGGGTATCACAACGAATCTTCATTGATCGAAGTGCGAAGTGTGACGGTAACAAGATCAACTGTCAGCCCATTAACCTAACCTTAGCTTTGATCTTGTCATTAAATCGGCGGAATAGAGATCACATGACAGTGCCTTGCACTAGAATAGTTTGTTATTTTTTTTTTTTTTAAGTTTTAGTTTTTTATGAATGTGGAAACACAAAAATTGGGAACGTCCTCTTTAATAGATTTTCACATTTCACATATCAACAAAATTTGAAGAATCAAACTATTCAAAAAAAAATCTTTTAAAATCTTTAAACAAAAGTGCTGAAGACCGTACAACTTAAAAAAAAATGCTTTGTATTAAATGGCCTTTTGTATTTAATGGTGCCTACTTCAAAGCGGAACTTTCACTTTAAATTCAAAAACCACAACCAAAGCAAAAACAAAAAAAAATATAACTCACCACATTAATCACGACTTTTGATAAGTTACAATTAATTTATCATCGAAAAAACCACTCAAAGTTTTAAATCCCAAATACAGATTTAACTAACATTCAACAAACTTTAATGGATTCCCCATTTCAGAAAATATCATTAAAACCGAAAACACACAAAAATACTCGTACAAACCCTTTCACTTTTTAATCTAATTCAATCAGCAGCAATTGATTATGTCCCATGCGGCGACCTTTTCTCCACTTCAATAATAATTGATAACAAAACAAAAATAAATAAACTTCGTCCTCACTCGAATGACGACGACGCACAATGGGGCCTCTCCATAGAGAGCAATGATAAAAAGGTCATTTTTAAGTATTGAACTAACAGGAAATATGTTTTGTTTTTCTCAAAGCTAACTGTTTTTTGGATTAGGAAATGTAAGTATTTTTTTTTTTTTGACACCTAGGCTAAGTTCACCACGCATTCAAAGTCGAAGAAGTTGCCGATTGAAAGCAAGAAAAAAACGTGGGTGAAAATTAAAGTTTTTAAATCTTAATTTACTGTGTGAGAATTTAATTAATACTACTTAAAGTGATATTATACAGATGGGTGAAGGTGTGTATTTTAAGTTCCTAAAAGAAAAATTTGAAAAAAATAAATAAGTATAAAAATATAAGGTGAAAAAAATTACCACTTTTTTTTTTATGGTCGCCTTAAATTTTTGCTTATAAATTATGTTGAGGCAAATATTTAGCAGGTCTGTAAATGGGACATATTAAACAAATACGTCAAGAATACGAAACTTAAAGCAGAAGTGCTAAATATTTGCCTCAAATATTTGTTATGAATTTTTGAACTACAAAAATTGATTTTTTTAGAAAAAAGTCCTTGGTTGTTTTTATTAAAATAAGTAACATTATCTCTCTTTTTCAACAATCATGCAATGATATACTATAAAAATGTTTGTTTTTTTTAATAGATGTCTTTGTTTTATTTTATCTTAAGAAGTTTGGTGAAATAGTGTGATTTGTAATAGAAAGTTTGTGTTTTTTTTTGGCCAATTTTTTTTTTCAATAAAAAATAGTAACTAAATAAATAAATTTATAAATAAATAAATTAGTTAATATAAGTAATCATCCCTATCAATATTATTTGAAAATTATTTTTGAAAAGGAGTCTGACGAGCTTGTTGGAAGAGAAAAAAATATAACAAATTTTCAAATTCAAAATTTAGTATGCTCAGAAATAAAACTGCAAAACATTAATTACAAAGTGAAGCATGAGACAATCTTATCTATAATCGATGGGAAACTTTGCAACAGCTTAACTGATACAAAGTCTTCACTGAGATGCTATTTATGCCATGCCAATAGCAAGGACTTTAACGACATCGACAAAATGATGCAACTTCCGGTCGCCGAAAACTATTTATCTTTTAGAATTTCTACATTGCATGGGTGGATTCGCTTATTTGAATGTCTCCTTCACGTTGCATATAAACTTCCTGTAAATGAATGCAGAACAAATAAGGCAACGGAAGTAATTGTAATAGAAAACAAAATACGCATTCAAAAAGAATTCAAGGAAAAAACTGTATTGATCGTCAATAAACCTAAGCCTTTCTCCGGGAAACCCAACACGGCAATGTGCCAAGAAAATTTTTGGAAAATAGTAGTTTATATGCTTCAATAACAGGAATCGATAAAGTTTTAATTGAAAAGTTCCATATCATCATGCAATGTTTGTATAATCTTTAATGCTTTGTTTTATTTAATAATTTGCATGCTATATAAATAAGATTTATAAGTTTTATCTAATGCTTAAAAGATTTTTATAAATTTTAACTTTTTTTCGTTTTACATTTTTTTAGCATGTCAATAGCAAAGAAATATTTTTGTCACCTCTTTTTCATTTTTTCACTAAAACTTAAAAAGAGCATTAGGTTTTGACAAAATAAACAAATCTCACAGCGCAATTTTTTGAAAAAATATAACTTAAACATCAAAACTAACAATTTGTATTCGAAGCTTTGACTTCAAAATTTTATTTCACAAAAACTATTAGCTAAAACAACTTAATCCGAAAAACACGTGAAAGAATGCAAAATAAGCTTTCAAAAAAGCTATAGCACACTATTCTAACTCTTTTTATTGATTTTTTGTAATTTGTTTTTATTTAAGGTTAGATTTTCAGAAAATTGCCCCCCCCCCCCCCCAACGGAACGAGGGGTGATAGATCCGCCTTTCCATAATATTTTTTTTCTAAGATTAAACTCGAGAACTATTTTCCAAAATATAGTTCACTTTTTAAACAAAAATAAAAATAGTTCAAAAATATACTTCAAATCGATCAATGCTTGGTGTCCTATCTTCATTTCTTCCAGAAAAATAAATTTTTTTTTGGAAAAAAATTGATAAAATTGAAGAATACTGTTTACTTTAACTGTCAAACTAAAAAAAGTGATAAAAAAGCTTATTATTATTAGTAGAAGTAGTTAATATCACTAATCGACCTATTCTGCCCCACTGTGCGACGTGCGTGCAATTCAATTATTCGATCAATCAAAATTAAGATGGAAAACTTTTTTTGTATACACACCGACATCATCTTGATGCTTTGCCACTCGTGCACATATTTTTCCAACATAAATGATGAAGTCAATCAATAAAACAAAAAATTGCCCAAGCACTTAGCTCATATCTCGTCAATTGTATGAAATTGATAAAACGGGAACTCAGTTCAAACAAACATCACCAAAAACCGGAAACACTTCTTGACACACTACACGACACACTACACAATACAAACAGAACTCAATGACGGACGGACAACGACATTTCGAAGACAAATTGTATCCCGAATCCCTATACTAAATCAATGTCCTCGTTTGGCAACACACCCCGGCTCCATCTCTAGACGCAATCGTATGAAACATCTTTTTTCTTTTCAGAAGAATCAATCCAAATCTGTTCTCCATATCGAGTTCCACTCGAATGGGCTTGAAATTCGAAATTGCGAAATACCTACACTACATGTTGTACTCTAGGGAAAAAGGTCAAGAAACGGAAATTACGTCCAAATCTGTTTGCACAAAGATTTGAATACTTTTCCACATGATTGCACCACCTCATCGCTTTAGGATTATGATTTTGGTTCATCTACTCGTAGCTACGGTTCCGCCTGTCGTTCTCAAACCGAGTGCATTTTTCTCTAAAATGAAATCTGACCTACATTTTCAGGGCTCCCTCGTTTTTTTTTTTTTTTTTGGGAAACTTCTGTTCTCCAAATAATTTGTGACTTAAGTGGGTCAATTAGTGGTATCTGCTTGGAATGCAGGAACAAATGAATTAGGCTTAAAGGAGTGCAAGAAACAAAGAGGGAGGAGGAAAGAGAATTGGGATAAATTGTGTGATTGAAAAATGGGTGCCTAATGGAGAAGGGCCAACCTTGCTCTAGATAACAAAACTGTGAAATCCCCAAGGCGATATTTGACTTGTATTTTTTTGAAAATTTTTTTTTTTTATGCGAAAATAAATTAAGTTGTGATTAAATTCTACCCACAACATCCGTTCATACATTCCAAAATTAAGCTTGGAAAGCATTTAATTGTGGCGATAAGACTGAAGTGAACCTGATAAATTGAAATGGCTATGGCTTTTGGCAGAAATACTAGCATAATTTCCAATTTTCTAAACGACATTTGGTGGTGAATTTTCTGTTTGCAGATAACTGTTATACAATCTGATTATAATTTCAGTTTTAAAAGACACAATCATTTACGAAACAAATAATTTAATCTATTGGACGTGTGATTAATTTAATTCTTAGTTTAAAAACAATAAGAATGTGAGAAAATATATTTTAGTAAAACATTCTAAACAATTTGAACCCATGTTCACATGCTGCAAACACTTAAGACAGTTAGCAAAGAGATTTGAGGATCTATCGTGTGTGGAAAATTAAACGACTTGCGTTCGGAAAACCTGCAATTCTTTACAAACATTGAAAATTTATTTATTATACAGGATGTCAATAAATTGGCGAATGACGAATAAACTAAACGAAGAATGATTTTGGGGTTAGCTGCGAAATAGCAATTCATTCGTTGCAATTTGGATGGTATGTGGAACGCGAATAGACTTTGACAGTTCGTTACTTTCGGTTAATCGTTACTTTCTTTTCTTTTTCAAAAGTAATCGGTATTTTGTAACGATTACTTCGATTACTTTTTGCACACAAAAATATTTGCTGTTTTTTTTATTGCGTGAATACGATAATCCAAGCAGAAAACAATCAAAAGTATAAAAAATGAGTCTTTGAGTAGCTAATTTCACAAATTTGCATTACACAATTAAGGAACTTAAGAATTTTTCTAAAATGTTCATAATTATAAAATTTGCTTTGGTATAAAATTGTAATACTTCTTTTTCTTTCTCCTTGAATAAGCTTAAAACAATGATGGTTCGTGCAGTAAACGTATTAAAATTAGTATATTAATATTTTTTTTTTATTATCTAATATTAAGTTAGTGTGTTCATAAAAAGATAACATATACATTTTTGGTAATTTTAACTTCAATAAAATTACAAAAAAGGGAGTGATATGTTATACTTTCTTTAACCTTCCTATACCCGCGTCAAAAAAAATTACACGTATTACACCGCGCACGGTCTCTTGGACCGAAACTAAAAAGCCCGAAGTTTCTCTTCGACTTCGAATATCTTTATGATTTTTTTTATCTATAGAATAACATATTAATAACGAAATAAAATAAGTTTATATTAGTTTTTTTCATTTAGTAAATAAATGAAAGTCTTTTTATTAAGCCTCTTACCAATGCGCGGGTATAGGAAGGTTAAGTACGATTTTTGGAATATCTCAAATCAGGTTATTTTCAATTTTACCTCCCTCTCTTAAAAAAATTATTTTACTTATATGACCCTCCTTAATTTGTATTCTTAAATGTAGCCTATTTTTTTTCCTCAAATTCAATGCTTCAACCATGAAGATCCGACTCCTAAAACTCAAGTTTTAGGCTTCCAAGGAAAGAAAGAAAACTAAATTTTACATTTTGGATTCCATCCGTGGTTTCTTTGGCCTTGGACTCACAATTGAGTACCAAACGAATATTTCTGTTTAAAAAAAAGTTACTTAAATTATATATTCGTTACACTATGGTCAATGTATAAATAAAATTATTGCAGCAAAAAATATTAAACATAAGGGTGGTCCAAAAAAAAAGTATTTCTGAAGTTTTATGGTAAAATTGTTGTTTTTTAAATTAATTAGAATAAATTATTTAATTTCAATTATTATAAAACTATGTGAAACGACTATTTACAACTTTGCATGTATTTTTCTCTTTAAACTAGATTTGTGGGTTAACTAACCATGGTAGCGACTTAAAATGACATATTCGTGATCTAGGAAGTGCCCTCTTAAGCATCGTAGCGAATTAAAAATGACATATTCGTGATCTAGGGAGTGGGACGGTTGTGCCGCTTTTAGGCGACAGGGGCAATTTTCTAAGAAAAAATACTTAAAACAGACAAAAATTACTGAAAAACGGTGATAATATTTACAATGCCATGTTATACCTTTTTTATTGTCGATTTCATCAACATTCAACACTTTTAAGTTTTTAAATGTCATATTAATTTTGTATGGAACAAACGTCATTTAAAGCTTTAAAAGCCTATTAAATAACTAAAAGGGCTGGAATCGGCCATTAGTGTTTTTGAAACTCCATACTTTGAAAACAAAAATTAATAATATTTGTAAATATTGTACGCAATTAAGTACTATTTTTGTTTAAAATTAAATGTCCTTATCACTCAATTCATAGTCATGAACTGAAAACTGGATGGTTATACAGTCTTGTGCAAATTAATTGGGACAAGCAGATTTTTGAGCATTTTTTCATTTATTTTGAATAAT